>QLTV01001698.1:5518794-5548668 GCA_003457575.1 Thermophis baileyi
CCACTTTTTTTTTTTTTGTTAGTTCATCAATACATAACTGATCTGAAGCTGAGCTGTATAATAATAAGCCTTTCAGCAGCTAGGCTTGACACTTGCCTTGTAATTAAGGCCTTGATGGTTGTGTTGATGGCAAATGAAAGAAAATGGCTTTGTTCTCCATTCCGAGGCTTGATTGCTGGTTCTCATTCTCACCTGAATTCGACCCATTCTGCATTGTGCACATGATTGCTAGAGTGTGAGTAATTGCAGCACTGGCAGATGACATTTTCATGAAGCGCACACGGTAGTGCTCCAGAGGGAATTTGCAGAATTTATAGCTGGGGAAGCTCATCAAAGATGGATTTAGGAAATGCCTGTGTGAAAAATGGGAGCCCAACCAAATATCAGAGCTTTTCTTTTGACATTTGCCTTTTATATAAAGATCGCTTTGCACAACTTGCTTTATCTTCTGGTGGCAGTCTCTAAAGCCAGAATGAGGATTGCAAAGGGTTAATGGTTTCATTAGGACTAAAAAATTCTAGTGGGCTTTTCTTGACTTGTGAAGAGTAAAAGGGAAGAGAGATCTGCTCCCTTTGTGATTTAAGGTCTGAAATGATGTGTAGCTGAGGAAAGAGCTCTCGTTTCTATGAGAATTTTTGCCCAGGAAAGGGATGCACAATTTAAGAGAGATTCATTTTCTTAACCTTTATGTTCCACCTCTTAATTAGTAACAATTAAAAATATTGTTAATGGAAGAAATAAGATAAATGAAAACAAAAAACATCTACGAGGATTTTTTTGGACAGTTTATAAGCAAAACAAGAGGCTGACATAATAGCTTTTTCACATGGACTGAAAGATCTAACGACATATATTCATATTTCTGTCAGGCTATAAAAATTTTCATACCCAAAATGCATATTCTCTGAAACATTCTTAGTGAACCATTTAGAGCAGGGGTGTCAAACTCGCGGCCGCGGGCCAGATGCGTCATGTGCTGGCCACGCCCACCCCCGATTTAGCAAGGGGAAAAAAGTTGTGATACGTCACGTGACGACAACGTGTCATCGTGAGTTTGACACCCCTGATCTAGAGTTCTTATATTTCAGTATTTTCTTATCTAGACATATCCTACATCACTGCTTGATTGAGGTTTTTGTGAGGTTTATTGATCAATCACTGATGAAATTAAAAATGTTGCATTCTTTGGATCTCAGTAGGGAGGTATTTAAAAACAACATGTAATACACACTATGGATCCTTAGAGCATATTTCATATTAAAAGGATGTTTTTAAATGTGGACTTGTTTCATTTAATGTATTAAATGAATTCTCATCTCAGTGTTAATACATGATTTAAATTATGACTATTGCAATGATACAGTTTTTACTTTCTTGATTTTCAGCTTTATTTTAGGCATATAATTTTACTTGAATTTTCTATGGAATACAAGAGAGCAAGTAAAAAAAATCACTAGTCAAAATAAAAAATATGTAACTACTTTGACAACATGCCAGCTATTTGACTCTATTTTTAGATATAATAACCCTATAGTATTTTTGACATAAAAAGTTGCAAGACATTATTGGAAGATGTTGCAAAGTCTAATTTATTCAAATGATGCTTATTCAAATGACAAGGTTATTTTCAAGGGCAGTTAAGTTCTTTTTGGTGTGGAGGAATTAAGGAAAACTAGGGGTATTGATGCTAAATATTTTGTTGCCAGTCAAAGTTTTAAACCTTTGAATTCAAAGTGTACAATATGTTTTTATAAACAATTAAAGAGCATTTTAATAACTGTATTAAAGAATACTGCTAAAGCATAAAAAATAAGGAGTGAATTTATATATTACTAAAATTCTCATGTCTGTATAACCTGTACCTGAGTGAAATGGTGCATCATAGAGCAACATTTTTTGGACTAAGGTACCTGAAATGGGCTAACTTACAGAATGCAGGCATAATCTAGGATTCATGACTTACTTTTGGGATTGCTATTTGGCAAATTTTGGCTGTATCAGTGCTGCTTTCCAGATGTTCAGTAGACCAGTCTTGTCCTAGCCCTCTGGAGGCTGGGTTGACTAACTCCATTTTTAGCTACTGGAGATCACATCGTCTTATCCTAGCTTTCTGGAGGCTGGAGGGACTGTCCCACCATTGGGACAGGTGGTCGGCTGGTGGTCAGCCACGGTCAATCCAGCAGAAGTTACTCTCATTACCACTGCTTTTTTGCCCTTATCATTGTGTTTCTCTGTTTAGATAGGGAAATATCTCTGAAATGATGCAAAATAGGTTAAAGGTAAAGGTAAAGGTTCCCCTGCACTTGTGTGCTAGTCGTTTCTGGCTCTAGGGGCGGTGCTCATCTCCGTTTCTAAGCTGAAGAGCCAGCACAGTCCGAAGACATCTCCGTGGTCATATGGCTGGCATGACTAAACGACGAAGGTGCACAGAGCGCTATTACCTTCCCACCAAAGTGGTCCCTATTTTTCTACTTGCATTTTTTATGTGCTTTTGAACTGCTAGGTTGGCAGAAGCTGGGACAAGTAATGGGAGCTAACTCCATTACACGGTGCTAGGGATTTGAACCGCTGAACTGCCGACCTTCTGATCGACAAGCTCAGCATCTTACCCACTGAGCCACCACGTCCCTAACAGGTTGCCTAATAGTTGTTATTTGCAAGAATTCTGAAATCAAGAGTTGGAATATGGTATTTTAAGTGATCAATTCCACAAAGTCCCCCCCCCCATATATATATTGGATAATCCAGAGAATGTTTTAAAATGGTTGACTGTGAACCTTACTGTATGTCTTTGTCTCAGGCCATGCACGTACAAACACTCAGAGAGATGTTTGGAAAATTTATTGAGAAGTTTTCGAAGCAAATAAACAAGCGGTAAAGAAAATGTGAGTGCAAATGGACACACTACACCCGCACCATAGAGAAAATAAGTCTAACAAAATCTAACAAACTTGCCTTAAGAAACTTCTAAATCCAAAACAGCAGACACACGAGTGGTTAAATGAAATCCAAGAAATTTGGATTTGTTGTAGAAATTTGGTCAGCTGATCCAGATCCAGAGGCTAATCACAACATTTCAAGTTGGTAATCAAGGCACATAGAATCTGCATGAATAAATGGTTGTGGCTTGTTAAGGAATTGTGCAGAGTAACCTCTGGACCCTGAAGGTTTGCACAGTTCACCGTAATGTTGCAGTAGATATAAGTAATGGTTCAGTCAATAAACAGATACGTTAAAGTGTATAAAAGTAGTTTACTTAAAGAAATAGCACAGTCCAAACAACAGTCCGAATCATACACGTTCAATCAGTCAGTATTCAGAAGTACAGTAGTCTTCTTACCAGCCTTTCTTTGTCTTAATCAGCAAACAAAGATTTCAACTATCACAGATAGTTAGCTACACACAGAGCTTACTCTCAGACACAAAGTCACTTAAGCAATGAATCAGCAAAAGATTCTTATGGCCGTTATGCCAGTCAGAATGCAACAATGCATTTAAAGCAATATTACATTTAAACATTTAAACATTGATTTGTGGCTTGTTTATATTAACCAACCCAACCGTTTGGACAGAGTCCTAACATGGCTAATGGAGAGCTTTGAGTTCACCCCTCTTTTTAAGTAGAAGCAACCCTCACTTGGAAGGCACAGCTCCTTTCTTTCAAAAAGCCTTGCACAGCATCTTTGCTCTGCTTTCCTCATCGCACAGCAAGCTCTTGCACTGGGAAGGTGTGGCAGTTCAGAATCCTCATTTCTGGAGATGAGTGGAAGCCAAGTCTCCTGGTTATCGGGTGGTGCAGCTTCCATTGCCTGCAATTTCTCCAGCAGTGGTTCCTCTGGCAACTGGTACACAACATGAAGTTGCACAAAGGCTCTCCTAGTCACCTTAAATTCCACTGAGAGTTTTGTTGTTGTTTTTACTATTGCCTAGCCCATTTCAAATCAGTCAGTCAGAAGGTAAGTCACCTTCTTAACACAATTTAGGGCGTGTCAAATTGAAAAAAAATTCAGCTTTTAATTTCCAAACATTAGGTGTGCTCAAAAGTACCTTGGGGATTGTAAAGATATTTTGGTTACTTTAATATAATTTAGATGTGCTTAGTAAGCAACTACATAAATATCATAACTTTTTAACATTTTGTTTGTTTCATTTAACCCAATTGTGCCTTGTGCAACCTCTCCACCAGTAATCAGCACTCAGATCAGCATAGATTAACTCCAGTGTCAACTTCAGACCAATAATAAGCAATACCCCAATCAAAAAACTGCCAAAGAGCCATTAGTAAACAGCCCAAACAAAGAATCCCTAAGACCGCCCCCACCCACACAGACAGGTAAGACACCAGAATATAAACTGACAGCAAACAGCACTCCTTTCTGCACTGATATTACCTAGTTAGGGTAATGAAATGTCTTCAAGAAAACAAGCAAGCTCAGAGAGCACCAAGGACCCCTCTTGTGCAATTTTTCTGCTGGCTTTTCCTCCTGTTAACCGAGACAAGACTGTAGCCATGCTTTGTTCACTCTTCATCATTAATGCTTCTGTCATTTTGCAGATGGGCTCCTAAGGAATGAAATCTATTGGTCTTCACTAGATCTTCATTGCTAACTTGTATGGTGAAGGTGCTTGGGCTGGTCTCAAGCATTTAGTCTTCTTGATGTTGAGGTGCAGGCCAAATTGGCTAAGGCGGTTGTTCCACATCTGCACATATTGCTGCAGTTCTTCTCTGGTGGCAGCTGCGAGCAGGACATCATCAGCATAGAGCAAGGTCCAGGGGATGTCATGTTGCAGTTCTTGCATGATAGTATTCATGATGAAAATGAAAGCAATGGGGATAACGTTGAGCCTTGGTGAACACCAATTATAACTTGAAAACTTTTGGAAAGGCCTGCAGCTCATCTCATACGACTGCTTGTATTTGTATAAAGCATCTGGACCCATGTTATGAGTTGCTCAGATTAGCTGATGCAGAACATGGTCAAAGGCTTTTTCAAGATCAAGAAAAGCCAAATGTAATGTCTTCCCCTTATCTCGGTTTTTCTCCATGAGCATGTGATCTGAGGGCGGCGTCCGTGGTGCTATACCTTTGACAAAGCCACATTATTGGTACTAATTTTCACAATGTCAGGTAGGTGCTGATTGAGGATCCATTCAGATTTTCATTGTGTGTGATAGGAGGCAAATTGGACAATAGGTAGAGCAATCTGCCAGGTCCTCTTTATTCTTGAAGAGGGCGACTGTGATGCTTGTGGCCCAGTCAGCAGGCACGTGTCCAGAGGCCACAATAGTAGTGAAGAAATTTGTTAACCATTTGGCTGTTTTGCCAATAAGTTCCTCCAGTTCTCAAATGTCTGTGGGTGCTGGGGGCCTGGTCCTTTTGAATTCCTCATGCCATGGGTAGCTTTGGCAGCCTCTTTCTTCTTGATGCTGGTACTTGATGAAAATAGACTTATACTGGTGGAACTTAAAAGCTGATGGTCATCAAATAGTTCCCATGCATCCATTTAGTGACACCCATACACCCCCTCCATTTTTTACATGTAATGGGTTGAAATTTGTCCATTTTGTATTTCCTTATATCTCAACCCTTGAGAACTATTTTTTCTTTCTTTCTGAATGACCCATCTTTCTAAGGTATTTGAAACCTTTGCTGAAGTTCAGGATACACATCTGACCAAATTCAGTGTTTACAGATTTCAAGATGACATCAATTTCTCCCAGTGCCCGTCTAATTTTACTTATTCAGTCATACAGTATCAGATCCAAGCGACAGATTCCCATGTTTCTCTTTCCCACTTTTGAGTGGATAAAATTGTCAGTGAACCACTTAAAAATAGTGGGGTTTTTTTGTTTGTTTTTTGCAGTTAGATCTTCAGTAGGTGTCACTACAGTTGTGATCACTCTTTACTGCTATGCTTCCTCTTGTAAAAGTTTTGTCATAAGTTCCAGGAAAATGCCACTTTATGTCTCCCGGTTGGCTGGGAATGTACAGTAGACTGTCATAACATTATTACTTTCATTTATCTCTAATTCCATCTTTACATAGATGCTTTCAGTGGGGTTTCAATTCTCAGTGCTTAAGAGTTTCTGTTGATAATCAAAAACTGGAATACCAAACAATATACCATATTTACCTACTATGTTTTTCCAATTATTTGAAAGACTAGAAGGTAGCCTCTATCTAATGCTTTTTTGTTATCTATAAACAATCCTTTTCATGAAATCCTTTATATTTCTTTATACATGAAACAGGTAATGATTATCATTTAACACTGATAGCTGACACTGGATAGGTCCCTTCCAACTCTGTTAATCTAATCTAATCTAAAAAACACAAATGGACCAATATTTTCTTTAAAACGTTACTATCCTTCACTCATTTTTGGCTGGCAAAGGCTAAATTCTCTAATATCTTGGTGTTTTTTTTTATTGTTTCTATTGATGTAAGACATTCTCTTTCTCTTTTGTAATGATTAGTTGTGTCATAAATGCAGTTCTGAAATTTTTGAACTTGGATAGTTGTTTGATCTAGTTATTCCCCACTTAAAAGTAACTTTTTCTCAATTCACTGACTCAATGTGCCTATATTTGTGCATCTTATCAATGGACATATATACATAGGGATATATGTAAGCAGAGTTATTTTAGTAGAAGACATGTTCTGATTTGACGAGAAGAGAAAAAATGTATGTAAATGTGTGAAGTAGGGGGTTCTCAGACAGTGTGCTTACCATTATTAAACTGGTTCTGGAATAATTGAAAACATTGAGGATTTTGCTTATTTTTCTGAACTATCCTAAGATTATATAAATCTGGTTGCATTTAAATGAATTAATATGCTAATTAATTAATTAATTATTAATTAATAAATCAATATAGTAATATTGTAATATATTTGCATTTGCTGATATATATTTTAAAACATGTACATGCTAACCAGTTCAACCATTACAGAAGGGACTTTGAAAATCTGGAAAACGTAACGTTATTTATTTCATTATTGTACACAAAGCAACATTTTAGTGTCGCAATAGATTTTGAAAAAGAAAGTTTAAATCTTTTTTTCACCAAATCTTTCATGAACAGGCACTAGGGAAAAAATTCTAGTGGGCATTTATAGTTATGTACCTAAAACAATATAGATATCCAGCTGTTTAATCTTCATAGACTATATTAAAGTAAGATTTGTTAATTTTGTTACCAGTTTTGTTTTACTTTGGTATTCTTAAGGGCAAGTTAGAACATGGAAACATCTTCAGTCCCAGATCTTTCATTTTTAAGCAAACGCTTTAAAAAAAATGTATAAGCAACCTAATAAAATATCAGCTCGGAAGATGTATGGTATGGTTATGTTGTAGAATTAAATTGCTCATAAATAGATTGTTGAGTCTCTAACATGTCTTTATTTTCCTGACATATTCCACTGCAGCCCATTAATATATCTGCTCCTATTGTCATATATAGTGTCTAATTAGTACATTTGAATAAGAGCTCTATATCAGAAACAAAAGGTTTAAATGAATCACCTGTTCTCGTTTTAATAATGCTTCTTAAGTCTCTATCGCAGATGTTTGGAATTTTTAATGCTGCTTTGTGCTTTGTAACCTTGAACAGTAAGTCCTGTCTTAAAAAAATAATTAATTGCTCTACACATTACTCCCAAAGAGATTGTAACAGCATCAAATTAACATCACAGCTCTATTGTAAGAAAACTTTACACTGAAGAACTCACTATGACAATTATTTGTAGACTCTGTATTGCGAGAGCCATAAGTATCTTCAGGAAACGTATATATTTCTATAGTTCTATAGAAAAAAGGTCAATAATGTTAGAACTAGAGGTACATAAATCCTTTGAAAGAGATGCTTTGCAACATGCAGAATCACATGCAGGTAGTCCTTGATTTACAACCATTCATTTGGCGACTGTTCAAAGTTACAGAGCCATTGAAAAATTGACAACCAGTCCTCCCACTTACGACTATCATAGCATCTTCACAGTCACATTATCAAAATTTGGGTGCTTGGCAACTGGCATATATTTACAATAGTTGCATTGTCCTGGGATCATGTAATCGTCATTTGCAACTTTTTCAGCTGATTTCTGACAAGCAGTCAATGAAGAAAGCCAGATTCACTTAAAAATCATATGTTCACTTAACAACTGCAAGGATTCGCATAACAATCATGGCACAAAAGGGTCATAAAATTGGGTGTGACTCACTTAACAACCACCTCGCTTAGCAACAGAAATTAAGATCCCAATTGTGATCATAAGTCAAGGACTACCTGTATGCAGGACTTCTTTGAGTCATTTGTGATTTTAAATCCAATATTTGATTAATTTTAGTACTAGAGTAGAATAACGTGGCTATGTATATTCATATATACACATGCATCATGTTCAAGATTGGAGTATTAAATTTGCATCAAATTGGAGTACAGCTAGACATAAATTTAACAATAGAAAGGTAATATTGTAGCAGCCAGTTAAGAGAGTGGGCCTGACTAGAGATGTAGATTAGAAAGCCATCAGCCCTGAATGTCAGCCAACATGATGAGAGAAGACTGCCTGAGATTGAACAACTGTAGTTTCATGTCACCTGCCTTTGATCAGTTTCTAAGCTCAATACAGTCTTTCTGGTTAAACATATGGTCCTTTAATTTCAATCTTGTCTTGTGATATATGGAAATTATTTTTTCCTATGTAACTTTTTTGGGGGGAAATAGATAATTACTAAAGTATGAAAATTTACTCCAGTCAAATTTAGTTTTCCGTGTCTGAAAACAACATACATGCAGTATTATTTCTGCATGAAATTTTAATTCAGTTTTTTTCTTCAACTTCATATAAAATCCTAAATTTCATTCCTAAATCCAGACTCGGGTTTTTGAAGCAACAAGATCCACTAAATAGTTTCTATGTTGTTTGTCAATTTGAATATAAACTAATGAGCCTTTACTGGCTAGAAACATCAATTATATATTTTATAAGAGCAATATAATAATTTCATTCTTTCTGAACATTAATTTCTTGTAAAACTGCAAAAGGCTACAAAAAATAGCAGTCATAACATGGACACATTTGAATATTGGAAGAAATATATGTATACTGCAGTAGATTTACAAATTAAATCATGATGAACTGAATATAAGAGGTTTTTTTTATTCGTTCAGCTCCATGTTTCAATTTTTTTAAAAATGACAATCTCTAGATTCTGGCTATATTGTGGATCTTTGTAGCAGTTTTGCTATTGCAAGCATTGACATAAGAATGTGTGCTATTCTGATCCTTCTGTTCAGCTCAGTACTTTGGTTGCATGCTCTTTCACAATAAGAAAGCAAAAAAATGATGAATGTTTATTCTATTATTTAGTCATGAATTTATTATTTGTTTTTTATCTTTAGAAAATGAATTTGGAGGAAAACTGGTGAATCCAACGCAGTGAGAGGCTTGGAAAACAGAGACTGGACCAAAGAACAATTATTTCACTGAACAATTTCAGGTACAATTGAACAATATACTATTGAGAGTTTGACAAAAATCAACAATCTCTTTTGTGCTTTTTTTATTTTGCTACTTTTGGTAGCCCCTGTGACTGTATGTGAGTGTTTCTAAGATGCCGTACATTCATAAAATGACAGTTCACACTATCAAGATTAACGTATTAAACAAAATACCGTATGTGCATATATTACTTTTGTTGATGCTATAAACAGCATAAAGGACCATCAATTCCCAAATAGTGTTAACTTATCATAGCATTTTCTAAATGCAAAAATGAGAATTGTGATAAAATATCAAGCAGATATATATGCAGATTTCAGGAATTCTTTTACAATATGGATGTGTGTTCATATACACATGTTCACACGCACAGAAAATTAATTGTATTTCTTTCTGTAGTGAGCGTACTTTTTTAGTAGCTCTAGAAAGCAGAGATTAATTTGTGTTTAATTTATGACACTCAACAATCTAAACATAGAAATGAAGATGTACATAATTGTGCTAGGAAATTTGCTTTTATAAGGTACTTTGGGACAAAGTTTCTGAAAGAATTGCTACATCATTTTGCAGGAAGCTAGACCATATAGTACCTGATTTGTGATCTTGTAGAGGAGGGTAGAAAGATACATTGTCAATTGTTTCATATATTCCTGAATATATTAATAATAGGATACAGGTTGTATCTAATTGCTTCAGATGCAACCTAGCAATGCATGCATGCAATCTATCATTACTAACAGTATCTAATCTATACTCGCAACAAGGAATAATGATGTTAGTTTTATAAAGATCATTTTGTTGTTTTCACTTAAATAAATGTAACACAATATGTGAATTTGTGTTCCTTACTTTATTGAAGTTGTTTCCACCACTCATTTGGATGAGAGAGATCTGAGTTACATCATACTTTACCCAGTAACCTTAAATTTTTGAGAAAAATATAAATGCAATAACAAAACAATACATTTATTATTATTATTATTTTCATGGAACCCTTCTTCATGTGACATTTTTCTGATTGATTTCTCTCTGTTTAGAGAATGAACTATATACATTTTGAAATTTATCAGTTTAAAATGATTGGATCAAGTTAAAATGCCTTCAGTTTTTTAACATCATGGATAATTCATAATGCAAACTTTTTTCAGTATTTAAGAAATATATATATTTTAGAAGACTTTAGACAAACCTCAACTTTCATTGTTATAGATTACAACTACAAAAATTGTGGCCTTGTCAATATCTACCTCTGTTGTCAGTGCAATGTTTCTGCAGTTTCAGATTGACCTAGCTATGGCATAATCTTTCTCTGAAGTAGCAGTTGCCTGATTATTCCATCTTTGCTAATTTTTGAGCCTAGGACAGTGATGGCTAACCTTTTCGGCACTGAGTGCCAAAATTGGAGTGTGCACGCATGCGTGCGCATGCCGGAGCACCGGAACCGGGAAGAGAGCAGCTGGCCAGTGCGCATGCGTGCCGGACCAGCTGGCTGGCGTGCATGCACTTGACAGAACCCGGAAGAGCAGCTGGTGACAGCGCGCATGCCCACAGAGAGGGCTCTGCGTGCCACCTCTGCGTGCCACCTCTGGCATGCGTGCCATACGTTCGCCATCATGGGCCTAGGAAGACAACGTCTGCAAGCACTTCAACTTCTTGTCTGCATTGGTTTAGACCAGTGGTTCTCAACCTTTCTAATGGCGTGACCCCCCCGTGACACCCCCGCCGCCGCCACGACCCCCGCCGCTGCCACGACCCCCTCCCCGCCCCCTCCCCGTGCGGGATGAGGTGACAAAGGGGGTGTGGCACCAGGGGCGAAATGCTCCCGGTTCGGGCTTGCCTGCGGGTCGCCGGACAGCTGATAGCGTCGGAAGCGGGAGACTTCACCCGGCGGCCGCTATTTGGGTCCTTTTACCGTCTGCGCATGCGAAAAGCATTGGAGAGGGTAAAAGAACCCAAATGGTGGCGTCCGGGCGAAGTCTCCTGCTCCGATGCTATCAGCTGTCCGGCGACCCGCAGGCACAGCCAAACCGGGAGCATTTCACCCCTGCAGTGACGGTGGCACCAAGATGGCGGGCTAACGCACGCGGTGATCCCTGTGAAATGGTCATTCGACCCCCAAAGGGGTCGCGACCCACAGGTTGAGAATCACTGATTTAGACCTTCCTATTGACGTAACTTGCTTTTTTTACATAAAATATAAAAATATTTTTATATAAAATATTGAGCAGCAGACTTGGTTTGGCACTATTGTCTTTTGCTTTCAATAATAGTTTTGTATTTCGTTTTTTCTTTACTTCCAGCCATCTAATGAGTATTATCAGCATGTTTGAGGAGGTTGAAGTTTTTACCAGCAATATTAATCTCACTTTCTATTTACCATAGTTTAGCACTTCTCATGATATATTCTGACCATAAATTAATGTACTTAAGTAGGCGATATACTGGGCACACATCCTTCCCAATCTTGAACAATTTAGTCACTGCATATTCCTTCTAACAATTTTGTCCTGGTCACTTTAAAATTATTCAATGGGCAAGTGAGATAGCCAGGAACACTCAGGCTTTTAATTTGCTTTAATCTGCATAATCAAAAGCCTTTGTAAAATCAAAAAGGCAAACTCTTCTGAAACTTGTTTTTTCTATTCTTTTTATATTAGCCATATAATGTTCTCTGCCTCTTAATCAGCTTGTATATTGGCAGTTTTCATGTATTTTTGAAATCTGGGTTGCAAAATCTTGAGCATTATTTAAATAATATAAAAGGTAAATAGAAGTGTTCAACAGTTAGAGCAATCTTTATTGCTATTCTGATTTGGTCATTTATCTTTGCTAGTCCATTGGCCACTGCTACTTTTCTGTAACTAATTAGAAACCACATATGCCACTTAACTTCATCATTTTGTAAGTTTTTAATTATTTCTGCTGGTATGTCATCAATTCCTGCAGCTGTGTTGTTAGCAATCTTTTCTTAGGGTCTGTTTAATTTCACCTGCCAGAAATTCTGGATCTAGTTCAGTGATCAAACCTTTGTATAAATCAATGATTTTAAGATCTTTTTCATACAGATCTTCCTTATATGGGTACCATCTGTTTATATTTCTCCTAGTGATTATTGCCTTTTCTGTTGTTTTTTTCATGCCTATCTTTCTAAAACAGTTCCCTTGATTTCTTTAATATCCTTAAATAAATACGTTGTCCCTCCATTTGATGGCTTTCCTCAGTTTCTTAATATTGCTTATTTAGTTATAACACATTTCTTGCCCCTTTTTTGGAACTCAGCATTCCATTTGGCAGATTTTCTTCTGTCGGTGTTGTCTTTTTCTTTCCACATTTCTTTAGCAATTTTTACCATCTCAATCAATTTTGCAATTTTTTTTCTAATTCTATCATTTGGTTGTATTTTTCTTTACTTCCGTTTTTTAACGGCAGCATGAATTTTAGTCCTCAAGCTATTATATTTGTGAAATATAATTAACTACAGCTTTTCTTTACTATTGCCTCATAATCATATGGCATATTCCTGAAGTTGTAGGTTTGCAGTCTGATGATTTTATTTGTATTCTTTAGTTTGAGTTGTAATTTTGCAAGGTCTTGATGATCTATTCTGCAGAATGTAAACTTCTCAATATTTAATTCGGGACCTAATATCTTGCTAAAAATCTGTTACAATAAAAGGGTAATAATAAGTATTGTTTAAATTATAAAACCACTCATAGTGCTGTAATCCAAGTTAAGACCATAAAGATCATAACCTTAGTTATTGATCAAAACCATAAATCAAAAACTTTACCAACTAGAATTAAGAAAAATAATTTATGTCAGTTATGTCATAAGAAAAAAGGATCAATTCACTTCCGTTTTGCATGTGCCTGCATCTTTTCCCTGTCAACCAAGCATGATCATAAATAACTTCATCCTTAAATTAACAGAGTAAAAAAAAATGTAAGCAAAGAAAAGTGAGGAAGAAGAAAAGAGTGGGAAGAAAAGAAATAAGGCACAAGATAATTTAGGAATATGCTTAGACCAGTGGTGGCTAACCTTTTTGGCACGGAGTGCCGAAACAGGAGTGCGTGTGTGTGTGCGCGTGCGTTAGAGCACCGAAACCCAGAAGAGAGCAGCTGGCCGGTGCGCATGCATATGGTGGTCAGCTGCACTTCCGGGTTCCGTCGCACGCATGCGTGCCATCACTAGCTGCACTTCCGGGTTCCATCATGCGCATGCGCGAAGACCAACTGGCCAGTGCGCATGCGCGTGATGGAACCCGAAAGTGCAGCTGGCGATGGCGCGCGTGCCCACAGAGAGGGCTCTGTGTGCCACCTCTGGCATGCGTGCCATAGGTTCGCCATCACGGGCTTAGACCCTTGATTATGTTTGGGAATAAGGCAGAAGTTACTACCTTTGATTTTAATCCAGACACTTCTTAAGAAGCAAGTTTACTTCGACTTCTCCTCTGCTCTTCTTCAGTAGTTTATTGTCTCTTTCCAATTTAGGGTTCATATTAATTATACCATATTAAACAATGCTATCTATTGGATTATAAGGAGCATGCCAGGGATGGGTTCTGGTTTTCTTCGCTGCCGGTTCACTCAGTGTCGTGCCGCCCGCGTGCGCACATGCACAGTGCTTAAAAAAACTTCAGCGCATGCGCAGAAGCAAAAAACAAAATGGCAGCACCTATGGCGCCGCCGAAAGAACCGGTTCGGGGGCAGGGCAGGCCTGGGTCGCTGCTGGTTCTAGCGACTCAGGCCACCAAGTTACTACCAGTTCTATAGAACCAGTCTGAACCGGGAGGAACCCACCTCTGGAGCATGCCTTTCTCTGTTGTGACACCTGCCCTTTCAAATGACATTCTCGATTCATGTAACACCCATTTTGATGACACTTAAAATATCCTTGAAAATCTAGCTGTTCCCCTGGGCCTTTGATAGAGTGGTATCAGGCCCCTATAGAATTTTACTTGGTTGAGTCTTTCTTCCAGATACATGTCATTTTTGTTCTCATTGTTTGATTGTTTCCCTGTTTTTAATGTTGTAAGCTGCCCAGAGTCTACTGGAATGGGGAGCCTCTAAATTGAATGAATGAATGAATGAATGAATGAATGAATGAATGAATGAATGAATGAATGAATTTTGATGGTTGAGAAGGAGAATCAGGAAGAAGAGGTTGTGCTATACAAACAGAAGAGGAGCTTAATATACATGGATTATTTTATGGCCTGCAATGTCTACTTTTGAAATTAATAAATTAATAATTTATGACCAATCCCGTCCCCCAATGATGGTTTCTTTCCAAACGAATCACAGATAACTATAATATCCGGAAGATTCAGATTACAAGGACCTCTTTTAGTGCTGTTTACATTTTGAGCATTTATAAAAGAAAGATAAGTTATATAAATGTGGCCCTTATAAATGCTATATTCATGAGACATATCTTGCTCCCAACATTCCATATCATTATAATTTTACCAATCAGGTATAAGATTTGTACAGAATTTCTACAGAAAAAAAATCATTCCAAGAGTAGTGTTCACTTACTTGTTTCCTTTAATAGGTAAAAATATATTCCTTCAAAATTAAATTTGCCTGTGTGTGCAGTGAACATAAAATAAGACTTGTATAATGGAAGTATTTAGATAAACTTTTAGACTGCATTAACAATTACTAATTCAATGTACTGTATGGATGGGCCAAGAGAACCACTATCTTCTACCTTTCTATCCAGTATGTATATATGTACTGGTATCAGAGGTGGGTTCAGACCGGTTCAGACCGGTTCGCCCGAACCGGTAGCGACCCGCTGGTGATGTCACAATGATGTCATGGAGATGATTCGGTCGGTGCCTGTCTGTGGACGCCGCCATCTTTTTTTTGATTATTATTTTTTTTTGAAATTTTTTCCGGGTTTTTTTTCTTCTGTGCATGCGCAGAAGCTGAGTTTCCGGCACTGCGCATTCATCACCATCTTGTTTTTGGCTTTTTTTGGGGGGGGATTTTTGTTTATTTTTTTGCACTGCGCATGCATGCGCGTGCTTCGCATGTGTGCGCCCACGAGGCGCGGGAGGAAGCGAACCGGCAATGAGGTAAGTTAGAACCCACCCCTGACTGGTATATATCTTAGTCTGTCTTGCAGAAATGTTTATAGAATCCATGTTTATAGGAGTTGTTCTGTTGTACCTTGGGGGTACACTCTAGATAGGTAATATTTTCCATAATAGTTTAGTCATCTGAGGATATATATATATTAATATGTTACAATGGGACACATTTTTTTGCTCAGATCTTACCTCCATTTAATGGACCACTGTGAAATCAAGGCTTTGTCCATTAAACTGAGATATAATTGCAAATGACACTATTAACATCAATTGTATAATCGTGCAATTATATAAACTGATGCAAATAGGGTACATTCAAATTCAGTAGAGGTTCATATTTAATGGACACCCCATATTCTTTCAGTTTTATCTCTCTCTCTCTCTCTCTCTCTCTCTCTCTCTCTCTCTCTCTCTCTCTCTCTCTCTCTCTCTCTTCCTCTCTCTCCTCTCTCTCTCACACACACACACACAATGTATCAATCTGGTTGATTGTAAGAGGTGTTAACATTTTCCACTGCTGTTACCAATCTATTTCTTATCCTTATTTTCTTTTGTTTGAGAAATGCTTTTATATAATATATAGAAACTGATATGCTGTGAAGATGTCAGGTGAAGGTGTTAATCAGTAAAACTTTTTTCTCCTATTGAGTGTTTTTCAAAATTAAAGTTTTAATGTCTATACATATAAATGCATTGCTTGCGTTGGTATTTTCCTTTCCATTACACTTCACTGGTTTCTCAATCTTCTTCTTTTTCCTACAATTTTTATTTTTTGTTACCTTTACTTTTCCTTATTTAATTACTTATTTTTATATAAATAGCATTAGATTTGCTGTTGTTTATAAAAAAATAATAAATGCATGATTACATAAATTACCAGTATATATTTTAGTGGGTAAGTAATCAGTCTGCACTCTTCCTCATGGAAAAGTGTGATTTAGAAATATGGCACCAGACAGTTTAAACCAGCGGTTCTCAACCTGTGGGTCGCGACCCCTTTGGGGGTCGAACGACCCTTTCACAGGGGTTTCCTAAGCGCGCGCTAGCCCGCCACGCCCCCTTTGTCACCTCATTGTGCGCAGGGAGGGGGCGGGGTGGGGGTTGCGGCGGTGGGGCAGGGGTCGCGGCATTAGGAAGGTTGAGAACCACTGATTTAAACTATCCTTCACTGACAGCATCTCTGCACCCTTAGCTGTTCTGACTGCTTCAATCTCAGAAAATTGTCAGTTGTGATTAATCACATAGCCTCTTCTGATGTCAGCAGGCTAAAGAGAGCACTTATGGCCTATCGGGATATGGTAGCACAACAGACCAACAGAAATTAAAGGAAGAAAAGCTTCTGATGCTTTTGGAAAAAGCACGGCTTTAGCCCACCAGCAAACATGTACTTAAATCATTTTGAACATTTGATAGGTTATAACATCAAATTAAATTCCAGTCTCCAAAAAGGTAGAGAATCATCTACCTGCCCAGAAAGTTATAGATGTGAATCTTTTGTGGTTTTAAGGAAAGTTAATAAGCCATTAATTATCTTTATAAAAGAAAGCTGCTGCTGCTGATACCGCTAGCAATTTGTACAGTAAACATTAATTAAAGCAGTGCATTTTTCATAAAACAAAACTGAAAGCGCTTCTGAGTTACAAGTGTTTGTTAAAGGGACTCCTTTTTAAATGCTTTGATCAGCTACTAGTTTCTCTTAGGTTTTTGAAAATGCTATATTTTACTCATATGCAGAAGTGATCTCTAATTTTATCCTTGAGCTAATGCTCTGTATTATGATGAGAGCAGTAGGGCTTGAAATTAGATACATACGGCTATTTAGGCAGGGGCATTATCTAAATTAGGCAAGAACCAGTTCACAGCAGATATTATTTATTTATTTGTTTGTTTATCAAATTTATCTACTACTCATTTTGTGGTGCAAAGCAACACTATACAGGTAGTCTTCGACATATGACCACAATTGAGCCCAACATTTCTGTTGTTAAGTGAGACATTTGTTAAGTGAGTTTTGCCCCATTTTATGACTTCTCTTGCCACAGCTGTTAAGTGAATCACTGCAGGTGTTAAATTAGTAACATGGTTGTTATTAATGGCTTCCCACTGATTTTTAAGAAGGTCACAAAAGGGATCACACGATCTCAGGATACTGCAACTGTCATAACAATGAGTCAGTTGCCAAGAGACTGAATTTTGATCACGTGATTGTGGGGATGCTGCAATGGTCGTAAGTGTGAAAAACTGTCATAAGTCACTTTTTCAATGCCATTGTAACTTCAAACAACTTACTAAACAACAATGAACTGTTGTAAGTTGAACACTGCCTGTAATCAAGGAGTCATACTAAAGCTGTTGTCTTTTTTCTTTTATTCTTCTTGGCACTAATACCACTGGCAAAGAAGGTATACCAAAAAGACAAAATTTTAGGAATTGAATTAGAAAATCAAGAACGTTTGAAGTTATATGCTGATGATGTTGTACTTATAGTTGTTTAGCCAAAGGACTCATTAGAATTGATAATGGATACATAACAATAGCATAGTTCAGTGTCAGGTTATCAAGTTAATAAGGACAAAATTCAAATATTTAATGAAACGTAAAAGTTAAAACCAATTTTTATATTAAAGAACGATGTTCAGTATCATTGCTAAAAAGGTCAAATACCTAGGAATCTTTCTGACATAAAATAATAAAGATCTATTTCAAAGGAATTGTTCACAGATTTGGAAAAAATATAATGGTGAACATTTGAAGATGTCTTATGAAGAACAGCAGGTATAAAAAGAAATATTCTACCAAGGCTTAATTTTCTCTTAATAATGAATCCAATGAAAATTGAAAACCAGGTATTGAATGATTGGCAGAGAGCAATAACAAATGATATATGGTCCAATTAAATAACCAAGGATTTAATTCAAAATACTACAGGATTCAGAAGAATGACGTGGTTGAAGAGTTCCAAATTTCAAACTCAATAATCAAGCTAGCTGTTTAACTTGGATCACAGATTGGATTGTAACACTTTATAGCTTGGCTACATCTATGTATGCCAGATGGTCTGTGCAAATATCTATAACCTGATTGAACAGAAATAAATGTTCATAAGAGATTATACAATAATAAACAGCATATTAAACATTTTGGATACATATTGAAAAAGAATTGGTTCCATTCAAACCCCCCCCCCCTTGTGTTATTTTTATGAAGAGGAGAGGACAGGGAAATTCATTCAACAAAAAGCCAACAAATTTATACATTGCAAAATGGATTATCAGTGATAATTGATATTTATTTATTGTATGGATTTTAACAGCAACCTGTAGTTTCCAAAATGATATATTGTATTAAGTTTACTAAAAACCAATTAATGGAATATTGAAAAATTTAACCTAGTTCTATATGTAGGTTAATTCCCTGTTTTTTTTTACTTTGTTTTATTTTTCTCCTCTTTTCCTTTTTCTATCCTCTTTTCCTCTTTCTGAATAAAATATAATGATATGTTTAATAAAAATATTATTATAAAAGTAATAAAAACATTAATACCTAGATCAACTTTTCTTTCTTTTATGTTCAAATAGCAATTTTATTTGCTTAAATAAAAGCAGCATTAATAATATTAAGCATCACCATATAGCAAATGCAAACTTGCTCAAAATTGTTTCTGCCGACTTAGTACTTTCTTTTACTCTTTATATACCTCTCATCTCATTTACTGTCTCCTGAAAGGAAAACAGGTGCCACTTATTATCTATATTCTCTTAGTACCTATTAATCTTTTCACCACCCCCCAAATAAATAATGAAAATCTGTCTGCTATTCCATAGGAAGCACTGAATCTTTCCTTACAAAACAAGAACATAATACTCACTTTTCCAAACATTAGCTCAGGCCTTATTGATTTATTTAATTTTATATGGCACCTATCATGCGATTCAAGGCAGGGGTGGGCTTCAAAATTTTTACCAAGGGGTTCTCTGCCCAATTGCTGGGTGGGCGTGGCCATGGTGAGCGTGGCCTAGTTGGCCTCCTGCACCACGGCAGGGGAGAGGGCGTTTTTGCCCTCCCTGGGCTCCGGAGGCTTTTCTTGAGGCTCCGGGAGGGCAAAAACGGCCTCCCTAGGCTCTGGAGGCCCTCTGGAGGTCAGAAATGGGCCCATTTCCGGCCTTCCCGAACTTCCGGTAGGCCCGTTTTTCACCCTCCCCAAGCCTCTGCGCGCGCCCTGCACTTACCTGCATCCAAAATGGGCCGCGTGGGGACTCCTGGGAGGGGCGGGGTGGGCAGGGCCAGCCAGGAGTGGGATTTGGGGGTTCTCCAAACTGCACAGAATCTTCTCCCGAACCCCTGCAAACCCCCAGCAGCCCACCCCTGATTCAAGGCCACCTATAAATCTACCTGTTGTGTTTAAGAATCATGAGTTTATCTTTCTTTCTTCTCTTCCTGTGAGAAGATTAACATTGACTTTCAAATGAATGAGCAATATTTGATAAGCTTCATAAACTTTCTTGTGGGTAGCAAGCAAATGGCTGGTCACGTTCTTTTTCCCGTCTGCAATACAATTCTGGAATGTTCATGGTTTGCCTGACCCTTCCCAGTTCATATATGATTGTTGTATCAAGTAAATAGAAATGGCAGAAAATGAAATTAAATTACAATACAACCAATTTGTTTTTAACCTCCTTTTATGCAGATAGAATCAGTTGTGCTTTGCTGGAGATGTTTACCATGCAGCACATGTCTCTTTGCTTATTTGCATGCACTTTTCAAAGCAATTAATCTTTTTTTTTTAAGCTAATCACACAGGGGAATTCTTTCCTGTTTAGGAATTGGGTATAGATTGCAATATTGTGAAGGGCAGGCCAGCTTTTTGTTAAGTAAATAAACAGCTGTGATTCTTTAGTCAGAGCTGGAAAATACACACAATGTGTTGTACTTGCTTCTTGCTACAGACACGGAAATAACTTATACAGAATGATTTTCACTTTGCAAGCATTTGTAAAAAAATTGTACTGAGATTAGTGAGTGTGACCATGTAGTTCAAAGAATTTTAGATTTTTCTAGCAAAGCTCTTTGCACCTAGTTATCAACCAGTGAAACAATATTCTTGCTCTCTAAATTGATATCGATGAAGTTTGGTCTGCATGCTTTTTACTCAGTGAATGAATGAATAAAAATTGGATAAAATAGGAGGCTTTTCCAAGTCCCTTGTCATGCCAAAATTATATAAAAATACCTTATGTTTTATACCTAATTTTTTTAAAGGCATCTATTAAGGTCTGCATACAAATTTGGTTGGTCTGTCTGGCAATATTTCAAGGATTCACTTTCCCTTTTAGTTGTCCCTAAGCTTTGGAATACACTTACTACTGAAATAAGAGGGCTAACATCCTTGATAACATTTAAGACCTTAAATATAATGGTTTTAAATATTTTAGCTGCATTAACTATTTTACCAAATGTTATATGGTAACGTTTGGTAAATGTTACCAAGTGGAGGGAGGGGGAAGAGGCTAGAGAGTAGAGGAGGAAGGGGAAGAAAGAAAAGAAAAGAAAAGAAAGAAAGAGAGAGAGAGAGAGAAAAAGAAAAGAAAGAAAGGAAAGAAAGGAAAGAAAGAAAGAAAGAAAGAAAGAAAGAAAGAAAGAAAGAAAGATGTCATTTTCTGTATAATTCATTTTTGGTTGTACAAAATGCAGCAAATATTTGTAACACAGTCAAGATTCAGAGATGGGAATGGAATGGAGTAGAAATGGCACTGCTTGCTCTGGTGGTTGACTTTTATCAGGACCTGGATGGAGTAGGACACCCCTCCTCCCATTAAACTTCTTGGCAGCTTCCAACTCCATCAACCAAAGCATCTATGAGCAAAGATTAGGGATTAGAGGCATTGTTTTGCAGGTGTTCTAATCCTTCCTTATTGGGTTGTGGAAAGAGATCAGGTAGGTAGCCACGATAGTGTGTGGCACCAAAGGACTTGGTTCTCTTTCCCTTTCTCCTTACTATCTATATGAAAGTGCTGTGAGAGGATATATGTCAGTTTGGAATGGAATTTATTTATTTATTTATTTATTTATTTATTTATTTATTTATTTATTTATTTATTTACTTCCTTCTAAAATTTAAATGCCGCCCAACTCCCGAAGGACTCTGGGCGGCTTACATCATATTTGCTGAAAATACCCAGTTGTACATTGCTGGGCATTGCTGGGGCAGAGATGTTTTCAGAGTTTTACCTTGGTGTTTAGAGACTGTATCCCTATCCCTAACCAAACAACCTAAAGTAAAATCTAAACAAGTTGCAGTTGCTATTTGTTTATTCTGAGTCTCTGTCTACTCTGGTATTGTTTCTTGATGAAGAGACACTATTCAAAGGAGCAGGTCCAGGGTGGGTTCTAACTTACCTTGCTGCCGGTTTGCGCGTGTGCGCATGTGCAGTGGTGAAAAATCTGAAAAAAATTCCCCCCCAAAAAAGCTGAAAACAAGATGGCGACGCATGTGCAGTGCCGAAAACTCGGCTTCTGCGCATGCGCAGAAGAAAAAAACCCCAGAAAAAATTTTAAAAAAAAATTCCCAAAAAAAGATGGTGGTGCCCACGGACCGGCACCGACCGAACCGGATCCGTGACATCACTGTGACATCACCAGCGGGTTGCTACCGGTTCAGGCGAACCGATCCAAACCGGGAGGAACCCACCTCTGAGCAGGTCCATGACTGCGGTTGTTCCTTGACTACATATACTGCTTGATGGCCAATTGGAAATCATAGTCAGGAGGATCTTTGCTCAGTTTCTGATGCTGCTCTAATTGCAGCCCTACCTGGAGGAAGAGATTCTTACTTCCAGAAGGCTTTTGAGGATTGAAGTGGGAGGATGCTATCTGCAATTATTATTTATGTTCATTGTTCATAGTTTTGAATTATTTTATGCCTTATGATGTTCTTACCATGGACATTTGGGAAATATTTATTGTTATATGTTGTTGTCAATCAACAGGAATCCTTTGATGGTATGGAGGCATACAAATTGAATAAATTAAAAAAAATCACTAAAGAAAGAAATCTTGATCTAAAGGTGTAGTATAGAAATAAAATCCATATAACAATTTAAGCAATTATTATTATTATTTATTAAATTTGTATGCCGCCCAACTCCCAAGGGAGTTTGTCTGCATATAGATACTGTCTGCATATAGATACTGAGATAGCTTTCTCAATTACAGTCAGAGCTGGCATCAAGTTTTCTCAGGTCTGTCAGGATCTCTCCTTGATGAGGGCCTTAGCATCTGTGAAGCCCCCAATCCCATGATGGCAGAGGTCATGATGTCCCATCAGCAGTGACAGATCTGCTAAAACTAGAAAAGGGTATCTATTTCTTGGGCAATCAAGGGCAGGTCATGGCTCTAATTACTTCCCCTCACCACCTCTGACCTTGTGAAGGAGGGACAGCCAGTGACAAACCTATTGACAAACATTGCTGCTGCAGAATTAGAAAGGTGGCCACAGCTGAAAAACTAGCTTTAAAATCAACTTTTTGTTTTTGATTGCCGAAGTTACCTGGAAGGAAAAGAGCAATAGTGCTCACCCAGCAGTGAAAGTATGGGTTCTTGGGTAGGCTTTGATCCTTTCATGTGCAAATCCTAATGCCGGATCTAATTATTTTAGTATTTGAATGACATCATGGAAATGTAGGCTATGATATCTTCACACTTTCATTCTAAATTTGCAATGTGAAAGCAATTAAATGTGTAGGATGAATGTAATCTCTAGTTTTACTGCTGGTGCTTCATTGTTACACAGAGGTTCTTTTAGTCTCTGAGTTCTGTACTTAGGTACCAAAATTGCACCTTTTCATTTGTAGACTTACGCTACACAGATAATATCCACTTTGTGTTAGGAGTGGCACTGCACCTGATCCCTGTTTCAAATATTTCAGACAGACTACAAAATGTTCTGTGGGAATAGTTATTTGTGCAAACTAAAAGTGGTGGATTTTTGATCTCACGATTAAAACCAATCTGTTTATTAGACTTTTGTGAAAGCCATACATACAACACTTACCTTGTTGATGATTTTCTAGTGTAGTTCTGTAGTTGACACACTTCAGGCTTGACTTTATATAAAAGTAGAGTATTAGAAAATATAATTAAATTACATAAAGATGAAGTGACAGTGTCAGGAAATGAAATCTGTACATTTGCTGTACAAATCTGTACAGCCAAACGTATGAGATATTAAAGGCATGTTTCATGTCATTCCTGATTCTGACTTAAACATACATGAAACATGAGCATGACAAAGTATGAGATTTCTGTGAAACAAAACTGCAACACAAAACAGCTTTTAGATTACTCAGATTGTTTGAGTAAAGTAAGTTGTATTGTGTACTGTCCATTGATGACAACCTGAATGTTCTATTATATTGTTTACTATAGCAATAGTACTGTACATACTGTATTTTTTTTTTAAATAAGTACAGTAGTATGGTAGTTGTAATGAAGAAGAATGTATTTCTAATTTACATTCCTACTTTGAGGCAAATATAAATTGTTCTGTATCTTTTAACTTTAAATAAAGTTTTTATAACTGGTGGACCACCAGTAACTAGAAGCTGAAGGTTTGCCTAGTTTGGACTAATCTGTAGAACTAGTGAAATTAAAGTCAAATATCTTTCAAAGTACAGTAATTTCTTTTAAACTGAAATATGATTCTTGAATAGATAAGACAGGCTTATATTTTGGTAACAGAATAACAGAGTTGGAAGGGATCTTGGAGGTCTCCTAGTCCAATCTCCTGCTCAAGTAGGAAACCCTATACCAGTGATAGGGAACCTTTTTGGCACCGAGTGCCAAAAAGGTTGCACGGAAACGTTGAACGCACACGCTCGTCGGGGCTGTGCTCCGGAAAAGCTGAACTTCCAGGTTCTAGCGCGCAACGATCAGCTGGCCAGCGCGCATGCACACACCGGTTTTCGGCACTGCCGTGCGTGCGAAGGACAGCTGATCGTCACCCGCGCATGCGTGCCAGAAACCCAGAAGACAAACAGGCAAGGCCGTGCGTGCCGGGCGACATGGCTTCGCGTGCCACTTTGGGCACGCGTGCCATAGGTTTGCCATCACGGCCCTATACCATTTCAACCAAAGAAATGGAAAGTAAGATTTGCAATAGTTCAGAAATATATCAAATTCTGATAACCTCCCGAAAAAAAATTGACTTATTTATTAAATTATTTGTAATTTCACATTTTCCACAAAGCTCACTTAGAAAACATTCCCCTGCTCAACTCTCTGCGCCTCAGTAGTTAGCCAAGAACTTCATACAGTCCACTTGTAACTGAAGCTGATGACACCAAACAAAAATGTGTGCAAGGCTTAATTTAACACCACTAGTCCATCTATTAAATGCTAAGGGGAATGGATTGTGTTATAGATATAAGAAAGTTTAGGAGCACTCAGTGTCGATAGAACTTAAGATTTTCAGGCCATCTGAATGGTCCATACAAGGTGTAAATATTCAGCAGTACTAAAGGCAGGTGTGTATTTCCCATTAGGCAATCTTAGGAAAACAACACAACACTTTCCTTTCCAACTATGGAAAGAAATGCTCAGTATCCACGGTTCAATTTTTAGTTCCAGAAATAGGCAATGGAGAAATAGTTGATTGCCTGTTCTGTAAAGAAATGGAACAATTCAGTGAGGACAAGAAGAGTTCAATGTAGAATAGAGCAGCTAGACATCAGGTATTAAATAAGGCCTCTCAGTTGTCAATGGAAGCTGATAATTAGCACAACACTTCTTCATGGCCCTGAATTGTCACCGTTGGGAACCTTGAAAAACTGAAGATAATTTAATGGGAAGCGTGTGCTCCTGTACTGCACAGGGCCCTATGTGTAGTTCCTTTCTTTTCATCAGTTTTGATTTGATTGCTATAGCAGCAGCATTATCATGTCTTTTTCAATGTTCTGTAGTGTAGGTGAAAGAATAATTTATTTTTAATCAGTTTTCTTGTCAACTGCTTTAGTTCTTGTTTTGAGAAACAAAAGGGAAAAAAAACCCTTATGGTCTTAACATCAGCAATATTAATGATGAGACTTCCTGTTATATTTTTGGGTAGCTTATGACCATTCAGTTCAGGACATGCTTTAAATTTGAGTGTGAGGGATCTTCAGCAGACTGGCATTCCAGGTGTCAGAAATGACACCTTTGAGAGTGAGGTATTGTAAATACTTGCCTAATTTTCATAAGTTCACCAAATACACCAGGCATATGGAGTGAGGCTGATGAGATGGGAAGCAGAAGCTGCCAGGTTAGAGATAACCCTTTATGTAAACACATCACAACCATCCAAGACAACAAAAGACGTGCCAAGTATTCATTAATGGGAAGGCTGGGAGGAAGGAATCTAAAGTTTAACTTCCTTGAGAAACCATTGGAATCTCTGCCGTCCTTCTACTGTTGGGTGTGAAACTTCATTTTTATCAGCAATAATAATTCAAATCTAGCTGAATCATGTCTATGAGTCTTCTGCCAAAATCCGGATAAGAAGTTGAACTAAGGTTTATGCATCCAAAGATCTGGGACTTACTCCTGATCCTTTATGTGAAGCCAAACACCAATCATAATAAATTTGTTTCAATTCTGGGTTCTTTTTTCAGAGGTAGCATTTCTGTTCATTGGCCTATCATGAAGCACATCCAGAAGTCTATAAATTTCCCTTCACAGGTGATCCAATTTTGGAATAACTCTAGGGTTCTCATCTATTCAGCTATTCCTATTGTTGCAGCAGATCCTGTTACCAATTCAGGACACAAGACCACGAAGGGTTGGAGAACACAGGTTTATTTGCGCAAAGGTTCAGAGCATAAACATGCACCAAAGAGTCTGAACCCCGGGCTACGCCCGAGGTATTACTTTTATTCCTCTTGCAACCCCAGCCCTTCCTGAGGCGTTACCCTACCAAGCTATACAGAAAGAAGAAGCTATTACAATTGGTTATATGGCTAGCCTTTCCCTTATAAGGATAATTAAGACACTACAGGGCTGGGGCTCATCTTACACCATCCACTTAATTCCAGTCAGCCTAACTCTTACAGTTAAGGTTACAAAAGTTATTTACTTAGTACATGGTTTATGAAGCAATACTTGGGTACAATTTGCAATCTTCTCGGTACTGTCCAAAAGCCTACATTTTTCACACAATATAATTCTTACTTCTATGGTTAGTATGATAACTAAATTAAATGTATCCCACTCCCCTGCCTCATTCCCCCCTTGATCTAATCATTTTGGAATGAACCACAGAAATCAACCTGCCAATAGTTGGTCATTCAATATGTGTGTGGGATTTTTGTGAGATAAACCATAGATTTGCAAGCATTCAGGGTCAACCATGCAATAAGAGGACAGAACACGTGAACTTTGTAACCAGTTGGAGGTCCTTCCTCTCACTGACTTTTCCCAGTGCCTTTCACCTCCATCTCACCTCTGTCATAACTATCATTGTTTGCTCTTGAGATCCATCTCTCATGCAAAGATTGGATACTTCCTTGGCTTTCTCATTACTGAGCATATCAGTCTCAGGCATAATTTTCACAGAATCACAGTTGCTCTATGACCCTGAGTTCAGCCTATTCTTTTGGATCCTGTTTTCATGAATGCTTGATAAGGGATTATTGATGTCAGGAAGAGGCTCAGTACTGGTTATTATCATTAAATTGAATATTTCATGTTGAATTAGAATCCTTAAACATACCAGGAGGATTATTTTCAGTCTTGTTATTTCAAGTTTATCAACTCATTCCTTCATGGGCCCTTGTTCCACTGTTGAGGAAATCTCTATCTGAAGTACATAATTACATCACTGGTTCTGTTATCTTTCATTGACTCAGACACATTGCCCAATCAGAGCCCTTTATGTCCATCACCTCAATTTTACCTACTTATCTCAAACCATCATTAATTCGATGTCTATTGTGGTATAGTTGGTAAACCACCTCAATCTAGTTGTGATTTTTTAATAGTTTTTATTAAATAAGTTTTAACTAGATAAAAATATAAATTATAGAAAAGGAGTAAACAAAATAGTGAATAGGTAAGAAAGGAAATAAGAAAAAGAAAGACATGAAAAAAAGAGAAAAGGAAATATTACAAGAAGCAGTTTCTGATCTTTTTTTAACATTGGTTATAAATGCATTTATATTTCACACACACTCTCTATGATTACATCATAATTTCCTTCTTTCAAGCATGTCCCCTTTCTAATCATCAGCCCCATAAATCACAAGTGCATTTTTTTCTTTCTTCAAAAGGATGAGAAGTTTTAGTAAGGATGGGGAGGCTATAAATGGAATCTTTCACGGTTTGATATAATTCTGTAAACCTCCAAGAGTTCCTGAACATTGACCATGTAAAAATGATGTTGATGAATATGTAAATAAAGCTCCAAATCTGTTTGTTGTGTTGTTTTTAAGAAGAAGATTCATTTAAAGAGAGCTGTGTATTACTGTTTCTGCCTCCAAAGAACATAGCATAGGTTTTGCAGTGCTTCTGCTGATAAGGGTATAATTTTCATTTATTTTATTACTACTTTGGCAGTAGAACTCCACTTTGCATAGTCTGGGACTATGTTGCCTACTCAAATGCCATTTTATCATCTCTAATCACTTGCTGTCTTGCAGCCATAGAAGAGAACAGTCCTTACTCTTGATCAGTTGCTTCCTCCCACTTCATCCTTCTTCTGCATCTATGACCTTTCTACAGGCCTAGCCATTTTTTAAAATAAGAATGTTAAATACACATTCACCCATAGCCTGACTAGCAGATCATAGACCCAGAGCATCTCCAGCGGCTAGCAGTTATTTTTTTCCCCTCCAGCAGGTAATCATTGGCAGGAGGAGAAATGAACCAGACAAATTCACCATTTTCTTTCCTTAACTAATCCCACATTGTAATAGTAAGGACAACACATCCCTCCCCTGGCATTACTGAGGCAGAATATGGACTGGCAAACAGAGGAGTGCAATTTGTGCCTGTATGCTTTTCTGCCAGCTCAGAGACTAAAGGAAAGCACTTCGATGTGCCCATCTCGCTGTGGCCTTTTTTTTTTTGGTCTCTGTAAGCAAGAACTCTTTTCTCACCTTTGCTGTTCATCATTATCTTTCTGGAATCCAGACGACCGGTCTGTGCATCTTGTTTCTCTAGCAGATGACAGCCATAATCAAAGCTGCACAACTGCCAAATTGATTCAGCCTCTCTGGGTCATATGGCTGCCACAACAGTTGTCCTCCTTGCCAGACTGAACATGAGCCTTGCATCATTAGTTTCTGTCTGTGTTCCAACCGTGTCAGGCTCAGACCATCTTTGTTGTCATGAATATGGTTTATCATACATCTGGAAGAACTTTGTTGGAATGCAATCCTCTTTATAGTATTTTTGAAAGTATTTACTAAAACCCCAAAGCAGAAGAAAACCAGCCAGGCAATTCAAAGTTAAAAGAGAAAGAAACACAGTGCTGGCTTTACGAGCCACAAAAGAACTGGCTATTTCCAAGTGACTGTAGAGAATGTCCTTTAGTTTGCATGCTTGAAAAACTATATTCTAAATAGAGTATATTTAATTAAAATCAACAATTGATTGTACATTAAAAAAAAAAAAACACTTGCTCCTATTTAGGATTAGTATATTTATTTCTATTGTCCCAATTAAATCTGATGGATATTTGTATGTAATGTACTGTCTCCAGAGTTTATATTCCAAAAAACTGTGGAGTTCCTTCATATGGCATGAGTGTTTGTAATCTTCATTTTTTTTTATCAAACAAAGCTCAGATGTGAAATAAGTATTGATGTGTATACATTCTTACCAGGGGTGGGTTCCAAATTTTTTTACTACCACTCTGTGGCCGTGGCTTAATTTTGTGGGTGTGGCTTAATTTTGTGGGAGTTGCTTGACGGTCATGTGACCGGGTGGGAGTGGCTTGACGGCCATGTGACCGGGTGGGAGTGGCTTGATGGCCATGTGACCGGGTGGGAGTGGCTTGACGGTCACGTGACCGGGTGGGAGTGGCTTGGCAGTCATGTGACTGGGTGGGGGTGGCTTGGTGGTTATGTGACTGGGTGGTCATGTGGCTGGGTGGGGGTGGCCAACTTGAGGTCACTCACGTCAAGGGTTAGGGTTAGGGTTAAGGTGCCTGGCCTCTCCTCGCCTCAAAGGCCTCAACGAGATACAATTTCCCTATCTATTTACTACTACTGAACATCCAAAATATACTATTTAATCCTAT
>QLTV01001698.1:5553622-5588585 GCA_003457575.1 Thermophis baileyi
ATGATTCCCCACACTCCCCACCCCCACGCATGCGCGCACAACCCCCCACACATGCATGTGCAACCCCGTGCATGCGTGTGCATCTCCCACATGCGTCCCACCCCCCGCGCATGCACGGCAGAGACCTGAAAATCAGCTAGCCAACGGGAGGCACGCGCACACGCATGCCCGCAGAGAGCTCTGCGTGCCACCTGTGGCACACGTGCGATAGGTTCGCCATCACAGCTCTAGGCCATTACCATTTTTAAATGTCAAAATGGCACCTTTTTGTCTGTCATCTTCAGATTGTACTTTATCAGCCAAAAGTGTTTTAGTGTGAAATAAATAAGTTATCTATATTGCAAAAACAGTGTAGAATACCTACTAGATAAAGTGTAGAGAGAAGTGCCATATTGGAATTTACTATAGAATTTTCAGTTATTAATCAAGCCAGCACTTTCTACTTTCCACACTTGATTAGCATTCAGTTTTGTGTCTGGATGTATTCTGGGTGTTATTTTTGTTTTCTGTTGCTCTATTGTGCCCAAATCCCATCTTGATTTTGATTTGCATTGGTTACATGTTTTGTATTCAATAAACCTCTTCATTTAAAAAAAATCAGATTATATTTGGCTGGGTAGGAAATGGATGGAGGGGAAGAATAAAACTCTGTTTTTCCATCACCCTTTAAAAATCACACAGTTAATGTCTTATAATTTATTTTAGGAGTAAGGCTGCTTTAAACCTCTGCTTCGGAATTAATTGAAAAGAATTTTGCATGGTTCAAAGGAAGGACCTGTAGCCCAAGTCCAAAGAATCCCCACCCAAAGGAGAGGGCAGTGTAGAGAGGAATTTCAACATGGAGTCACCCTGTGGGAGGAAACGACAAAGACCAGACTAGTGAAGCTCTTATCTCCTGTTTCCCAAATCAGTCTGGCGAGATTCTTGTAAAATAGATGAACAACAATAAAGAAGCTGCTTTGGCCTTTTCATGAAGTTGCTCTGTTTTCTTGCATTAAAACAATTATTCTATTTGAACATTTCTATTCTATTACCACATTTAATATATTATGCAATAATTGTACTATAAATATATATAAATATATACTTTATAGAATTTTATATATTATATATTTATAAAATATATAAAAATGTGCCAATCAGTTGGCTGATTGAATTTGCATGGATGCTTGCATCCATTTACACACATACTTTAATGGACTTTTTGGAGATGTCAGCCATTTTTTAAGAAATGTTTCCAGCTGAGACAGTTTTTAGGAATGACAACTTTCCCTAAATAAGCAATAAGGCCTCTAATGAAATATATTGATGTTTCCCCTGGATCTATTTAAGTACCATCCTATGCCTCACTTTTGAAAAGGACATTAAGTATATATTGACTCTTTTGTGTCGCTGTTTGTAGATAATAAAATATTTAGTAAATTTAGTTTCACTCAGACTCAAACTGGGAAAAAACATGAATACTGACTGTTCATCTATAGGGCCATGTCAGCCACTTTCTGTATCAATCTTCACGGTATCCTTCTGAATTGACATGGACTGGAAATTGGAAATAATTCTTATTTTTATGGTGAGACACATCCTAGAAAGTGGAAATAATGTGTCTCAATCTGTACATTTTGTCATTGGGAGCTCTGCAGGTTTCTACCTTTCATCGAGATGAGCCTTTCTCATCCTGGGCTCTGCAGTTATGCTCAAACTGCAGTTTCTATTTCCCAGCCAATAATGCTCGATGTAGAACAAACGACTGTGAGAAATTGTCCAAAGTCTTAGTAGGTGTTATCAACATGGAGACAGAGGCAGATTAAAATACAGTCAGTAAATTGAAGTTCTGCCCAGACAAAATGTTGAGTAGTCTTACTTTGATATTAAAGTTATCTTTTACTGGATTTAGTGGTTTCTGCTAAAATATGTACCCATTGTTCTTTCACTGCTAAGGGATCTAAGTTGGATGAGTGTGAATAATTGAGATAGTACCTTAAGTTTATACACTTTCTCTGCCAAACATACATACTACAGAACTGAATAAAATATTCAGAGTGATGTTGCATGCAATATATGTTTTTGTATGAATTTTTAATGACCATTGGCTACTAAATTGGTATAAGGCATTAACTGAATTGTCATGAGTCACCAATTCAAACAGGATCATGCAGGCTGATTTCTATATGTAAGAGGTTATATTTAATGTAAGGTATTTACATATATTTCAGGTTTTTGTGTCTCTTTACTCACTGAGTATATGGCACTCCTCCAAGAATATACCACAAATAAATATATTTGGTCTAGTGGTTAAGATGTCAGGCTAGAAATTAGGAATCTGTGAGTTTTCGTCGCGCCTTAGCCATGAAAATCTGAGCAAGTCACTCTCTCAGCTCAATTCTCCTCACAGGGTTGTTGTTGTGGGGAAAATAGGAGGAGGAAGGATTATTAGCTTTGTTCACCACCTTGAGCTACTTACAAAATAAAGGTGGGATATAAATTAAATTAAATAACATGCACACACACACTTTTGTAGCATCTAGGAATTATACCAACTGATGTTACTCTTTTAGTGAAACATTTAGATTGGGGAGTTGGCTGGAGAATATTGGGGAGTGGGAAGTGAGGAAGTGAGGTCATAAAGAATGAAAGCAAGTCTCGTACAGTGTGAGCAGAAATCTATTTGGATAACTTTGGGTATGTCTTAAATTTTAAATTCTAAATGTAATTTATAACTGCAAACTTAAAGTTTACATTTAAAACTAAGAGCAAGGTTTGTTTCTTCAATAGCAGTCTGTTACCCCCATCTTCCAATTGACTGTCAGTTTTTGTAAACAGGCCAAAAGGTCTGTTATATTTAGCACCAGGAGCATCCTTGTCACTTTCCATGTAGGCTTGCTTAGCCATGATGCCTGAGAGACAGAGAGAGACCTTACAATGTAGATGGGAATATAAATTTGCTTTCAAGACACACACAAAAGCTGGATGAACTCAGAACACTGAAACAGAAATTTTAATCACTCTGCCAGCTGGAATGATGAACACTACAGCCTTGCAATATTTAAATAGATCATTTGAACCCATGCTAATCAGTGGTGGGTTGCTACCGGTTCGCACCGGTTCGGGCGAACCGGTAGCGGCAGCGGGAAGCTCCGCCCATCCACCCGGACGTCATCAAAAATGGTCTGCACAAGCGCAGAAGCATTGCGCGCACGCAAAGTGCACCCGCGCACCCGCACAGTCCCGTTCCTGAACCGATAGCAAAGGTAAGTGAAACCCACTACTGATGCTAATACATTTTCCTAATATCAGCATTCAGCATCTGCAATATATGATTTATTTATTAAATTTATATGCTGACCATTTCACTATTGAAGCTACTCTGGATGACTTACAACACAATAAAAACAAGAATATAAAAATATTAAGCACACTCAAATTAACAGGGATTGCCTATGATCTGCCTTTGAAGACTCTATGGATGGTTCAGAAAAGGATATGCTCCTTCCTTACACTCTCTTATTGTCACCTTGAAATTATTTATTATATTGTACTGACTGACATTTTAATTGTTATTAGCTGTCTGAAAATTCTTTAAAAGCATGAGGTAGAATTTAAGTTGAAAAAAATTATCTTTTTCTGTTGCTTTGCAAAATTATATATATAATATATATAATTTATATATATTAATTTTTATATTTGTTTTTTGAGGTTTTCGCGGGTATTTGTATGTAGGTCTATGGTTATTCGGGTTTTCTCCCGCGTGAAGTTGTTGCGACGTTTCGACGAAGTCTCATTCGTCATCATCAGGCTGGTTATCAGGCTTGTGTCTTCGGCCTCGTGCTTCTAGGAGCAATGTGAGAATTGCAGCTGTTTCCTCCTTTTAACTGCCAGTGGGGTTTGAACTGATAGGGTGGGGGCTTGGCTGTGTTCTGATTGGGTGGAGGTGTGTTGGGATTGGTTGGGGGCTTGGCTGTGTTCTAATTGGGAGGGTTTGCTAATAGGGTCAGTTGACGCGGGAGAAAACCCGAATAACCATAGACCTATATATATATAACCATAGACCTATATATAGTCTCCCTTTATTTATGTAAAAATATATATATATATATATGGAACCTGTAATTATAGACATAACAAAGAGCTGAAATTTGTGGTCAAGTTGAAGAGGTGATCAACAGGTTTGACTTTATTATTGATTCTGAAGATTCATGTCTTGCATTAATTTTTATAATTTCAATTATACATTATAGTTTCAATTAGGAAACTATGACCCTCCTAGACCGAGCCAAGTCCAAAAAATGCTAGAGAATTTCTAAAAGCCTGACATTCTGACAAATGAGCCATCAATAGACCCATCGACATAAACAATATCTACATACTATGCAAAAGAGACAATCAACAAGCCCAAAAGGGAACAAAAAGACCAAAACCCTTCCCCACTAGCAATCAGCACCCAGATGAGCAGAGATTAAATCCAAGATTAACATCAGACCAACAATCAAGGAAACAATACCCCAATCAAAGAACTGCCAAACAAGCCAATGGTAAGCAGCCTAATCAAAGAACCTCTAAGACCACTCCCACCGACAGGGCAAGTCACCAGAATATAAACTGAGAGCAAATCCCACTAGCACTGATGATGTTACCTAGTTTGGGTAATGAAATGTCTGCAAGAAAACAACCAAGCTCAGAGAGCACCAAGGACCCCTCACTTATCTAATTCTATTTCAACTGCTATGCCAGATTTGACCAGTATATATAGTGTACTTCAATATCCAGAATGATCCTTTGATCAAATCCTTAAGCTTTGAGGACATCTTCAAAGAAACTTATTAAATGTATAAGACAGTGTTGAATTCAATGAAAAATATTTGTAAGTTTCAGTGCCACTGACACTGTGCTGCAAAACTGAAAAACTGGAGATTGGCTTCATAGGTAGTTAGCTATGGCAGCAAGAGATGAGCTAACATGCAGAAGCCAATTAACTATACAACGTTTATGCAGAGTTCAGTTGCAGGCATTTGAGTAGCCAACCAAGGAATTGAGAGTGTATGTAAATAAGTCCTCTAAACTCTACAGTATGCATCAATTCTACTGATTTAAAAAAATATCCTGCGGTCTTTAGCCTACTATTTATAATTTATTTAGAAGCAACATAGCAAGAAAGAATGGCATAGAGCATCACCTTCTTGAAAATATTTTCCTCTTTATATAATTAACCATCTATTTAGTGTTCTCCAGATATGTTGGGTTCACTATTCCCAGAATTTCCCAACAGCACAACCAATTAGTTTGTAAATTTGGGATTTGAATTACCAATGCATATGGAGGTGACTATGTTAGAGAAAGCTGATGTTGGGAAAAACAATATTTGACAAAATAAACCTATTTTTTTAATAAAATGAAAATATAGTAACACCCTTATGTTACATATAAAGTATTTAAATGGCATTTTGTTACAGTCTATCAGTCCAAAGGAAGATTGTATAACTATTGCCTTCTCTAGGGATCTACTGCAGTTATAGATAATGTTGTTTCTATGATGATGTTTGTTTTATATGATGGGTTATATTGCTCTTCTTTTTCCCCTCATGTATTACTATAATTGCCCACATTGGCTAGATATGATGGTGGTAAATATGAGTGGATCTGCACCCATAAATGGCATGATAAATATATAGGGAACCTATAAACTTAACCAGCATGTCAAAATGAATCTCAGCCTAAACTAATGGATCTTTACTTCCTGGATCACTACAAATCTTATTGGCCAGTACACAGAAAAGATTCAATTAAAACAAAGACAACCCTAAATATAGTAAAAAAATAATAATCATTGACCTAACTTAACTTACAGTTTGGAATTTCCAGAAATCCTTCTCTCTAAACTCTCAACTAGCTGTGCCTAATCACACTTGCAGATAGACTATAAACTAACAGATAGGAAGCAGCAGGTGAAGCTAGGTAAAATCACATTGAATACCCGTTCAATTAGCACAGGAGCCCCCAGGGCTGTGTGCTCTCTCCATTACTCTTCTCTCTATATAGTACCAATGCCTACAGTACATCTCGAATGATGCCTCTATTAAAGAACTGAAGTTTGCAGATAACACAACAATTATTGGTCTCATTTGAGATGATGATGAGTCTGCATACAGACGGGAGGTAGAATAACTGGCCCTGTGGTACAACTGGAACAATCTGGAGCTGAACACTCTTAAAATTGTAGAGATGATAGTAGATTTTAGGAGAAGCCCTCCTATTCTACCACCTCTCAGACAACACAGCATCAACAGTAGAGACCTTCAAGTTTCTAGGTTCTATAACTTCCCAGGACTTGAAATGGACCCATAACACTAGAGCCATCATTAAAAAGGTACAACAAAGAATGTTCTTCCATCAACTCAGGAAACTCAAATTGCCCAAGGATCTGCTGATACAGTTCTACAGAGGAATTATTGAGTCTGTCATTTGTACCTCAATAACTGTCTGGTTTGGCACAGCTACCTAACAGGACATGTACAGATTTCAATGGATAGTTAGGACTACATAAAAAACAATTGCAACCAGCCTACCTTCCATTGAGGACCTGTATACTGCACAAACCAGAAAGAGGGCTGAGAAAATATCTACATATGGCATTGTGTGCCAAAATAACTACACACAGAGATAATTCCTTCCCCCATGCCATCACTCTGCTAAACACCTAACTCCTACAGCACTGTCTTATGCCTAAAGATATTTACCTATGTAGTAAACTGTATTGTATTATCCTTGTCATCTTGTCATCTTTTTCCTCTTTCTCACCTCTCATCTTTTGTACTACTTTCTCCTATTGGTATATTATGATTTATCAATTGTTGTTTGTATCTTATGATTTATGGTTGCATCTTATGATTTATGATCTATGACTTATCACTTTGTTGTTTGTATGTACATTGAGAGCTTATGCACTGGAGACAAATTCCTTGTGTGTCCAATCACATTTGGCCAACAAAGAATTCTATTTAATATAATCACAAAACACTTCGGAGTATTTTTACCCAGTTTACCCAGTTTGGATTAATCAAAGACTCCTGAATTATACTTATATTGTCTAGTTGTGTTCAACTCAAATTCTTACAATATCAAACATGACTAGTGATTACGATATTTGATAGCAAAAGCTGATTTTATCTTCTGCTCTATCTCTTGAGGAAGCAGCAGGTGGGACATAAGCTTTCTGTTGCAATGATTACAAATGCATATACAAGTTGATCTGCAAATATAAATGTATAGCATGTTATACTATTAATTGTTGTATTGTTCAAATCAAACAATCAGCTTTTGTAACAGAAATTGTAGTTTCTGTAACAAACTAAATCTATTAATTTGTTTAGTCCTGTGATGCAGATCTAAATTAACTTTGGAGCTGCTCTGAAGTTATTTCATATTTATTGCTTAAATAAGAACCATACCAAAATAATTTCCATCACAGCTAAATTCATATCAGAAGCAACTCCAAACTTTAGTGGTATGAATATAAGGTGCTTACTGTAGCAGACAGATGAATCCTTATACATTGTATGGTTGACTGCCCATCTCTAATGGAAGAATCAAGTTAGTATGAACATAAAGACATGAATTGTAACATGAGATAGTCATAATGTTTATTTCTAGCACCTAAGCCATATTTACCTATCAAATATTCATATGTTCTCTTTAGCAATTTCAGATGGAATCTTCAACTTAAGATAATTCATGTCTTTTTGCTTATTGTAGCATGTTATTAATCTTTTTGAAACATTTGTCTGTTTCCTCATCTTCATCTGCTACAGTGGCATGAATCTGGAAAATGTTAATATTGACAGAGTGGTGGTGCTAATTGTGACGTCATAGAATGATCTGGTTGTAGTATGAAATTTAAAGCTAATCTTTGGATTTTCTTTATTGGTCACTATTAATTACTATTCTGTTACATATTATTATTATTATTATCTGTTCACAACAATTGAAGTCACAGCTGCCAGTTCGGGTGTTGGCCTTCATTTGCATCAAGTTCTTTCCAAGAACCTAGGATGTCATAATGTATTGGCGTTAGTATACTGTACATGCAGATCCAAATAGTGTGGCCTTTTCTAATTGACAGATGGAAATTTTGTCAATTTTGCCATCCAAGATTTTTTTATATGGCACCCAGTGTGCCAATAACATCTGGGACAGCCCCACCCAGTTTATGCCATAATCTTTCAGTTTCAATTTTCAGTTTTCTTGATACTTCGTGACCTTCTCCAATTGTATTATCTTCTCATATTGCCACATAAATTATTCATACTTTCTACTTTTCAGTCACAGTTAAATCTGGTGTATTATGAACCAAGACTGCATCAGTTTGTATTTGAAAATCCCACAATATTTTAACCTTGTCATTCTCAACTATATTTTCAATTCTACGTTCCCACCAATTTTTCATTAGTCACATGATAATTTTTACAAATATCCCAGTGAATATTTTGGCTACTGTGTTATGTTGTTGTTTATACAGGTAGTCCTCGACTTATTACCTTTGTTGCCACGGTTGTTAAATTAATCTGGCTTCCCCACTGACTTTGCTTGACAGAAGGTCGCAAAAGGTGATCACATGACCTTGGGACACGGCAACAATCATAAATATGAACCAGTTGCCAAGCATCTGAATTTTGATCACATGATCATGGGGATGTTCCAAATGTCATAACTTGAAAAATAGTCATAAGTCACATTTTTCAGTGCCGTTGTAACTTTGAACAGTCACTAAATGAACTGTTGTAAGTCGAGGACTACCTGTAATCCATCTTTTTGCACAAGATGAGTATGTGATGTACTGTTTCATCTGCTTCTTTGCACAATCTGCACTTTGAATCATTGTATGATTTATTAGTTCTTGCCTTGATTGTATTAGTTTAAATAGCTTGCTCTTGAGCAGCTAAAATCAACCCTTCAGTTTCTTTTTATTTTAATGTTCCAGTTGTAAGCCATTGCTAAGTTCTGTTCATTTTTTTCTAGATCTTTTATAGAAATTGACCATGTAATGCTTTTCCTTTCCAGAATTCTGCTTGTATTTTCATTAGATTATTTTGATATTCATGTTTTGTTTCCTGTAAATTCCGTAAATTTCAATTATTAACATCTGTGCTTCTTCTTGGCTGTCTTTTACATAATCAGACAATACAAGATTTTCTTCTTCAATAGTTTGATTTGAAGTAAACCTCTGCCTCCATTTCTATGGGGCTGTAATACATAAAATAGTCATCAATTTTCTTGGGTTTTTTGTCTTTCTTAACAACAATGGTTAAATCTGGAATGCTATGTGGCAGATATTTGACTCTTTGAATTCTAAAGTCTCAGAGCACTTCAGCTTCTTCATTTTCTATTACTTTGTCTATTTTGTGGTCCCGCCAGTTCTTGCTTACAGGCAAATCGTACTTCTTGCAGCTATTCCAATCACTATTGTTGTGAGTTTATAGTCAGTCTGCGTGATTTTCTTGCAGCAGCTAACAAAATGATCCATTGTTTCTTCACCTTCTTTGCATAGGTGGCGGTTGCTGTCTTCTTAATTCTGGCTTTATATGCATTTGTTCTTAAGGCTTGGCCTTGTGCAGCCAGAATTAGCCTCTCTGTCTCTTTCTTCAGTTTTCTTGCTCTTTGTCAAGTCTTATTTGTTTTGTTTGCTAACTGTTTTTTTTTTTTGTACTGGCCATGTGTTGTTATGTCTCTTTCCTATACTTCATTTGGGTTTTTTGTAGGCCAATTTGGTCTCTCCAGTACTCAGTCAGCCTTCCTGGTATACTAGCTTCAGTGCATCTTCTTCACTATCTTTCAGATATTCTTCCAATGCCCTTTTTTATTCTTAATCTGTCTGGTGTACTTGCAGCATTCCACAGCCACCAATGTTCCTTGGTAAGTAGCATCTGTCAACATTGCTATGTGGATAAAGGGCATGATTCATTGTCTTTATTTTTCTCGTCTTCCTATTCAGGGCTTTTAATTCTACTTGACTGCAGTCCACTATTCCAGCTGTGTATTTAATGACTGAAATTTCCCAGATGTTAATTGACTTAATGGTATTTCTTCCACAGAGTTGGATTTTAAGGTCTTCTTCACTCTTACGATGTGTTCCCTTCTAATTTTCTTCTTGACTTCAGTGTGCTTGAAGTTGTCAGATTGAAGGATACCCATCCAGACTCTTGATGTTATTTCAATAGGGCATCTTGATTCCTTCAGTTATTGATGGAATCTTGATTTTCCCTTATTGATGGTGAGGATGGCACATTTGTCCAGTCCAAACTCCATTACAATATCTTGGCTGTATTTATGGATAGTGTTAAGCAATCATTCTATTTCAGATGGTGACTTCCATGCAGCTTCAGATCATCCAGGTAAAGGAGATGTGATAGCCTGGCAGATGTTTTTGATATTTGATAGCCAGGTAGAAATTTTCTGATTCAACTGAAATTATGCCTATAGTGTGCAATTTGTTTTTCATATCTGCTTATCTTGGCTATAGCTGTTATTTGCTGCTTTATTATTTCCAGTCCTTCCTTAATCTTCTTCATTTCTAGGTGATATGTCTTCATCAGATATTCATTGGTCTTCTTGTTCTTTGGCTTCTTTTTTTTTTTTTCATTTATTCTAGCTTTCTTGCACCTGATCTTAGCATGCTGATTTTATTATCCAGCTTGATTTTAGTGGTGTGCTGTTTGGCTTTTTTTTCTTATTTGTTGATTTTGTATCCAAGGTATTCAATTACAGCCATACTGTACATGAGTTGGTTTATTTGCTGCAGTGAGCTGGTGCTTATATTTGATATCACAGTATTGGTATCTTTTAACATTGTACTAGCTGTTTCTTTGGAACAAGTTTCAATACAGACAACCTTATTCTGTTATTTTTGTGTTGTTCTAGATGTTCAGTTATTCTTTGTTTAAATTCCTATGTTTTTTAATTAGAGAGCTTTGTTCTTTCAGAGGAGAAGGCTGAGGAGAGGGTGCCTGGAGCACGAGTGTAAATGATTCAATAGCAATGCTGGCTTGGTTTGCTTCTACAGGCTGAGTCACTTCTGGCAAGGCTTTGATTTCTTTGCTTGGGTAGAACTTTGCAGTTCTTCCAATATTGCTTCTGTACATACTTTATTTCATATTATAAATCAGTATTGGTCTCCTAGCCTCTGCACTGTTATTTCTGATCCTGGATGTTTTTCCTTCCTTGAACTGGTGCATTCTTTTGAGATACCTCTTCTTCCTGGACTTGATTTGTAAAAACAGATAATTATTTCTTTGTTTTCAGTCTTTGTATATGTGCGATGAGTAAACAACTTTTCTTCCAGTAGTTCGGTGGCTGCTGGACTTGATTACTCAGCCAACAGTCCTAAGTCTTGAAGCTCATTGCAGTATTGATGTTACCTAGTTTGTTAATGAAACATCTGTAGGAAAACAACGAAGCTCAGAGAGCACCAAGGACACCACAGTACTTGATACTTTAAAATCTCAATTCCCTCCCCACTCCAGGGGAAGGTTACTGCAAAATCCCCATTTCCTACCGATCAGCTGGGACTCGGGAGGCAGAGAATAGATGGGGGCGGGGCCAGTCAGAGGTGGTATTTATCGGTTCTCCGAACTACTCAAAATTTCCGCTACCGGTTCTCCAGAACTGGTCAGAACCTTCTGAAACCCACCTCTGGACCAGATGTCTAGGAACTATTTGTGATTAGATACCCAGAAACTCCAACAATCTACGGTAGTGTGGTCCTTGTTGACCTGGGCAATGATGGAGCTGGTATGGGCTTCTGTAAATTATGTCTTACCATATTGCTTATGGGAGATACACTTTGTCTGGCTCCTTTTATGAGACCTGTCCAGTACCGTTGAACCTCTGGCATTACACTTATCTTCCTCAAAGCACAAAAGTCCAACAACCACATCAAGATTCTTCATTTAATATATCAAGTTGCCCTATGTAAATGTTATATTTATTATTATATTACATCAAATTCTAATCTGCTTGTATCTCATATAAGATTGGAACATTCCAAATTTCAATTTTCAGGGCTGACTTGGAGATTGTTCAAAGTCTCTGACCATTTGAGATCTGTCACAGATGGAAGACCATTGGGTCCCTGTTTTCAATGCACAGCTCTCGGGTCTGGCATTCTCTATCTTCATTAGTGCTTAAAACCTAGCCTAATTACCTGTGTCAGAGTAGAAGAATCCATATCACTTTCTCACTCAAAGCAAAACTTATAGTTTCCAGGGAAATAAGCTTGGGAAAATTGATGGCTACCTATTTTAAGATCTCACTTTTCAATTTTACTGATTTACCAATTTCCTCAACCCATATTACTTAATCTATCTTTGCAATAAATTACAAAGAAAATAATAAACTCTTACAAAAAAGTATAACTCTTCCCCACCCTACAAGATACAATGATCATCACATGTTCCTAACACTTTTTTCTCTCCCATATTTTCGCATCAGGCTGGCTTTTTTATTTCTTATTTTATTTTAAAAGTTATTAAACTATAGATTATTTTGAAGAGAGCCAGTAGTAGCAATTACTACGTTTTTTTGCAAAAATACTGCAGAGTGTATTATTATACCTTTTGTATGTTTGTGTGCACCCCTATACATATTCTTGGTGACACAAAGGGCTGCACAACCCTTTATGCTTTTCTTGGGAAGATTTGCAGAAGTGGCTTGCCATTCCCTTCCATAAACTGTTCTTTTAACTTAATTTTCAAATACTAGAAGTTTAACTTTTTATCTTTCTTTTTAAATTCCACTTATCTCTGGAGCGGAAGATGCTACAACGAAATCTCTCATACATATATATGATTCCTTATCAATAGTGCCAAGAACTTGTATAGCTGGGAAAGATTGTTTACGGCAATGTTTTTCAAACTTGGCAACTTTAAGATATGTGGACTTCAACTCCCAGAATTCCCCAGCCAGCATCCACACATCTTAAAGTTGCCAAAATTGAAAAATACTGATTTATGGAATATCCATTGCATGGAGAGCAGCTTGAATAATAGTGCATTAGCTCAGCCATTTACTAACCCTCAGCAAATTCAAAGACAGTTTTAGAATTCTATCACAATAGCACTATTTTGTTGGCATATAGGTTAGTAGAACAAATTTGTCTGCACTAACAGAGTTATTGGAGGAATAAATTTGTAATAATCCTGTGCAGTGTATAATCACTTGCCCATAATAATCCAGACCTGATTTCTGACTGACCATAGTTTATATTGACCTTTGCCATCAACACTTGCTCAACCAGTTGTATCTGATGATAGCTTGTAAAGGTAAAAGGTTTCTGCCCCCAGAAAATAAGACATCTGATTTCCCCTATAATAAAATAGTAGTGTTAAATGAGAAGTTTCTTATAATGAAGGCAAATTGTAGTGAAACATTGAAGAGACAGAAGAGAGGAAGTTGACAATTGGAGAGAGTAAAAAATTACCTATAATTGTTAATTGTTTGTAAATAAAAAAATTTAAGCAATTAACTGTTATTAACAAGTAATATTTAAATGAGATTATTTAAAATTAACAATTATAAATAAGAGACAAGATAGCAGTAACATAAGAACATTTTAATGAATCATTATGGGATGGTAGAAGAAGATTTTATAATATATTTATTCCCTAAATACATCTGTAATAGCTTAAGCTTTTTTCTTTAAATAAACCCAGTTTTGCCTCACCTTACATTTTGTCCCTACTTATACAGAGGCACCATTTGATATTTTAAACCACAAGCAGTTCAACTTTATACTATGTATTGAGTAACAAATATTTCAGATCATGTGGTTCAACTGAATGCTTTTTACTCAATCCAAGTGTGTTTTTCTCCACTGTCACATCAACTTCATGCAGGAGAAAATCCTAACTTATACAATATGTGGTTTCATCTATTAAAAATCATGCAGCATGAGAGATGCACTATTGCTTTTCTATTCCCAATGGCAATGTCTCAACTTCTATAATTATAAAGGGTTTAACATGGTGAATTGATTAATGACCTCAACATCTTGTACTGGCCTCCAAAGGCTAGCAGGATAGCTTTATTACTTTGAAGCAACAAAAGCAACTGAGTTTTGAGGCATATAAATACTCATATATTTATCGTAGCACAGGCTTTGATAGGTTACAAGTAATTTTGTCAAGGGTGTGGAATGTTACTAACTTGGGAATACATTCTTCATGGATGGAAATTAAAGCTACTATAAGTGGGCTTCCAGATGCAATTCAGAATGTTGGTTACTACCTATAAATCCCTCCATAGCATTGAACCTGGCTATCTGGGAGACCACCTGATCATTTCTGTCCATCCTTTATGATCATACAGAGTGAATATGGTCTGGATCCCACCAATCAAACTATCATCTGTATATGTTTTATTTGTAGTTTTCCTTTAACAACCAACATATTTTGTGGACAGTGTAATGACTGGGTCAATACATTTTTTACACAGTGCTAACAATAATAATACAATTACATATACATAGTTTTTATCTTCCAACTTCTAACCTTAACATGCTCATTCTAATTATAATATATTCTTTTATGTATCAATGTATATAATACTATTTTCCAGGGGTGAAATGCTCCCGGTTCGGGCGTGCCTACCGGTCATCGGAGAGCCAGTAGCAACAGCAGCACTAGGCTTCGCCCACCCGCCCAGACACCGCCGTTTGGGTTCTTTTACCCTCTGCGCAAAACTTTTTCCAGGCTTTCTGTGTTTTAAAACATCCTTTAGATATATCTTTTGCATCTGAGTCTTTAATCTTTAATCTTTCTCTTTGGTTTTTAGTCTGTAATCCTTCTCCATAAATCCAATCGCCACTTTCTTAATGTTTGGAGATTGTTTTTTGGAATTTTTTACTTGGATTAAATCTTTAAGGTAAAAGTTGGAAGTTATCTCACCCAGTTTCACTGCTCTGTCCATGCACCGCTCCAGCACAAGATCTTAGTGTCCCAGTTGTACCAGCTTGTGACCAAAATGGCCATCGTCCCTGCTGCTGTTCGGGAGAGCTTTCTTTGGATCAGCGAGGAAATTGCGGTTTCCTCGTGATCGACAAAGTGCCTCTCCTTTCTTCACCACCCCTCCAGGGTGGCTTGACCCCATAGGGTCTCCCAGCAAGCAGTTGCCGGCTGCATTTCACGGAGCCCGGCAGAGCTCCACTATTTTCCAGCTGTTCCTGCTGCGACGTCAACCGGAAGTCCAATCAAACTATCATCTGATGGGACCCAAGAAGTGGGCCTTTTCTGTCTTATCTGCTCTGTTCAACAGCACTCACCAAAGACTTGAATGGCCCCCCATTTTAAAAAGCCTGTGAAAAACCTGACTTTTTCTTTAGGGTTTGGTTTAGAATGTGTAGAGAGTGTTTCATAGGATTTTATGCACAAGTATGAATGTTTTCTTTTCTGGATACATATAATTCTTTTCTTTGTTTTCTTTGCTTACTTTTTAAATTAGCAACTGCTCAGGGTCTTTCTTTCTCTTTCTTTCTTTCTTTCTTTCTTTCTCTTTCTTTCTTTCTTTCTTTCTTTCTTCTTTCTTTCTTTCTTCCTTCCTTCCTTCCTTCCTTCCTTCCTTCCTTCCTTCCTTCCTTCCTTCCTTCCTTCCTTCCTTTATTTAGGGACCACCCATTTTCCTCATAGAGGGACTCTGGGTGGTGCACAAGTAAATTGTTAAAAATGTAAAAACTAAATATAACATTTAAAGTAGAGGAAAGGATAATTAAACTTCACAATAAAAGTTAATTAAAAGGCAGGGAAAGAGCTTTTAAGGTGCTAGCCAGCCCACAACTATATAATTATCTGTGAGCCCCAAGTGAGATGGTAGAGCCAGGTCTTTAGATATATTTTTTGGTATATATTTTTTATTTTATTTTTAAATATACATCAACATTAATACATGAACAGTGTGGCATCTGGGTGTCATTCATTTTGATACAAATAACAATAATGATATTAATAATATTTGTTACATTAGTCAAATTTATGTAATCCTAGTGTTAATACACATGTTTGTATTGAGATATAATCCTTCATTATTTAGTTTTTCAGTGTTTCAATGTGCCATTCTAATGCAGATCACAATATTATTTGAGCATACATAGTAATACCACCTTTCAGCCTCTAATCTTTCCATCTAGTTATTGCTTTTATTCTATTATATAAAAATGTGTATACTAATATTCCCCCTATTTCTTATTTTTACCGCTATTCTAGCTTTTAGTCAGGCCACCATTACTAGTCCTAGTGTTGATACACATGTTTGTATTGAGATATAATCCTTCATTATTTAGTTGTTCAATGTTTCAATGCGCCATTCTAATGCCAATCACCATATTATTTAAACATACATAATAATACCATCTTTCAACCTCTAATCTTTCCATCTAACTATTGCTTTTATTCTATTATATAAAAGTGTGTATTCTTATTTCTACCTCTATTCTAGCTTTTAGTCAGGCCACCATTATATTAAAAGGCATTTCCTTTCTATCCATCATCTCTTGCCCATTTTAATACTTCAATTCTTATTTGTTTTTTGGCTTGCCTCCCATACTCTTCTCTTGGATCTTTGTCTCTATCTACATCTACATCTTTACTATTCAGTCTAAATATTTCTCCCATCTCTACCATCTTATGCTGCCAGGCCTCCAGAGTGTCTGCTCAAGCCCCTATCTCCCTTTCGAAAGTATCTTCCTGCTTATCCAATTCCATTTTTAAATCTCTTAAAATACTTTTCCCTTGATTTGTTTCATCAGTCATTATTATCTTGTCTCCTCCTTCTTGCCTTCTTGCTTTATTTGCTTTATTTGCTGATTTGTCTGTTCTATCCTTTCCTCCATTCTTTCTGTTGTCTCCTCCCTTTCCTGGACATTTTGATCTTTATTCATTGTCCCTTGTAGAATATTTTCTATTTTCCCATCTATGCCATGCATTAGGTTCTTTATCCATCTGTGGTTCTTTGTCACAATGTCATTAATGCTTTGGAACATCAACACCATTTCTTTTAAAATTCCACTCATTTCCCCCTGGTGGAGCATCTCATCTTATTTTAGTAAGTCCCACTCTTGCTCAATAGTCCAAAAACCATATATTCAGGCCTAATGTTGCTCCTCAGAGAGTACAATGATCATAGTTCTTTATATCCCAGGATTATTCAATCAGTTCCATTTAGGTAGTCCAGGAAGCTTTCCAAATATCTCCTTAAGCCCACTCTATAAGTTTAGTCATATATCTTAACATTTAAGAGTCACTTTACTTAGGTATCTTCCTTGTTCTCGCAATTGAACCTCCAGTAGTCATAAAGTAGATAAATATAGAACAATAGGTATCACCACAGTCCTCCAGATAAATGTTGTTTATTTCTCTTATCAGAAATTTTCCCAGACTTGTAGGAGTATGGTATATTTTCCATTCATCAGTAGGTGGCGCCCTCAGCTTAGGTTTCAGCATTGCCTCAAATCTGACAAGTATTTAATCCAATTTTAATTCAATTTATGGAAGCAAAGTCAGTTATTTAAGTAGATAGTTCCAGCATTTTAAAATGCCTTTCCAAAACAGCGCCTACCCAGTTTAAAAGTCCAATTTTCTATGTTTTAAAAGTTTTTTTTACTTTTCTCCCATTAGTTCCTTTCTTTTGGGTCTGGGATTTTTCTCTAAGTAATTGTTTACCGCTTCAACAGATAGTTCTAAGAGTCTCTTTTCCTGGAATTTTTTTCCTTTTAGGGTTAGGTTCTAGGTAAAAAAGGAATCATCTCACCCAGTTCCAATCACTGTTCATCTACACCACTCATGTACTTTCTTTGCTGCCTCGGCTGTCCCAGCTTCACAGCAGCCATGATGGCTGCCTCTTCCCCTCGTCGTGGATGAGAGGGAAAAAAGCCCTGGGTCAAGCGGGAGAGTTGTGACTCTCCGCGACCTGCAGGGCATCCCTCTTTTCTTCGCCACCCTTACAGAATGGCTTTAGCTCCTTTTGAAGCCCTCCAATGGGGAGAACTCAGCACAGGAGTGCAGAGACTCTCTCCTCGCGTCCGATCTCACCGTGACGTCAGCCGGATGACCGGGTCTTTAGATATTTTTGAAGGCCAAGTGAGTGGTGGCCCGTCTCACTTCTGGGGGCGGGGAGAATGTTCCCATGGAGGGGGCAACAGAGAGAAGGCTCTCTTCCTGGATCCTGCCAGTTGGAATTCTTTACCCACGCAGTGTGTAACATACCTTCCCTGCCTGACCTGCTCGGACGGGCTGATGAAATGGGATGAAAACTGTTTTTTAGGTAGCCTGGCCCCATGCCAATACGGCTTTAAAAGTCATAACCAACATCTTGAATTGGACAGGAAGCAGACTGGCACTCAGTGCACCTCGCGCAGCAAAGGTGTTACGTGCAGAGCACTTTGGGTACCCAAAATTGCTTGTGTGGCCACACTTTATATCAGCTGCAACTTCTGGATGCTTTTCAAGGGTAGTCCCGTGTTAGTGCTGGGTGGTCTTTTAAAGGTCTGTGTGTTTATGTGTGTATCTCCTGTTGTTGTGGGGAAAAGAGGAGGAAGAAAGATTATTAGGCATGTTCACCACTTTGAGTTATTTATATATAAAAAAGGCAGGATGAAAATATAAATGTGTGTGTGTGTGTGTGTGTGTGTGTGTGTGTGTGTGTGAGAGAGAGAGAGAGAGAGAAGAGAGAGAAGAGAGAGATTGAGATTAAACTAGAAACATTTATTCTTGACAAATCCATACACACTTCTACTAATAATAGCAATAGCAATAGCACTTAGACTTATATACCGCTTTACAGTGCTTTACAGCCAGTGGTGGGTTGCTCCTGGTTCGGCCTGGTTCTTAGAACCGGTAGCGGCGGGAGGCTCCGCCCACCCACCCAGGATGCTTCTGCGCATGCGCAGAAGCGTTGCGCATGAGCGTGCGCACAAACCGGTAGTAAGGGGTTTTAGAACCCACTGTTTACAGCCCTCTCTAAGCAGTTTACAGAGTCAGCATATTGCCCCCAACAATTTGGGTCCTCATTTTGCCCACCTCGGAAGGATGAAAGGCTGAGTCAACCTTCAACAGCATTGTTTCAAAGGGCTTATCTTGTTTTGAATGATTTATTACTTGCTCTGGAATCTTTATTAGTACTGAGGTCAACATGCCTGTTCTCTAGTTCTCTGGGCTGCCTTCTTTAAGATAGAGATCTAACATACCCTCCTCCAATTATTGAGAGTCTAGCCATTTTCTAAGATAATATGTAGAAGTTTGGACAAACAATCAACAAGTTCTTTCAGTCTCTTAGGATGCAGCCCATCTGCCACTGGATGTCTAAACTTATTAAGATGAGTAAGTGCTTCCTGACTATCAAATACAATCACTTTACTTTTGTTAATGATAAATCCCTGACTGTTTCTATCAAGTTTGGTGAATTCATGGCCATGAAATCAACTTTTCACATTGCTTGTTGGAATATACATGCAATTCTCACATAAGGCTTTGCTGAAATACCAATATCAATAGCACTTAGACTTATATACTGCTCCATAGTGCTTTACATCATTCTCTAAGTGGTTTACAGAATCAGCATATTCCCCCCAACAATCTGGGTCGTCATAGAAATTGAATAGTTCTTCATTTTTGTTATTTTACTGGGTTACAAACTTCACAAAGCTCTCTTTCAGGTAAACTATATCATAATTATCACTGCTATTTTTCAGAACAGTTATTTTAAATTTTATACAAGATTTGAAACATATTTTATCTCATAATTATTACATTTCCCATAATCTCCATAGAGACTAAGGAAAAGTGAATTAAACTATTCTAAATCTAAAAATGATGATTCTGCCTTTAAGACCTATGGGAAGTAATTACCTAGAAAACTGAAATCTCCATCCCTGGAGATTTTTGAAGAAAAAATAAGATTATTTGAATGCTACAAGCAAGAAGATTTTGTTATACTATGAACTGATTCAGTGAAGTGTTATGAACTTTATTGCTGCTGTTCTTCCTTCCAATTAATAATGTTTTATATATAACAATGCAAATTTTTCCCTGGGGTCTGAGGCTAAGAAATTTGTTCATTGTCTATTTTGTTACTCCTTGAGGTTAACTTTCCGCCCATTTGGGTGTTTTACAGTACTATATGAAGAGCTAGAATATCTAATCTTTTATTAATTAATAGTTACACATCAAAAATTTGGCTTACTATTATATATTAAAAGATATTTTATACAGCCAACATACTAAAAATAAACTATGACCCGCTTAAAAAGTAATACAAATAGAAACTATGATTTTGATAAATGTCTATGGAGATTCTCAGTTATCCAGGTCATGGTTGTCCCAAGGGTGCTTTAGGTGCTTCAAGGAAAAACAAAGGAAGTCCAGTTGCCTTTTGAAAAAGCACCTTTGGGATATTATTTTGATAATGGAAATGCAAAGCTACCTTGGATTTTTCTGGAACTGGAAAGATGAGTGAAGTTTGATTGTCACTCTACTGGCCTTGGAAAGTATTGATAGCTTAATCCTTATAATCATTAATTAAGCAATTACCTTTATAGCTAATTGAATATTACCCACAAGGAATAATGGGATGTTTATATTTTGGACATATCATAAGGAAAAATTCCTAGGGAAAACACTCCTACAAATCTGTACTTAGTTATATATACAAAACAAACACCATTTACAAAATAGAATGATGGGACCTCTGAATTTCATATTTTCCCCACGATTCTGTTCACATTAGCGTGTCCTACTCTTCCTTGAAAGTAGTATTGCAATCTCCAGCACTTAGTGGCCATGAATTTTTTTAGCTTTTCTATATTTCTCTTGGAATAAGGTGCCAAAAGGCTAATAGTTGTTTCATTTCAGTGTATAATAATTGTTTTATTCTGCATTTTGGTATCAACTAAAACCAATAACATAAAAGAAAAAATCATTTGCCAGTGTGGTAATTCAAAAGAGTTTGAAAGGTAGTTGGTCTAATAATCCAGAAGCTGCAACTGGTTCACAGTGAGCTGTCATGAACATCTCTCTCTCTCTGTGTAACTTTTATACGGCCCTCGAACTCACTAGACATCAATTAAAAACAGATATAAACAACTATAAAAAGAATTAAATATAAAAAGTAAGACTGCCAGACAAGGAACAACATGGACATCTTGCTATGAAGATCTGCTACGTACTTTGTCCAAAACTTTGTAGTTATCTGCTCAATTGTAACTACAACCCAAGTTATGACTACACCTTAGAATCCTTGTTATTCCTGCTTGTAAGTGTGATACTCTGGTGTGGCTGGTAAAAAAGATGCCCAATCCTTCTCTCAAACTTGTTGGGACAAATGGTTTCTTATCTTGAAAGCCTTACCCATAAGCATTTGTCTAAGCTGCCTTTTACTGAATCGACCAATTTTATCTCTGGTTCTTCATCTGCTGTTCACAGAGCAGTCTTTCAGTCTCCCCAGCCCTAGCTGAATATGTCAAAAATGAAACCTGGGATTCCTTGTATGCAAAGCGCGACTTCTATCACAAAATAGACAGTGCCACCGTGTTCCTAGTTCATAGAGTGGAAACGTAGGTTTTTCTGCTGCATCTAAGTATTAGATATTTGGTATAACTTTGATATACTTTGAATCTTTGTTTGTCCAGACTAATAACTGGAGGGATCAAAATAAGAACTGCAACTATTTTATATTTTAAAGTTGGGGAGGCTAAACTGAAAACATTTTCCAGCTTTTATTGCTCCTTTCTCTAATTTAAGTCAGAATTAAGTTTCACCTATTATTTTAGAGATGCTTTGTGTGCTGGCAAATTCATACATTATTTGTATAATGTAATTTATAAAAACATAATTGTATTTCATTTTAGCTCATTGCCAGTGGCTCCATGCCTGTAGAAGTTACAGGAATATTAACATCACTGTCGAACATTTGGTATTACTTATCCAATAATCATATTGGCATCCCTTGGCTTTTGTTCCAGTAGAACACTATACATCCAGTATTACTCAGTAGTTTTCATGGACAATCTGACAGGATTCTTTGAGGTCTGCCAAATTTCCTTTTGAAGAAGAGTTTCCTATATAAATACATTGGCTTACCTGCCTGTGTTTTTCCCATCTTGGAAAAGGACAGGCTATTTAAGTGAGTTGTATACAGCATGCATAGTTACTGTGCCATGGTATAGTTTTGGAACAATGCTGAAATAGACCATCAAACATTCGATTTCAGTGCATCAGGACAGAGTACAGCACAAAAGGTAATTGTAATTTATTGCCTTTTCTACCACCTGCATCTGCCACATCTTTTCTGGTTATTCCTTTGTTTGCAAAGATTTTTTTAGAAAGATGTATTTCAGATAAGGAATATCCTCAAAGTAAAAGAGAAAGCCATGCAGGTCACTTTTGTATACCGCTAATAAGAATTCTGCTAGGATATATGTTTTTTCTTCCAAAACATGCTACCCACAAATTAATAATTGACAAGTAGTGAAGACACTTCTTTGTTGTAAATCCATTTTAGGGTCAAAGTTTTTGGCCTCTGATCTTTCTTAATTATTTTAGTCTAAAATGTTCTGCTACCATTGATATGATCATTATTATTTTCACGGTTCAAATAGTTCTTGCTTAACGATTGGTCACTTAGCGACCATTCAGTTATGACAGACCTTCCAAAAGCTGCTTAGAACTTGTTTCCAGAGTTCCAGTGTCAACATACACCCCCCATGGTCACATGACTGCATTTTAGTGCTTGGCAACCAGATCACCTTTATGGACGGTCACAGTGTTCTGTGGTCACATAACCATGATTTACAATGTTTGTTGCCAATTTCTGGCCTTTTCAGCTGATTTCCGGCAAAAATGCTTGTTAAGTGAATCACTGCAGTTGTTAAATTAGTAATACAGCTGTAAGGTGAATCTGGCTTCCCCATTGACTTTGCTTGTCAGAAGTTCGCAAAAAGTGATCACAGGATTCCGGGGCACTGCAACTGTCATAAATGTGAGTCAGTTGCCAAGCATCTGAATTTTGATCACATGACCATGGGGATGCGTGTGTGAAAAATGGTCATAAGTCATTTTTTCAATGCCATTGTAACTTTGAAAGGTTATTAAACAAACTGTTGAGGACTACCTGTACTATACCATAAGTCCTTTTTACTCCAGTCAATCCTTTATTGTCATTTGGTCATTTTCTCATTCATGAGAAAAGTATTTCTAATTTTGAGGAAACCTCGGTCCTTCACCCATTATTTATTGATTTGCTGTATTTTGAAAAATGATTTCACATCTTTCAGGCTTTTTATATATATTCATGAAACAAAGGCTTTGGTACACACACACACACACACACATTCTGAAAACTGAACACCAGTGATTCATTACATGAAGTGTATTTTTGGTCCCTCATGTTGCCAACATTTTGGCCTTTGCAAATCAAGCCATTGGAAGGGTTTTCCATTGTTTCATGCAGAGGTGAATCAAAATTCTTTGCTGATAAGCAGTTGCCATCAGCACATTGCTTCCTTTTCCTTACTTACTCATATTGGCACAATTGTTCGGAAGTGGATCAAACTACTTATCTCCAAGGAAACAGTTGGCACCTCATAGGTGAGTTACTCACTTCCACATTTCTGTCGTAATAGCTTTTTGTAATGTACCAGGTCAGCTATTATCACATTATATTTGGCACAGTAGTTTGTAGATTAATTCAAACCCTTGAAATGACTGAGATTTAAAAATAGACTAAAGACATTTATACATGCAAAATAACATATCTTATATAGGTTATGTAGAATTACATGAAAACTATTTTAATAAACCTATAAGTTGTTCATATAATTCTCTTCCTCTCTCTCTCTCTCTCTGTGTGTGTGTCTCTCTCTGTCTCTCTGTCTCTGTCCATGCTTGAGTCCTGAGATACTCCGTCATGTGGCTATAATGTATGAACATTGATATTGCAGATATTATAATACCAAATTTTATGACTGTGGTTACTGGAGAAACTGTTACTGCAAGGTTTAACTAGAAACCCTAGCAACAAATCTAATGAGAGAAATAGATGTTTAACTCCAGATGCAAATCTTGCATTGTGTGAAATGAACAAAAAAATGAATGGTAAACTGAGAGATAAGTGAGAGATATGGTGTCTACTTTGACCTCCATCAACTCCAAAATCTAAAGTATTTTTAATACTGCCAGAAACTGAGCTTTGGACTTTAAAACCATTGCTACCTTCTACTATGATAGCACAATAGAAAAGTAAGTATATTATCATGGTTAATCTGGATTATAATCTATGGTTTATGAATTATTGTGTATTTCTTTCATACTTCGAGCAGAAGCATCTTTTAAAAAAATGAATAATGATCAATGCATAAATAAAAGAGAATACTGGATAGCTTGGGAGGCAATTCAAGCATGACATATTATCACAGATGGCCAATCGAATCTTAATTCCAGTCTTAGACCAGCATAAGGAGGGTGGGGTACAGTCAATTAAAAAGGTGTATCAGAGTCTAAAATAATGCAGGTAGTCCTCGTATAATCTTTACGACCACAAATGAGCCCAACATTTCTGTTGCTAAGTGAGACATTTGTTAAGTGAATTTTGCTCCATTTTACGACCTATGTTGCCATAGTTGTTAAGTGAATCTGGCTTCCTCATTGACTTTGTTTGTCAGAAGTTCGCCAAAGTTATTTACATGACCGCAGGATACTGCAACTGTCACAAATATCAATTGCCAAGTACCTGCATTTTGATCATGTGACCATGGGGATGCTGTAATGGTCGTAAGTATGAAAATGGTCATAAGTCACTTTTTTCAATGCCATTGTAACTTTGAACGGTTACTAAATGAACGGTTGTAAGTCAAGGACTACATGTAATTTTTAAAAAGCTACAAGATATAAAACAATGCACACACATATATAATATTTTTAGACTTTTGCATGTGTGTGTATACATACAGAAAAGTCTACAAAAATTTAAAATGAGGGGTAGGAGCAATAGATAGATGTAGGGAACATAAAGGTTTTTATGAAAAGCTTGTACAATAAAGCATTAGTCTTCACTCTAGCACATAGAATTAATGGGCAGCATGATTTTGACCCCACCCCCTTAAACAGATAATTCTTAATACAAAATCTGAAGTAATAGTACAGGGATATGAGAAAAAGTATTTCAAGTGCTTAATGATTGCATGGGATTTGTTGTTATCATTACTGCATGAATGAAAACCAGAATTTTGATTTCCTTCTACATGATTTCTTTGCTTCATTCACTCTCCTAAGAGCTTAATGACCAGTGGTTGACCGGTTGAGAAGAAATGTTCCTAGTTTTTGAACAGGATAATTATACTTTGTGGTGGCATATAAACAAAAGTAATAAAGCCTAGTCTATTGTATTTGTGTGCGTGTGCGTGTGTGTAAAAATCTAACTTCTACTTGCATAAAGCCCCTATGTCAGCAGATGAGACAAAAACACTCCCATCTACTTAGTGTGCAATCAGCATAAGAATTGCTAAAAGAGGCAATTATTTTAACTGCCTGCCTAAAGTAGCAACCAAGTTGTGTGAGCCGCACTAGGAGTACTGTGTATCGCCACACTACAATAAGGAAAATTCACTTTCTTATAGTCACTACACTGTAACTCACTGCCATTATTAAAAACGCATGCAGAGATCAGAGGTGAGCCAAAATAACTATTTTTAAAGAAATCCTCTAATGAAAATAAGCAGAGAACAGAACTTTTCTGTATTCTGCCTTAAAGTAAAAAAGTTTTAAAAAAAGTTTAAAAAGTTAAAAAGATTTTAAAGTTAAAATCCTTGAGAATCAAACAGGATTGTTTTAACTCTTTTACTGTAACTTTTCCAATCTGGGTCTTTCGAAATCTGTTGCACTACCCCTCCTGTCTTCCTTCCCTATTTGCATTCTGAATAGAATGCATGGAAAATTAGGGAAGACTAATTTTTGTTTAACACACAAAAAATGTGGGGTTTATAATACGATAAGTGGGGAGAAGACCTTTAAGTTTTGTCTCTGCCACGATCCCAGCGAGACTTCTGTGCCTTTCAATTTTCAATCAGCTGATATAGGTCATTAATGTAGATTATGGTGATATAATCATCAGTCATATTTAGTTAGCTTCAGACATTCATTTGCTCAGATGTGAAAGAGATAGTCAGGCTTTCAAAAGGGAATGTACATGCTGCCTCATGATGCAATCTTTCTTTCTTGCACAGAAGATTTAAAGAGAGATTGAAGGAACATTTGGCTGAATGTTACAATTACCCCACAATCTGGAACACTGTATGAACATCTGTTATTAATTTCCATACTTCCGATTCTGTGCTTCAGCTATGGCGAAAAGAAGTCATTGAAGCTGAATGTAGTCTGGGCCTGCTAGGTTTCAGCTGTGAATATACTGGCTATTTTGCATTTTAACTTCATTTTTCTTTTGCTCTGTGGTTATTTATTCCTTAATAAATAAACTTTAAAAAAAACCATACTTCCCTGACCTAATGAGGACAGTGTAATGGTATGTGGGAAATACCTTGGGAGACAGAACCAAGAGACACAGCCTAGGGAACAGTCAGATAAGAAACTGCATAGCCCATAACTGGATAGTGGGCAGGGCAAGAGCTCAGAAAAGACCCTCCCTAGTTACTTGGGCAGTAAAGGAGATGGTGGGAGAATCTAGAATGATGCCAGCCTTAATAGGTAGACCAGACAGGAAACGGCACCAAATGAACTAATTTTACTTTTTTTTTTGCAAAGCTACAGTGACAGAATCTTGAAGGTCTGGAAGTACATTTTTCCTGCTGTCTCCTTTGCAGCCTGAGAAACTAGGGAAGGTCTCTTCTGAGCCTCTTTCCCCACCTACTATCCAGTTGCAGGCTATGCAATCTCTTGTATGACTGTTCCCTAGGCAGTGTCTCTTGCCCCTACCTCCCAAGGTCTTTCCACAGACAGACAGCATAAAGATGAGATGGTAATGTAACACTAAACTAACCTCACGTCTAACATCAAATGTGGCCTGCAATCTAAGGTATGATGCGCCAGGCTGATCAATTCCCTACCTCCCTTTCTGTCCTAAAAGACAGAAGGGGGAAGGCTCACCTGGTATATTAATTCCCTATATGTTGAGCTCTTAGTAAGCCTCCCTGCCTCCTTGCCATAGGAGATAGGGTGTTCATTCTACTGAAGATAGTGGGTGAGATAGTGGTGGGTTTCTTGAAACCGTGGAGGACTGCTGTTCAAACTGCAGGTTGATGTAATAGGGCTTCCTAGTGACTGCTGGAGATGACACTCTTTTGACCCTCCAGAGTTGCCTGGGAAGAAAATGATGGAGACCTAGCCAAACAGTGAGAGAGAATTGAAGCAACTGACCAGGGCACTGAAGAACTAACAACAGATTTGTGGTAATCACAGTTATTTTTGGGTGGCAGTGGAGGCACTCAGTGGTGTGTGAGAGATGCTGTTAATCATCTATGGAAGAGTTGGCCGCACAACAACAGCTGTGAAGAAACTGACAATGTCCCTGAGCCTGCAGGCTGTGGCAGCAGGCCCAAGTTCAGGAGTGAGAGTATCACTTGATGGTGGCAATGACAGTAATCTTCCAGTGCTGAGCTTTGGTCCTTCAGAGCGCCTGGACAGCAATTAGCAGGAGTGGGATCAGGCAGATATTGCCCTGAGGCTTGGCCTGAATTTTGCACCTATTATGGAGCTCATCACTCTGGGCAGTAGCCATCTTGCTTCCCACATGTGTCCGTGGGACTCAGAGAGTAATGCTTGCTGTTTGAATTATCTGTTCCTATTTGTTTTTTGGTTGGAAAGAACTTAGTTGTATGGATTATGTGGAATGCTTTTGATGGACTGAGGCATCAGAAGAAGAGATGCTTACTCTCTGTACGAATGAGAGGAGGAGGAAGCAGCTTCTTTTTAGATTGCCCCAATCTGAAGAGGGGATAGGTCTCCATAGCTGCTCTATAGACCTAGTTGATTGGTATGCTCCGGTGCCTAATGGACTTGTGGCATTTCAGAAGCACCTTTGAGTTACTTCTGAGGTGTGATGCATAGTTTGACTGAGGAAGCCTTCCTCAACCTTGGGATGTGAGAGCAATAACTGTCTTGCGATGGATTGCACCCATGTGTCCACTCCCTGTGTGTGGTTCCCTGGTTTTCAAAACAACTTTAGGAAATAAAATTTCAAGCTGTGAAAGAAACTGCATAGAGTTTATTTTTTCCGGTTTTATAACATTTTATTAGATTATAGAATAAAATACAAAAATGAAAAAACAAATAGTAGGACACAGTGGGGAGGGAAAGGGGAAAAGAGAAGTGAGGAGGAGAGGGGGGAAAGCAAAAAAAAAAAAGGCGGTGACTTCCAACTCCCTCTGTTGCAGTAGAATAAAGCATTAACATCGAAGCTCAACTTTTTACTTTTCCATAAACTAGCCATTTCTATAATGACAAATCAATCTAATCAGTAAAACCCAAAATCAAACTTTCATTTTTTCCACCTCAAGCACAAAGTCCAGAATCGGTCTCTAAGTAGAAACAAAAATACTTATATTCTTTTCTTTGATCAAAACGGTCAATTTAGCCATCTCTGCCAACTCCATCAGCTTCTGTAGCCATTTGTCCATGGTAGGAATCAAAATGCATACAGTTTTGTAGATACAACAAAAATGCAACTAAACTTTGGCCACTAAAATATCAGAAGTTTTGAACTGCACTTAAAACAGTTTCAAATAATATAATTCTAACGCTGAGTTGTATGGCTCTAATGCTAGTGCAGGGTTATTATTATACCTTCTTAAAAAAACAATAGCGGTAACTTAAACCTCTCCTCTCTTCTTTATCTTAAAATAAGTTATACTAAAAGTACTTTCATAATACAGCCAGTTTGGTGAACTGGTTAAGGCATCAGGCTAGAAACCAGGAATCTGGGAATTCTAGTCCTGCCTTAGGCACAAAGCCAGCTAGGTGACCTTGAGCCAGTCACACACACTCAGCATTAGGAGAGGCAAAGGCAAATCACTTTTGAAACACCTTGCCAAGAAAACTGCAGGGACTTGTCCAAGAGAATCAGACATGATTGAACAGAAGAAGAAAAAAACCTTTAATAATAGAAAAGATATATGAGTGGTTTTAAACCTGAATTCCTTTGGCAATTTTTTTTTCTTTCATGTCCTTGACTTCTCTTTAATTTCACTTGTGATGGAGAGTTAATGTAGAATAGATATACATTATCAATCAGATGTTGACTTCTGTCTAATAAAGTCATTCACAGTCTCAAGGATTTGCAAGGAAAAGATGCTATACAATATACATAATCTTAGCACATAATCTGCAAAAGGCTTTTACTGGGTTGACACATACCAGCAATTAATAGAATTCAGGTTTGCTTGAAAGTTCACAGTTTTCAAAGTAAACTTAAATTCTTCACTGAGATATATTTCTATAACATATTTCTACTGTATTTATGAAACTTCCAAGCGTTTTCCCCAGATGTAATAATCTGTGAGTCTCTAATAGATGAAAAGTAGTTAACAAGCAATTTCCAAATGTGATTAGAGAAGAAAGTATGCAAACTTAGTGTCCTTTTAAACTCAGTGCCATTTGAGCAAGATGTCTATTCCTTTGTCTCGCAGTGCTCGTCTTGCTGTCTGTTTTCTGGTGCATTGATACAATAAATACAAAGTATTACATGTAAAAAGAGAGAGAGAAAGCGTAAATATTCCATGAATTACGCTCCAACAATTCATATAATTTCTTGGCAAAATACAGCTCTGGAATTTCCTAGTAATCTCCAGTTTAAGTATTGAAGCAGTTTTGTAGTTAGCTTTTTTTTTTTTTTTTACAATCAGCCAAAATCAGCCAGATGTTGCTGTCTGATGAGTAAAAAGGATGGCCTTGAAGGACAGATGGAAGATCTACTACAAAGGCAATGATCAGATTAAAAAGATTTTAAGACTAGGCTGAGAAAGTGGTTAACAAAAATACCTCAGACCGGCTCCCCCGTCTTTAATTCTTATGAAGATAAAAGAGAGAGGAAGAAAAGTATCTTCAGATTTGCAAGATTCTTTTCCTGCAGCCATTCTGATAAAAGTAGCTTTAGGTCTGCATGGCGTCTATATTTTTTTAGACCAGTCTACTTTATAGGTTGACAGTACCACTATAATAAAGAACAGGATGGGGAAATGGCTAACTTTTGTTTATTAATTTATTAATAATTTAATATAATAATAATAATTTATTAATCTATGTCACCTACCCTTTTTTATTGTCAAAATAAAATAGCTTCCTGCATTTTAGACTTTAACTGCTCAATCCACTAAAAGAAGCAAAAAAACAAACATTATTCTTCCATCATTTAATAGAATGATAACTTGTGCTTTTGCCCAGATAGTTAACATGCCTTCTCTCACATTTCTGGGCTAAGTAGGTATTTGAAATGGAAATTTTCCTACTCTATATTCATCACATGGTCTGTGTGGGGGCCATCTTTCATACAGTAGCTATTTCATGGTGGTCCCCATATACAGGTTTACATAACTGGCTTGCAATGATTCTGGATGGCATTTCTTCTTTGACAAGACAAATAACATGAGTCACATGGGCCATCTCTAAATGTTAAAAAATAATAATAACAAAATGTCTGTTCTAACAACAGGCAGTGATTTAATCCAGTAAATCAGTAATTAGCTCAACTAAATTTTGTCAGAAGCGTTGTTGTTGTTTTTTGCCAGAAATGAAGTCAGTGTAACCTATGCTCACATACGTACAAATATAGTAAGGCAAGATAAATGAATGTTCAAATTTCACTCTATAGCTTATGAATCCCCCTATCTAAATCTACATGAGTTGTATTTAAGTAAATATTTCACTATATTTATGGTCAAGCAAATAACCCTGACCATGAAAGGGATTATTAAATTGGAAAAAGTGTATTACATTCGCTGCAAAACTAAGTTGATTTTCTTGTTTTAAAAGTAAACGATTTGGGGAGGAATCATTTCCACTAAATAGCATGTATAAGGAGACATATGAAGGGAGAGTAATTGATAAGGATTCTAAAGAGTCCCTGTGTTTCCTTGTTAAATTGGAGTTCCATAGATTCATGAGGCACATTAAGTTTACCATCCTGTTCTCCCCATTTCTATGCAGCTGCCGATTTTGGTATTCCCATTACCTATTCCTAATTTTGTAGAATATTCAAAAACACTCAGGAGTCTGTTAGATAATAGAGGAGAACCCCCTACAGTCTGACTATTTACAGCATGTCTTATAAAAAAAGCTTCAGCTCAAATTTGGTTTTAAAGTGTAATGAAAGACCATAGAAGTCTATTACATTAAAACTGCCCTATTTCTGCTGAGGACAGCTTCTTGTCTCATAGTAATATTTGGAGGGTGATGTGGTGGGCAAAGCTTAAGGAACTAATGAGAGATAAAAGAAACATTGGGTGCGGGGCTTCCATTTCCCTTGGACACTCCCCTTCTTTTCTCTCTCTCTCCCACAAGTGCATTTCAAGGTCTGAACTACCTCTTACAAAGATTTCTGAAATTAGCTGTGGGGTTCAATCATGTCTAGCAAGGGCCCACTCCAGTGTGTTAATGAGCATGTTAATAAGCATAGGAACATACACTTGGATAAAAGTGTCAAATTCTGGCATTACGTCATGGTGATAAGGATTACCAAAAGCTTCTCCTGATGTTTTTGCAGCTGAAGCAAAGAATAAAAATGATAGAATCTTGTTTGTAAATTGGGGTCACTTTTTAACACTACTTCTGCAGTTTGATATCTGAAGCAAACAGACAAATTCCTTTCACATTAACAGGGTTTTTTTATACCTATAAATATAAGCAGAATGGAAACCACAGTATTTAGATGAGTTCTCAGTGGCATTATCTTTCCCATTTAAACACACAGTTGCGTTGCCTTCTTTGTGACATTCTTGATTCAAACTTAGAAAGAATACAGCAGGATAGGGAGCTACAGTACATCATAAATGTGAATTCTCAACTTCCTCTTATTTTTATGTCTTCTAAAATAATTTCCTAATAAGCACCCTGATGGATTCAGAGATTCACTCCTTGCTGAACAGTGTGGTTGGGAATTAATACTTATTCTTCATCTACTTTCAGTAAGAGACCACGCAATATGCCTTATGGACTAGCTCTGCCATACATGCTGAGGTGTTTTATACTTGGCAATGTTTTCCCTTTTTTTTTGGTGAAAAGTCAAATGCAACCTCTTTTCTGACTTCCAAGGCACCATGCAGTGGTAGCATAAAATGTATTCCATGACTGCATGTGGCTAATATCTTCCATGACCCAAATACCTGAGCCAGAAGTGGCTGAGTGTATTTCCCAGTGGAACCATTCTAGGCTATGGATCAGGCTAAATTGCTTAATGAAAATTACCGATTCACATCACAGAGCCATCAGCCTATCTACTTCCTTAGTAAATTGGAGGCAAGCATTGAGACTACAATTGCAGACCCACTTTTGAAATAACATAATTCCCATTTGAGTATGGGCCTGCAGGGCTGCTGCTAGGTTATAGGCCAACAACACTCGTGTCTGAGACAACCAGCTCCATGTGGGAGATCCTCGTGTGGCTGGTAGGGTTAACACTATCACATTAAGAATTCCACGTGGAGGCACTGATTTTCACAAACGGCACATCTCTGTATGAGTGTTTCTATTCTCAGGCTCACAGATGTCTTGTAGCTATAACTTTTAATTTCAAGTATGCAACATGAGCAGCTGATTTCTTTACTAACCATATAGAATTCTGTAGGAATGACTATATTTTTATTATTGACATTCTTGTAGATGTTTAAAACACTTTATAATAAATAACCAGAGATAATCCGAGCTTTACAATCATAATTAAAACCTGGAATTATGGTTGTAACTCATGGTGGTTGTTAAGCAAGTCACCACCTTGCCCCATTTTGTGACCTTTTTTGCAGTAGTCATTAAATGAACACTGCAACTGTTAAGTGAACACTACAGTCATTAAGCAGTCATTAAAGCAGTGGTTCTCAACCTTTCTAATGCCGCAACACCCCCCCCCGCCGCTGCGACCCCACCACCACCGCGACCCCCTCCCCGCGTGGGATGAGGTGACAAAGGGGGCGTGGCACCAGGGGTGAAATGCTCCCAGTTCGGGCTTGCCTGCGGGTCGCCGAACAGCTGATAGCAACGGAAGCAGGAGACTTCGCCCGGACGCCGCCATTTGGGTTCTTTTACCCTCTGCGCATGCGCAAAGCGTTCTGCGCATGCGCAGAGGGTAACAGAACCCAAATGGCGGCGTCCGGGCGAGTGGGCGAAGACTCCCGCTTCTGTAGCTACCGGCAGTCCGGTGACCCGCAGGCACAGCCGAACCGGGAGCATTTCACCCCTGAAGTGATGGTGGCACCAAGATGGCGGGCTAGTGCGCGGGGCGACCCCTGTGAAAGAGTCGTTCGACCCCCAAAGGGGTCGCGACCCACAGGTTGAGAAAGGAACCCATTATACCCAATGGGCATTTTTTGCTGGAAACTGGAGGAAAACGCCAGTTTCTAGCAAAAAATGCCAAAAATCACGGTTGTTTTCTTGAGATATAAGATCGTGTTCCTTAGACATACAGTAGAAGCATTGCCTTCCACATGGACTGGTTTCTCCATCAGATTATTATTACATGTGGGCAATCTACAGTTAGATTCACAGTTTAAAACTGCTGGAAGCTTAATTCAATCCTAACCAAGGACCTAAGAATGATTTACTATCTAAGAATATAAGCAATTCCAAACAGGATAGTATTATGGTTGTACTGCTTTTTGTAATTGACTGATGGTGATTTTGTCAATTCCATCGGTATTCAAGTGGTACTGCAGATGTATTGGGACTGCAGCCAAGGTGCCTATCACTATCTTTGCTTTCTTTTGCCATAGTCATTCTACGTCTGTTTGCATACGTCTTCTTTGTATTGTGTGATTTTTCTCCATTTCTTTCTCTTCTCTTCTGTTGTCTCCAGGTACTGCCACATCCACTATCCAAACTTTTTTGTCTTTCTTGTTAACACTTGTTGAGTCTGGAGTGTTATGTGGCAACTGCTTTTCTATTTGAAGTCCCAAAGCACTGTAGCTTTTTCATTTTCTATTACTTTGTTTATTTTGTGATTCTACCAATTCCTGCTTGCCAGGCATATGATATTTATTAAAGATCTTCTAATGCACCATTGTTGCTACTTTGTCACACTGTTGCTTGTTGTCAATCTATGTAATTTTCTTGCAGCAGGTAACTAGGTGATCCCCTGTTTCTTCAGCTTCTACGCAGAGGCAGCATTTGTTGTCTTCTGAATCCTCACTTTGTTCTTAAGGCTTGGTCTTACAAGGTCAGAATTAGCCCTTCTATCTCTTTCTTCAGTTTTTCTGCTGTTAGCCATTGCCAGGTCTGGTTGTTATCTGCGTTGCCTGCTTTTTTAATGTATTGGCCATGTAATACTTTGTCATGCCATGTTTCTTCTCCAGTGAGGTTGCAGGATAGGCCAGGAATGGGTGATGACTTCATCCTTCTGCCTAGAGACTGAGTCATAATTTTCATAGCCACGCCCCGTTGCCTCTCTCTCTGCCCCAGTTATCGACTCAGTCCTTGCCAGAGAGAGACGCTTCGCTTAGTGGCTGTTCGCCCTAGGCAGAAGATTGAGTCATTTCCCATTCAGATCTACTAGGAGAATTTTTTTGTGCTGAGCAGGTTTGAATTTGGCGCTTTGAGCGCTTGGTCTCTGATTTGGCTGCATTGAATTGAGAGCTCTGTCCTGTCAGCTAACTTGGGTTTCTGGGAGCAGGCTACCCCGGGTCTTCTCGGCCGCCGCCAACAGTCTTTTACTGAAGGGGGGGAAATTTTCCCTTCCACTGATATCGCAGCCCTACTGTCAACTTCCCTGACGTTGCAGGCTTCCC
>QLTV01001698.1:5604168-5623781 GCA_003457575.1 Thermophis baileyi
TAATAAAAAATGTAAGAAAAAAAGAAAAGAAACATGTAACCGTGATACCTATTGTCATCGGGGCACTTGGTACCATGTCCAAGAATTTCACAAAACACATCAAGAAATTGCAGCTTCCTGCAATAACACCAGCGGAACTGCAAAAGACTGCACTACTCGGAACATCATATATTTTAAGAAGATGCTTGGTTGATACCTAGGACGCAATAACACCAGCGGAACTGCAAAAGACTGCACTACTCGGAACATCATATATTTTAAGAAGATACTTGGTTGATACCTAGGACGCTGGCAGCAACCCGTATCAACCATTAGCACCAGTCAGTGGTATTTGTGACACTTTTTTAAATGTTCAGTTGACTGAGTTTCATGTTTAATGAATAAAAGAGATAATAATGATGATGATGATGATGATGATGATGATGATGATGACGATGATGATGAACTGTAGTTTGGTTTGTTAGATGCCTTGTTCTCTTTTTCAGCTCTGCCTGTTGAAGGGAATGCAAAAAGCGCTAGTTTCTTCAGGTTTGAAACTCACATTTTATGTTGGGGAAAATAATTTCCTAAGCTAGTTTTAAATTAATAAAAAGTGGCTTTAGTCTCAGTCTTTTGAGTTAGACCAGATCAGGAAAACAGAACCAACACAACTACTGTTATGGAGCTCTGTTTTATTGTTATAAAACAATAAAGTACTACAATGGAATCTTGAAAACGTAATGATATAGCTTGCTCTCCCTTTCTCTTATACCAAAGAATGTAAGATAATTTATAATGCCTTGGTAAGACCACACTTTGGAATATTGCATCCAGTTTTGGTCACCATGATATAAAAAAGATGTTGAGACTCTAGAAAGTGTGCAGAGAAAAGCAACAAAGATGATTGGGGGACTGAGGTCTAAAATATTTGAAGAATGGTTGCAGGAATTGGGTATGTCTAGTTTAACGAAAAGAAGGACTAGAGGTGATATAGCAATAGCAATAGCACTTAGACTTATATACCGCTTCATAGTGCTTTACAGCCCTCTCTAAGCGGTTCACAGAGTTAGCATATTGCCCCCAACAATCTGGGTCCTCATTTTACCCACCTCAGAAGGATGGAAGGCTGAGTCAACCTTGAGCCGGTAAGATTTGAACTGCCGAACTGCAGCTAGCAGTCAGCTGAAGTAGCCTGCAGTGCTGCACTCTAACCACTGCGCCACCTCGGCTTTCTAATGATAGCAGTGTTCCCCTTTCCAGGGGGACTTCTTTTTTTCTTCTTCTTAATGGCTGGTACATTCCTTCTTCAAGATTATTCCTCTACTTTTAGAGGAGAAGAGTTGTAATGGCTGTAATTGGATTAAAAAATGGTTATAATATAGTACTTAAAAGGACTGTATTATATTAGTCCTTGATGATCACTTCAGCTTTGTTAGTCTAATTTTTGGCTCTCTGTGGTTATGATTTGCTCCTTGTACTTTTTTGTGCTCAGCCTTGCCTAAGAGATCTCCTGTTAACAGTTACTGGAGATATTTTATTAAGTATAATAGTGAATAGTTTCAAGTATGATATGAATCTGGGTGAGACTTTCACAGAAAGAGTTTCATGGTAGTTTCTGAAAAGTAACGTATTATGTGGATTTAGATGGACAAATACATTTTGAAAGACTCTGTTACAACTGATCCGGCTGAAGTTATTCTACCTTGAACCTAGAAGTAAAGGAGCATATAAAATACTTAAACTTGCAAAGAAACTTTTTTCCTAAATGTAAAATAAATAGTATGTTTTGTAGCCATATAAGACAACATTGTAATATGTATTCATTCCTCCTCTATATTAACTGCTTTTTTGCTTTTTTAAGGTACTACATCTTTCTTTACTTTTTCTGGATTTTATTGAATAAAGTTTTACCATCCACAGTTGTCAGCACTGTAAATTTTATAGAGGATTATGCATGACTGATAGGGAAAAATCATGATTGATAACTAGATATTGGTAACAAAGAAATATGAACCCAGAGTGTTATAGTCACTTAATGTATTAGGCCCTCAAAAATAATAAAATACTTTTAGAAATATGAAAAATGTGCTCTGAATATATTTCATTCATTTATTATAGCAAATTATGTAGCTCACATCTCACAGTAGCAGTTCTAGGTGTTAAAATGAAGCAAAACAGATGAGGAAAAACAACGGCAGCCAAAGACAAATGCCTCCAATCAAAAATATGCAGATAGTCCTCAACTTACAATCGTTTATTTAGTGTCTGTTCAAAGTTACCACAGCGTTGAAAAAAATAATAATTTACAACCACACTAATAACTGTTGCAGCATCCCCTCAGCCAGGTGATCAGAATTTGGGAACTTGGCAACTGGCATGTACTTACAACCAGTTGGAGCATCCTGGGGTCATATGGTTGCCATTTGAAATCTTCCCAGCTGGCTTCCAACAAGCAAAGTCAATGGGGGCAGGGGAGGGGAGACCCAAATTTGCTTAATGACTGTATAATTCACAACGGCCCTGATTCGTTTATCCACTGTGGCAAAAAAGTTTGTAAAATCAAGCGTGTCTCACTTAACAACTACTTGTAAGGAAATTCTGGTCATCGAGACTCATCCCTTCTTTTCTACACGTATCATGATGTTACATGTATACCCAGAAGGGTTAGAGCTTTCTGTGCAGTGGTGTAATGCTGCTTTTGTCATTTTGACAAAAAAAAACAAGAGGGGGGGGAATGTATTATTTTTCTTATTTCGTCATACTAGTTTAAACTGCATTTAATTAGTTTTTAAAAAATTATTTGACAATCTCAAATATCATAAGATTTATGACATAATTATTAAGAAAAAGTAACTTTAAAAAAATCCGACACCAGAAATCGATTGCAGAAAGGAATTATTTTAGAGCTGTTTAAATTTTACAAAGCAGTGCTTGTATGAATGTTGATACGCACCCAGTCACATATTCATATACCTATACTTCGTAATTTAAGAAAGGCATTTATAAAAATTTATTGGCATAAAAAATATTAAATGAAGCTTTGCTTTTGTTTTTCTTGAATATTCTCTTTTTTTAAAAAAATAAAATAAAATTGGAAAGTATCTCCTTGCTCCTTTTGAAATTTTTTCTATCTTTTAGTGAGAAGTAGGGAAGGAAGACCTTTCCTTTATTAAAATTAGTAAATCTGAGATGGACAGGGATTATTATTTTTTTGTATGTGTGTGTTGCTTATTATCTTATTCCAACAAACTCTGAATGATCTTATAAGGAAAGACAAGTGGGACCTTGTTTCTCTAAGATATTACTGGTATTATAAAATGAAAGGTCAAGAGTCATTCAGATGCAGAAAGGTTGCCTTAATGAAGGAATTCACACATGTTAGATATTTAGTTTAGAGGGGAAAACAATGAGGTATGATTGAGATCTATTAAGTTATGCCTGGCATGGATCACATTTGTATAATCTGATCTTCCTAAGCCATCCTTATCTGCTGCTTCTGCAGACTCAGTTGTTTCTCCATTAGTGGGAAGCAAGAACGGAGAAAGGACACACCAGCCCTTCCCATTCTTCTGATTTGGCGAGTGGGCTCATGGTAGTTGTTAGTACTGATGTATGAGTACGTATTTGCATACTCACCGCTGATTGGCTTAGTCAGCGGTGGGAAAATTGAACCACTGTCACTGGCCAAGCAGGCTGCAGGGAAATCCTTAAAAGCGGCTTCCCTGCCACCAGCCAGCAGTCCGTATTAGCTCCTGCTAGCCACAAATAAAGGTGCTGAACAGTTCCTACGTCTCGACTATTATTCCCGCGCAAATCTAACAGTAGTCTTAACTGAATTTCAACTTAATTCTTTCAAAGACTTCTTTCTTTGTCTCAAAGACTTCTTTGATTGTCTCAAAGACTTCTTTCAACCTTGTCTCAATTGTCTCAAAGACTTCTTTCAACCTTTAGGTGTTGCTGGTTACCAAATGAAGACCATTTAAATGGAATCTAGTTACTGAAAACTTTACAGTTGTACCATTGTTAGTTGTTTTCCTTAACATTCTGACTCTGGTGTTTTTAAATTTAGATACCTAAGTTAGATATGCTTATCAGGTGGATAAGCCAGCCGTTGAATTTTTAATCAAAACACCCTGAAAAATGTGCCACCAGCATAGAGCCAATTTATATTTTTCATGCTATTTCAGTTGAAAATTCAAGAATTGGTTTATCCACTGATGGGCTTTTATGCAAGTATATATCAGAAATATTTTTTAAAATATTACCGTATATATTCATGGATAAGTCCATCTATGGATAAGGCAAAGCCAATTTTTAAATTTATTTTTGCACCTAAAATGTTTAGCTTATCTGTGAGTGTATATGATATATATTACACAATGCCCCCATTATACCACTTGCTAAGATAATCATAAAATGTATTTAGTAAAAATGTACTGTACAATGTATGAAACTTGTACAATGTGTGAAACTGCAGTTCATATCAATTATTGAAATAAAAATATCTTCTTATAAAAAATAAGATATTTTACATAAAGACAAGGATAGAAAAAATATCCTTGCATTTTTGAGAGGAACAGAAAAATAAAATGTTAACCATTTTACATAAAACAAGAATCTTGTAACTCCTTTTTCCTTTATGAAAAGTTGGCATATTTACTTTCCCCAAATACTATGCAATATTCATTTGTTTCTAGGAAGTGCCCAACGATTAAGATGAAAAGAATGAATATACTTCTTTAATGTAAAAAGCTTGAAAATGCTCCTTTCTCAAGATATTGCATTTAATACTCACTGGTTTACACCAATTACTTATGGACTCATTCAGGAGTTAGATTATTATCAATGTTTATCATGTGCATACTCCAGATGATCCCCATTCCCCATCCTTCAATATTATTCCAATGATGGTTTGGGGTTGGTACTACATTTGTTATTACTCAATTGATGGTTTGTCTTCCATAGAAATCATCAAAATGACACAAATGAGAACAAGGAAGGAGTTACTGAATGTCACCCCACCTTACCCCAACTGCTCTGGGTGGTATAATGCTTGAATAGAGTTCATATGGATCCTAATTTCTATGAGGAGGTCATCATTTTTTTTTAAAAAAAAACCTAGAAGCCCTGAGATTATCAGTCTTTTTTGCAGTCATACTACTAAATAATTGTGTGAGACGCACATATCCTTACTGTCCCATATCTGTTTGACCCAGTATATACATATGGCTAATAATACTTTATACACTTTAATGCAATGCTTCCTAACAATTTCTTTCCAAAAAATATAGATTAATTGATTGAAAGTATCAGTGTTCGCAAATCTCAAGACCTGTCATTGTATAACTTTGTGTGGAATTCATCTTCACTGGAAATCAGTGACAATGAACACTAAGGGATCCCTCAGCTGTTGCCAAAATACTCAGCCTATGAACTGTTATCCAGAGGTGACTCTGTAATTTTGTTCCCTTGGATGTTGAACTATATATTGGCTTGTTCTCAGTACAGAGTTTGTTTGCCAAAATCCAATTTGGGCAGACCTCAGCAGTAATGGGACAATTCCACAATTAGAATTCAGTGTGTATTCTGTGTATTTTCCAGCATGAAATCTATGTAGAGCAGATATCATCAGTTGACCTTTATAGGTCTATCAAGTACACAATTCTCTAGAGAGAACGAGGGTAGAGAGAGCCTGCTAACAGTCAGGGCTATATTCCCAGGGGTGGGTTCTAACTTACCTCGCTGCCAGTTCGCTTCCTCCCGCGCCGTGTGGCTGCGCCTTGTGGGCGCATGCGCGCACATGCGCAGTGCAAAAAAATAAAAAAAATCCCCCCCCCAAAAAAAGCCAAAAACAAGATGGCAACGCATGCGCAGTGCCGGAAACTCGGGGGGGGGGGGAATCCAGAAAAAATTCAAAAATTCAAAAAAAAAACCCCACCAAAAATCCAAAAAAAAAAATCCAAAAAAAAATGGCGGCGTCCACAGACCGGCACCGACCAAACCGGATCCGTGACGTCATCGTGACGTCACCAGTGGGTCGCTACCGGTTCGGGCAAACTGGTCCGAACCGGGAGGAACCCACCTCTGTATATTCCCTCTGGGGTAGTTGTCAGAAGTTGCATTCTTCTGAGGCAATCTGTCAAGGGCTACCTGCCACTGTGGTGGGAGACCCCTAATTCTCCAGAGTTATGATGCACATGCAAGAGGGAGACTAATTGCTGAATATATTTACTCAGAACAACAAAGAAAGATATATTATGGACAAATGCAGGTGAAGCATTGGGGAAAAAATAAAAGTTGCTATGTATTAAAGCTAGTTATACATGTGTCAAAGGATCCACCTTAATCCAAATTACATTTTAAACTGCTTTCATAACTAATTTAGTGAAAATACGTACCCTCTGAAGGCAAACTAGCAGATCCAAAATAAGAGACAGTGGATAGTGATCTTGAATTGTTATTGGACTAAGAAGTTTATAGTTATGAATAAATGTTAAAGAAAAATTATCTTTTTTATTGATAGAAAAGTGCCATCTCAATCTATGGTAGCCAAAAATTAAAAGTGTTAATCTTTTCAGATTAACAAATTTTATTAAAAGGCATCAGGTTTCATGAGTTGCAACTCACTTCAAGAGATACATGAAGTAGATAAACCATATAGAATTTAAATTGCAATGAGGCAAGGTAATTATATAGAAGATTATATGTGAGACAAATTAAAAAAAACCTCTTATTTAAAACCCATTCTGCATGTTGAGATTTTTAAGATAGCCCGGAACCACTTAACATCTGAATTCAGAATCTTTCATTCAATTGCTCAGATGAAGTTTATTTTATTTTATTAAAAAGGGCTAATTTGAAATCTGTAAAAGGCTTTGATATTATTTTGGTTTTTGTTTAGAGTCATGATGTCAAACTTGTGTCCAGTCATTCTTTTGCACAAAGTTTGTCCTGTTTGTTCCATCAACTGCCCAGAGGTGCATTGATGCAGATGATGGCATATATCACATTACAAGAACAGGTGCTTCTAATCTTCTATGCAAAATTATTGGGGCTGTGATGGTGCTATTGATGTAAATGCAAGAGCAAAGTAGACATTTGAGTTTGTTGCAGTATTTGATTGCCACATTAACGAGACTCTTCTATTGTATTTTGTTGCTTGTGAGAATCTGCTTTAGGTGGTGTCTGCATGTGAGTGGGAGCCTGTCACCCAGTGCCTAAGAAAATGGTACATCATTATCAGGTGTAGCTTATTAATAATGCATTGATTTGTGAGGTGCAGTTGACAATTTGTTCTATTTTTATTTTATTTTTTTGGTCTATTTTTTAATATGGCCTCCCTTGGAATTGATCTGTCTATTGAATTGTCCGTTGATCTGGTTGGGTGGATAACTGATGTCACTGTTTTAGAAAAAGAACAATGCTGCAGATGTGGAAGACGAAGAAATATTTTCTTCAAGTTGTTGTCTAAAAATTCTTTTAAAGGTGCTACTTTTGAGCAGGCCTAGGATATTGCCTTCTGGCTTAGATCTGGGCTTCAGGCAACCACTTGACAGCAAAGTCAAGTTATGCTTGAGGTGGAGGCAAAAATCACAGCTTCATCTTGGCAAATTTTGCATACTCTCCTGGCAAGGAAGGAAGTGCAGAGCAGTGCTGAAGAGGGGATGAAACTGTTAAATACCTGCAACTGCTGTTGGCCTTTTGTCAAGGGAGATAAAGGGTCACTGGTTCCAGTATATATCGGAATCATGTCTTTGTAGCTAATCTGTGTCCAAAACAATTGAAGAGTGCAGGGGAGTAGTCAAATATAGTTGCAATACATCTTTCTCTGGATAGTTATTCTCAGCCCCAAAAGGGGTTGTGTGCTGTATGATTGTGTATGTTTTCTTTCTGTTCTGCCATTGACTATCTCCGATTGCATAACAGTTGTGTGTACAAGCTCAGCTGCTATACAATCATCGTATCTATGAAATTAGTAGTCACCCCAAAGAAGTAATAGTCGGACTTCCATGCCTATGGAGGCACAAAGGCTAATAGGGATTATAAAATGCAATTGCCTGCTATTGGAAGTCCAAAGTCTTCTTAATTAACTGGGGGGGGGGGATGCTGAGCTCCTGTTTCCCAAACTCATTGGAGTATTGGAATGGTTTAGATGTTTACTCACTACCGGTAGGTGTCCTATATCTGTTCAGGTATGCAACTTTCCAGCTGATTCAGAGCAAGGAAGCTTAGCAAGGCAAGGCAAGGCAATGCTAAATGACCAAGTACAACACAATAAAAACACATCCTCAGGTGTCATCTTTGTTGTTTCTCTGCTGAACATAGGGATATTTTCATTGTCTCCTTTTGTATGGATTGCATGCCACTGTTGTGCAAAGAGGCAATTGGGGGGGGGGAGAAGCCCGAAGAAAGCCTGTGAAATCATCTTCTGTTATTTCCCTTGTCCCTCAACTTCTCTAGCCTGCCATTAATCATCATGCAATGTTGAATGACTCTCTCAAGGTTTTTGATGAGCCTTGTCACACTAATTCATCCCCCGGCTCATCAGAAAAGCCTTCCTAAAACTGGTCGATCAGGGCAAAATCAATCCAGTACATATCCCTGATATACAACTGAAAAATACTGCTGAATACTCATGTTTTCCTCCTGATTAGCAGTTGCTTTCCTGGTGGAATTGTCAAAGGCAGCTCTGAACTTTTATATAAAATTGTGATAGCTATCTAATAAAGTGTCATTGGCATCTGCTTGTTCGTTTCAAAACTAAGAATGAACACCACCTTAGTCCAACCTGTATCACCATGAACACCGAGCATTGAAAGTTAGGGAACTGGTCCTGCATCCCCCACTCCTGAAATGTGCCTTGCAGCTCATGGTTGAGATAAATTCTGCCCCGAATACTGAATTAACTACACAAAGAGTTGGAAGTCAGGATGTAAGAAGGAAAAAGACTCACTGAGTATATCCAAACATATAAGGAGGGAAAGAGTAAGCTGTAGAGGCGAAGACTAAGCCAAGAGTGTTCTCAGGCCAGAGTCCTAATTATGTAAACACTCAGCAAGTCCTCAGATTCAAGCAGCAAGAAAAATGATCCATGAATTCATGGGAAGAGAGGAAAGAAAAAGCTATGCATTTGAATTACTGCCATTGTAAAAGGTTCATCCTAATAATGGACAATCAACACTTTTGTTTAGCTCCATTCTTCCTTGCAATTTGTATCTGTATTTAGTTGAGTTGTGATTCTAAGACTGCTGTTAAGTCCTAGTCCACGCATCTGGTTTTGTGGTGTACAGTCTGAAGGTCTCTGATTTATCACCAGTTGCTGATCAGGACAGTTTGAGCTCTTTCTATGCCAGCATTTTTGAAACATTAAGAACCATCACCAGAAGAACTTCCTCACTTCTGTAACAAATGCAGTGCTGAAGGCATGGCAATTGAGAGAAGCTACTAAAAAGTAGGCATATGGAGTAATATTATCCATTGAAGCTTGTTCTCAATGGGTTAAGGCATAGCAAACCACTGAAAAATTACACCTACGTTGTTGGTTTTACAGTAGAAGGAAACACCTTTTTTTGCATTTTAGAAACACCTTTTTTGTATTTTATTCTCCTTCCCAATGTTTGTAAATAATGTTCTCTTAGTTACAAAGCAGAAGGTGGTGTTCTTAAGACTGTGCCAACTTTGGCAATTAATTTCATATTTAGAGGAGTTTGTAAGCTGTTGAGAATTACAGAATTGTTCAGCTCTTATTTTCCTGAGAAAATATAATCTTGATCATTGTAGAAAAAAAAATCCTAATCCATGCAAAATAATAAATTACGTATTTTTCAGGACCTATAAAACTCCTATAAAATTGTGCAAGTTTTTACATTGTCCAGGGCATTTAACCAGGTGAGATGTAAAAAATCAGGGAGAGGGAACAAAAAAAGAAATACAGAAAATAAGGCTGGATCAGGTTTTAACTATTGAACTAGCATAGCAGACAATATGTGTAAATGCTAAGTTATCAAGCCGCTGGGACAAAGCACTTTTAATACTCTTGAAAGATACAGATAATCTTTGATTTACAACCACAACTGAGCCCAAAATTTCTGTTGCTAAGCGAGGCAGTTGTTAAGTGAATTGCACCTCATTTTACGACCTTTCTTGCCACAGTTGTTGAGTGAATCACTGCAATTGTTAAATTAGTAACACGGTTGTTAAGTGAATCTGGCTTTCCCCATTGACTTTGCTTGTCAGAAGCCGGCTAGGAAGGTTACAAATGGTGATCACATGACCCCTGGACAGTGCAACTGTCCTAAATACATAACAGTTGCCAAGTGCTCAAATTTGGATCACATGACCATGGGGATGCTGCAACAGTCATAAGTGTGAAAAATGGCCATAAGTCACTTTTTTTTCAGTGCTGTTGTAACTTTGAGTGGTCACTAAATGAATGGTTGTAAGTAGAGGATTACCTGTACACATTTATTTTCATCGCTTTTCCAGAGTGCTGGGTTGCAATTCCATAGAGAAAGGCAAGAACAGAGAAAAAGATTGGCATATAGAAGTTAGAATTAGGATTACTCTTGTGCCCATTAACTTCCTAAGGAGAGATTTAAAACTCTCCCAATCCTGTAGCCCTTATTAAGACAGCTGAGAGTGAGGTGAACTCTTAGTTGTATTGGCAGGACCAGCACAAAAATAAAACATTTCAGTAGCAAAACAAAATTCAACCATCGTAGCTGTTACAATCAACATGCTGAGATCTGAGAACCCAAATCAAGGTTAGCCTTGTCATCTATTGTTAAGCTTAGAGTTTAACAAGTCATAATTTAAATCTCATTGTCAGGCTGCTTTAATAAATGTCAAGAAATCCACCATACCATTATGCATTGACCATAGGTATTAGTTTAATTGAAGCATTGTAACCATTCCTGAAACAATGGAAAAGCCATCAAATCTGCAAAATGTTTCAAAATCCTACAAAGCACTATACTTTAGTGTGCAAACCTGCTTCAGCGTAATTTGACCAATGCTTTCTCAAATCAAAGCAGCCTCTCAAAGTTTTGCATAGTTGTAACACAAATATAGTTGTAAAACATAATGATAAGTAATACAGCATAACAGCCAACTGCTACATTGAATGCCTTCAAAATAGCCTCTCTGATGCTGAACTATTAAGTCTGGTATTTAAAATAATTTTAAACTGGTCAAACATGAGCCATAATGAGTGTTTTCTTTTAAAAGGTTGATCATCTATATACAGTAATCTTTAATCTGCTATGTGCTTTAACGACAACCCAATTATACTTTTATGCTGATAAAAATAGAATGTACACTGATATTTGTGATGAGTGGAATTTCTAAACAGAAAGGGAAAACCCTTAAATTTTCTATAAATTCAAAATGGAAAACATTTTACTTTTAAATTATTTACAATGCATACGGTAGATATATAAGAATAACTTATTTAGATATTTATAGTAGACAAATTCTTTCTTTTTCCTGTAGTAAAAACCCAGAAGATTATATCAAATCTCAATATCCCATTGTGTTTCTCCTTTCTTCTTTTGCAAAAAACAAAAAATCTTGTTTGAAAGTCTCCCAGTACAGTATGGCAGAGAACCGACCTCAGTTTCACGTTGCAAAAAAATCAGTTATATTCTGCCAATGTTGGGTTGCCATTAAAGAAAGTGTGAATGAAGGAATCTACTGTTTTTTGGTTTTTTTTAATGCATAAAAGAGTTGTGAAAGGGAGCACACACAGTTAATGTAAGAAATTACCCTGTGGGCTTTTGTTCTCAAATATTGAGAGCTTTTTTGAAAAAAAAAATCCCCTTCAGTGCAGGCTGTTTACTTGCAGGATAAAATGGAATTAAAATATTGTCAATAAATTGTGTATGAGAGCCTGTATCTGTCTGTGCATTGATAGTCTGTGCATGCAGGATAAGAGCATTGACTGCCTGCTAATCTATTCCCAGATGGAGGTGGAGGCAGACGAGAAGCGCCATCGCACTCGGTCCAAAGGTGTTCGAGGTACGTCTCTTGCTTCAGTAAATCACTCAAGGCCCCTGCTCAGGGTGACCTTCATCCTCCAGAACCTCTTTGCATGATGCATGGTGACCCTTGCTTTTTTACAGCCTTTTTGGGCAATTTTCAGCAGGAGGGGGGAGTACTTGTAATAGATGATAAATTTTTATATATTTTCCATCTCTCTGCAGTTCCCGTGGAACCAGCCATACAAGAGCTGTTCAGGTTAGTGTGCTGAGTGTAAAATGTATCCCCATTAGCAATTTAGAAAATTCATGTCTTTTAATGGGTATAATGCACTTTCAAGTTCATTGGTGGCTTGCTCATGCCCTGCTGCACTGATGAAATTAATTCCCCTGGGATTTGCTAATAAAAAGCATTCCCTCCTCCCTTTTCCCTTCAGTTATTTGATTTCTCTTTCTCTCTCTTTGTTGCCCTCCATCTCTGTAACACCTATCGCCTGCATTTAATACAATTTCTATGCAGCATGTAGAAACCTTTATAATTAATTCGTTTTTTTTATAGCTGCCCTACTCCTGGCTGTGATGGCAGTGGTCATGTTAGTGGCAAATATGCAAGACACAGAAGGTAATGTGCGTGTGTATGTGTGAGAGTGTGTGCTAGTGATGGATTAAACATCTAAAGGCATCTAATAAGCAAGTTACCTGACTTGACTGCCTTAATGACCTAGTCGTAATGGCTGGAAACCAATAGTATAGTCAAGAAATTCTTTTGCACTTGCATTCTGCCCCTGCTTCTTTGCACTTAATTGCAGTCTCATTTTATTCTATCGCTCTAATCATTTACTTTCTCTCCCAGAAATTGAGATCTTACAATATGTTCAAAGAAGGAAATGCAATTGTCCTTTTCAAACTTTTTGATCAAATTTATTTCTGATTAGACATATTAATCATACTGGCAATCCCTGGATGTCAGCACCATAAAATGTCCTTTATTTGAAGACATTCCTACTTCTCCTCTACGTTAGGCAGGATATGCAGTTCTAGCGAATTTACATAGCAAATTAAAATATGACTACTGACATTTTTTCCCCAGTCAGCATGACTACTATCATTTAATCTGATTCAGCATGATTACTGTCATTTAATCTGATTCAGCATGACTACTGTCATTTAATCTGATTCAGCATGACTACTGTCATTTAATCTGATTCAGCATTACTGTCATTTAATCTGGTTCAGCATGACTACTGTCATTTAATCTGGTTCAGCATGACTACTGTCATTTAATCTGGTTCCTAAACTAAATAAAAACACAGGCTTTTCAGAACATAAAGTTCAGGGATAGGTTTACATTGAAAGGAAAATATCTAGGAAACACCACTGAATGCCAGAGATTTGATCAGAATTAGTACTAAGAAATATATACAACTAATATAATGGTGAATTACAAATTTGTGATTGTTATTCATGTTATAGTTTCACCATGTTTTATATAGATGATTATATTATTTGTATGTTTACAGAGCAACATTTTTATTTCTGTATTTTAAGTGAAGGAGTGTAGATGATTTCAGAGGAATAGTTTTGATATATGCCTAATTCACACTCCAAATGCACATTTATGCTACCTGCTTATCACAGAGGTGCCAAACCCTAATCCTATAATATTGAAAGCTGCCTTCAAATCTTTCAAAAGACCAAAATTATAAAGACAAAAAGTGGCAGCTCTACTGAGTATGACGTTTAATGCATATAGATTTTATGGATATTAATGGGTAAAAATACTTTTAACACAGGGTTGGATCATAAACAAAGTAGTAGTAACCATTTTATTTCAATTCATGGATATTATTAACTCCTCAGTGCATCAGGTCTTGATACAATTTCTTTCAAGCTATATTTCAAAGTCTTGCAGTTAGAGCAATTAAAACTAAATTTAGGGAATAGAATTTCTCCATTATCAAGTCATAGCGCATGCTAAGACCTATTTGTCATTGCAGGTGGGTAAAGTTGCCAGAAAGGATGCCTATGAAATTTTGCTATGCATTTTCCATTGGTTTGATTTTTGTATCTAAACATTGAACAGAGTAGACATGCATACGTAATTTGGGTATGTAATATGCTATGTCTCTCAGCTTCATCCTTGCTTTTACATTAACAATGGCCATATTTCTTACCAAAAAGCATTGAAAAGAGTACACTGATTTGAGGATGAAATCAAAATTATTTTTGTCATACACATTAATATGTATATGTAGTACCCCAGATGTTCATCAGTTTCTAATATCTATATGCATATTGTATTAAAGAAATCAATAAAACCCCAATCCTGTAATAAACTACACTAATGCACTAATGTTTAAAATCTCTTAACTTCAACGGAATTTAAGGAATTGGGATGGAAAGATGGAATGAATAAAGAAAGCAAAACAAACTTTGATGACTGTACATCCTTAACCACAAATTGTTTCGAAGTAACTATCATGACACACAATCCAGTCCTACGAAAGCAGTACAAAGATTTTAAGACAACTACCCTAGTTAAGACATATAATGGGAGCATAGTTATAAGTTATATGAAGATAAATACATTTGCTCCTTGGAGCACCAAGAATAAGTTGAATAAAATAAACTGATATTTATGTTTTATACTGTGAGTCATGGCCTAGAAAGACACAATAACCCAAAATCCAAACAAATTCTGCAGACAGGCGAACTATGTTCTTTGTTGCATGACAGTTTTTAATTCATTTTCAAGTGAATGCAAGAAAAAGACCTGAAGATATTGTTGCTCAGCATGAGATTTAGAGTCAGTGCTTGCAAGGAAATTGGAAAGAGCAGCGGTGCCTCGATTCCATACTTCTTATGCATATAACTCAGTTCTGTTCAGACATGATAACCATGCAGTCTAACTATGATACGATAGTTCTAGGCCAATCCCATTTGATATCACTGAGGGCAAGTGATATAAATCCTTTATGGTATAAATGATTTCATACAATCAGAATTATGGAATGGAAAGGAATGTCTTTTTAGACATTGTCAAAATGTTTGTGAAAAAAATGGAATAATTTTGCCTCAGAGCTACAGGCTTAGAAGATACAACTTTTTTTGCACAGAGTCCATCTTCTGTAACTCTTGTTTTTTCTGTTTTCTGCCTCCATGCTAATGTAGCCTTGATATCTGTTTCTGGGATTTGATGATCTTAAGGGTAATGCTGAAATAAAGAGGAATCTCCTAAATAATACATAATATTTATGAACAGTACAACGATTTAGGATCCAAGTCTGCATTTTTTTCCAATAGCCTGGGAGTTTTTAAAAACCCTGTATGATTTTTAAACTATACCCTATTATTTATTCAGCTTTTTAAAAAATTATACCCCACCTTGAAGACTGCCTTTCCAAACACAATCTGAAAGGAAAATTGTTTATTTATTTATTTTTCATTTTATAGGTAGGTATAGTAGTACAAAAAAAAAGATTCATTGAGTTAGAAGAGACATAAATTTATTTAATTCTGTTTTTGCTGACTATATTTTTGTCAGCTCACAACCACTATAAAGATGATTAATTTGTACAATTAAATCTTACTTCTGACAAACTCTAAAATCAAGCTATTGGTTGAATTACATTACCATATGAATTTTTGAAGAATTCTTAAAATTAAGTGCTATTCTTTCATTTAAAGTAAGTTAGGTGAGGTTTCCAAAGATTTTAAAATGTAACATATGGTTGCAGAAGATGGAAAAGCAATTTGAGTTTACAACTATTTTCCATTTAGGGGTTTTGTAATAGAGATTAGGTTCATTTGCAGATGTGATTTTACTTTTTTTACACAATCCTGCTACATCAATACATGAACAGACTGAAGCTGTTAATTAAATGAAATTTGAGGACATTTCATCAGACTATTTGGAGAAGGACCAATGGGGGGATGGGGTGGACCTGGCTGTTAACAAACTCAAATTATCAGTTATGTCCATAGAACAGACCCCTTATTAATATGACTACAAAAAGAAGTTCTCAGTTACAGATTTTAATGTAATATTTGTTTTAAATAATGTTTTTAATCAATATTAAATACCTCTTTGTTCTCAGTATTATTTTACATTTGTAGAAAATCAAAAGCAATGCATATAAAATGAAACGAAATTACGTCAGTAATTTCTATACCCATTTTTCATGTCCTAAATTAGTGCTTCCTCCTATTGTTCTTGGGATTTCTATGTTTTTTTTAACTCTACTTCTGTATGTTCTTCACTCTCTCTTCTCACTAAGGTGATATGGGTGGCCATGTACATCTAATAAATGAAATAAATCCCTCCCTTCATTTTCTGATATTCTTACTTTTATTCTGCTGTAAGTAGAGGAGTATTGGGGAATAGGGAAACCTTTGAACAATTCAGATGAACTGAATCTTCTCTATCTTTCTCTTGTTGGTAAAAGCAAAAGAAGAATGAGGAAGGAACTTTAACCAAAACTGTTACTTCCTTGATATTCCAACTTTCTGCACATGGAAGGAAGAATGTCTGCTTTGACTTCACAGTGAAATAAAATTCCCATGATGGATAAACCTGAGGAAATTGAAACTATTTCCCCTGGAACCCAGGGTAATCAAGTGAAAATGAATTAGGCAGATTGCCGACAAATGTACTAAAATGTACATTTTCACAAAGCATATTAGAAGATACTTTAAACCACGAAATATGATGTCCAGTCACAAATAACAATAAGCCATAATCATTAAGCGTTACCTTGAGGTAAGATGAGCGGACTATAAATTTTATAAGTAAAATTTTATAAATAATAAAATAAAATAAATAAATGACATGTCTAGCCAAAGTCATCCTGATTAGATATTATCTCAGTATAAGAGATTTCCTACTGCTTCCTTGGCAGTATCTTGGGAGGTTCTGAAGCAAATCTCCTTCTAAAGAATAAGGTGATTATATAGGCAGGTCTATGCCAGCTTACCTGTATGTAGCTTCTTTTCAAGTCAATGCACTTATGGAGAAAGTTTGTGAAAGGTGCCAACACTCCTATTAAAAAGTTAAAGCTATTGCTGCTGTTATTACTGCTCTTTCCCACTTGCTGCCAAGGAGCTTACAACAAAGCCACTAAGGAACATTTCCACTGAATCAGCCCTTGGTAGAAACCAGCTTTGCCCTAATGATAGAAACAGTGCCTGGTGAAATTATTATTATTATTATTTATTAAACTTGGACCCCATCTGAGTCTCAATGAGACTGGGCAAATCACAACAAATGAAAATAAAACCAATAAAGACAAGATTAAAGATAGCAAGTGTGACAGTCCAGATGGAATGAAATATTGTCTTCCCTAATTTTGCATTCCTGGTTTTTGTGGTTGCCCATTAGAGACTGGAGATAAGGCTCCATAGATCCTTGCCTGGGGATAAGGAAAGGCCAGTGTCATGTTTTACTCCACTACATGGAGTAAAATTTGGGTGGCCAGGCCATTCCAGTGAAGCTGTAAATTTCTGAGGAAGACAGGGTTGATAAAAGTATTAGCAGTATTAGAAAGATTTTGAGAAGATGGGAGGGGAAAATAAGTCTCTGGGTGTGAGTTTTTTCCAGGCCTAATGATATCTCTGTCCTGGGATTATAACTGAAAGAAAGGGTGAACTTCCCCAAAACACTGTTGCCTTGGGCAATAAATTAGGAAGGTCCTGCTGTTTGCCGCTATTAGCCAAACTTCTTCTAGTGATGGAACACACACTGGGCCTCCTTTAACTGATTGCATAAAATGGGCAAAATTATACTGAAGTTACTATGGAACTTAGGCCTTAAATGATTTCAGGTTCATTTCAATAATTTTATCCCATCTCATATTTTCATTTTGGGGGAGGCTTGTTTTCTCTGAACTAATTCCCAACTGAAACCACCAGTGGTGCTGGTGGTGAGAATACGTGTCTCTTCTCCCATGTGTAAATATACTTTCACTAGTAATTTGAACTACAGTACATTGAAGAAGTCATGTGCATAGGACACCAAAGTATAGTGCTTGTGGAATACTTTTTGCTGCCCTAAATCATCATCTTTAAAAATGATTTTTCCCCGATTTTTTTTAAAAAGAGGCTATGAAATTATTTCTGCTTTTTTTAAAAGCATATTAATTGCAATACTGCAGTTAAAATGAGGGATTTCTGTTTTAAGAAATAACCTGTCTAATCTCTAACCGGAATTCACATCTAGACTTTTAAAAAAAATGAGAGAAAGAGGGAGAAAATCGTGGCAAAGCAACCATTCCTTTTCTTTGCCACTTTGGAAATCCTTTTTTCAGTCTTTTCCCCCAGGACATCTTAGTGGCCCATTTCACCCTTTTTAATCAACAGAATCACCTTACTAACTAGTTAAAAATCAAACGTTTTATTTAACCAACCCCGTCTCTCTTTCCTTCTATTTAGGCTTTTTAAAAAGAGGGTAGGAAAGTGGGAGAATAAATCCTGGAAACTGATCTTTAAATACTGATCCATTTAGGTTTAACTCTCTGAATAAAGAATGGAGTGAAATAGAATGGCTATGTTTGCAGTAGCATCCTCTCAAGTGTTAGCTGAATGTATCTCTCTGATGAGAAAATCCTTTCTTATTCGAGAATTGCCGAGTTCTCTCTGCCGTTGTGCCCACTCCTCTCCCCCTCTCCCCCCACCCCTTGTGCTTCTTATACCTTTTCACCCACTGGTTTGATTGCCATGACTGCAGCCGTGGGTGAATAATTGCCTGTCTTCACAGGAGCATGTTCTGGAGCTAAAGTCGAGTGCTTGCTTCCTGATGTATGCCTCATTTGGATTCTGCCGACAGCCTAGAGGCTGTATTATTCATGCCTTGACACATAGCACTCACTAAAAGCATTGGAACTGGGCCAAGGACTGGCAGGAAGATAGCGGAACATTGCCTTTGCAACAGAGAGAAGCATGTATAATAGAGGGGTGGGGAAGAAAGCAACGGGGGAGGGGGAAATCCTCATACCTTCTCTTTCACCAGTTCTTATTTTGATGGGGGTCGGGGGGGGGGGAGGAAAGATGGATTATTGCATGAAAATAAAGAAATGATTTTTTTTTCTAAAAAATGATTTCCTTCCTCTTGATTTTGCCCCCTCTCCCCGCCCCCCCGGTCTCCATCCCACCTCCTTAAAACCATGCTTGAAAGTTTAACACAATTTTCCACATTTAATTGCAAAGCTGATTTTAATTAGTAAGGCCCTGCATGTGAAAAATGAAGATTCCACTTGGGTGAGTGTAACACATTGCAGTGTCTGTCGGATGCTCTAATTAATGTATGGCGGCTGTATAGCGTAATGCACGGTGGGATATTTATGAAAAATTCTGGGCACGCAGGCAGTCGATCTGTATGTTCTGGAGTCCACACAGATAAATAACTCCCATCTCCCGCCCTATTCTTTATGAGACATCATTGTGCATGCCATTGCTCCATCCATAAAGTTTATGACTTGCCTGTATTTTTTTACTATTTGTCAATGATATTATAAATCAGAAGGCAGGATATACATATTTTAATATTAATTTTAAAGAAAGATTTTGCTATGCAGCCTTCCAGGTGAGCTAAAAGGGTGAGGACCCTGATATACTCTCTTGAACTATACTGAAAGCTCATGGAAATCCTGGGATGAAACGTGTGGA
>QLTV01001698.1:5623857-5635339 GCA_003457575.1 Thermophis baileyi
GGTAGGTGGGTGGGGGTGGGGGTGTTTAATTTAATACATTTTTATTATACTTTTTGGGCTGTGGCACCCAATAAATCAAGCAGACATTGATATCAGCCTGAAAGAGTTCCTCACAACAGTTTTTAAACTACCAGTGTTGTGCTCATAGAACAAACCATAACCAAAATCAAGCAACATTGTGGCTTAGCATAATGTGTAGCCCGGTCACTTCAAAGACTTATGGAGAAGTCTTTTTAAAGGTTATTTCATTATTATTTTTTGTAAACTAAAGGAACTGAAATCTTATGCCTATGACACATTTGAAAACACAGTTTCTATCAGGCGTCCAAGGGGCATCAACAGAGGTGGGTTCCTCCCGGTTAGGACCGGTTCACCTGAACCGGTAGCAACCCGCTAGTGATGTCACAGAGCCAGTTCGGTCGGTGCCGGTCCGTGGACGCCGCCATCTTTTTTTTGGATTATTTTTTTTTTGGAAAAAAAAATTTGGGGAATTTTTTTTTATTTTTTTTCTTCTGCGCATGCGCAGAAGCCGAGTTTCCAGCACTGCACATGCGTCGCCATCTTGTTTTTGACATTTTGGGGGGGGGATTTTTTTTGGATTTTTCGACACTGCAGCGTGGGAGGAAGTGAACTGGCAGCGTGGTAAGTAAGAACCCACCCCTGGGCATCAAGATGGTGGCTGCGATTTTGCAATTGAAGGAAAAATCTTTGCAAAATTGAAGCTATGTTATTATGCATATATTTATACTGAGTGTAGCATAAGTAGAAAATGCTGGCGCTTTCTCTCTTAACCATTCATCTGCTATAAATATTTCCCTGACTCTCAAAGGAGTGCTGTAAGATGGTTTGTGTGTGTATGTGTAATACAAAATAGAATAGAATATCATATTAATGCAAGATAAGTATACTACAATTGCTTGTACCAATAAAAGAGAATATATGTAACTTAGGGTTGAAATCAGGGGCCTTTGGTGCTCGTTGAGCTTGGTTGTTTTCTTCAGATGTTTCATTACCAAAACTAGGCAACATCATCAGTGCTAGTAAGGAGTGGGGTTTGCTCTCAGTTTATATTCTAGTGCAGGGATTCCCAACCCCTGGGCTGCAGTCCACTACTGGGCCGTGAGCCTTTTGGAACTTGGGCACAGATGCAGCAGGCAAGTATGTCCATGCGTGCTCCATTTGCATGAGCAGCAGGCGCATATGCCCACTGCTTGCACAAATGGAGCTGCACACGCACTTAACTGCTGCTGGTGCAAATGGAATTGCACATGCATGTGCACGCACTTGCCCTGCCATTCACACAGAACCATCCCCTCCCCCCCCCGCCAGTCCGCAAAGCCAGAAAAGTTGGGGAACTCTGTTCTAGTGGCTTGCCCTGTCACCAGTATTGGTGAGGGTGATCTTAGATGTTCTTTGATTGGGCTGTTTGGCAAGTAGTATTTCCTTGATTGTTGGTCTGATGTTAATCTATACTCATCTGGGTAATTGCTGGCGGAGAGGTGTTTTGATCTTGTTCTCTTTTTGGCTTTTTAATATATATATTTTTGCATGGTATGTAGATATTGTTTATTTCTATGGGCCTATTGATGGTTCATTTGTCAGAGGGTCAGGCTTCTAGAAATTCCTTAGTTTTTGGACTTGGCTTGGTCTAGGATGGTCACAGTTTCCCAGTTGAAACTATGTTAAGTATAGCATAGATTAACTCCAAAATTAATATCAGACCAACAATCAAGGAAACAACCAAAGAACCTCTATGTCATGGCCCCGTCGGAGCCCGGGTCTGAGGAGGAGGAGGAGATGGAGCCGGGACAGACAGAGGGGGAGGGTGTAGTCCCTATGGCTCATGAGGAACGACCTGGGGATGAGGATGAGGCAGTCCTGGGCCACTCAGGCTTCGGAAGAATAGGCAGGGAGGAAGAGAGGGCACAGCTGACCAAGGAAGGCGGGAGGAGATGGAAGGGCAGGCAGCGGAGCAGAGGAGGCGCAGAACTCCAGAGACCAGCAAATGCTTCCCCCACCCGATCCCTGAGTCCGGAGAATGGACAGGAGGCCGAGTCAGCACAGGGTGAACTGACTACTCGGGAGGAGGGTGCCCAGCCCCTCCTCCCGAGGATCCTCTGGAGAGTAGCATTTAATGAGACGCCACGGGGAGAGGCTTTTGTCGGGAACAAGTGTTGTATTTTGCGGCAATATGCTCCACGGCTCCAAGAAGAACTTTGCTCCAGAATCCTTGCTGGTGTGGAATGAGGTTTGATCCTGGGGTGAAATGCTCCCGGTTCGGGCGTCTCTGCTGGTGGTCGGAGAGCCGGTAGCGATGGCAGCGCGAGGCTTCGCCCACCCACCCGGATGCCGCCATTTGCATTTTTTTACTCTCTGTGCATGCGCAAAGCATTCTGCGCATGCACAGAGGGTAAAAGAACCCAAATGGCGGCGTCCGGGCGGGTGGGTGAAGCCTCGTGCTGCCATCGCTACCGGCTCTCTGACCACTGGCAGGCACGCCCGAACCAGGAGCATTTCACCCCTGGTTTGATCCTTTGTCTTGACATTTGTTGTGAACTTTGTCAACTTTGCCAAGTTTGAGGTCCTATCTTGCCCCCGGAGCGGTGCTGCTCCTGTGGACTTTCACTGACAGGAAGTTGCACGAAGAGTGTGCGGGCGCGTGTGTTTGAACCTTGCTTCTGGACTGTAGGAGTAACCTGTGGGCAGAGACTTTGGAGAATGGACTGGGACTTGCTGGATTGTGAGAATTGTGGGGGATGGTGGTTGAATAAAGGTTGTCAAGCTTCCGCCTAGCACGTGTTGCTTGCACGCCAACCCTGGGTCATAACACTGTTAAGACCACCCCCACCAACATTGATTTATTCTGGGCAGCACCATTTCCACTGCTGTTATAGCGGACAGTTCTCTTTCAACAGTGGTTGAACATGGGCAAGATCAGTCTCACTGTGTTTTTCCTGTTGCTCCAGTCTGGATTTGGTTTTTGTACAATGGAGCAGTTCATTCTTTTGTCCCAGTTCTTAATGCAGGACCTTAAATTAAACCAAAACTGAATTTATGGGAAAGACAGATGAATTGGGGTCAACCTCCCTGACAAGGAAGCAGAAACTAGAGTACGATAGCTCTCTAAATGTCAAGCTGTACAAGATGTCATTAGCATACATATAATTACTATGTACAATTTTATCACATAAATAATCTCTATTTGTGTATCAAAAATATGCCCTTTAATTGTATTCAAACAGTGAATATTAAGTCCTAAATAGGTCTGGTGCGTACGAGTATTTTTGAAATGCACAGATTTATAAGTATGCAGCACTGTGCACAGCAGTGATTCAAACTATGACTGCTGCAGTAAGAAGCGGTTGTGAAAATTCAGGAGCTGAAAATATTTTTATAGTCTGACATGCCTATCTTTTACAGGCCCTTAGATCTGAGAAACATCACAGCATGTATAGCTGGAATCTCTTCCCTTTCCCTTTCAATTAATTCAAAAATATGTTTCGTCGTATAGGCAGAACAACATTTATTTTATTTATTTCATAGAAGTATTTCCTTGGCTGATTGAAAGTTAATCATTAAGCAGATCGAAGCAATGCAAATAATACCCCCCCCCCGTTTTACTTCCATTCATTCAATTATATTCAGTATTCTTTCAGGAACTCAAACAGCACCCATGCAATTCCTCTTGCAATTTCCCCCCATAACAATTTTGGGAAGTAGTACTGAATGCGGAACTCATAACTTACTCCAATTAACTCTGTGGATTTCTATATTTCAAAGTGGTTTTGCACCTGGGTCTCTGAGTTATAGCCTGGGGTCATAACCTCTATAGCACACCAACTCTTGGGATTTTTCTGTATTCAAGTGCTTCTTTCCAGCATACTTTTTTTATGTTCTTAATCAAGGGTTTTTATTTTGCTTTCTTTTCGATAGTAAAAATGGTAAAAAAGCTACAGCCTTTTTTCTCAGAGGTTCATGCACATGAGATTTTCTGGCTTTAGAAGAAATTGCTATTTCCATTGCACAATTCTCATGCAGTACACAATGGGAATTTCTGCACTCCTGGGATCACAGTTCTATTCCCCAAAGGAGATTAATCTAGAAACTAATAGATAATACTATTAGTGTAGCATAAGCAATTATGTATTCAAGTTCTTCTTTAATGTGGTAGTCCAAGATGGAATGCTTAGTAAAACCTAATAATAAATTTGGCCTATATTCATATCATACTTTTATAAAACGCATGTGGCTAATAGGATCATGTCAGAGGTGGGTTCCTGCCGGTTCGGACCGGTACTATAGAACCGGTAGTAAAAATAGGGACTGGTTCTCCAAACCGGCAGTAATGGTAGCCTGGCCACGCCCCCGAGCTGGTTCTTTCGGTGGCGCTGTAGGCGCCACCATCTTGTTTTTCGCTTCTGTGCATGCGCAGAAGCTTTGTTTTAGCACTGCACATGCGTGAAGCGTGCATGCGTGCATGAGTGCGTGCACGCGGCATGCCACTGAGCAAACCGGCAGCGACAAAAACCGGAACCCACCCCTGGATCATGTGTATATACATCCTGAACTATATTAGCTCTTCTTTTCCACAAAGTATACTTTCTTAATCTATATTTTAAACCACCAAATTCAGGTTATTGTGATTGACTTCAAAAATGTTTCACACTTTTTTCCTAAAACATTTAACACTGTATATGTTTGACAAATAGAGAGATTGTTTGTATTTCAAGTTGAAACTATTTTTTTTCCAGAAGCATGATGTTTCTAACTTTTAACAAGAGAAATCCAGTGGCCTGCTTCTTCACATGTCATACTAACTCATAGTTTGTTTAACCATGGTTTATCAAACAAAATAGAATAATCTGGGTTAACAATATATACCAAGTGATTCTGTCCCTTCTGATAAAGAAGGACCAGAGCAGCCTTTGCAGGGTTATTTTGACAGCTATTCTAGGAATCTGCCAGATAAAGTCTTTCAGATTCTGGCTGGCCAGACCCTATGGAATTGACTGAGACACCGTCTTCCCAGTTATCTGGGGAGAGTTTGAGCCTGTTAGTTCTGAAGAACTGGGTAGGGTCCTTGGACTTTGAGCTCTGCCACCTATGTTTTAGAATTATGTCCCTTCTGGTTGGTTAAGGCCTTCCAGGAGATCCTACATGTGGTTGGATCCAAGTGATGATGAATGCTACGTTGTGGCAAGGGATGGTTCTGCTTACTTTGAAGGAAGTGATGGCTTACTCTTTTTTCAATAGGCCATCATTGGATATAACAAAATAGGACAATTTTCATCCAGTCTCCAACTTTCTCTTTTACAGAAGGTTGTTGTGAAGGGTGGGTTTACAGCTCAAAAATTCTTGAAGGGAACAGATTATTTTAGCCTATTATAGTTGAATTTTATCCTGGGTTATAGTATTGTCATGGCATTGATCATGTTTTGGATGACCTCTGACAAGCTCAGAACAGGGTGGTGCATACATCCCAGGCCTCTTGGTGGCCTTTGATACTATTTATAATAGTATTCTGTTTAGGAGATTGAGAGTTGGGATAGGACATAGCATTGTACTGGATTCTCCCCCTTCCTCTGAGGTTGGTTGAAGTTGCTGGGGGAGTGGAAGAAACTGAGTGTTAAGCTTCTGTTTCAGGCCTCAATTTTTTCTCTACTCCCTACTCCTTTGCAACATATCCATGAAGTTGCTAAGCTCACGAGGCCATTTATCAGCATGGAATATTACTGTATATCATCAAGATCATATCTTGTCCTAGTTGTCCAAGTGATGCCATCTTTTCCAGTACCTGGAGCAGGGGTGGGTTCCAACTTACCTCGCTGCTGGTTCGCTCCCTCCCGCGCCGCATGGGCGTGCCTCATGGGCGTGCCTCATGCGCAGTAACAAAAAATCCGGGGGGAAAACAAAGCCGAAAAAAAGATGGTGACCGCATGCACAGTGCCGGAAGTTGGCTTCTGCGCATGCTCAGAAGGAAAAAAAAATTCAAAAAAAAATTCAAAAAAAATTCAAAAAAAAGATGGTGGCCCCCACGGACCGGCACCGACCAATACGGTTCAGTGATGTCATCGTGACATCACCAGAGGGCCGCTACCGTTTCGGGAGAACCGGTCCGAACCGGGAGGAACCCAACCCTGACCTGGAGGCTGTAAGTTTCTGGGTTCAAGACTGAGTGACTGTGTGTTTAGGGGTACCCCCACCCCAATCTTGAGATTTTCCATCTTACATTCTTTTTTTTCCAAGTTTTTTTTAATATATATAAAAATATCAAATCAATACGTGAACAGTGTGGCACCTGGGTGTCATACATTCTAATACAAATAAAACTAATCAGGCTAATCATAATTATTACATTCAATAAACTCATGTATTTCTAATAATAATACACATTGATATTAGGTTGCAGTCTATCATTGTTCAATTATTCCATGTTTTCTCTTGTTATTACTTTAATTTTATGATATAAAAACGTATACACTATTATTCCCCCATCTCTAATTTCTATCACTTATTCTAGCTTTTAATCATGTCACCCTTTATTAAAAGACTTTTTCTTTCTTTCCTATCTAACTTCTAATCATGTCACCTATCTAAAGGGGAAAAAAAGGAAAAGAGAGAGAGAGAAAAGGAAAGGCAACTCAGAACAACAAAAAAGAAAAATCATCCATTATCTCTTGCCCACTTCAATACTTTAATTGCTATGCTTTAAAAAAAAGAGAGGAAAAAGGAAAGGCAAATCAAAACCACAAGAAAAAAGAAAATTTGACTCTGTCTATGTCTGCTTCTTGTATGTTCAATCTGGGTATTCCTCCCACCTCTACCCTCTTCCGCTGCCTAAATTCTAAAATTTCTACCCATGCCCCTGTCTCCCTTTCAAACATATCTTCCAGCTCTCTTAATATATTTCCCCCTGGTTTAATTCATCAATCACTATTATTTTCATTGTTATCTCCTCTTTATCTTCTTCCTTCTTCATTTCTTCTGTTGACTCCTCCCTTTCCTGGGTGTCTTGGTCTTTACTCATCATCGCTCGTATGGTATTTTCCATTTTTTTCCATAATCTCCATAAATCCTTTCTCCATGATGTCTTTTGTATTTTGAAAAAGTAAATCCATCTCCTTCGAAATTCCACTCATTTCTTCCTTATTAAGTATCTTATTTTGTTTTAAAAAATTTAATTTTAATCCAACAGTTCAAGAACTATTTATTCAATCTTTGAGTTACCCTTCAAGGAGTGCACTAGTCCCAGTTCTTTATGTCTCATAGGTTAACAATCAGTTCCATTTAAGTAGTCCCAGTGGTTATCAAAAGCCCCTTTACGTCCCCTTTACAAATTCAATCTTCTAGTATAACATTCAAGTGTCTCTTGAATTAAATAGCTTCCTCATTTTCATATTTGGGTCTCCAGTAGTCATAGGGTAGCTAAAAGTAATCCAATTGATGTTTTCACTGTCCTTCATATAGGTAGAAGTCTTGTAGTTTTCCCTTTTGTCAGCAGGTGGCACTCTCCACTTAAATTTCAGTTTACTAGTCCATTGTCATTTTGGTTATAAAACAGTTGTAAAAGCAGAATAAGTTTTGTAAGTAAATAATTCCAGCATTTAAAATGCCTTCCCAGTACCATATCTTCCCAATTTAGGAGTCCAATTTTTTATTTATTTCAAAATCAATTATTTCACTCTCCTGCGCCTTCATTTCCGGTCAGGCATTTCCTCAGAATGCCCCAAAATGCTTAGATGCCACTTTAACACATAGTTCTGAGCAGATAGTTCTAGGTTGTTTCTTGGGGTTAGATTTAAAGCAAAAGAAACATCCTCTCCCCCAGTTCCAGCACAGCTCACCTACTTCGCTCCAGCACCAGTCTTAGCTGTTATTCTTCGATTGTCCCAGCTTTGTGGCAGCCATCTTTAGCTGCCTCTTTTTCTTGCTGTGGCTGAGAGGGAAAAAGAACCTCGAGCCAGACAGGAGAGCTGCGACTCTCCTCGACCTCACAGGGTGCCCCTCTTTGCTTCACCGCCCCTACAGGGTGGCTTTGACTCCCTCCGGAGCCCACAAACAGGAAGAATTCAGCACTGGGAACACGGAGATCCGTTCCTCTGTGTCTGAAAACGCCGCAACGTCAACCAGAAGTCCCCCATCTTACATTCTTAATTCCATCTTCCCAGACATAATTGGTGTATAATGTTCACTTTTGTAAGCCCCCCAGAGTCACTGAGAGTGAGTGGACAGCCATACAAATTCTCTAAAGGAATAAATAATTTTGGAATGCTGTTGGATCCATGGCTTTTGTTTGAGGAGCAAGTGGCAACAGTGGCCAGGAGGATCCATCTCATGTGCCTGTTGCACTACTTTTAGATCAGGAGGCTTAGTTCATGGTCATTTATACCTTGGTTATTTTCCTTTTGGACTATTGCTACGTGCTCTACCTGGGGCTGCCCTTGAAAAGCATTTGGAAGCTATAACTGATCCAGAATCAATGATACATATAGTTTGGGACACACCACAATGCTCCCATCTCTGTTACATGAGCTGCACCAAAACAACTAGACACAAGAACAGTTTTTTCCCTGAACGCCATCACTCTGCTAAACAAATAATTCCCTCAACACTGTCAAACTATTCACTAAGGCTGCATTACTATTACTATTAGTCTTCTCATCATTCCTATCACCCATCTCCTCCCACTTATGGCTGCATGACTGTAACCCTGTTGCTTGTATCCTTATGATTTATATTGATATTGTTTCCTAGTATGATTTGATTGCTTATTTGTACCCTATGACTATCATTAAGTGTTGTACCTTGTGATTCTTGACGAATGTATCTTGTCTTTTTATGTACACTGAAAGCATATGCACCAAAGACAAATTCCTTGTGTGTCCAATCACACTTGGCCAATAAAGAATTCTATTCTGTTCTGTTCTGTTCTGTTCTGTTCTGTTCTATTCTGATTCATAAGAGGCTTCCAGGTGCAATTCAAAACTCGATAGTCTCTTTTAAAGCCCTTGTGGGACTTGTCTTCTAAGAGTTCTGCCCATCCATTCAAATTTAAGCTCAGGATGTTTTGGATTCCTTCTAATGGGACCCAGTAGGCATCCCTTTGTCAAGAAACCTGTCCTTTGAAATAGCCTCCCTCTTGAGATCCAGTTGGTCCTGACTTGGCTTTCTGGAAGATCTTAAAACCCTGGATTTTCCCTCACACACTCAGTTTTGGGATATTGGTGGAGTCCAGTATGTGTGCTTTGTGCTAGACTGTGTTATGTTTTTACAATATTATTTTAGGTACTAGTATTGTTATTCATGCAGACATATCTGGTTAAGATGGGTGCTAAATAAATTATTTAAACAATAAATAAACATTAAAGTATGTTTTGCAAGTGTAACTGCTAGAATTCCACAGAACACCAAGGCCCACATTCCCCAACCCTGTACTCTGCAGATGGGATCAGAGAATGGGAAGGTTCAGGATGTCATGGTCTCCATAGTGACAATGTACTCATTCCAGATAATTTCAGCCCCATCACTGCAAATTGGACTGTATGCTTGCCCTAGAGCAGCTTTTGGGTAATCTGGATATGGAGAGTATTTTGTTGTGGGTTTTTTTTTGCTGTGGTCAGATTATTTCCTGGTCCAATTGAGACTGATTGCAGGACTGCTAAAATAAATGAATTAATTAAAATGATCCACCTTTGGTGCCTAATGGAGCTGAATGAATTCCAATAATTTCTGCAATAAACCTTTCTTCATTTCAATGTAATAATTTACAGCATTTAAAAATAAAACTACAGTATTATTAAACCATTGGAATTCTGAAAGTCTTGCTGGAAATTACTCAAAAATCTTCAAGGCATACTACTGCCATATTACGTGATGAGAAATGAGATAAGTAGTTCTGGAGAAGTCCTACTTTGGGATTAAAACTGGATTATTAGTGAATTCTTCCACTTAGCCATTTGCATTCTTGGATCCTAAAAATACATGCATGCATGCATGCATTTAAAACCAAAATTATTTCCCAATTGCAACATAATTAGGATGCATTCAGTTCTTCAGTTACATGAGTAAAATGAACATATATTTGATGTTATAAAGCTAGTGATCAGATTGGCCTTGGTCATAACTAACAACTTCTGTTTTGAAATATTTATGGTTAACGCTAAGATCGTCATAGAATTCGTAAGGAAAAATTAGTGAATAGCAGGTGTGTCACAAGAGAGTAAATTCCTCACTTTATATCTGCTCTTCTTCCTTCTTCAAGTGAACTTTGGGAGAAATAAATTATTCTAATAGCAGAATCTAAGAGCATGCAGAGATTATATTTCTCTGTGTATCATTATTTTCTGGAAAATATAGTGCAATACAGATTGATTGAAAATGGTCTTTGAATACTGACAGCAAATTGAGAAGTGTATGAAATCATGCTGAGCTTTATTTCATTTTCTTGTAAAATGCAGGCAGGCAAAATGATGAAGAAACTCACAAACTAAAGGAGTGGAATATATGATAGAATTTGTAATCAATGTATTTACAGATAATGCCTAAGGAACAATGAACAATTTTCCATTGTATCTCACCTCTGATTCTTATGAAATAGTTCAGATTTGTGAAGATTCAAACTTCTGCTTCAGAGACACATGGTTGACACAAATCTCACAGGATAACCTGGACTAGTCAAATGCACTGTTCATCATTCAAGGCATGACTTAACAGCTAAGAACCAGTCAATCAGGACTATAAATAAAGACATTCTTATGCAAGAATAAGGTAAAAGGTAACAGTGCATTTCTAGCAGCAGGCCCAGGCTGTGGTTCCTCCTGTCTGTACCCTTCAGCTTAGACATGAGCCTTAGTCTAATTCCATTACTGGGAAAGATTTAGGTACAAGTTGGAGCAGAAGGACGATCCATGGTGGATTGAAACCAGTCACATAGATTCAAATTAAAAGATACAAAACTGAGCTTGATGAGGACTATGGAGGAATACAAAGAGAATTTGCATTCTGAGTCTGAATCTTCTCCCCAAAATTTGAAGTAGGAAGAGTTTCTAGCATTCACTCCTTTTTTTCCACCAAATCCTAGGTTCTTTTTTGGGCACATACCAGCCTTGCAATAAATTATAAGGATGTTGAACTTTTTAAAGGACTGAAAGCCCTCCAGGGCCTCAAGGTGATATCATCCCTTCCAGGGATCAACCGAAATTCAACCGGCTCGCACCGTCTCGGCGAGCCAGTAGGGACAATTTAAATCCGTTCGCCGAGCCAGTAAAAAACACCCCTGGTTGGCCCCACCCAATCTTGCCCACTCGCCGCTCACCCCTTCTGCTCTGTGTGTATGCCCGAGAAGGAGGAGAAGACCTGGACAAACTTTTCTTCCTCCCTTCGCAGTGAAGGGAAGGGAGTCTGCTTGGAAGGGAGCTGCGGCAGCCTGCCTGTCCCTTTAAGGCAGCGGTTCTCAACCTGTGGGTCGTGACCCCTTTGGGGG
>QLTV01001698.1:5635375-5655975 GCA_003457575.1 Thermophis baileyi
TTGAGAACCACTGCTTTAAGATACTTCGACCCCCGGGAGGGAGGGGGCCAAGGGGGACCATAAAGGGAGCAGCAGCTCCGCTATGAATGGAGGGAAAAAAGTTCGGCTTCTCTCTGCCACAGCATTCAACGTTAAATGCTGCAGCAGAGAGAATCCAAACTTTTTTTTCTCCTTCCATTCACAGCGGAGCTGCTGCAGCCTATCCCCCCACACCTTGCCCAGTTATGGGCCCAGCCTGCTCTGCCCTGCAGTATTTGGGTGGGGGGGTCCTCTGGGGGGAGAATTTGGTTGCAAAAATGCCAAGAGGTGGGCATCCTTGGAGGGCCTGTTCATCATTCCCCTTTTCCTCTCAGCCCTGCAAAACCAGAAATCTCTCCCGCCCCTCTAAGCAGCAACTGAGACTGTGCAGGGGGGGAGGGGGGCAGGAGAAGATAATCTGACAAAACAAGAAGATCTGAAAGCCAGGAAAGACGGAGCGATCCCAATTCTGCAGCAAGAGGAGTTTATGCAAAGGGGAAAGGGAGGGGGCAGCCGCAGCTTCCAAAGGCCTTTTAGCCATAATTGCCATCAGAGCAGATGTTGGGGAGGGGGGGCAAGGAGGAAAGGGGTCCCCTGCCTCTCCCTCAGACCCCCAGGAGGAAAGGGAAGGGAGGGGGAGGGAAAGGAAAGGAAATGGGAAAGAAGGAAAGGAAAAAGGAAAGGAAAGGAAAGGAAAGGAAAAGAGAAAGGAAAGGAAAGAGAATGGGAAAGAAGGAAAGGATGAAGAAGGGAGGGAAAGGGAAGGGAAGGAAAAAGGAAAAGAAGGGGAAAGGGAAAGGGGAAGGAAAGGAAAGGAAAAGAGAATGGAAAGAGGAAAAAGGAAAGAGGAAAAAGGGAAGAAAAGAGAAAGGAAAGAGGTAAAAGGAAAGGAAAAGAGAAAGGAAAGGGAAAGGAAAGGAAAGGAAAGGAAAGGAAAGGAAAGGAAAGGAAAGGAAAGGAAAGAAAGGAACGTGGCTGCTTCTCTCCTCCTTCTTGGGCTCATACACACAGAGCAAATATGAGAAGGAAACGAGAAGCAGCCAGGTTGAATGCTAAAAGACTTGGCCGAACTTTTCTGTCGGTTCTGTGGGCGTGGCTTGGTGGGGTGGTGCTGCCCCACCTTGCCATGAGTGATGTCAAGTTGGCCATGCCCAGTCACATGACCCCCCCAAGCCACGCCCACAGAACCGGTAGGGAAAATTTTTTAATATCACCCCTGATCCCTTCCTTGACTGCATTTATACCCCCACTGAAACCTCTCATTTTTTAAAAAAATGTTTGTGATGGTGCCAGGGTTTTAAAGACTGTTATTAGCACTGTAACAAATACCCACTGCTTGCTTATCTTATAGTAGACTTGTGCAGGAAATCTCAGTTTATAGTGAATTTCATTGCTCATTATTTCAGTGAATAATATATCAAAGAATAACTTTCACTTGTGTTTCTGTTAAATTATTTATTTTAATCTTATTGTGCTTACCTATAATTAGGATATTGTAATCATGCCCCAAAGCTTAAGCCTTCCTTCTTCTCTCTTTCCACATTAATTCCACATTCCTTGTTTGCAGACCCAACCCTGGGTTCCACACTTTGTCTGAAGGGGAAGCCGGATATTTAAATATAAAAATGTGCCACTATTTGATAAAAACAAACTACAAAGGGAACCAATGCAATGTTCTCAAGATATAAAACCCTGTCTTATATCATTAGGAAATATTTGTACCTTCTGTGAAAGCACTCAGTGTAGACAGGGAAGCATTTGCACTTAAACTAGTCTCTTAATATCTTCTAAGTAGCTGTCACTTTTCTTCCAAGGCAGTAACCATGCACTTCTTTTAGACTTTTTTGCACCTGAAAACTATTTAGTATACTCCTAACCTCCCACTTTGTACTGCATTCCATGTATATATATCTATTGCTTTTCGTCAGGCAAACATTGGCAAGTGTAAAACACTTGCTTTAAGCTAATGTAGCCTCATACAGTACCATACCAATTCATACTGTTCCTCAAGTGAAGCCCTGATGAAAATCTCCTTTTTGTTCTATAAAATCTGTAATATAGATGATTATTCCACAAACATTCTTGCAAACCCCCCCCCCCATTTTTACCTAAATCTTTTTTTTTTTTTAGGAGCAAAAGCATGTAAATCACTGGCATGTTAAATGTATATTGTTCCCTTATTTATGTATTTTGTTATTGTTACATGTATTAATTACATATATAGAAAAGAGAGAAGCACAGAAATTTACCACTGTAGTGATGCAATTCAAAATGGTGTTGATATTTGGTAATGTGCATTTTATTCTTTGGATCACATGATTTAAAATTTGTATGAGATCTTATGTGAGAGAATAGAATACTAGTGATATTTGGTTACCTGGAGATTTTACCCATATTTTTCCATTTCCATGTATATAATTTATTAATTAACCAAAGGTTAAATTAATGCTATGGTACCATTACATGTTTTTATATTTTTATGATTGTTTTATAAATGCTCAGGATTATGGTACATAAAGTATATATAATGGGTGGCCAAATAAATGAAATGATTGACTTAGATAAAATAGCTATTGAAGGCATTGTATAATATATCCTGAAATATTGAAATGATACAGAGAGCAGATTTTTACTACTTTTTAAAAATTCTATGGAAGCAAGAGAAAATTTTGTGGTCTGATATTTAAATATAAATTGATATTGGACTTTGGAACTAAAACACCATTTGAATTCTATCAGAATGGCATATACAGGGCACGTTCCCTTAAGGTCTCAGAGAGATATACAGAGTCTGTATTATGTTCATGTAGCATCTTTATCTCTTTTTCTGAAAGCTTAAAGGAAAGTGCCTTGTATTTGTCATTCTAATAGATTCTACCTATCTGTTCCTAGAACACCACTGAGTGCAAGCACCTGGATAGCTCCTAAAGTTAAAAAAAAGTTTAAAGTTGTTTAAAGTTTAAGGGGAGGGAGGAAGAGGGAAGGGAAGGGAAGGGAAGGGAAGGGGAGGGAGGGAGGGAGGAAGGAAGGAAGGAAGGAAGGAAGGAAGGAAGGAAGGAAGGAAGGAAGGAAGGAAGGAAGGAAGGAAGGAAGATCTCCGATGTTCTCTGCCAACTTCTCAGCTACAGTATATTCAACCTCTAAATCATTTTTGTGGCTCTAGAACTCTTTAATTTTGGTGGAAAAACTAACAAAATGTATTGGCACACTTTCCAAAATTAGGGAACCAAAACTCTAGGGAGTTTAATATACTTTATAATAATATAATACCCATATAATAACCCATTCTGTATTGCAGAAAACTGAAAAAAATTCTGTTGAGACCAATTTTTAGTTGTTTTTATTATACTTTTTTAGTTTGCATTCCACCCAGAGTCCACTGGAAATAGGTGGCCACTAAATTAAAATAACAATAATAGAATAAGAATAATTTATGTAATCATTCCACCTCTATAAAATTTTCCCACAAAATGTTAATTGCCAGCAAATATTTGCCCACCTGGTGCATCACAATATTGTGTGAAATTTGGTTAATATTTTATTAAATGTAGTTAATAACAAAAAAGTTGTTATATTATGCTATGTTTATGACATACCAAATATTCCTTCTCCTGCTTCTAAAATGAGCCTATTCCTCTTTTTGCTACTGTGTGTTGTGTTTAATTTTTTAGCTGTTGCCAGAATTAATTTGATTTTCTGCTTCACCTCATTGCCTGATTCTGATCATTAAGTTAATCAGCAGCACACTATGTATCATAGTTATCCAAGGAACAGTCCAGGTTTTTAATCTTTCAATTGTTGGTAATCAGATTTGTAATCTTTTAGTTGTGATAAGTCAGTAGACCCAAATTATTTTCATGGCTTCTCTTTAGAATCCACCTAAAAAGAATGAACATTTCCATGTGACGCAGAGATCATAGATTGCTGAGTTGGTGCAAGTGCTTATTTTGCTATCACTACATGGGTCAGGAAGTGAATGTGTCCATAGATATTGAAACACTTAAGGCCTCTTCTCACATTATTTTACAGGTTGAAGTGCTCTCTTACTAATCACAGGAAAACAGTTTATTTTCAAAGCCAATCTACAACCAGCTGTTTCCATATTTTTGGAGCACTTACTCTTTCTCCAATAAGATGCATATAAGAATAACTTTCCAGACAATATTTTCATTAGGAGTTGTGTTTTGCAGGAGGATCCCATTTGAAAAACACATTTTTAAAGGCAAAGGGGCATTTAACTCAAGCTAATAGATTACCTTGCATTTGAGTTCCAGCAATGTCAAACAGTTAATTTGGAATGACTAAGAAATAGCACGGCTAATTTTAGAACCATTCATATCCAATTCCCTCCCTTCTAGTCTCAGATCAATGACAATATTGCAATGCCATGGGATGTGTACATCTGCAGAAATTAGTTAATATGACATGGAAACCTGCCCTGCAGAAATTCCTTGGGATAAGAGCAAGGAAGTTGGGTTTCCTCGCCAAAGATTCAGCCTCTCTAATTTAATAATGTTGCTCTTCAAATTGAATTGGAACTGCTATGGACAAGAATCTTCTCCATGTGGGATGTTCTCCCTGTTGTCATGGGAGTATCCCGTAAGGTCCCTTATTCATCTGAATGCACCAAACATTAACATACTGTTCCTAGCATAAAGTTGGTGGGGTTTTTTTTTCTTTGAGATCATTATGATGTGCTCATGAAGACTGTAGGTCTGAACCTCCTTCTAATGTCACTAGTAGAAAGAATAGGTGAAATAGTAAACTGGTCACACGATTGAATGGGTTTCCTTCGGGCGCCAGGATATTTCTGCTTTTTACTTTCTCTCATTATAAATCAAGTAATTGAACTGAAGGGAATAGAAAGATAAAACCTGTTTGAAGTCTCACTTGAGGAGACCACAGAAGTTGTCGTCCTTTTAAGCTGTGGTTCTATATCTGAAATAAATCTCATATGGGCTTCTATTTCTAAGAATACAAATATAATTTCACCGTTAACTTCCATCTTCTGAAATCATTGAAGGTATTTGCATAGTAAACGCATACCCCAAAGAGTCTTTTAGAATGCATACTGGGAAGGAGCTCATAACTCTGTTATTGGTGTGAATATACAAGTATATAGCAACACAAGAGTGTCTTTCCATTCTAATTCATAAACAGTGTAGGTTCTATTTTATTAGGAGAATAGATGCACCATGCATTTAAAGAAAGTTGCCACAAAAAAAAGACCAAGGCTTGCTTTCTTTCATTATCTGATTTATGTAAAAAAGAAACATTTTTATCAAGTGATCTATTGTTGTTAAGCACTAAACCTTTAGTTTGTTGCTGAAATCGGTTCTCTACAGCGTGTGTACACCTGTTATTTTTTTTTTTAAAGAACCTCTTTATCATCCAGCTAGCAGAAAGATGACAAAGTCTGCAATCTTGCAGGCATGGAAATAAGTCTCATTAATCTCAGCAGAGCTTATTTCTGAGCATGCTACTTAACAGTATTTCTTATATAGGATTGTGCTACTATTTATAGCTCAGGAGTAATATGTAATTAGGTGACTGAATAAGAGATAGTTCTTAGAACTCTCTGCATGACTGGGTAAATTGGATGGAAACTGGGTGTCTTGGTTTGCTGAAAAGTTATACTGAACCACATATAGTCTTTATGCAAAAACTTTAAGTTTGGTTGGATGATTACAGCTTGATAATGGACATACTGGTTTGCTTCTCTTTTAGTGATTTGCAACTTCCTGTTTTAGATCAGGTCTCTTCAACACCAGATTTGTATATTTGAGAGAACAAATATTGGAAATCATAATATTAATTAATGATTGAGAACACAGGAAGCCTCCCTGGGTAATGATATCTATTCTGTAAAACATTTTGCATTGATTCTAATTAAAAAGGCAATAAAACAAAAGGTTAATAAGAATTTCCATAATTGCTGTTCAATGTTATTTTCAGGTATATTGCCAAACATTTTCATCTCTCCTATGGTTTTTATGGAAGAAAGTATATATTTCAAAGAAAACAGTAAATTGCATCAAAGCATTTCCCCCCTTTTGATTGGTGATCTGGTAGAGAGTATAATAACACATGTATTAATTCTTTCTGAACAGTGTTTATGGCTGTCCTTTGGCAAAAAAAAGAAAAACCCAAGAGAAGCAACCCCAAGAACCTGCTCCAAAAAGAAAACCATTTGTGGTTAAAACGGACAACTCTTCAGTAGATGAATGTTATGAAACAGATGGAACTGAAGAAATGGATGATAAAGAAGAGGAGGACGAGGAGGAGGAAGAGGAGGAAGAAGAGGACTATTCTGATGATAACGAAGAACAAGGTGATGAGGAAGAGGAGGATGAAGAAGTAGATAGGGAAGAAGAGGAGGAGGAGGAGGAAGAGGAGGAGGAGGAAGAAGCAGATGAAGTTGAGGAGGAAGAAGAGGAAGAAGAGGAAGAAGAGGAAGAGGAAGAAGAAGAAAGTGGTAATGAACAGTGTATTAATAAAAAAACACTCCATGTGCATTTTGTGTTAATCTTCCAGTATGGAACGGTGAGATTTAACAGTGTACCTTTCATTAAAACTAATAGAAAGCATCTTTGTGCTTAATCTCTCTGCTCCATGCTGACAACCATTAGCACTGTGTTCTCTTAATAATAACCTGAGACTACTGTCTTAGAAATAGCTCTTGACTCAGCTCTTGGATCAGCTTTCAGAGTGAATAGCTTAGTGATGAGGTGTGCCAAACATTCCTGCAGAGATGTGTGACTATGCTGATGTCTATAGTTATCCATTCCAGAACAATAACCAAAGATATGTGGAAGTAAATGATTACATATGGACATACCTATATTCATTATTTATGGAGACAACTGTTTGCTACAGTTGTCTTCTGTAAAGCAATTATTTGCTTCTCATAAGTACATGTTCACATGTCTGCACTCTGCGGGTACACTTGGCATTGCAATATGAAACTTCCCTTTGGAAAATTTGAACAGACAGCTTTGTCTAGAGAAGGGACAAATTAAATATACTTTGGTTCTTTGAGACTTGGATGTTGTGTACTTTAGCTGACTTAAAAAATGATGGAGATTGATATACGTAGAAACCCTATTTTAAAACTTTTATGTATGCACTCAGTGACAAATAAAGAGACATTCATTAGTTGTTAAGGTAATATATTGCCACTGCAATTAAGCCAGGGGATTTTTAAAAAATGTTTTCATGTTATTATGGATTCTAAAGATAACTGGTGTTTTCAAACTATGCAAACACTAGTTTCTGACTGTTTAACTTAAGAAACCCTACAATAACTAGATCATGAGATAATGCCATGGAAATTAACATACATGCAAAAATTAATGAGCTATCTAAAAAATATTTTGTTCCCATTTCCAGGGAACACGTTTTTGATTGGGTAGATTCACCTTTCTAACCAATAAAAATATAAGAAAAGTTTCAGCACACCTCAGTCGGATTCCTCTTAGGAGCCAGGTATGAAAGTTGTCTGTTTTTTGTTTTTGTAGAATTATATTAGGCAAGAACTAGAAAAAAGACAAAGATGCTTTATTAGAATAAAAGCAAAAGTCATTCACTTCCTTCTCCAAATTCTGAAACAAAGAGGATAATGAAGCTTTTTGTCAAACAGCAAGAAAGGGATATTTTATATTCTGTTAATTTAGAGTGTATGAAAAGGAGGGATGTCTTTAATCATTTATCAAAGGTTAACTATACAAATAGGATAATACAGCTATTTTTCAATAATTTGGGGTTATGCATTCTTAGCTATAGTATAATGCCAATCAATTGCAATGAAGTTTACTTCTGAGCAGACATGCATGTGATTACACTGGGTAGGAAAGTGCAGTGCTAACATTCATTTGCATACAGATAAACTTAACTATGCTAGACATGCTACAAAACTCTGGTCCCAAGTCCCTCCATGCTTGATTCTCTTTTGAATATTCATGAATTCAGTATAAAGGCATATTTTTTTTAAAAAAATCTGTAAATGAATGCCACTAAAGACACTTGAGGACTTCCAGAGAGCAGAAACCTGCCTAAGGCATTCTCAACTGTACCTGTGTACACAACCTCTTTCAGATGTACATGTGGAACATCAAGGACTTAGGGTAAATTAGCCAAAATATTATCTGTTTTTCTTCTACGGGCAAATAAATGCCTGCCTGGGGCTATAGCTGAACAGAAATCCATGCTATCAAATACAATACGAGAATCAAAAATTTAAATTACAGAGATTTTATGTAATAAAGTTGCTGCTAAGATATAATGGAATACCTTACTTTTACTAATTCACCACCACACAGTGAAGTGACCTGAATCAATAACAAAAAATTCTTTTATGCATAGATGATTTCTACTAGAAACAGGAAGTAGAACACATACTCATTGAACAGTGATTGTATTAGTGTTAACCGATAATAAATAGGGCTCTGAATAATGAGAGAAGTTCTTTAAGAAAAAGAGCTTCATTTAGTAATAATTACTAATAGTTTTTTCTTACTGTGTTTTATGCAGTAAGTTTATGCAGATAGAGACAGAACACACTGTATAACATGGTATTCCAAAAAAGGATAAATGACTAAAGTACAAACTTCCTTTTCTTTAACTCAAGGTTTGGGAAGGTTTTAATAATTTTATATAAGATACAAATAAGCTCATGAGAAATGCAGTTAGGTAAGTTATAATTTGTTTTGTATTTTTCCTCTAAATCTGACAGCATATGTAATTATGAGAATGCAGGTTGTGGGCCTACACACTCTACCACTGCCTGGCTACTGGTCTTAATTGTAGGTGACACGGTTTTTCATTGACCAAGGCCTTTATCCCTAGCCACAATTCTCTCTTAAACAGGATTCTAAGCTAATTATTTAAATTCATATAATATTAATAAACAGTATGAGAAGACAGTAAGGAAAAGAGGGAAAGGAATGCTCCCATTTGTAAATCAGTCTTTCTTAAACTGGTGTTACTCAGAAGTGCTTAACTAAAACTTTTGGGACTGGAATTAATTTCCAGCAAAGCTATGAACAGAGCTTCATAGTTTGGGCAAGATTGTTCTAAATGCAGTCGCCGGGATTATTAGATCTGAATTAAACCGAGGCATCAAGGTTTATAACAGAAATATCTTGAAATCCCTTAAGATAAATATTTTGGGTAATATTTTAAAAGTTACCGTTAGTTTGCACAAGTTTCTTCTGAAATCACTGTAGAAGCAGAATAATGAACAAATATATACCGGTACTTATAAAGTAACAGGGTTGTTTTGCATCAGAGATAAGATTAGGACCAAATAAGGACTACATTATTACTTCGAAAAGTGTCCTTGTGCGTGTGTGTGTGTGTGTGTGTGTGTGTGTGTGTGTTTGCATCTCTGCAGCTTTTCCTGCTGTATTAAGGCTATTGTAAAAAGGCCTCTTCAGGTTTGGGTGACAGTCTTTTAGGGGCACAGAGTACAACCTTATGGAGGGTCTTCAGACATCGCAGAGAATGATTGTAGCCCAGAGCACAGATATTTATTTGGAAATTCATTTTATGTCATCTTCTAGGTGAAGACTCTATCTAATTTTATGAATTTTCCATCAGGGCATATGAATTTTCATATGATCCCTTAGAATTTTTTGGACAACTCCTGATGACATTGTATAGGATGTGCATTTCAAAGGAAATAAAGCTCTTATGAAAATTTCTCTTCTAATCTTTGATTAAACTATACAAAGCATACTAAAGCAACACTCTTACAAATCTCAAAATACCAATTAAAGAGAACCAAATACTTTTGGAGGCAGATATTAGATCAATACTGAAATAAATATTGTATTCCCCATATTTCTTTCAACATTTAAAAAAGCCCCTTTTGGTCCTGTTAAATATATTGAGTATACGTGATAGAATATATTCATTATATTACATTAATAGAAGAGATATATTCAAGATAGAATATGACTCATATATGTATAATGGTTAAGGTACTGGATTAGAGCAGGAAAACCCAGGTTCTAGAACACCTTTAGGGATGGAATTTGTGCCACGCATTCACACACAGCCGTAGACGAGGAAGTAAAAATAAAAATCTATCTACCAACCTGCACCAGACCAATGTGGTATAGCCCATAATTTTCAATGAAGAGACCTTTATTCTGCAGTGGACTGGTTTGTTAACTGCTTTGTGTTGGCAAGAGAAAAATAACCAATTTTCCACTTTCTTTCCCCCAAAAGATAAAGTAACCTCTCCCCTATGAAATATCCTAGCCTATAAACATTGTGCAACACAGCAACTTTGATCATTGCGTTAAAGGCCTTTCTTTGTGGTGGTTATTGCTTAATAGGTATCAGTGTCCCATTTGGTTTCAAGAGCCAGACTGACAGATTTTTTTTCCTCCTCCTCCTCCTTTTGAGAGGAGTTCACATCACATAGATGGTTCCCAAAGACTGTTTCACAAAGCTTTTCTATTATAGAAAGAAATCTCCGCTGGAGGAGCTCCAGGAACAGATGTTCTAAGGCACCATTTAGCCTTTATCATATGAAGACATTCAAGATGGCTTATGCACCAGGTATTTCACAATCCCTCAGGATTAGGAAGAATCAGGCTGACTCTAGAACTCCCAGGAAAATGAATACTCATGATGTAAACCCTGATCCATTTATAGCATCCTATTATCAAACTATGTTAACAGAAGGGTGAATGGTTATTGAATCTGGGTTTAGATGGGGGGGAAACATTTTTTTTCATATGTTTTAGACCTCAATATTTTTCAAATACTGTTCTTTCACTAATTATCCGAATGATGAAAAGATAAACAAGTGTTAAAACTGAACACAAATTTAATATCAAGTTGATATGTTCAAAACGATGGAGAATTGTTGTGCTGCCATATTTTATTCTGACATCCCTTCATATTAACAAGGCACATCAACAGAGGCTCTTTAATGAACCATGATACCATGTTTTCTAGTGGTGTAATTTTATCTTTTGATATGAGTCATGCTAAAATGGTTATAGCCTTTATTTTCATTTTGCAATAAGTTGTTAACAAAACAACACCATGTGTATTACTTCTGCAAAGCAGTTCATTCTTACTCTTTTTTAAAAGATAACTTATACTATTATACTTTGCAAGCCCTTTCCAACTAACACATGCATATATTCAAAATTGAGAACAAGATCTCTTGATTGCTCAATGCATTTTTCTTTGTAAAGTGCCTATACCCAAAAGCAAAGCAGGGATTCATTATGTGCCATCAAGCCTATGTATGTTGACTCTTAGCAACTACAGTGATAGATTTTCTTCAGGACGATCTGTCCCCAACCTGATCCTTTTAGATCTTCCAGTGGCGCATTCATTGCCAGCGTAACTGAGTCCATCCACCTTGCTGTTGATCATCCTCTTATTCTCTTTCCTTCCACCTTTCCCAGTTTCACAGACTGCTCTAGAGAGCTAGGTCTTCCCACAATGTGCATGAAGTGTGATATATTGAGCCTGGTCATTTGTGCTTCGAGTGTGAACTCTAGGTTGATTTGTTTGATGGCCCATTTTTCTGTTGTATATTTGAAACTGAAAGCCAGGTTTTCTGATTGCTCAACCAGACACATTTTCTTCACAAACCACCTATATTTTACACTGTAGGGATGGCATTCCCAGTATACGGACATTTCATAACAATGGGAAAGCCTGGTCCCTACTTAAAACATCAATTAGGAATATACGGGGGGAAATGAAACCAACTTTCATAATGAGATAAAGTGAAAGCCTCAAAAGCTTATATCATAATCAGTATGGTAGCTTTAAGGAACAAGAAGAATTCTTTTTACTATAACACACTTTGGAGATTCTTGGGTTAGACATAATCCCTAAGCTTTCCTTCTACCGCCACTAAATCACTGCCCAGTTTTCTTTCTTCTTCTTTTCCTAATATGGTACAGCAGGAATAAGCCATGCAACAATGCACTTATCCTTAGAGTAAGCACCTTGAAAGTGAAAGCTGACTGATTAAAATGAATACTGTGACATGTAGATAAAGCTCCAATGCATTTTCTGCCTTCAGTAGCAAGCACACATATACTGTAGTTCAAGGAATTCATTTTCATGAGCTAGACAGAGTAGCAATGCTGTGCAAAGTGTTTAATATAGCTTGGTCAGTTACACTAACTTTCCAGAGGATTTGTAATACATACTAAAGCCTGTAGTTATATTTTTATATATATAGCAAAGTTTCCCCACTTCCTTTGAAAGCAATTATAGTTAGGACAACCTTGTAATAATGGTTATAATAACATGGCCTTTCTGCAAAAATATCTATCTTCTCAGGTAAAGCTGAAGATGGTCCTTGATTTTCAGACTCTGGTTTGGCTTCAGATAGTTGTAGGGAGCAGTAAAATGGTGAGTGCCGTCTGCTGGAGTTGCTGGCACAATCAAAAATTTTTTTTCTGCTAGTAGAATGAAGTCTGCTTGCCTAAAAAAAGATAATAAAGTTAGTGAGACTTCTGGTAGACAACCAGCTTCCAAAAGTGCTGGTCGTTGAGGCCATACCTACCAATTTTATAGTAAAACTTAAATTGCATTCTAGAGAGGCTTTCAGTGCACTGGCAGTGTTACCTATAAGAAAGGCCACCCCCCAAAAATAATGCTTTTATAATAACAAATATGTGTGTAAGTTCAAATTGAGAAACACTATAGTGTTTTGAAGCAGCTGAATTTTTTTTTTATTTTGTTCGTCACTGGCATTTCCCTTGTGTCTTTAATACGGGGAGGGGGAACTTTAGGTATCATATAGGGCTCATTGTTACCTTCTGTCTTAAAGATTCCCCAAACATTCTAGCCCCTTCCTTCCATAGCTGCACTAGGAACTCCCTAGGACTGATCTACCAGAAGTTTTGTATTGTAAAATAAAAACAACAGCTGCCTAGCCCAGGTCCTTGGAAAGACTCGATAGGTGGGCAAAAATGCCAAATCGAGTCAAAACATCTGGCTGACCAAATGCATGGGTATAGAATAGATGGTACCTGGCTCAATAGCAGTAACTGTGAGAGGGATCTTGGAGTCCTAGTGGACAATCACTTAAGTATGAGTGATTGTTATGTAAAAGAAGACCAAAAAGAGGCCAAAAATAAATGCTTTTCTACATCTTCCACATCTTTGACATTGAAAGTTCTCATTGCTAGCTCTATTGCCAGTTTTCCTTCATCTTATAGATTTAAATAAACATAATTAATCATAATTGTTTTTATCTTAAAGACTCTCTATCCCTCACAGTCAGCTTATACTTTTGCCAAAGTTTGTGTTCCTTTTCTTATTTCTCATTTGAGAAGACTTTGGTTTCATGACCTTTTTATGTTTTCCTGTATTTCTGCCGGTTAGTCACACTAGCACCTTTCCTCTAGTTTAACGGAACTTCTCTGTTAGGAGTTATTTAGTTCATATTCATTAATTTTAATGAATGAATTCCTTAAAGCAGTGTTTCTCAACTTTGGCAGCTGGAAGCTATGTGGACTTTCAATTCCCAGAATTTCCAGCCAGAATGCTGAAATCCACTCAGCTTCATGTTTTCCTGTGTTCTGAATCTTAATGAGAGATAACTAATATATATTGTACAATATTAAATGTTACTTAAGCTTACCTTTGGCTCCTTAGCAAGCAATAAATATACTTAGATACTCTTATAGATTTAAGGAAGCATGGAGACAAGCTACATCAATATGTCCAGTGCATTTGTAACAGTATATGGGAATGGGAGGTTGGGCTCAGAGATGCTACTTAGGGAACAATCAGATAGTTTACAGCTGGATAGTGGATAGGGCAAAAGACTCAATAGAAACTCCCTAGTTTCTTAGGATGTAAAGGAAATGATGGGAGACTTATAGCTTCAGACTAGCAAGATTCTATTAATATATTCTTACAATTAAAAAAAGTTAGTACCTGGTTGTGCTTCCTGTCTCATCTACCTAATAAGGCTGACATCAATCTTGGAAGTCTCTATATCTCTTCCAAAGTGAGAAAATTCAGGAATGGCCTCCGATCCTTATCTGCGAAGCAATTGGCAGCAGCGTTGTTGCAACACCAGTAGGAAGTAGATGCCCTGATGACCAATTTGCAGAATGCCATGATACAACTGACAAATAGGCTGGGGCATGTTTTGCTCCAACCCTCAGCAGCACCACAGATGATGGCTCAGTACATGCTCCTGCATTCCCGGGATACCTTGTCAGAGAAATTTGGAGGGAACCAAGATCACTTCTCAACATTCACCATTCAATGTGAAATGTTTATGGCATGCAAGCTGGTGGAGTTTCCACTGATCGCACCAAAGTGACTTTTGTGCTGAGTTTGCTGAAGGAAGCAGTAGGTAAGTGGGCAAAACCATGAATTGAAGGAAACAATCCAGTGTTGGACAACTATCAGGACTTCATGTGTAAACTCAAAGGATACTTCGAGGATCTCATCAGAGAATCACTGCTAGTCAAGGGATCTGGAAGCTCAAACAGGATGGAGCAGTGTAAAGTCATATATTTCATGCTTTAAATTGCTTGCTGGCTGTATAGGGTGGAATGACTAACCAGTTCAAAGAAGGGCTGAGAGATGCGCTGGTAAGACAAGGCACCTCAAATACCCCGGAAGAGCTATATCAGTATTGCGTAATAATAGACGGCTGACTAGGAGAGCTAAGGCAGGAAAGGAATGGTATGGGGTTTGTCTTACCCCATCCCAATGGCCTGCTCAAAATCCAGTGTGGGAGAACATATGCAAATCAGAGCATTTAAGAGTTCCCTGTCATCAGGAGACAAGTAAAGAAAAAGGGATCAGAGACTATGATTTTACCTTGGGACACATAGCCACAGCATGCCTGGTAAAAGTGCTAATATCTGGCACAGAAATGAAATGCAAAACTTGTAAATCAACAGAGCTCATGGACAGCAAGTGCCCAATTTGCTTTGAAGCAGCATACCAGGGAAACTTTGCTGCACTCCCCCCACCCCAGAACCCTGAAGGGGGGCTCGCCACCATTTGAGGAGAATCTGTCAGCTGATAGCAGGCAAGCATACTTAATAATGTTGTTATTGTTAACCTTAGTTTCCAGCAAGATGATAGAATTCTCTGACCTTGTAGAATCTGGAGCAACCACTAATTTCATAGACATAAAAAGTACAGAAACTAAAATTGCTTATTCAAGCTCTAGAAAGCCCAATGAAGTCAAGATAATTGATGGACAGCCACTAAGAGTAGGGTTGATTCTGCAGCACATTGGTTCCTTTGCAGTTGACAATCCAAGATCACATTGAATTCATAACATGGTATGTAACTTCCTCCTTGCAAGTACTTATCATCTTGGGAATAACGTGGCTTCAGCTGCATGATCCAGGTATAAGTTGGATGCAAGGGATGCTCTCATTCCCCATTCCTAAATGCCAGCAACATCACTTACAAGCAGTGAAAACTTACCTCGCCCACTCCAATGCAGAGTATAGGAGAATCAGCACTGCCAGAAAAATATGCATATTTTGCAGATGTGTTTGGAGAGGAGAGGCAGCTGAGTACCTCGCTGTCCACCAGGTATGTAATTGCACCATCAATTTGAAATCAGAATCCAAATCCCAGAAAGAGACACTGTCCTATGTCTATCCATTAGTTAGTCAGTTTCAATGAATGTTTGGATATCAACATCAAAAAAGGAATCTTCACACTTCCAACTCAACAACCATATTTTTTGTTCTTCCAAAACAAGGCGAAGCAGCAGCCACTCTGAAAAGAAAGGAGGGAGTCCCCATGCACAGAGTTGATGACTACAAAGACCTGAAAAGAATGGCATTTAGAGATGACTATCCAATCCCACTAATCTCAGATCTATTAGCTGGCTACAAAACATACATATCTTTATAAAATTAGACTTGAGAAGTGCTTGCGATCTAATCATAGTGAAAGAAGGACACAAGTATTTAACAGCCTTCAATACAAGACATGGCAATACACAGTGATGCCTTTTGGCTTGGTTAAATGTGAAGCTAGGGACTTATTGGTTCATTAACAACTTATTTTCAGAAATTCTAGACCAGTATGTGGTCGTTATACTTAGATGACATATCAGTTTATTCTGAACATCCTTTTCCTTGCATGTAATCATGTCAGAAATGTATTGCAAAAATTACAGTACAGTAAGGTCTTTGTCCAACTACAAAAATGTATATCTGACCTTAGACAATTTGGGCTACAGAATCTCTACAAAATCCCATCCGGCAACAATGCTCTAGACATGCAACTTTGAGTCGCACCATAATCAGACCAACATGAAAATCTGGAAGGAGCAGGAAGACAGGCTGTTGATCTGTTTGATTAGATTAGGGCACAGCAACAGCAGGATGCACATGCCAAGGCCCGAGTGGATAGCAATAGCAATAGCAATAGCACTTAGACTTATATACCGCTTCATAGTGCTTTACAGCCCTCTCTAAGCGGTTTACAGAGTTAGCATATTGCCCCCAACAATCTGGGTCCTCATTTTACCCACCTCAGAAGGATGGAAGGCTGAGTCAACCTTGAGCCGGTGAGATTTGAACCGCCGAACTGCAGCTAGCAGTCAGCTGAAGTAGCCTGCAGTGCTGCATTCTAACCACTGCGCCACCTCGGCTCTTAGATGACTAGATGACTTCTAGGGAGACCAAAAAGGTACTGTTGTGCCTTTCACAGTGAAGGTATAGCTGAAGTACCTGAAGGTACTGTGCCATGACAACAAAACAGCAGAACATGGAGGGTATTTAAAACCTAACATCAACTTTTTGTGGCCTCATGTCTGGGCCAACATAAAGAAGTTTCCTCTTGTCATATCTGTCATAGAGAAAAAACCATCCCTGGTAATCTGGCTAGGTTATTGCAACTGCAAAAACCCCTTCACAGCCCTGGGACACTGCTTCTCTAGATTTTATCACTGATCTTGTCCCAAGTGAGGGATATATTAACATACTTGTAGTGGTGGATTTATTTACTAAATTGGCTCATTTTATTCCTTGCAAGGGTCCCTCAATGGCCTAGGAAACAGCTCAACTCTTTGCAACATGTCTTTAGATATAGTGTAATCAATCATGATATAGAGGTATAGAGATCAATCATATGATCTCAGACAGAGAAAGTCAGTTCACTTCCAAATTTTTGAAATCCTTCGTGCAATTATTATTAAAATTAATTCATCTTCCTCACATCACCCAGAGACCAGTGGAGAATCTGAGAAGATTAACCATAAGCAATATTTGTGATACTATATTTCATACCAGCAAGACAACTGGACTGATTTCATGCCTCTCACTGAATTTATTTACAATAATGCAATACACTCCTCATTGGTATGTCCCCATTCCATGCAACTTACAGATTCTACCTATGGGTCTTACCAACAACCAGACAAGAAAGCACAATTCCATGTGCCTCAAATTTACTATACAAGAGGCAAGCAGCCCAAAGTCTATTAAAGGAACAACTGAAATTGGCAACGGCTATGTACAAAAAGAAAAAAAATTAGGTGCATGCAAACAAGAGGGAAGTAGACTTGCAGAAGAGGATTTGGTGTGGCTTTCTGCAAAATGTATGACTTCCACAAAACCTTCCAAGAAACTAGACCTGAAATCTAGTTCAGCACCTGGTTGTGTTTTCTATCGACTGATAGAAAACTGATAGCTTTCTATCTGTATAGAATATAAAGTACAGTATATTCTGTATAAAACTGATAAGGCTGATAGCTTTATTGGTTCTCTTCTATCCATTAATAACTAGGCAGGAGGGAAGGCACTGGCAAAATCATACTTTGGCCTTCCCGAAAGCTAAGTAATAAATTATTTATTCCAGCAGAAGAAGATAAGGTCAGAGACATACATTAGGACTCATTCTTAATGGCACTGTGAGGTTCCGAACCGCCTTATTGCTCTAGCTTAGCATATACCCCTTGCTGTAATCTCTTTAGGTGATGCACAACACGAATAGTGAATAAGAAGTTGTAGTTCATGGCTGCCTGAAATAATCTCATATTTGAAAACTTTATGCCAGTGAGTGACACAATCAAATTTACACAAATGCTAACTGTTGACAGAATTTGGTTATTCTCATTGCATGAATCATAGTAATTACACATTCATTGTTTAGAAATTTACAATTAAATTTTGTTGAGTCCAAACAAACTATTTAATTTAGTTCAAGTGGGCTTGAGGTTTATTCAGTGTTGGGTGAGAGGGTAATCCTGATACAGTGCAAACCGAAAGACAATTCACTATCATAATTATCACTGAGCAAGAACTCAAATAGAAGAAATGGAGTATATCTGAACTATTTTTAATCAATAGGCATAGGAACTCTATTCAAAGTTGGAAACATGATATTCCACTCTCCTTTTAGTGAGTATGTTTGTCTAGTTCAGTTATCAGAAAACTACATCTTACTTGCACCTGAGAAAATATCACTAGGCCAATCCTCCCAAATTGATACCCTTGACTCTCTTATGCAATGTGAATATTTGTATATATACCCAGTATGGAAATTCTATGCGTTGCAATCCATATTGGTATCAGCTGGGGAAAAATTGCATGAGGCCTATCTTTGTTTTTAAATTGTGTGAAGCAGACAGCTATATTTACATGAATATACATAGATATTAATAGCCAGAAACAAAAATGGCTACAGTACATGATATAATATAATATCAATACATTGGAATATCTTTGCAGTTTCCTTTGTTATTTCTCCCCATAATGGATTCTGGTTTTTCTTTTACAATGACAGATTTTTTTAAAAAAAGTTTGCTTGAAATTAATAATTCAGGCCATAATTGTAAGCATCATCTGCCAAAACCAGAATTAGCTAGGCAAGACGGTCACCTTTTACCACAGCAGTCAGGAAAAGACTGAAAAGCCCATTATAAGTAAGCAGCCATTTTAAGGATAAAAAGTAGCAATTAGTGGGGACTGTTGTAAAGGTCAGGGGCCTCTAGCTGATTGTGGTTCTTCGTTATTAACATATTTCAGGTTTAGTAGGAATGTCTTGGCTGTAAAGGGATTTTATTCAGATTAGCCTGAATACAGAACTATTTCCCATTTTCATTGATGTTGCAGAAAGTCTCAGATTTGAAACCGATAGATAGGATGATATTATCTAGTACCAATCTTTTCTAGAATGATGGGAAAGAGGCAAAGCCTGAAAGATAGTAAGGCACAATAAAGACAATGAAAAACTCCCACTAAGAATAAATAGGAGAGAAGCCTAAAAGTAACTCTTAAAATTTAGGCGGCCTTTCAAATAATATTTGATTGGTTAAAGGCTTGCTAAGTTTTAAGAGGCTACTTAGAGCCGAGGTGGCGCAGTGGTTAGAGTGCAGTACTGCAGGCTACTTCAGCTGACTGTTCAGCAGTTCAGCGGTTCAAATCTCACCGGCTCAAGGTTGACTCAGCCTTCCATCCTTCCGAGGTGGGTAAAATGAGGACCCAGATTGTTGGGGGCAATATGCTGACTCTGTGAACCGCTTAGAGAGTGCTGTAAAGCACTGTAAAGCGGTATATAAGTCTAAGTGCTATTGCTATTGCTATTACTTAATTTGTCTCTTCATCAAAACAAAGTCTGTGACCATAAGAGTGGAATTTTTTGACACAGCTTTCCAGTCTCCACTTTCCTTACGCCCTGCTGCCTATGAAACCTCATTTCTGTAAATTAGATTTTGTTAAGGAATTGTGCAGAATAACCTCTGGGTCCTGAAGGTTTGCACAGTTCACCGTAATGTTGCAGTAGATATAAGTAGTGATTCGGTCAATAAACAGATACTTTAAAGTGTATAAAAGTAGTTTACTTAAAGAGATAGCACAGTCCAAATAACAGTCCGAATCATACACGTTCAATCAGTCAGTATTCAGAAGTACAGCAGTCTTCTTACCAGCCTTTCTTTGTATTAATCAGCAAAGAGTACTCTACTATCACAGTTAACTACACACAGAGCTTACTCTCCGACACGAAGTCACTTCAGCAATGAATCAGCAGAAGAGAGAGAACTAACCATGTTCTCTAGCTCCATCTTATGGCAGTTACTGCCAGTCAGAATGCAACAATGCATTTAAAGCCATATTACATATATACATTTAAACAGTGATTTGTGGCTTGTTTATATTAACCAACCCAACCGTTTGGACAGAGTCATCTACTATCACAGTTAACTACACACAGAGCTTACTCTCAGACACGAAGTCACTTCAGCAATGAATCAGCAGAAGAGAGAGAACTAACCATGTTCTCTAGCTCCCTCTTATGGCCGTTACTGCCAGTCAGAATGCAACAATGCATTTAAAGCCATATTACATATATACATTTAAACAGTGATTTGTGGCTTGTTTACATTAACCAACCCAACTGTTTGGACAGAGTCCTAACATTCTCCCCTTTGGGTGGTTAATATATAACTTAAATTATAACTTTCACAACTCTTCTTATGATGAATAGCACATTGTGCCTTCGTAAAATGATCTGCCAAATTGTTTTCACTCATACAATACTCTAACTTAATCATTTTACTTTGTACACATTGTCTCACATTTAGATACCTTAAATCCGTG
>QLTV01001698.1:5664001-5705312 GCA_003457575.1 Thermophis baileyi
CTATTCTATTGACTGTTGTAGGGGTTATGTAGCGGTCATAGCTGGCTCTATAGGTTGTCTGAGCTCCCAGGTTTGGTGGAAGTTTGGACTGCTGAGATGATGCAGTGAAGAGGCTTGTGTTCTGAAAGGGTGTTGGGCAATCCTATTATGGCTTAATGGCTTTGTCCTGGTTTCGATCTTGAGTGAAGGCTAATCCTATCATGTCCTGAGGGTGAAGGTCTTTTGTTTTGTAGATAAGCTGACCCAGTCTTTTGTCTTGTAGATAGGATGGCCCAGTCTTTCTGGGGCTATTAACAAAGGTGGGGGCTGCTTTCCAAGAGCACGTTTCTCCTTTTCTCATCCAGGGAGGTATAATATTCTGCCTTTTTAATATTTCCTAGAATATTTCATTCTTCTAGGAGAGGGGTGGGTGCTAACTTCCTACAGAATCAAAGTTGACACAATCCTTGAATCTGTAGATTTCCAAATTAACAACCTTTTCATCTTGCTGGAGTTGAGTCTGATCTTGTTTATCCCGACTGAAATCCCGTTAGCTCCAACACTAGATCTAAGTTTTTGCCATGCGTCTAAGTGGGCCTAATGTGGCTTTTCCCAATGACTTTGTATAGTTGTTGAACCAGATAAGAGAGAGGATCAAGATCTGAAGATCCCAATAATGAAGTGGCCTGACCTTTTCCACCTTCACCAATTGTTCCCACCCACTTATGTAGAACAAAAACTACTGTAAAATGGTGTCTCCAAATCACAAGACTCTCAGCAAGTCCAGAATGATAGCATGGTAGATGCATCAAATCAAATCACAATTTATTTAATCATTGATCAGAAGTATGTATAAAGAATCAACAAAAGTTATGATAAAATGTAAATATTCAGTAGAAAAATGTGTAGCCGTTTTTCCTTTAACATGGAAGCAATCAATCAGAACTTTATTATTTTCAGAGTTTTCTAACAGTTATTATGATTGATATTTTGCTACTTTTATGAGGTTTCCAAGAATTTACAGTATTGGAAAAATGTATTCCATAGAACGTTTGGAACATACACAGTGAGGGGGTAGTTATTAATTCAGAGCACAATGAACTGAACAATAGACAGCTAAATAAAAGTTACTATGTTGGTTCAACAGTACCTTTCATACAGAGATAGATTAGATCCTGGGATGAAAATTATTATACCTCCATTCTAGAACCCCCACTAGTAAAGGCATTAAATCTGGGAAGAGTAATCATGGATTTACCCAGATAACAAATGTCCAGACTAACAGATAATACTGCATGCCCCACACAAAGATTAATGAAGAAAGATTAAATTATCTTTAAAAATAATTATATACTGCTTTTCATTGATGCAGTGGTTGCAGATTGAAAAAGTAGTTATACTGAGGCTCTGCAGCATTTTGGATTTGAAGGCAAAATTATTCTAGCATTTGTCTACTTCTTAATGTAAGCATGATTTTTCCTACTTTCATATTGTTGCCAAAAAACAACAACAACAACCATAGATATGTCCATAGTTTTCAACCACTGAAATCTTTTATACTCTACTTTATACAGTATTTCAGAGGGTCTTGTCCTGAGGAAGAGAGGTACAATAACCATTTGTGCAGATATACCTTTTAAATACAGCTTATTCTGGAAACATTAGTATGTGCTAATGATGACTTTCTTATCCTGAAACATTTCCTCTGCTTGATTCTGCTATTAAAGGCCATTTGCATTTATCTGCTTAGCAGGAAAAGAAAAATATTAAAAGTGGAGGAAAAATATATGTTTTACGCAAAAAATAAAAAAGGGTGGGGACAGAGAAAAAAAATAAGATAGTGTAAATCTTTTGAAAAAGGTAGATTTCTAGATCTGCCAAACTCGACTGCAGAAAATACGACTTCAGCAACAGAGTGGTCAACGCCTGGAATGCTCTACCCGACTCTGTTGTTACATCCTCAAACCCTCACAGCTTCAACCTTAAACTGTCTACTGTGGACCTCACCCCATTCATAAGAGATCCGTAAAGGGGGTGTGCATAAGCGCACCAGCGTGCCTACCGTCCCTGTCCTACTGTCCCCATTTATTTGTATTCATTTCCTTCGTTCATGTCCATGTTCATATTCATACCTGCTATCTTGTACATGTTTGACAAACTAATAAATAAAATAAAATAAAATAAAATAAAATAAAATAAAATAAAATAAATAAAAACCACTTCTCTCTGTATGCTTAAAGCAGCCAATTTTCCCCAGCTCCATGACGACTTCACAAGCTATTCTCAAAGGTCTTATGCATGCACGTGCATGAACAGCTGCTTTGCTTCGCATATTCATTCATTCATTCATTCATTCATTCATTCATTCATTCATTCATTCATTCATGCACTGATTCATTCATTCATTCATTCATTCATTCATTTTCTATAGCTGCCCATCTCAGTGACTCAGGGACTCTGGGCAGCTTACAATTCTAAAACTATAAAACAAGACAACTAAAAACAGTAGAAACATCTAAAAATAATAGTATACAGCAGCATACTAACAGTAAAGCCAAGAAATGGGGCCCTTAACACATACAGAGCCCCAGGCTCAGTTACGCAGCCACGTTTTAAACACACACACACACACACACACACACACACACACACACACAATTTAAACAGGTGTTTCTAAAGTACTTTAAAGTAAGTGGAATAATTTTATCAGAATACCATCACATCCAGAATGGACCCCATAATACCATCAAACCTAGAATGACTTCCTCTATTTTCAATATATACAAATTAAAATGAAGTATATCTGTATGAATATTTGTAAGATGCAGTTAAATTGATATATAACGTAAGATAGTGAACTATTGCTATAATGGAACACAATCCTAGTTTATTCTGTTCTCCAGGTCTGCCATACAGATCAGTTGTTATAAGAATGAAGAGAAAGATTTTTTTTCTTTCTCTTTCCTGTCCTCTCTCTTTCTTCTCTTACTTAAAAGGTAATTATTAGTTAAAAAGTGGTTATTAAAATGAACTTGTGGTTACATTTTCACGCAGGCGGCGAGTATTTATGGCCCTCCAGCTATTACTATCCATCAAGAATCAGCAGCTTTAATGCCACTGGTCAAGTGTCAATAAGAATTATCTGGAGAGCCACATTGCTTAGTTCCTATCAGGCTTGCTTTTACTTGCACAAGTACAATAGCTTAAATGTGTGGATCACTGTCATACAGAAGTGATAGTGTTCACTCATCTTTGAAAAGGAGGGAAAAAAGAAGAAATATTTTCAGACATGACGCTGTGCAATTCTTAAAGCTAGATGGAAACTGCAGCTTCAAATCAACTTACTGTATATAAATTGTTTGGCTTCTTTTTATACTAACTCACACCCTTGTAATTGTTTCTGAAGTTTTTGTAACTTTATTCAACTTCTAGTATACCGGTAGTCCTTGACTTAGGAGCACAATTGAGCCCAAAATTTCTGTTGTTAAGTGAGATATTTGTTAAGTGAGTTTTGTCCCATTTTACGACATTTTTGCAACAGTTGTTAAGTGAATCACTGAAGTTGTTAAGTTAGCAATCCAGTTAAGTGAATCTGGCTTTCTGACTTTGCTTGTCAGAAAATTGGAAAAAGTGATCACATGACCCCAGGACACAGCAACCATCGTAAATATGAACCAGTTGCCAAGCATTTGAATTTTGATCACATGACCAGGGGGATGCTGCAAAGGTTGTAACTGTGAAAATGGTCGTAAGTCACTTTATCCAGGGCCGTTGTAACTTTGAACGGTCATTAAGTGAACTGTTGTAAGTTGAGGACCACCTGTAGTAATGAGAGGAGATGTTCTGAATTGCCATTGCTTTTCATTATGTTTATTCTAATAAATACAATTTCATATACAAGGTAGTCATTATTAAATAGGGTGAGTGAAGAGACTGGAGACAGGCTTCAGACAACAGCTCTTTATTCAACTATGTACAAGATCCAGCAGAGAGCCAGTCTGACAGGGAGCTGTCAGATGGCTCAGCCAATCAGCAGTCCCCATTTTCCTGCCTGAACAGAGGACCTGGTTGTAACCAAGCAGTCTGGATATCTAACACCCCTCCCCTCTTAGATGGAACAGTCTACTTAGCATACGTAGTCCCGTAAATAGGCGGGGCGTCTGGGAACCCTTTCGGACCTGCGCAACTCAGTTGGTGTGTTGGGAGCGGCCAGGGAGGTTGGGTCTGCTGCCGTCTCTTGCTCCGCCCATGGAAGCTCCATGGCTTCCACCGGAACCGGTTCGGGGTCGTGACATCGCTGGCACTCTGGGTCCTCAAGTAATTGTTCCATCGACCTCGGGCTTGATTTAGGTGTAGGGTGATTGGATTTGAAATTATTGTTTGGGTGAGGTTGGTTTTCTGCGTTTGCTTGTTGGCGGCTGCGCAGTTGGTCTATTTTCGCCACAGGACTACATACGACCGTGGACCGGTAATTTCAATTACTTCCCCAGGTAGCCATAGGGACCCCTTGGCAAAGTTTCTTGCGAACCAGGTCTCCAGTTTTGAAGGACCTGGTCTGCTTGGGTGTGACTTGCTCATTCTGGTTGGAATAGCTGGGATGTAGTCTGTCTAGGACAGATCGAAGCCGCCGGCCCATTAATAGTTCAGCGGGGCTTCTCCCAGTTGCTGTGCTTGGTGTAATGTGCTGGACAAATAGAAATTTATCTATTCTAGCTTGCCAATCACCGGGGCCAAGTCACCCTAGGGCTTCCTTGGCTGATCTTACCATCCTTTCAACCTGACCATTGCTGGCCGGATGAAAGGGGGCAGTTAAGGCGTGGCAGATGCCCTGCTCTGCCAGGAAGCCTTCGAATTGAGTGGCTGTGAACTGGGGCCTGTTGTCGGAGACCAGTACATCGGGTAACCTATGTGTGGCAAAGAGCCTCCTTAGTACCCGGATGACCGCCTCAGCCGTGGTTGACCCCATTAGTATGATCTCCAACCATTTGGAGTATGCGTCGACTACCACCATAAATGTTTGGCCGTGGAATGGCCCCGTGAAATCTACGTGGACCCTGGACCAGGGTGCCCTTGGTTGCTCCCACTCTTGTACTGGGGCTTTTGGAGGGGCGGCCCTAGACTCCTGACAGGGCGTGCAGCCGGCTACCCACTCCTCTATATGTTTGTCCATGTTTGGCCACCAAACGTAACTCCGGGCAAGAGCCTTCATTCTGACCATGCCCAGGTGACCCTCATGCAGTGCTCTTAGAATATCCTCTTGTAGTGACAGAGGAATGATAATGCGATCGCCCCACAATAGGCAACCCCCTGTGCGGATATCTCATGCTGTTTGCAACTGAATGGTTTAAACTCTGGGCTAACCGGCCCTTGTGGCCATCCCCTCCACACCCAGTTCAAAATAGTCCTGAACACAGAGTTCTTGGCAGAATGGGCAGCCACTTTGGCCGAAGTGACCAGGCTGGAGTCCAGGCAGTAGGACGGAGACGCCCGGAGTGGGGTCATCCACAAGTTCAGGCAGGGGGCAGCGACTGAGGGCATTGGCATGCCCCAGGGACCGTCCAGGCCGGTGGGTCAGCTTGTAGGAGTAGGCGGAGAGAAAAATAGTCCATCTGGTGAGCCAGGGAGACAGAGACGCCGGTGTGGGGCGGTCCCCAGCGATGAGCCCTAACAAGGGCTTCTGGTCGGTGACCAGCTCAAAGTCTCTGCCATACAGATATTCGTGAAGTCTCCGAACCCCGGCTACCGCCGCCAAAGCCTCCCTATCAAGCTGACTGTAATTCTGCTCTGCGCTGGAGAGTGTCCATGAAAAATAGGTGACCGGAGCCTCTCGGCCGTTGGGCAACCGGTGGCTGAGTACAGCCCCGACGCCAAACGGGGAGGCGTCACACACAAGGACCACTGGTAGGGTGTCGTTGAACTGTATCAGGAAATTGTCCTCTGACAAAAGGTCCTTGACAGCCTGGAACACAGCCGCTTCAGTCCTCCCCCAGACCCAGGGAGCCTTCTTGGCCAAGAGCCGATGAAGGGGCTTGGCAACAGTAGCTTTATTCTTGAGGAAGACACTGTAGAAATTCAGCAAACCCAGGAAAGCCTGTAGCTCGGTCTTGCATGTGGGTGAAGGGGCCTTGCGTATTGCCCTAACCTTGTTTTTGGTGGGATGAATGCCCGTCCCATTTATTCGATAGCCCAGGAATTCCACCTCTGGGACCCCAATCTGACACTTGATGCCCTTAACTCTGAGCCCGGCAGTCCTAAATCGGCTAAGGACTTCCCGCAGCCTGGATTTTAACTGCAGTTCGTTACTGGCAGTGATTAGGACATCATCGAAATAGGGGACAACCCCAGGAATTTTGTGTAACAAACACTCCATAATGCTGTGAAAAATTCCTGGGGCTACACTAACGCCGAATTGCAAATGGTGACATTTGAATGCCCCCCTATGTGTAACAATGGTCTGTGCCTCTGCAGTAGCGCCATCTACTGGCAGTTGCTGGCATGCCTGCGCAAGATCTAACTTGGCAAAAATGGGGCCCGTGCCAATGGTCTGTGCCTCCACAGTAGCGCCATCTACCGACAGTTGCTGGTACGCCTGCGCAAGATCTAACTTGGCAAAATGGCACCCGGGCCAAGCGTATGCAGCAAGTGTTGAACTATAGGGACTGGGTATGCGCTTTGCTGAAGGGCTTTGTTAATGGTACATTTGTAGTCAGCACATATGCGCACTGATCTGTCACTCTTGACCGGTGTCACTATAGGGGTCTCCCACTTCGCATGATCGACCGGCTCTAAGATGCCTTGGCTGATCAGTTTATCCAGCTCGTGGTCGATCTTTGGCTTTAGTGCGAATGGGACTCTCCTGGGTTTGAGTCTAATGGGTGCTATGTTAGGGTCAAGGTTAAAGGATATGGGGGTGCCCACATACTTGCCGAGCCCATTGTCGAACTCCTGGATCAGGTCGTCTGCGCAGCCCCCAGAGATAGCGTTGATTCCAGTCACTCTCATGCCCAGGGCGCCAAACCAGTCCAGACCCAGCAGGCTAAGGAGGCAGCCGCGAACCACCATCAGGGGCAGAGTCCCCTCGAACTTGCTGAATCGCACATGGAAGTTGCCCCAGCCCAGCATGGGAATGCGATTCCCCTGGTAATCGCTGAGCTTGAGGTTCTGCACTTTCAGTTGGCCCTGGCAAAGTGCCGGGATGGCCTGCTTGACCACCGCCCAGGACATGATGGAAATCGATGACCCTGTGTTGACTTCCATCTCGCAGGGAGACCCTTCCAGGGACACTGTCACATGGATCTTCTTATGGCTAGGGGTACTTGCCTGCCCGATCCGTGTCTGATTGGTCTCTGGAGCTCTGGGGTAGTTGGTGCGGCACTTCTGCTTTGATGGTTCTCGTCTAGGCCCTCGCCTGGCTTCGCCTTGGCTGGCGTCCTGGGTGGCGCATTTGTTGGACGGCTGGCTGGCCCGGCAGACTCTTGCTAGGTGCCCAGGTCATTCACAATGCCGGTAAATGTCATCCCGGAATCTGCAGGTTGCTCGTGTGTGCTGTCCCCCGCAATTGGAGCAAGTTTGAGGCCTCGGTCCCTCAGCTCCCCGCTGGCGTTCCATCCGGTAGACTTCCTCCTCGCTGTCATCCGAGGGGTCGTCTATGCACTGGCTTTCATGGACTAACGACGTTGCCTTCTGTGGTGCTGGTGGCACAACGCGACAATGAAGTGACTTGGCCACCTTGTTGGACGATTCGGACGCCCTGGCCTCGTCCAAGGCTGTCTGGAGTGTCAAGTTGGACTTGGCAAGTAATCGCCGCTGCAGGCGAAGGTCTTGCACCCCACATATTAGTTGGTCTAGCAAGATATCATCTAAGTCCCTGAATTCACAATGCATGGCAGCCTTTCGGAGAGCCGCCAGGTATTGGTTGATCGATTCCCTGTTTCGCTGCAACCGTTGCCGGAATTCGTGTCATTTCACCACCTTGGATGGCACGGGGGCGTAGTGGGTCTGCAGCATGTTCTGAAGCATCTGCCACGGCACCGTCTGCACCGGCGTCGGCTCTGACAGGGACTCGGCCGTATCAAACACGTCATGCCCGCAGTGACTGAGGAAGAGTGCCCTTTTCCGGTTGTCCGACAACCCGAGGAGGTTGTTGGCCTCCAAGAAGCAGTTGAATCGGGTCATGTAGGACCCCCAGTTCTCCTTCGCTGGGTCAAAGGGCGTAGGCGGGTAGAACGCTGACATTCTGCAGCTTGTGTCGTTCGAATTTGCCACTCAAAATGGCCACCGTTCCGTTCTGCCGTCTGGCTGGATCTAGTTGAATTCTGTCAGCTCTTTTTGCTCAGTCCGTCTTCACAATCCCACCTTCGTCGCCAGTTATTAAATAGGGTGAGTGAAGAGACTGGAGACAGGCTTCAGACAACAGCTCTTTATTCAACTATGTACAAGATCCAGCAGAGAGCCAGTCTGACAGCTAGCCCTTTTATAGGGAGCTGTCAGATGGCTCAGCCAATCAATAGTCCCCATTTTCCTGCCTGAACAGAGGACCTGGTTGTAACCAGGCAGTCTGGATATCTAACACTTATGACCATAACTGAGTCTGGAATTATGTTCGTAAAATATTGTGATCATACGTTGAGGCATTACATGACTAGACCCAATTTTAAGGCATTTTTATAGCAGTGATTAAGTGAATCCCGAAGTCATTAAGCAAATCCATTTTATCAAATGATCGCTTTTTGCCAGAAACTGAAAGAAAATCCCAGAAACTGGCAAAAATGTCAAAAATTATATGTCCATGGGACACTACAAAAAGCTGGAAAGGTGATCTGGTTGCCAGGTGACCAAGATGTGATCACATGACCATGGGAGTGTGCTTGTACAGCCACCATAAGTTTGAAATAGAGTCATAAGTGGGTTTGGGGAGGTCTGCCATCACTTTGAATGTTTGCTAAGCAACTCATAAGTGTATTTATTTTTGTTAACAAATTATACATATGCTGAGTATTTGATGTACTTATTGAATAATGTTGACATACCTCTCCCAAAGCACAAATACATTCAATTTTTTTTAATGTTCTTATTGTATTCTTTAGTGCGTTGAAGAGTCCCCCCCCCCATGAACTATAAAAAGCAAATATATTGCAGGGTGAAGGACCTATTTTGTTTTTGTCCCTTCCCCACACACCGCCATATTCTTTTTCTCTTATCGCCTTCTGTCCTTTTCAGGCTCAATAAGAACTTTAAGATATTTTGTATTTAATCTTCTGCAAAATAATTTGTACTGATATTGCTAACTAGCTCTCCTACTGGTACTAATCAGTGTAGTTCTATTCTTCTCTTGATTTACAGTAGCTAAGAATTTGTAAAATATATATAAGAGTATTTTTATACTGTAATAACAATTATGGGTTGGTAAGCTTAAAAATATTTGAGAAAAGTACTTGTAATGGTCCTAAGACCATGATATACTAAATCTCTTTTATGGACCCCGCACACAAAACATCATGCAATAATGAAGTAACTGCTACTATTGGAAAAGGCAGTACTTCTTTTCATGATTCCACATACAGTATACTTGATTGATTTAGTTATTTTCATGATTCCACATATATTTGATTGATTTAGTTATAAACTTTAAACTATTGTTTATAACATATGGGCATGTTTTCACATATTTGTGTTGTAAATATAAATATTGATATATGCAGTGAACTGCAAGATCCAATTTTTAATTGTTTAAAACACCTGTCAACTACATTTTTTACCCATTATCTCTAGGAAAATGTTATTGTTTTGCATAGAATGCATTGGGACTAGATTTAGTAGTAGAACAATTAATTTCAATAGCTCTGTCCTAAATATGTCTAAAATCTGGATCTAATCCAACAAAATTAGTGTTTATGGTATAGGATTTTTAAAAAATTCATTGTGTTAATTTCTCTTCCATCTGTTGTATTAAACAAAATAGGATTTGGCTATTTAAACAATCCTTACAAGTAAAATGGTACAAATAATGTATTTATAGTAAAACTGTAAATAAGAGAGAAAGTGTATCTAACAGTTTACAAATTATTCTAGACTATAATGGTAAATAATTGGTAAGAAATATACTTCCTATGACTAATACTAATACCACACTGAGAGAGCAGATCTAGTCAATGATTAAAAAAACATAGACTTGAAAATAGTCAATTTATTTAATTCTAGTTTAAAATAATGTTTTAGGGCTTATAACTGCTGTATGCAAAAAAAAAATAATTGACAATTTGTGACTGTTCATAGTATTGTAGAAAAAGTTCCAATTCCAGCCATTTTTTCCTTTCCTTTTTCCCCATTTCTTTTATCTTTTCTTTTTCTTCTATGCAGAAGACCATCAAATGAATTGTCACAATACTCGAATGCAAGATACAGAAAAAGACGATAACAATAATGATGAATACGATAATTATGATGAACTGGTGGCCAAGTCATTGTTAAATCTTGGCAAAATTGCAGAGGATGCAGCATACAGAGCCAGGACAGAATCAGAAATGAATAGCAATACATCTAATAGCTTGGAAGATGATAGTGACAAAAATGAAAATGTTGGCCGGAAGAATGAGCTGAGTTTAGACTTAGACAGTGACGTTGTTAGGGAAACTGTGGACTCACTGAAATTGTTAGCACAAGGACATGGTGTTGTGCTTTCAGAAAATATTAACGATAGAAATTATGCAGACATGTCTCAGCAAGAAAATAGGAATATGAACTACGGGATGCTAGGGAAGCCTGCAAACAATGGGCTTCCTGAAAAAATGGTGGAAGAAAGTGATGAGGAGGTATGTCTCAGCAGCTTGGAATGTTTGAGGAACCAATGTTTTGATTTGGCCCGCAAACTCAGTGAAACAAACCCACAGGAAAGAAATCAACAGCAAAACATGAATTCTCGTCAACATGTCCGGCAAGAAGATGACTTCCAAGGAAGGACACCTGATAGGAATTATTCTGATATGATGAATTTAATGAGGCTTGAAGAACAGTTGAGCCCGAGATCTAGAACTTTTTCTAGTTGTGCAAAAGATGATGGATGTCATGAAAGAGATGATGACACCACTTCTATTACCTCAGATAGATCTGAAGAGGTGTTCGATATGACAAAAGGAAACTTAACATTACTTGAGAAAGCAATTGCTTTAGAAACGGAGAGAGCAAAAGCCATGAGGGAAAAAATGGCAATGGAAGCTGGACGGAGGGATAATATGAGATCCTATGAAGAACAGTCTCCAAGACAGCTTTCTGGAGATGAGAGGAAATCTAAATCCAGTGATGGCCATATCAAAAAGCCATATTATGGTAAAGGTAATATTTCTATCTAAAGTATGTTGTCTTATGATAAAATAGAGATAAATCTTAATGTGTGTATGATGGTGTTGTTTGAAGTTTTAACAAATCTTTATAAAATCCAAACTAATATTATTTTTGTTTCTGTAAAAAAAATACCATTTCAAGAGAAAAAAAACCAAAAATTACTGAAAAAGTAAGCAATGATTATCCTGAAATGCAGACTAGAAATAGGAGAAGAGCAGGGAGATCTGGGGGTGGGAGTGGGAGTGGGGAGTTAAATGTGTCCCTGACATTAATCTGAGTTAGTTGACTAGATTAATGTCAGGTGCAAAGCACCAGGACCATATGTTAAGTTGCAGCACAGAAGATTTGTTCAAGCCTGTATGCAAGAATCTAGTTAACTAGTGGTCAGCACTAAATTGGCACTAAATAAAGGTCAAAGAAATTCAACAGGGGGCTGGACTTGGATCGTTTGTGGCAAAGTAAGACCTCTAAGTTGATGACACGTTTAACTCTGCCCCCCCCCCCCGCGTGTTTTGCCTGCTCTTCTCCTACATCATATCAGTTATCCCATGAAAACAAAGAGGTGTGGAAATACCTTGTATGAATTCACTTACATTTTGAGGCTGGGTGCAGGTCAATCAAATCAGCCAGCTGTAAAATTCAAGTATTTATAGACTTGACTATGGGGGACATCCTGATTTACAAAATTATCATCAAATGGTAGTTATTGATTAACATTTTCCTGCATAAAATATGGGATTTCTTGATAGAAATTGAACTGATAACATAAGATAGAAGCAATGACTGCACATTAATTATCTTAAATAGTAAGATAATGAAAACCATTTGCCACAGAAGACATGCTGTGTCCTGGTATGAGATCAATAGCAATTTCTTATAGGCATTCCATCTCACTAGTTTCATGCATTCATGGAAATAGTTGAATTACTACCTTTAGAAATAATTATGACACAACATGCAAGAAAATGTCTAAGCATAATTTCTGTAAAGAGTTTTATTCATTGGTATATAGTATATAAATATAAATATTTTTTCTGAATCCACATTGTTACAAAGTGTTTAATATCCCCAAGAGCTGCAGAATACTTTTGATTTCCATTAGCTTTAATAAAATTGGAAGAAATGACATTATTAGAGGAATGTGTGATCAATACAGATGGATATAGATGATATTATATTGTTCAAAGCATAACATTAAACTGTTATGATGTGGCTTTTATATTATAAATAATATAATTGTGACATAGGTTATGAGATTAAAACATTTTATAAATTCTGCAACAATTTTTTTCCTTAAGTAAAGTTTGTAAGACAAAAGCAAGGATTTAAAACTCTAAGACATGAATTTCTAACCAGTGTTGCATTGTACAGTATTGAAGTTACTATATTTGAACCAATTCTGATTGTACATTTTCTGTACATGCAATTACTCTTGAGCACATACTTGCATGAGTAAGCACAATGTACTACACTGAAACTTTGAATAAAGGCAGCTTCATCTTGCATGATTTTAAAAAGTATTCATGAGAATTATCTAAGTTATGGGAACTGCTGCTAATTTGATTCATACATGTATCTGTCTTTGTAAATTCCGAAGGTTACCAGAAATGTTCCCTTCAACAACCAATACAATCAACACATGCAACAAATCTTAAATTACATTAGTATTTGAAATACATTTTCTTAAACATTAATTATTTGGATTAAATAAGGTCTAGTTGAGTTTTATTTTTTATTTAAAGTTTTATAAACAATTTATGAGTTTTATGTACATATTTTTTTAAAAAAAATATCTTAACTGGATACAAAATAGCTTTACCAATTTTAAAGAAATTCTAAAGAAAAACAAGTACTGCATTTAATTGAGGTCAAAAGCAGTACCTTGGTCTGAAATGGGAACTGTAGGCAAATTTAATGTCTCATTTGATGGAAAAGATACAGCTACTTTAAAAAGCTGCAAAGAGGTACTGTCAAGCACTTGTTTGGCTTTTGAACCAGAAGCATTACCATTTCCCTTTTTTCCTCCTAGATTTAAAAATAATGTATAAAAGTTATGCCCCAGTGTCAATCACCATCAAGTATATATAAACCTAAACCTGAAATCAAAAACTCTTGGATAAGATGATGATAGGAATATCAGCACACACATTTACACTTCAGTCTAGAAAACCTGAAGCATCAAAAGGAGTGCACAATAATTCTGTTATATTCCCAAACTCAGCTGAGATAGGTTTCTAAAATCAATGAGAAAGGATATCCTTTTTTTGGTTTATATGTTCATTTCATGTTAGAATGCTTCTGCACATCTTTTTGACTTTCATCTCAACCGTACAGATTTATATCAACTCTTTATACAATAGCAGTGTCTAGACAAGTATATCAGTAGATGGGAGGAAGCCCCACTTTCCTGTCACCTGGTTTAGTGATTAGAAAAATCATTATTAAATTGTTATTATTATTTTCAAAATAACCAAGGTATTTCCCTTACTCAATGTTTGGAGCAGAAAAAATGCACTGGAAATGAAGTTCCATATAGGTCATATAAAAACATTTTTATTCTGCATTTGTGGTTGGCTTATTAAATTAGTGTTCACTATTGTTCAAATAACCTAGGAGTATGATCTGAATTATAAAAATCTTATTCTAGGTGTTTTAGCTCATAACTGATACTATGTCAATAGTATTGATGGATGTTTGTGCATTTATTTCCAGTATTAATTCCAATTGTCTAAAGATTTATGTTATTTATGCTATATGTTTCTTGTTAACTATTATCTTTCTTGTTGCCCTGGAATACTGTTACATGAAATAGCATGACCACAATATAAAATTAATATTGATTGGATTTATTTATTAATTTATTTTTAGACATGTCTCAAATATGTCTCAAAGAGCTATTTGTAAGACTTACATAAAATTTGTGGTATACAAATGCCATAGATAGCTCCCAAGGGGTAAACTTGGAGATACACACCAGTGGTATTTTATTCTCAACTTCTATAGACTTGTGCTTAGTGATTAGCCTCAGCTTATCAAAGTCCTAGTTACTATTAATAGTCACTAGAACATTCGTTCATTTGCTGAGTTTAGGGGAATATTATTAATTATTCTGAGATGTATTATTTATATTACATGGTCCAAAGAGAACATACATATTTGGTCTATTTGTAAGAATTCCTGTTTTATTAAAAATATTGCTAAAATATTTCTTTTGAAACATCCCACACAATTTGTCCCATACAATTTGTGATCAAAGCAACTTTCCTACCATGTATTATGGGCTGCCAGCTGTTTGCTCACCTTCTTACTTTTTGCAGGTTTATTGATCTCCTAATAATGTGACTGAATATTTAATTAATATACTGTATTTTGTTAGAAGGTTTTTGTCAGGCTTCTCTTGGCTGACAAGGCATACTACTGCAAAAATACATTTCCCAAGACACAAAGACTCAGATAATTAGGTTTCTTTAGCGAATTTATGAAATCATTACAAAATATTCCAGTGACTGCTAGGTATCAAATGTGAGCTCTGTTTATAACAACCAGTGTGCAAATGTCTTGCATCTCCTTTGATGAGAGGCAGAATTTCCATCTGTCCCTTATTTTGGTAAATGTCCTGATCTACTATCAGGTTGTTTACTTTTAGGTGAGAACGTTCATGGAGCGGAAGCACAGAGAGTATATAAAACCGCATGATGCCTGTTTGAATTTATATGTGCGCTAGGTCCCAAGTCATGGTTAGCCACAGAGACCATGGATAAAAATGAACAGTGTAGTTTAGAACATGACCTTTTTTCACCTCTGTGAGCTCACAATAAAATAGTACTCGACTATAAAGCAAAGATGAGACGTTCTGCTCTCTCTATACAATACATTGGCTTTGTATAGTGTGTTAGTCTGCAACACAGGAATAATTAGAAATGATCCAATTGTGAAATATAATTGTTTGCTTTAATCTGTGTTTAAATATAAAAAGCAAATGTCTTAAATTTGTCAAAGTTCTTAGCTGTCATGCAAATAAGGTTTAATTTGAACTGAGACTTAGGATATGTGAGAAAATGAGATTTAAAAAAAAAACCTTTTAAACACTCTAATGTTAATCTACAGAAAATAAAATCACACAGCCAGGACTAAATATAGAGTGCTGATAACATTTTTTTTCCCATTTGCTGTAAGCAGGATAAATTTATTCAATGATCAAAGTTGACTTTTTAATTTGAATTTGAATCCTATGTGCATTTGAATCTTATGTGCCATATTGCATGTATCTGTTTGAAAGCTGGCTACATATTAATCAAAATATTAGAGTTTCTGTACAGAACTAAAATTCAGAATGTATTACTTCTAAGTAGTTATCTTGAGATAATTTCCCTTATCGACTCTATGAAATTATTTCAGAGGTGCTTACAATTGTCTAAAATTGGTGCAAAAACATGTTTTGAAAATGAAAAGTGTGAATTTGACAAATGTGCAAATCATCAGGGAAATGGGATGGTTGCATATGCACCATAATTTTGTGAAATGCACCTGAAATAATAATCCTGTTATCTACTCAATATTTTATCAAAGAACGAAACCTTAATTTATTTACCTTGTTAGGATTCTTAGTTCTCTTTCAGTTGACTTCAGCCTCTGATTTGCATGGATATAATCATAGGACCAAAAAAAAGGAGTTGAAATACGTATTTATTTATTTATTTATTTGCAATTTGGGTTGGGGAGATTATTTCTTTTATCCATGCACACTAGCACTTATTCTTCTACACTAAAGTGCTTATCAGGGAAGAAGATTAGAAGAGTTCAGGATTTCTCTTTGAGGAGATTCAGAACCTCTTTCTTTCCCTTTTCTATCACTTGTTTTAAAACTGTGACTTAAGAATTCAAAGCAAAGTTCATTTTCCAGGCATTTGAAAATATCACAACTCTTATACCTCCACTGAAGCTGATATAGAGCAGGAGGATGGAGCGGAGTGAGATGGACCATTTCAAGGAATCGAGACTTACAATCATCATGGTCCTTCTCCCCTCTCCCCCACCCCCACCCCCAAAAAATCCCAAAAGAATTATATCATTTGTTCTTATTCTTCTGCTCGATTTTCTTGAATATACATACAAATCAGAAATTGAATTTAACTGTTTGGATTTTTTTTTTCCCTTTGGATAACTGATTTTTTTTTCCCTTTGGATAACTGATTGTATAAAAAGATTGATGGGCAATATTTTAGTAAAAAGGAAAAAAAAAGCATGAAATAATGGCATTGGAACTGCATTTCAAAATCCAGAAAAAAATCTACACTAATCCTGTCGATTTCCGGGCAGGAATTGTTTCTTAGAATAGTTTTTTTTTTCCTGAGAATATCATTAAGTAAAGCAACAAACATTTTGTTTAAATGTCATAAATATTCAAACATCATAAGTAAGTGACTATTGGGCCAAATTAAAAGAAAATATTAACTGTTTCAACCTCTACTAATTACTCATTGGAAAGAAACACACTTTTGTTTAAGTTCTAATATTCTTTAACAATGTTTTGATAAGTCGATATTAATCCTCTTAAAAATGCCACTACAAGAATAACTTGCAATCTTTGGGGGGGGGGTCCCTTCTCATGGGATCTCCATACTTCTCCCACCATAAATTTATTAGCATCAATATGTGAGTGCTAAAAATGAGAGCAAAGCGCAGCCTACACAAATGTTTTACAGAACTATATTAAAAGACAAGGGCGGCTTTGCTGGAAGAAAGTCGCCACCTAGGACCCTCCATGTCTGAGGATGGTTGCAATTGTAATAGCTTCTGGTTGAAAAGAAGAAGCAGGACATAACATTGTTTAAACAGAGCCTGGCTTGTTTTCTTCCAGTGTTCTTTAAGAACATTTTCCAAAGAGTTACTGATTTCATTAACTGAACCTACGTCCATTTGGAAATCTGAAAAACATCATTCACTTGACACGTTTGTTGTAAATTATAGATCCCTCAAGAACAGAAAAGAAAGAGAGCAAATGTCCAACCCCTGGGTGTGATGGAACAGGCCATGTAACGGGGCTATACCCCCATCACCGCAGTTTGTCAGGATGCCCACACAAAGATAGGGTCCCTCCAGAAAGTAAGTCCACATTGTTTCATGGAAACGGGGGATAAAATTCCACACAAACTTTTCTAGCATGCCTTGAGAAGCTTTTTATTTTGATTGCTCTTTCATTCCTCCCATTTTTCTAGTATATGTCTCAGTTTAGCAATTTGCTTTATGTTACATTTATATATTTTCTTATTTCATCATTTTCACATCTTTACTAACTTATGCTTGAATGAAGATGTTTTAAAGCTGTATTCTTTGATCCTGAGAGTACTGGGATATCTCTAAGCAATTGCTTTCTTGCACGTAGAAGTATTTTCCAACCAAACTGTATTATTTTAATTTTGAGTAATCGTACCTACTCCTTGAAAAGGATTTCTCTTAACTAAATGAAGTAAACGTACCTTTCAGTTTGAAAATGTACAGCTGAACCACTGAAATGTTTATATACTAAAAACATGTAATTACTTAAAATATTTGACCTTGAAAAATTTGATTGATTTATAGTAATTCAACTTGTGATGTTAGCATAAACATGTTGTGGCTGTATATAAGGGATAAAGGAGGAAGAAGTATGATTTTAAAAATTGCACCTGTCTTAAATTATAAGCAATTCTTCATACATCTCTCAAGAAAGCTAAACAAACCAACAAACCAACTTATTGTATGATTTTGAGCAAAACTTTTAACATTAGTTTAAACTATTATAAAAACTTCCTCAGTATCAGATGATGGCTTTCTAAAATCTGGGTATTTATTATCTCTGTAACAGTACAAAAATGGATTAAACTAAGCAAATAAAACTATTGATAATATATCCAAAATAGGAATGCTAAATGGCATACTGCCATTGTATATGGAAATCCTACCATGTGATGTAGGGTTGTCATATAAATTTCATTCCCCTTCCTCTATAATGTATCATATTTTAGACTAAGTAAACTTCTTTTATTCAGGATATGATAGTACAAGGTGGTAGAATGGGTTAATACTCCAAATAATTCATCCTCTCACTTTTAAGTGACAAATCGAATTGTTCTGCCTTCTGAGCAAAACGATTCTCAACAAACATGGTACCAATAATGGATGAATTTACAAACATAAAGACATAGAATGATTAACACAGACTTCTAAAACTTTATGCAATTTAAAAGCATGGAGTCGAATGGTATACTTCTTTTTATAGAAGGCTTTCCTTTTTTATATAGAATAAAGCTCAGGGAAACACTTAAAAAATTAAAAAAATACAATTTCTCAGCTAGTGTGTGAATTTCACTGATCAGAGAAATTCAGTTGCCAGTTTAGCAAGACCAATAATTTTCTCAAACTCAAATGTTTACTCAGTTGCTCAGAGCATTTCATCTTTTCCTCCCTGGTAAATGGTAAACACAAAGCATTTAGGAAATGTTGCCGATCAAAGAAGAATATAGCTTTAAACAGTTTGCATGTTCAGTAGTGATAAAAGTGAAAAAGGTGAGATCATATTTTTTTCTTCTTTTCTTTCTTTTTTTTCCCTGACTCCTGCAGTGCTGGGCTTGTAAAGCATGTTTCAAGAACAGCTTTGAATAGCAGGAATTCCAGAGTGAAGCTTTCACATCTTTAGTACACTGCTAGTGGTGTGGTGATGGTGATGAATTATGGTGGTTGTGACTATTCTTTAAATCAATATGTACAGGTTCTATTTCTGATGTCCTTGGCTTTCATGTAAGCATTGAACATGATTTCAAGATTGGTTTTTGTTTTTGAAATGTAGTATAATTTTGCATAAGTCATCATGTAATGGTGATATGAATTCAAAGCATTTTTTTTTCACGTTGCACACAAGCTGGTCGCTGACTAATTTCATCAAATATGCTGAAAACAAACAAAGTGCAAAATAATTTAATACAACCTCCTTGACACAGTGCCTTCCAGATATGTTGGGACTGTAACTCTCAGGATTCCAAGCCAGCATGATCAATTCTGGAATTAAGAGTGGTTAGGGTTTCAGCATAGCTGGAGGACATTTGTTGCAAAAAGGCTGGTTTACATAGGCATCCACTTCGAATCATGATGATATCAAACTCCTGAAATGTGCATTGTGACCTCACAATACAAGTTCTACTCTTTTGTACTGGCAACACAATGTTGCATACAAGTATAAAAAGGGCGGAGCTTGTGTTCTAATGTCACAACACATTTTGTTCCTTCCCTCCCCTTTAAAAAACCTCTCCCCCAATGGATGACTTTCTGGTTTAGCACTTAAAGCTTTTATTTCGGGTAAATTATATTTGTGAGCCAGCTCAGTGTAGGATTAAGGCATTGGGCTAAAACTGGGAGACTGTGAGTTCTAGTCTTGCCTGAGGCATTAAGCTACCTGGGTGACTTTGGGTCAGTCCCTCTCTCCCGGCTCTAGGTAAAAGGCAAGGGCAAACCACTCCCCCCCCCAACAAAAAATTGCCAAAAAAACTGCAGACTAGTCCAGGAAACTACAAGCAGTCAAGATTGATTCAGAGGCATCCCCTACTCCCAACCCCTCGAAATTATTGTTCCTTCATGAGTCAGACCACACATGTTTTGAACTGTGCACTCTCTTGCAATCTTGAACCCTGAGAATTTGAGATCCAGGAAAATGAACAATAGAATTGGCTCCTCCATCACCCAAATGCAACCATTGCCCAGTATTTGTTTGACCATAAAGAATTACAATCCTGTTTGCATAATAAGCCAAACTTCCTGGCTCTGGTGTGCACAACTTGCCCGCACTTCTTCAAAACTCTTTCTTGCCCACCTTTTTTGTTCCTCGTGGTCCTCCTTTTTCTGCTCCATCCCCATTAAGTAAAGGCAGCAGAAAATCATCGTTCTGATAGCCATGGGATTCCAACTGCCACTGAACTTTTAAGAAGCAATAGTTCTGCATACTAACCCTTTGGTAGGCCTCAGAACCAACGTCTTTCCTGCCCACTTCTGGCTGCCCTGAGATGAATCGGCTTACATGTTATGCTATATTGACTCCAGATACTGGATGCCTATTTTGTGTACATAAATCAGTTCATTCTTCCGTATATATTTCTTAAAATGGCTCCAACTGGCCACTGTGCTCCTCAGTACTTTTGCTCACTGCTTGTGTATGCAGTCTTTTGCTTAACTGTCACACCAGAGACGCATTAACCATTAGGTTTCCTTCCCTTCATAACCCTGAATGTTTTAACATCATCCTGCGTTAATAAATACACTGCAAGCCCTCTTTCCCTTCCCAGCCTTGATTGGCGCTACCTATCCCATGTCTGTTTTCAGAAATGCTGATCGTTAATGAATCTTACTTTGTACTAAAATAGCTTCCTATAAACTTGGACTTGAAATCTTTTTCTTCTTGTTGTTGTTTCCACACTCCGCTGTTTCCTTTCCTTCTTCTTCTTGTCAAGTTCTTGCCATGCATGAAAACGTTCTTAAGTGTCCTACACCGGGCTGCACAGGCCGGGGCCACGTAAATAGCAACAGGAATTCTCATCGAAGGTAAGATCCAGCTCCCTAAACAGGCAGATTAAATGTTTCAGCACTTTTTGTTCCCTGCGGGGTGGGGAACATCAAAATGTTTGGGGGCTTATCTTGAAAAGACAAGATCAATCGCTGTCTGATGTTTGATTGGGCAATGGTAACCTTGAGACATGGTTAATTAATTCAGAACTAAGCCAAATTTCAAAACTTATTGAATGCACTTGGACTTTCTAAGTTCCTTCAGGACCTGTAGAAGGCAGAATCTAGCCTCATTTTGGCACAGTATAATCCTAATCTGTGATTAAGCCTCCATATTGTGCTTCAATATTTCACAGGCATTTTGGTTTTTCTACAAAATGAGGTTGCTGCAACAAATGCTCTCTTTTTTATAGCTTATTAAAAATATTGAAGTCATGACTCAACTTTTCCGTGAATGTTGATCTCTTTGCTTCTGAAATCTTGTTTGGCTCTTGTTCCTTTTTTTGCCCGTCAGTGAATTGCATACTAATCGATGGTGTCTGATTGTTTCACAAAAATTATATCATGCTGATTGATTATACCCATAATGGGCAAAGACCTTTTGTATATAAGATTTTAACACTAGTGGCTGGCAAAAAAAAAGGAGCTTCTTTTTTATTGCCTGACTGAAACCTGAAACAGAGAATATAATTGAAGAAAATAAAAGATGGCATATGTAATTAGAAGTAGAACAGAGTCCTTTTCCATTTTGGTACCTTGTTAATCACGGTTTGTATGGATTTCCAAAGAAAAATGCTTATAAATAAGAAATTCATAAAGCAAGTAGTATAAAACACATTCCATTTTTTATAGACTGACATTTCTATACACTTCTGTGAGGAAACACTGAGGTAGTCTTTAGGTAAATCCCATTCAGTTAATATGAAATCCTAAAACATTAACTTTTTTGAAAGTTTTTTTTTTTACCAAATACAAAACTGGTTGCCAAGGGGAAGCTGTATAAGGCTATAAAAATGTTTGCCCTGTTGAATGATTATGGATCTTATGATATGGGTTGTCAGATAGGGGTGGGTTCTATTTACCTTCCCTACCAGTTCTGATCGTGACGGAAGTCCGCGTTTTGCGGGCACGCGCTCGCTTTGCTTGCGTGCGCGACCCCGTCGCGTCATGCAAAACACCCAGAAATGACCCTCTGTGCATGCGCAGAAGCCTTTGCACATGCGCAGAGGGGTATTTTTCAAGCCGCGGCAACCGGAGGACCGGTTTGGGAGCGTGGACCGCCAGTCTTTGCTGCCAGTTCAGCGAGCGGCAGTAAATTTCCACTACCAGTTCTAAAGAACCGGTCCGAACCGGCAGCAACCCACCTCTGTTGTCAGACTATTTTAGCTAGAGGTACGTAGCAAACAATTCAACCTGTAAATTCATCAGGCCGTCATAGATGGAATTATTATGTACACTCAAGGAAGTAGAAATTCTCACCAGTAGTGAGGAGATGATGTCAGACAAGAATGAGTGTTTCAAGAAGGATGCATGGCTAGGTGCTAGATAGGAGATATGTTCAGATGAGCTGAAATAGAGCCCTATTCCACCCTTACAACTCCACAAATCAGTTTATTCGTATCAGTCTACTTCTGATAGATTTGGCTATGCCAGATTCTTCTTGGTATATACATGTTTTCGTCACTTTTCTACTTTTTAGCAGTAGCTTTCCCCCTCACTGAGATTGGATCTGAATCAACTGAGCTTGGATCTGGTGCAATGAAGCCTGATGCTTTTTTCTTCTTCTCTTTTCTTTTCTTTTCTTTTCTTTTCTTTTTTTCTTTTCTTTTCTTTTCTTTTCTTTTTTCTTTTCTTTTCTTTTCTTTTCTTTTCTTTTTGGTCTGGCATTTCATATCTGGTTCCCTTAGTGCCTTATCATTGGTCCTTCAGAATCAATCTGAAGATGAGTCCTCAGACAGGGTCATGACACCACAAAAATGTTTTAGGATTTAAAATGATGTCCTTTTCAGAAGTTTTGAATTCTGAATTCAATTCTGAATACAGGATTTTTAGAAGTCTCTATCTCAGGTGATTAATGTCTTTGAAGAGATTAAGACATGCTGGTTGGTATTATTTTTGTTTATTTGCCTTTTGTCCTGGTTCTTACAAAGAACTACTTTAGGAATGAATGATACCTGATGAACACAATGTTTTTGCTAAAAAGGAGGGAAGGACAACTTTGGTCCCACCAAAGTTGGATTCAGTGGAGCATAAAAGGATGTTGATGGGCTCAATGTAGTCCATACACTGCACTTTTTGGACTTCTATGCTATGCTTAGGCAATATTCTCGACTGTATTGTACAGTAGTTTCCCTAAAACTCTTTGGATTTATGATCCTGAAGAGACATCAGAAGTTGATTTAATTCCATTTGACTCTGAGAAAATTTTTGATAGTTATGTGTTCTAGTTTAACTGTCTAATTTTTTTCTTTATATTTCATTTCATTTTCTATCTGCTATGTCCTTATGGATTGATGCCCGGATTCTCCCAAGAGAATTTCTATCAATTTCAACAGCAAGTGAATTTTTATTTCCTTTTTTTGCTATACTTTTTTCCTAAATTCTAATCAGCACAAGATTATTTAAAACTCTGTCCTAACTAGTTTCACTGAAAGTAAACCTTGCTGAATTCAGTGTTGCTGACTTTCAAATAAGCAAGCCATATTCTTCTCTGTTTTTTTTAATAGCAACAATAGCAGCAGCAGTAGACAATACGGTTGGCAGATATGTAGGAAATTCTGCCAACAGTATTGCATATTTAAGTCTATATTCAGTTTGCCTGGCAGCAATGTTCTCCTGAACATTTACAACACTAAACTAAAGCATAATTTGTGGCTTATCGAGTTGAATGCAGCTCACCAGCTTCTTGGTGGCTAATCATCAGCTCATTAAGCTTTGTTTTTGTAAAAACAGTGGGAGAGCAGAAACAATGATAATTAAGCACCTGGACTGTCACAATATGTAGTTGGGAGATTCTATCTGGCTTGGTAGGTCACAATATCAGTAGAATTAGTCATGTATAGTGGAACAGGAGTTAATCTTTTATGGCAACCCTGTGATTTTAAAAGCAGAATTTTGCATTCTAGAGGATGAATGCTGGGCATCAAGACATAGTTCCTTCCCCCTACCCGTTCAGCCAGCTTCTCCTTTATGTTTACAAAAAGAAAAAAGAGCTCAGTGAAGCTATTCTGGATGGGACAATTACATTTTCTTTCTGTAATTGCAGCCTCTCCGGATGTCCTATTGCTGCAGCAGAGAAACTGGCCAAAGCTCAAGAGAAGCATCAGAGCTGTGATGCATCCAAATCAAACCAGGCATCAGATCGTGTCTTGAGGTATACAGAGTTGCTCTAACACTTAATAGTGCATTCAAGATTAATTGAATAAGAAGTTAATCTTAGCACTAAAAATATGTCACCCTTGAACCAGTGTTTAGAATTAGGGCTTCTGGATCCTGTTTTCAGCCTTTTAATGCCTACCAATATACCCTGGGGGAGGGTGGGTAATGTTTCTCTCTCTCTCTCTTTTTTGGCAAATATCAATAAAGCTGAAAAGCTCATTTTTGTCTTAGGCATTGTTTGGTGTAAAGCTGCCTGCTGGAGTTCTGAATCTATGAACAGTGTGAAAAAAGTTGATATCTTTGGGAAATAAACTAATATTTACCGGTAAGTCTTGTTTTTTCCAGCAGGCGTTTACTAGTAAATATCAGTTTAAATGAAAACCAGAAGCCCTACTTTCAACATTTAGCTTGCAAGTTTAAAATTATAATTTAAAAAATGTATCATTTGTTAGGTTTAAAAGATTTTATAAGAAGACTGGCTGGCTTTATAAATTTATAAGAAGTTTTGGCTGGCTTGATATCTTCCAAAAAAAAAAAAAAAAAAAAAAAAAAAAAAAAAAAAAAAAAAAAAAAAAAAAAAAAAAAAAAAAAAAAAAAAAAAAAAGAACAAGAACAAGAAAAAGAAGAAAAAGAAGAATGCTGATGTACCTGTTTATCTAGCTTATATTTTTATTGCTGCCGATAATTCATGAAACATCTCATTCCTCGGGAATATAGGCAATAGAGTTCATCCAATGCAGAACCTTAGGCATTTTCTTAATGCAGGCAAGAAAGGTATGATTCCTGAGGAATTTGAAAGTCAGACTTGTTAAAAAGATATTCATTCCTAAGGTTTACTCACATAGAGTGGAAAGTTTCTGCTATCATATTTACTAGTTTAAAGGGGAAATAATACATGTTTTAAGCTAAAACAGCAGAATTTATCTGATTAGCCCAAACCCTTCTTCCCAAAGATTTATGTTTGACGGAAGTAATTGGTTATAGGAATTAGAAATTACAGGATGTCCAAACTGGAAGCTATAGATTTAGATATCATTCATATACCTCATAGTGATAGTTCTAATGTTAATTGGACCTTAAGAAAATAATCTATTCAAGAACTCTTCATATTCAACATGTTCTTTGAGTCAGATTTGAAAACTCAGCAGTCTACTTGGGATGGACTCCTTTAATGAGCTAATCAGCAGCTCTTTCCACCCAAATAGCAGTGTATCGCCCTCTATAGTGGAATGTAGTGGAATATCATAGTATTAAAAACTATCTGGGAAAAATGTTATTTAGAGCTACTTTGGGATGTCTTCAGATATCATATGAAATAAGAACTCTTATTGTCAAAAATACATTTAGAATAAATATCCAGACATATTTTGTACCTAATATTTTAAATTTTTGTTACTTACTGATACTAATCTTGCCCTGTAACTACAGAAATATATAATACTTACAGATTTCTTTTCATGTCTCCCCATTTTTTATAATTGGAAAATTTGAGAATCAGAGTATGATTAACATACCAAATTATGTGGATACTACAAAGCAAGGATTTTAAAATTTCATAAATATTTTATGGCATATTTTGCAATGTAGTATAGAGACAGAAATAAAATTAGATGTATGCATTCCATAATTTTTAGTGTGGTTTTTTCCATGCTATTTTCCTGAGAAAAATTAAGATTATTTTTCAAATGGGTAATGTGCTTTTGCTTATGCTCAAGAACATTGGAGAGATTTTAGTTTTTAGGTGAAGGGTTTGTTCCATTTATTTTTTCCATTTTCAGAAACAATTTTTTTTAACAAACATAATTATTTTCTACCCTTTTTACTGCCAGAAAAAAAGCTAGTATAGTTTTATTTTTGTGCTAAAACCATATTGTGCTAAAACCCAATGTGAAGTTGGCCCCAATCCTCCTATCTTTTTGTAAGGGCCTGGAGACGTGGCTTGGGGTCCCGGTGGGGGATCAGCGCAATGGAGGTGGTTGATTGACTAATAACAGATCCCACTTTCCCCCCCACTCCGTCCCCACCCTCCTCATGTGTCTTTGGTTGTAAGGTTTGATTTTAACATTTTATGTTTTAATTAAGATGTAACTGTAAGCCGTCCAGAGTTACCCTATGGTAAGATGGGCAGCCAATAAATAAACAAACAAACAAACAAACAAACAAACAAACAAACAAACAAACAAACATTTTCTTTAATGAGAAATCAGATGCCATATAAAGGAAACTTGTTTAAAGCAGCATCTGAATGCTGATGCCTCAAATCAATATTCTGACAATTTTGCTTTTGCCTTTAACATTGTCATGCCCTCAGATCATAAGTAATGTGAGTTATATTATAATCTCAGATATATGACTTCTCCACAGCTTTTATCTTGTACAGGTATTTAAGGTGAATATTTTGAAATTTACCCTGTACTATCTATGTTTACTAAGCACAGTCTGTTGCTCTTTCCCCTCCTTTTTGAATTAAAACAGAGTAACTCATAAGCAATTCATATGTTTAAATCCTGCACCTTCTGGTATAAAGGGAATTGAAAACTATCCTAGCAACTATACTGGTTTATTTTTATATTGTCTGCTAAAGGAAAATTGTCTTGACTTTGATATCAGCAACTGCTACAAGATTGACTGTCTATGATGGATTACTTACCATTTCCAATACAGATAGTGGTTCCTGAGGAAATCCCATTTTACACTATGAGTAGAATAGGCTGCATTTTTGTTTTTTGTTTTTTTAAAAAATATGAAATTGCAATCTAGAATAAAAACAGAATTTGTTGCAGCCAAAGAGTAGCTTTAATTTATTTCTGTTCATATTAATTGACATATTAATTGACCTAGAGCTTCACCTAGGCATGGTAATAAATCTCTCTTTAGAAATACAGACATGAAGAGGCTAAGATAGATTAGGTAGTTATTTTAAATACAGGTGCAAAAGAAATGTCAGCTACTGCAGAATCCAGGAATCTAGCCTATATGTAAATGCCAGAACCAGGGTTTCAGTCTATATCTTTTTCTGCCATCCTTATATAGCCGTGAAAACCTATGGCACACGTGCCAGAGGTGGCACGCAGAGCCCTCTCTGCTGGCATGCGCACCGTCGCCCGAGGTCAGATCTCCGTGGCGTTTCTTTCGTGAGCTTCTGTTTCCCTGCAAACGACAAAACAGAAGCTCACGAAAGAAAAAGATCTTACCTCTTGCCGTGCTGCCGGTGTTGGGATGCCCCGCTTCCCGCTGGCCAGCTGGTCTTCGTGTCTCTGCTGTGCATGCGCGCGCATGTCCGCGTGTTCGCGCATGCACCTTTTAGTTTGGGCATGCACATATGCGCAGTTTTGGAACTCGGTGGCTAAAAGATTCACCATCACCTGTTATATAGCAACCGACTTTTTGCTATAAACTTGGATATTGATGACACTTGCTGGTTGTGTCTGGTCGTAGGCTTATTATTTCTGGACTTGTCAGTCTCAGATCTCATGCTTATAAATGTACTGGCCCAAACAATTTTGATTCATTTTCATGTCTCAAACATGAAAATCAAAAGGTAGAAGTAATCATTGTACTTCATTTATATATAAACATTTAATTATAAACTGAACAATTATTTTTTCCTTGAGGGCACAATCTGAATTTATCAATCTGAATGTATAAACTAATGTTGGGTTACCCTCAGAGATTGTTCAGTTGTTATACATTTACAACCCACAGTCTCATATACTTATGAAGCAAGGAGGTAAAATGCTTGACATTCTTCATCTTTTATCATAGCGTGTAAAAAAACCCAACAAGAATCCAAAGGATCAAAAATATTTGCAGTAATACCATTGATATCTGCAAAAAAAGGGACAAAAATAGCTGAAATTGTCAAATCACAATGTCCTTCAAAAAAACTCATAGTCAGGTTCCAGTATAGAACTGTTCTAATCTAAATGGTCCTGGAAAAGGAAGAAAAAGTAGATATGAGATGTATAAGTCTCCCAGCAACTTGGGTTCTGAACTGAACTGGGTGAGTTTCAAGATCAGCAATAGAAAGTAGGATTAGCACAGTTTAATCACTGAGCATTGGGGAGTCATTGAATAAACTTGCTATCAAACCATATATTTCCCATGCCAAGAATCTACTATTCTAGATTGAGATACCATTCTGGAGTTTGTAGTATACCAAGATAATTGCTAAAATTCATGCTGTTTCCCACACAAGAGCAAAATATATATATTTGTAAAAAAATTATATTGCCTAAGTTTAAAAATACTGTTTTTAAACTTGGGCTGTTTAAAGAGGACTTTTTCCTATTTCTATATTGTTAAACACGTGTTGTGATTGCAATTCATTTGCTCCCAATTTTTGTTCAACAGAGCGATGTCCAAAAGTATAAAACACTGCTACCATCTGAATACAATAAATAGAAAAGTCTTATCATGCTTATGAATTGTGGTTTATGCTTTTAATAAGACATGGATTTTTTTTCCTTTTTTCTTTCTCATTTTCTAGGCCCATGTGTTTTGTTAAGCAGTTGGAAATTCCTCAGTATGGCTACAGAAACAATGTTCCTACCACAACGCCCCGCTCCAACTTGGCCAAGGAACTAGAGAAGTACTCTAAGACCACATTTGAATATAACAGTTATGACAACCATGCATATGGAAAGAGAGCCATAGCACCTAAAGTACAATCCAGAGATATATCCCCCAAAGGATATGATGGTATGAGATACATATTCTTAATGCATTACAAAATAAATATAGTTGTGACACTGTTAATGAAACCATCCCTGTCCTAATATTCCCTTTTATTTGTATCCATTTCATGTATTCATAATCATGTTTATACTTATATCTGTTATCTAATACATGCTTGACAAAATAAAATAAATAAATAAAATATTAGTTTCCTACAGGTTTGGAAGTAGACAGGGAGAGATACATGCCTCCTTTTTTTCCTTCCTTGATTGAGTGGCAGTGTGCTCATATATTGCTGAATTTATTTTATTAAAATTATAATAGCAGTTCTAAAATACATTACATCACCTGACGCTAAAGTTATCTGCTACTTCTTCCTTCAAACTCGTGGCGTCACGTTGCCGTCACGTGACGTATCAAGACGTTTTTTCCCCCTTCGTAGAGCTGGGGTGGGTGTGGTCTGTGCGTGATGCATCCGGCCCATGGACCACTAGTTTGACACCCCTGGTATATGCCATTGTGCAAGATAAATAACTCCACAGAATGTGAAGAACACGAATGTGTACAGATTTCAATGCACTTCAAATTGACACTCTCCCTTATTTGTTTCTAGTGAAGAAGATATTATAAACTACAGAAATACCCATGAGCTACCTTTGAAGCCCTATATTTGGGGGTTTACCACCGTGATAGCTTTCCATGATCTGTTTAATTTATTTTCTCATAGTTAACATAAAATTGAAAATAAAATGGCAGTACAAGTTCTGCTTGTGTATGCCTTCCCCTCCATCCTATTCTTTTCCATCTGGGTATCCTTTACAGCTGGATTATTCTTTTTCAGCTAGATAATCATATTAGACTTTTGCAGAAAATTCCCAAATCCAACATGCTGGTGCTGTGTCCATTTGATTGATTATGTGTGAATCAATGTGTGATTGATTATGTATGTCAGTTCTTAGCAACCACACACTGGTACCGGTAGTCCTTCACCTACAAGTACAATTGAGCTAGTAATTTTGGCCGTAAGTCATGATGGTCATAAAATGAGTCACCATGTGATTATTCTTGACTTTATGACCTTTTTTTGCAGCAGTCAATAAATGAACACTGTGATCATTAAATGAACCATTTAAGTGAACCATTGTTCACTATGGGATATTTTTTGCCGGAAACTGGTTTCTGGAAAAAATATTGTAAATCATGGTCACATGAGTTCATGACATCACCATTGCATGTTGTTAATTTGACGCAGACTTGCTTTGCTGCGGACGCCTAAAGAAGTGATCAAGAGAGTGCACTTTAGTTTAGGTTGACTCAAGTATAAATTTATATGTACTGCTAACAGCTTCCTGGAATATTTATTGTTTCTTGTTATATATTCAAATTCCATAATATACTCATTTATCTTTGACATAGAGAAGATTCATTAAAAGGCTTAGTCATTCTAATGCATATTTAGAGATTAATCAGAATCAAATAGAGAATGACTGGCAAAAAGTCAGCGGACAAAAGAAAAGGAAAGCAGCTTTGAAAGAGTTGCTGTTATGGGGAAAATTAGAAGGAAGGGGCACATTGTTAAGTTTTGTGCTCTTTTAATGGGATTGGTAGGTAACCCACATTCAAGTGTTTGTCCTTTCCTTCCTCCTAACCAACCAGATGTTTGTGTAATGATGTCAGAATTTACTAACAGATTTCTTTAGCAATAGCAATAGCACTTAGACTTATATACCGCTTCATAGTGCTTTACAGCCCTCTCTAAGCGGTTCATAGAGTCAGCATATTGCCCCCAACAATCTGGGTCCTCATTTTACCCACCTCAGAAGGATGGAAGGCTGAGTCAACCTTGAGCCGGTGAGATTTGAACCGCTGAACTGCAGCTAGCAGTCAGCTGAAGTAGCCTGCAGTGCTGCACTCTAACCACTGCGCCACCTCGGCTCCTACTGTAAGCTTTCTTGTACTTCTGGATAGGTTAGACTGTACACACAATAGAAGGATGACATGGAGGGCAAAAGGAGGGGAAATTCTGCTTTCGAATAAAATGCATTTATTTGATTGCCTGTTTGTAGCATTTTTATCCCCTTCACTGCAAGGCATTCCAGAGTGCAAAAAATGAAGTAAACCCAAGTCCTCAGAGTCATTTCCCCCCCCCCCCACACACACTTAATCTCATCCCTATGTCACAATGGAATACTTGGTTGATTATTATTTTGCTTTTTTGACATTAAATCTGGGTTTCCTGTGCTAAGAAGACACACAGAGATATTATAAAACCTTAATGGAAGCATGCAGCTCTTTTAGAGCAGGGGTCTCCAACCTTAGCAACTTTAAGACTTGTGGACTTCAACTCCCAGAATTCCTCAGCCAGCAAAGCTGGCTGAGGAATTCTGGGAGTTGAAGTCCACAAGTCTTAAAGTTGCCAAGGTTGGAGACCCCTGCTTTAGAGTACAGAAGATTGTGTTACTTCTTCATGGCTGTCCATAGAGTTCTTTGGAGTCATTCTTGTCCTCTTTCCTTTCCACAGCTAAACGTTACTGTAAGAATTCGAGCCCAACCAGCAGCACAACCAGCAGCTATGCGCCTAGCAGCAGCAGCAATATGAGCTGTGGAGGAGGCAGCAGCGCCAGCAGCACCTGCAGCAAGAGCAGCTTTGACTATACCCACGACATGGAAGCAGCACACATGGCTGCCACGGCTATCTTGAATCTTTCCACTCGCTGCAGAGAAATGCCTCAGAACCTCTCCACAAAACCTCAGGATCTCTGTTCTAGGGTAATACATTTGCATATCTGTATATATCTCTGTGTATTCTTACTACATCTCCCACAAAATGCTGTTTTTCACAGCCTTTTTCTATACAAACATAGCAGAGTCCAAGCATGCATTCCTGTAAACAAATTGAAAGATAGTATATGTTTCCCACATCTAAAGTAAAGATTAATAGCATGTTTTCTCCCATTTTCTCACCATTCAGAGAAACTAGGAAAGAATGTCTACTTTCACCCTTGCTTTTTCATATGTGAGTGGAACCCTTGGCTTGCACTATTAGACAATATACAGATTTACAGGATGGTACATAACTCAGTTGAACACAAATTATTTTTATTTGCACACACACTTTTGTTTATTTCTAACCCTCTTATTACTATTCCAGTATTATGCAAATGATAGCTATCTGTAGCAAAACAGTATATTCTATTAACTGGTCCAAATCAGAATTGATAAAAATTTGGTTACTTGTCCATTTAAAGGATATCATTTACATATTTGTTCTGAATCCATTAAATATTTAGGTATTTGCATACTAAAATGTATAACTTAGTAGTATGTAATATAAATCAAATAGAGAACGAGATTTCTTAATACAAATCAAATAGAGGTTTCTTCAGGAAATAGGAATAATTAATAGCACTTAGAGCAATAGCACTTAGACTTATATACCGCTTTATAGTGCTTTACAGCACTCTCTAAGCGGTTCACAGAGTCAGCATATTGCCCCCAACAATCTGGGTCCTCATTTTACCCACCTTGGAAGGATGGAAGGCTGAGTCAACCTTGAGCCGGTGAGATTTGAACCGCTGAACTGCTGAACAGTCAGCTGAAGTAGCCTGCAGTACTGCACTCTAACCACTGCGCCACCTCGGCTAATTAAACCTCACTCTTTGGAGAAAGGTGAACACTTTCAAAATGAATATTATTCCCAGATTAATTTATATTGTGGGACGAATTCTAGTATATATATCCAGAAAATAAATTTAGAAAATAAATTCTTTGTTTAGAAAATTTTTAAGAGTCTCTTTGATTCTGAGACAATCTTAATAGAAAATGCAATTACCAATCAATGAAGGAGGATTTGGTTTTCTGAAACTGGAGCTATGCTTACACAGACACACAGACACACACACACGTATGTATGTATGCATGTATAACATCTTTGGTTGGATGGATAGCATTAGGATTCAAATATATTAAAACTCTAGTAACTCGGAAACAATTATGTTAGTTAGGCGTCATAGAATATAATGTTTAATAAAATAATATTTGACCCTCCCCTTGATTTTATGGAGAAACCCAACTTTAAATATAGGAAAAAAAGATGGTGATTTGGAAAAATTGGATAGCAGCAGAAATATTAATTTTAGATAGCCGACTGACAGTGATGATACATTTTTAACATAAGAGATAAATATTAACTATCAGATGACAATATTTACAGCAACAATATTTGTTAAAATATTGTATGGACCAACAGGGTTCTTAGTTTCTGAGACACTTGAGACAATAGAACAACATGTTAAATCCTTTAAAACTCTTTCTGTGTGTGTGTGTGTGTGTGTGTGTGTGTGTGTGTGTGTGTGTGTGTGTGTGTTTACTTTTGGTGCACTAACATAGGAAACTTGGATGAGTTTCCGATTTTGGTTATTTTTCCCCCAAATGAGCACACTAAAAACACACTAAAAATCCATAAATGTGCCCCAGAAACATCTGTAGTAAACATCAGCACAGTTTAGCATATGGACTTCATTTTGTATGTTATTTGTAAGATTTATGGATACATGGATCTTAGTCAAGAGAGCTAAATTTAGGCAGAAGTATTCCAGGTTAATTGTCTTCAGTATGTTGTAGAGACAAAGATAAAAGTTAAGATTTCCAACGTTTTTGGAAACATTTTAAAATTGCTAATGTGTTTAGTAGATGAAAATTAGAATAGGCAACCTTAAAAGAAGTGTCTTTTAAATGCTTCTTCTTCTTCTTCTTCTTCTTCTTCTTCTTCTTCTTCTTCTTCTTCTTCTTCTTCTTCTTCTTCTTCTTCTTCTTCTTCTTCTTCTTCTTCTTCTTCTTATTATTATTATTATTATTATTATTATTATTATTATTATTATTATTATTATTATTAATCTGTAAATAAAAGGCAAGCTTATGATAAAACAGAAGACATATTTTCCATATTTTTTGTTAGCTTTGCAAAGGATCCCCTCTCATTTATGACCTTCCCTAAAGTGGCAGGTAATCTTGTGGCTTACTAAGGATCATGAAAAGAGGCCTCACCAGCCCTTCCCTATTACTAGTTGGAGTGGGAAAAGGGATGCCTTTTCATTCCGCAAATAAAATCAGCTAGGGCTGATGGGCTCACAAGTCTTGTTTGTATGCTGAGGTCAAATCATAAAAATTGCTCCAACTTGATCCTCTGAAAGAACAATTTTGTTCACATATGAAAATAAGAACTGATACAATTCTGATTGAATAAATTTAAACTTTATACTGATATTATCACCAAAGTATTGATTCTACCCTGGAAGCTTTGCAGCCATAGTTTACAGGCTTTCCCTTGCTCTAATAGTGCTATTTTGGCTTACTCTACTTTAAAAATTACAGTGCTCTCTTAATAATCACTTGGCAGAAGATGAAAGGAATTAATTTCAAGAAGAAGAAGAAAAAAGGAATTTTTAAAATTAAGATTATGTAAAGAAAAGATCATTTATTGGGATTGGAAAAAAAACACATTTAAAGTGTATTTCACTGTGAAAAAAAGTCATTTTTAAGGTCTTGTAATTATTTACTGCTGGTATAAAAGCCTGATGAAACTGTGCTTCCCTCATGCAGCCACTAGAGGGCTGTGCAAACAAGCTGTTGGAAAGCAAACTACGGTCCTGTCCTGTAATGCTAGGCCTAAAAAACTTCCTCTACTCTTTCAAAAACGAAGAAAAGGGTTTTTAATTTTTTATTTTATCTTTCCCGTTTCCTAAAGTGAAAGTACGTGCATTATGTAACTGTGGAAGGAAATATAAGAATCTATAAGAGTCAAATAGAGGATCTTTTACTGTTCAGTTTTTCCCTCAGTTCATTTTATTAGCCTTTAAAAAAGAGGGTTGGGTTTTTGGGTTGTTTTTTTTTCTGATGCTAATAGCATTAAACCTATTTAGGAACAAAAATGAGATTAGATTACTTTAAAAGAAAGGGGGGTCTCTTTTTAAAATCAAAATGATATTTTGGAGGCGGTTAATGTCACCTTCAATCCTCATGAAGGAATAATCCAATTGAATTGATTAGGAAAGATGTTCTTATAGAATAAATGATGTATGGTTCATTTATTTTTATTATTTATTAGATTTTTATCCCACCTTTATTATTTTTACAAATAACTCAAAGGCGGCGAACATACCTAATCTTCCTTTCTCCTCCTATTTTCCACATAACAACAACCCTGTGAGGTGGGTTGGGCTGAGAGAGAGCAACTGGCCCAAAGGCAGGACTAGAACTCACCTTCTCTTGGTTTCTAGGCCAGCCCTTTTACCACTACACCAAATGGCTCTCATTTAGTAGTAAGACTGGGAAGAGATTTTTTTGTGGGAGCGTCCTTTGCTGTAATGAGGGAAACGGGTGGAAATTCTTCCCTTTTAGGCTTGAAACAAGATTTCTGGGATAGGGTCTTTCTTTTTTGGGTTGCTATATGTCCTTTGGCTTTAATACCCATCTCTTGACATTCTGGGAGTTATCCCCTGAGAAGGAAGCTTTGACAGAAATATTTTTGCTCCACTAGAAAAGGGCAAAGTGAGAGGGAAAGGCACTGATGGTGGAGGAAGATGAAAAGTGAACTTTAATCACATTTACTTTTCATCTTTCTCGCCTGTTTAAATTTTTTATTAGTTTATCAGAATATAAAATACAAAAAAAATTAAAAATAAGGGGAAATTAAGGGTGAAAAAAGGGAAAAAGGAGAAAGTGGTGTGGTAGAAGGGGAAAAGGGGAAAAAAGGCATTGACTTCTGACTCTTTTTTATAACATTACAACCTCAACTTTTACTTTTACACAATAATATATACTAGCCATTTCTACAACAACAAACCTATCTAATCAGGAAAACCAAAATCACAATTTCATTTTTTCCACCACAAGCACAAAATTTAAAAGCGGTTTCCAAATGGAAACTAAAATAGGTATGTTCTTTTCTTTGAATAAAGCAATCAGTTTAACCATCCCTACTTTTCTTCTTGCTGTGGTAAATAATATATATTTCTGTTTACACTTATTAATCTTTATAGGCTCATCATTTATATTAAAAAAGGGGGAAACCTTTTTTACATCCATTTTAAAACACTAAACTTTTCTTTAAAAATATTTAACGAGAGGGAAAGGCAGAAGGAAAATGCCCCCTTTTTCCTCTGCCCTTCCTCAGTTGCTATGGAAAATGAAAGGACCAGGGTTGTTGTTTTTTTTCCTCACGCTGAAAGGAGTCCCTGAACAACTTTGTGCAGTGCACATCTCCATTTCGGTGCCTTTTACTGCTCAATTTGGTGCCATTTGCATCAAAGACTTGGAAAAGTTTCTTCTTCTTTCCTCGTGCTATAATTTTGACTTTGAGACGGGTTTGCTGTTCTTTCTGACCTTTAAAATTGATACATTTCAGAGACTCTTTCTCAGTGCTTGCCTTTAAGAAGCACTCCAAGTCAATCCAGAATGATATAGATGTTAATAGAAAGAACTGAGCAAATCAAAATGGTGAAATTAGTCCCAGGGAAATATTTTTAAAAGATTTTTTTTAGAATGTTTTAACATTGCCAAGGAATAAAACTGTTTGTGGGTACAGTAGTTCATTTTACTGAAGAAATCTTGATAGTGATGAGCTGAATTGTCTTCTTTGGTGTATATGTTGTGTGTGTGTGTATGTGTGTGTGTTTTTACCCAGAATCCTGATATGGAGGTGGATGAAAATGGGACATTAGACTTGAGTTTAAACAAGCAACGACCACGAGAGGGCTGCTGCACCATTTTGACGCCGCTGGAACCAATGTCACCACAACAACAGGCTGTGATGAACAACAGGTGTTACCAGCTGAATGAGAGCGACTGCTGGGATTTGCCTGTGGACTACACAAAAATGAAGCCTGACACGATAGATGAAGATGATTCCAAGGAAATTAATGTAGGTCTATTTCATCAAATTCCCTGGCATTGCTTTCAAGCTATTATATTTCTGAACACTGACCAGGTGGAATGCATTAGTAACAATAGCTTCAGCAAAGATACTTTACTGTATATTATTTTTTTAAAATATATTGATTAAAGCATTTCATTATGTATTTATAGTAGGAATGCGGTTGGTCAGGGTATAATTTACTTTTTCAGAGTTGGCACTTTCATTTATCTAGTAATGTCACAATTCAGTGGTAGCCTATTGAATACAAGGACATTTGATTCTTGTTTATGGAAGAATTATTTAGTGAAATAGAAGCCATGCCTCATGCGTATATTTTCTCTACTCTTATATTGGGGAAATCTGTTATATGAACAAAGGAAGAAAAAAATAGAATTACATTAACTCTTTGTTCTTGCTGCTGCAATAACTACAAAACTAAAAAATCGTAAAGACAGAAAAAGTGCCTTGTTAAGTGCTATAGTTTACCTTTACACTATCAGTAAGAAAAGAATTGAGATATGGATGTTTCCTCCTATTACTATTACAGGTAACTAGTTTGCTCATGTCTTTGGTCTCAAGATGCTGATGTTTAATGCCAGATCTGTTTGCCACAAGACCATCTTCATCAGTATTTGGTGTTGGATGAGGCAAGGCAGCAGACTAAAACTTTACAAGTAGTTCTTGACTTACAACAATTTATTTAGTGACCATTCAGAGTTATAGTGGCACTGAAAAAAGTGAGTTATGACCATTTTTCATACTTGCGACCGTTGCAGCATCTCTGTGTCACATGATCAAAATTCAGACACTTTGGAACTACCCCATATTTATGATGGTTGCCATGTCCCAGGGTCAGGTGATCACCTTTTGCGACCTTCTGACAAGCAAAGTCAATGGGGAAGTCAGATTCACTTAACAACCATGTTAATAACTGCAGTGATTCACTTAACAACTGTGGCAAGAAATGTCGTAAAAACTCACTTAACAACTGTCTTGCTTAAAAAGTCACATAAATTTTGGTCTCAGTTATGGTTGTAGGTTGAGAATTACCTGTTCTAAAACTTGTCTGAGTAAACGTGTTAAGGTCATCCTTTCAGAAATCTGCCCAGCTGGGTTTCAGGTCCTTCAGCAGCCTTGATGCCAATGACAGGGAAGGGAGTTGGAGCTGATTGTAAGAGACAGAGACTCCATTTTTCTGATAGTGGGATGTGAATGCCTATATGGTTGGTTGGGCTGCACAAATAAGCTGGAGATTCTGTTGGTGTACCAACTAGCTGAGCTTGCGTAGATGGTCTTCAGGAGGATGGCAGAGAACTCCCACCTTTGATGGCTGGGAGACTTTAACTTTCCTCCCCTGCAGGCAGACTTGGGTTTGGTCTAGTGGTTAAGTTGTCTAGTGGTTAAGGCACCAGGCTAGAAAATGGGAGACCGTGAGTTCTAGGCCCGCCTTAACCATGAAAGCCAGCTGGCCGACCTTGGGCCAGTTGTTCTCTCTCAACACAGAAGCTTCCAATATAACAACATTGTTCTATATTGTGCACAATATTATAAGAGTTCTGGTAATGACATAATGCTCTTAACAAGAGGTATGAATTTGGAGCAGCACTTACCTTAATTAAATATGTACTGAATAAAAAACCATGAGAATTATACAGAGTGTTGGTTCATGCAGATCACTGGTTTCAATACAATATAGGATGCTACCTGCACTGTAAACATTTCAAAGTTGTTATTTGTGGACTTTTTCTTTCCAGAGGAATAAATGGGAAGGTCCTTGACTTCATTGGAAATTTTAGCTGTAAACACAATAGCATTCCATTTAAATATGCTTTGTTTCTTACCCTTCATTACAGCCAGAAGATTTAGATCCTTTCCAAGAGGCATTAGAAGAAAGAAGATATCCCGGGGAAGTCACCATCCCAAGTCCTAAACCCAAATATCCTCAATGCAAAGAGAATAAAAAGGATTTAATAACGTAAGCATAATGTGAGGTGAAATTATTTTTTACTCCTTTTTAACCTTATCTTTCTCTTGTTGTCTTATCTGAATAAACAAGTACATATATGCCTTGCAGTATGAGCATGCAGCATTTGCAGCATATAAATGTTTCAGACGTCAGTTAAGTTTAAGTGATGAAGCTGCTTGTCCCTAATGATGCTATATTGTACTGAAACACCATTTCAAATTTTGTTCATTTTGCAGCTTTTCTGATAGGATGCTTAAATCCCCCTTGCAGACATTGCAGCTAAACTGGAAACAATGAAACTTTTCAAAGTTTTTTTAAACATACTTACTATTTTGGCTGTTTTTTGTTTTTGTTTGGTGGCAGATGTCCAACACCAGGGTGTGATGGGAGTGGTCATGTGACTGGTAATTACGCCTCACATAGAAGGTGTGACTTCATTTTTTTCATGGTGGATTCTGTCTTTTCAATTTATTGTTTTCAGCTTACCTCAACAATGCTGTCAAAGTAAAAATGTTGAACTATGTGTTAACCCTTTGAGTAATAAATGTTGATCTTAAGAGCATGCTAATTTGTGTGTTGTATAAACGTCTTGTTTCTTTTAAAACAACTACAATTTTGAAATTCTTAACTTTTTAAAATAGTTAACCCATGGATCACTAATACTTTTTTATAACTATTATCTTGTCCTTTTAACAAAAATTCTACACATTTTATAGTTAAACATATTCAGAGGGTTAACTTATATTACAAAATGTAATATTGCAGCACTTGCCCGCCCCATCGCTTTTCTGCATTATAATTTTTTAATTTAATTTTTAAGCGTTGTGTTTGTTTGGAAAAACTTGGCTTAAACGAATATCAACTTACTTGACTGTCCTGACCTGTTTTACAGTCTGTCTGGCTGCCCGCTGGCTGATAAAAGTATTCGAAGTATGCTGGCCACAAGCTCACAGGAACTCAAGTAAGATATGATGAAAGCCATTCCTTTAAAAAAAAATCTTAGTATTTACAAACAGAAGATTCTAGTTTATAAAAGGACACCATTAAGCAGCAAATCACAGCAAAGATAAGAAGGATAAAGATTCCTGGGTATTTTGCAATCTTTCAAATGAAGTGATAAAACTACTAACTAGGATTCAGGGTTTATGAGTACCACTTTGTTGAACCAAACCAATTGAGAATTTCTTAAGCTTGTAATGAATCATCAACACAGGTAAACAGTAGCTGGTCCATTATAGGATTTTCAAGTGAAATGAAGAAAGATGACCAAAGAAATCTTCAACTGTGACAAATTTTGAATCATAGCAGGGTTTTTCCCCAGTTGTTAATTGTTATAGTTACAGAATGACATTTGAAATTATAATATCATGCTATAATGCTAGCTTGATTAGAAGTTTCTATTGTAAATGTCTAAAACTAAGTATTAAAAAATCTGGATCTTTAAATGAAGTTCAAATTTTAGAATAAAGTAAAAAAATAAAGACATAAAAACTGAGCAATGAAATAATCTGAGGGGTTTTGTTGACTATAAGATGGAATGGAAATATCCCTTTATGATCCAAAAATAAACTTCAGCATCCTCTATAATTTGTAGGAAGAACTGGAATGATAGAAAGATTGCTGTTTCTGATACTATGATTGTGCCTTGAATTGTGCTGCCTCAAGCAGACATCAAATATGGCTCTATGACTTGGGAAAGATGGGGACATAGTAAATGACATTATTGCAAACACTAAAAGAAAACAAGATTAAATAGTATTAATACAATACAATATTAGAAAGAATTAAATAGATTGTGGAATAAGTATAAAATTACCATTGATAGCTACCGGGCACTGGTAAAGAAAAAGACAAAATTCTACAAAAGGAATAGTTAGATTCCAAAAATGTAGATTAGATTAACAGAGTTGGAAGGGACCTTGTAGGTCATATAGTCCAACCCCCCACCCAAGCAGGAGACCCTGCACCATTTCTGACAAATGGCAGTCCAATCTCTTCTTGAAAGCCTCAAGTGATGAAGCTTCCACAACTTCCGAAGGCAAGCTGTTCCATTGGTTGATTGTTCTCACTGTCAGAAAATTTCTCCTTATTTCTAGGTTGACTCTCTCCTTGATCAGTTTCCATCCATTATTCCTTGTCTGGCCTTCAGGTGCCTTGGAAAATAGCTTGACCTCTTCCTCTCTGTGGCGGCCGCTCAAATATTGGAACACTGCTATCATTTCTCCCCTGGTCCTTCTCTTCACTAGACTAGCCATGCCCAGTTCCTGTAACCGTTCTTCATATGTTTTAGTCTCCAGTCCCCTAATCATCCTTGTTGCTCTTCTCTGCACTTTTTCTAGAGTCTCAACATCTTTTTGAGTTTTGGTGGTGACCAAAACTGGATGCAGTATTCTAGGTGTGGTCTTACTAAGGCTTTATAGAGTGGAATTAGTACCTCACTTGATCTTGACGGTATCCCTCTGTTAATGCAATTTAGGATTGCATTGGCTTTTTTTGGCTGCCGCCACCCACTGCTGGCTCATATT
>QLTV01001698.1:5705732-5725033 GCA_003457575.1 Thermophis baileyi
ATATCTTCTAGGGTGTTAGATATTCCTGCCAGCTAAGTGTCATCTGCAAATTTGGTATGTTCCCCTTCTATTCCCTCATCTAAGTCGTTTTTGAAGATATTGAAGAGTACTGGGCCTAAGACAGAATCTTGTGGTACCCCACTGCTTACTTCCCTCCATGTAGACATAGACCCATTAAGGACTACTCATTGAGTACGGTTTGTCAGCCAGTTACGAATCCATCTGGTGGTGGTGCTATCTATCCCACTTTTTTCTAGCTTACCAAGAAGTAGGTTGTGGTCTACTTTGTCGAATGCCATGTAATCTCAGTTCAGGCAATCTACTAATGAGTTTGGCATTTTTTGTTTAATCTAGACTTCTTTAGAACCACTAGTAAACCAGTGATGATGTCACGGAACCAGTTCTTTCGGTGTCTCCGTGCCCCCCCATCTTGGATTTTGCTTCTGCGCATGCGCAGAAGCTATTTTTTGATTGTTGCGGGGGCGTGCGCACGCCGCGACCCTGAGCGAACCGGCAGCAAAAGGATCCAGAACCCATCCCTGCTTTGACCTATTTGGAAACCATGCCATAGACTAAAAGTGCACCCATTCTCGGCCAGGATCACCGAAGTGGTACTAAACATGATCGATGGATATGGAATTGTGGTTTAATGTTGGAGGGAAAAAAAGAAAGAAAAACCCAAAAAATGACATGAAATATCCTGCAACTAATTGACTGAATTTTCCTTATTGTAGAGATTTGTTATAGAGTTGATATTTTTCTCATGTGGGGGAGGTGGATTAGCTTGACTTCAGTTTTTAATTAAAATGGAGGAAGAACAGGATTATCCTTAATCCTGGATTACCTAATAAAAAGAAATCGCACTGAGATCAGTGGGATCTATTCCAAAATAAATGAATATAGGGATGTTGCTGAAGGAAATTTGCAATTTTTTAAAAATGTGTGTGAAATATTCAAATATCCATGATGAGAATTTTACAGTATTTACCCTGGATATATATAGATATCACTGAAAAGCTATATGGAAATGAATTACTTTTGTTTGAAACAGACATTGTAATAAAAGATGCCATACATCACTTGGGGAGTATTTCTCTGTTGTCAATAGGTCTTACTAAAATCTCTTTCCAGATCTTATACATTCTTAACCATTCAACATTCTGAATATCCCAAAGTTAGACAGTATAGGTGTTCTTCATTTGGTGGCTGTTCAAAGATACAATAGCACTGAAAGAAGGGACTTGGAAATGTTCCTTGTAGTTGCAGTGTCCCATGGTCATGTGATTGCCATTTGCGAGCTTCACAGTTGGCTTCCAACAAGCAGAGTCAAAGAGAAAGCCAGCAGGAGGTTGTAAATGCCAATCATATGACTATGGCTTACTGCGACACCCAGGATTTGCCTAGTAAGGGAAACCGGAATTTCCGCAACTGCCACCCTAAGTTGTCATGGTCACATGGCATTACATTTTATGACTGGGTTGCTTAGTGACAGAGTTACCGGTCCAAATTACAATTGTTAAACGAGGACTATTTCTAATGGCACATTCAGATATTACAAAAGCAGTCTCAAATACAAGCATAATTATTGTGAAGTAGATTTATGACATACCTTCTTTTTATAGAATTTATATAATGCACACTATACATATACTATTTGATAGTTCCAGTGGAATATCTATATATGAGATTTCTATTTTGTTGTTGTTGTTAACAACTTATAAAAGCACTTTGAACACAAAATATTTGATTATTCAGATCTTTCTTTAGCATAATAGAAAGACTGAAAACGTCCATAGTCTGTTTATTTTATTAATTACATATTCCTTTTTATGTGTAAGCCACTATCGGAATTATCCTGAATAAAATGTACCATCATGATAATCTTTCTAATTTAATTGTGTAGTCTTAGAGCCAGTTTCAAAACCGGTGGCACTGACTGATTTTAAGATCAGTTAAACAATAGTTCACCCTAGGTCATTCACCCTAGGCAAACCTTTTTTTGCTCGGGTGCCAAAAGGGCGCGTGCGCGATAGCGCGCACACACGTGCCCACACCCATAATGCAATGCCCTCCCCTTGCGCATGCACGCACAACCCCCCACGCTGCCCACCCCCCGCGCATGCGCACAGGACTCACTGAAGCCTCCAAAGCCTGTGGATGGCGAAAAATGGATTCCAACTGATTTTCGGCCTTCCGGAGGGCAGGGGGGAGGTTGTTTTCGCCTCCCCCAGGCTTCAGGAAAGCCTCCGGAGCCTGTGGATGGCGAAAAACGGACCCAATGGCCCAACCGGAATTTCGGAAACGAACTTCCGGTTGGGCTGTTTTTCACCCTCCCCAGGCTTCAGGAGGCTTTCCTGAAGCCTCGGGAAGGTGAAAACAACCTCCCCCCACCCTCTGGAAGGCCGAAAATCAGCTGGAGCTGACATAGGGCAACGCCTCGTGTGCGTATATGGCTCCACGTGCCACCTGTGGCACACGTGCCATAGGTTCGCCATCACTGCCCTGGTCAAATGTACAAATTTCAATTAATTAAAATATGATAAACAAAAACTACAGTCATAAACAGTATTTTGTCTAGCAGAAATCTCTATTATTTCCTCAGGAAAATATCTCTCAAAATCTACAGAGGAAACTGGAAAAGAAAATATCCCTTGATACACATAGCACAGCTGCTTCTCCTCTTATTTTATTAGCATTTACATTTAATGAAAATTTTGGGATAAAGCAGCTATAAAAGCCCTCATGAGTTGTAGAATTGTTTAAAAAGTACTTATACTAGACACCAAGACATTATATCAAGGAGAAAATCTACTGCCCTGAATTCCAGCCTACTTTTCCAAAAGGATCTGTTCTGAGTCATTTATTGAAAACAGACAGCCTGCAAAAATTCTACATTTCATAACAGCATTCCCTATTGATGAAAAACTTCCTGTACCCTATGTACAAAGAATGATCTCGACATTTAAATATAGTTTCTCAGGCATTTGAGATTTCAAGGGCAAATCATGGCCATGCAGCTGCATCTTTACCTATGCTTGTGGGACTGCTGACCATATCTGTCACATAATTTTGGTTTAAAGCATTTCTGTGTGTTCCCACAAATACTCTGAATTATATTTTGCCATTTATATTCAGAATTCCACACCATTAAGTATGAGACATTGTGTAGAAAACTATAGTTAACAAGATACTATTGCATTGAATTTAATCAAGTTATGTATCTGGATGACCACTGGACTTCATTTTGAAAATTCTTTCAAATTTTAAAATGTTTTTAATTTGGGCTCTGAAATAAGTAAACCCGTATTCAAGTCTACCCACGCTATGGAAGCTGATTATATAACTGTCACTGTCAGTCACTGTCTTTCAGCCAAAGTGGTAAGATTTCACAAAGTTCTAATTGTTGGGCGAAAATTGGAAAGCATTTGCTAAATCTAACCCTTGAGATTATATAAACTTTTTGTTAGCAGAGAGAAAAATGCAGTAGATCTAAATTAAGATAGTAAGGCCTGGACCCATTGTTTTCACACAAATTAAACATTAGACCTATTAAATTAATTTTAAAAACTAGATAGTTGTTATGGAGCTAGATAAATACATTCAACTATTGTGGATTTTTTGCAGTTCTAATAGTTCTATGTACAGTTCTCTACATTTGTAACATTTGTTGTTAGTTGCTAAGTCATGTCCGACCCATCGCGACCCCATGGACAATGTTCCTCCAGGCCTTCCTGTCCTCTACCATCCTCTGGAGTCCATTTAATAGCAATAGCAATAGCAATAGCAATAGCACTTAGACTTATATACCGCTTTACAGTGCTTTACAGCCCTCTCTAAGCGGTTTACAGAGTTAGCATATTGCCCCCAACAATCTGGGTCCTCATTTTACCCACCTCAGAAGGATGGAAGGCTGAGTCAACCTTGAGCCGGTGAGATTTGAACCGCCGAACTGCAGCTAGCAGTCAGCTGAAGTAGCCTGCAGTACTGCACTCTAACCACTGCGCCACCTCGGCTCCTAAGCTGATGCCTACTGCTTCAGTGACTCCATCCAGCCACCTCATTCTCTGTTGTCCCCTTCTTCTTTTGCCCTCAATATTTCCCAGCATTAGGCTCTTCTCCAGTTTAGTCCTTCCTTCTCATTAGGTGGCCAGAGTGTATTTGAGTTTCATCTTCAGGATCTGGTCTTCTAAAGAACAGTCAGGGTTGATCTCCTCTAGGACTGACCGTTTTGATCGCCTTGTAGTCCAAGGGACTCGCAGGAGTCTTCTCCAACACCATAGTTCAAAGGCCTCAATTCTTTGGCGCTCATCCTTTCTTATGGTCCAACTTTCACAGCCATACATTGCAACTGGGAAAACCATAGCCTTGACTATATGCACTTTTGTTGGCAGGGTGATGTCTCTGCTTTTTAGTATGCTGTCTAGAAATGCCATAGCTTTCCTCCCCAGGAGCGTCTTTTAATTTCTTGGCTGCAGTCCCCATCTGCGGTGATCTTGGAACCCAGGAAAATAAAATCTGTCACTACCTCCATTTCTTCCCCATCTATTTTCCAGGAATTGAGAGGGCCAGATGCCATGATCTTAGTTTTCTTAATGTTGAGTTTCAAGCCAACTTTTGCACTCTCCTTGTTCACCCGCATCAAGAGGCTCTTTAGTTCCTCTTCACTTTCTGCCATTTGTAACATTACTGGTGTATTTATTAAAATATAATATGTACAGTTTGTCTTTTTAGAAGACTTTTCCTTAGAGTAATGTCCCTCATATGTTATGACTTCTGTTTCTTAAAACCTTGTAGGTAAAATCCATACAGAAAATATAATTGATGACAAAGTAGAGTGTTTTCATATAAAATGGCATATATTTTCTTAAACATATAAATTTCTTATTATTATCCTTGACCAACAATTGGTCACCTTACAACCATTTGAAATTATGGCAGGCATGGAACGAGTGCTTTATAGCCCATAAAACACTTCTGGTCATAGTAAAATATTGTGCCACCCTTCCCCTGGTTCACCTTTCCAATTTGTTGCAGCATCCCGTAGTTATATAAATATGATTTGCAATGTTTCTTGCTGGTTTGCAGCACTTTTTTACTGGTTTCCAGCAAAATAGCCAATTCGAAAGAATGAAGTCACAATTACATTCATGACATTTGCTTAACCACCACTTAATAAATGCTGCAAAAAATGTGAAATTGGGTCTAATCATGTGGGTGCCTCAGCTTAAGACTGTAACGATTTACGTCCAAAATCTAGTCCCAATTTCAGTCATAAATCAAGGACTACCTGTACATTGAGTATGTTTAAGATACCTTATAGTATACTATGCCTTGCATTTTATAATTTATACTTTTGTTACAATTTTGTTGTATTATATTCTTTGGTTCTAAAAAGGTCACTATCATGCTGAACAGGCATTGATAGAACAATTCTCATCTCTGTAATTTCTAAAACGGAAGAAAGCATAAGTTAAGACACCAGAATTATACTGTTAAAATGCCAGTGGAACTTTCCTTCTTTCTGTAGAGTACGCTTTAGTGTAGCCAAGGCTAGGTGGAGAGGATACAACACTTCTTTCTTAATCTTCTGCAGTCCTGCAGATGCTGAAGTATCCCTGCAGCTAAAACTATTTATTCTCCATATTAGTGGAGACAGCATCCAGGAATGGGTTAACTCCGTCTGTAATCCAATAGGACTGAGTCTGCAGATTGAGATGACACGCCTCTTCCACTTGTGTCTCCCACTTTTTAGACTCAGTCTTATCTTGGACTGGACCAGAGGTGGGTTCCTCCCGGTTTGCACCGGTTGTATAGAACCGATAGTAAACCAGTGGTGACGTCACGGAGCCGGTTCTGTCGGTGCTGGTCCCTGGACGCCGCCATCTTTTTTTTTGGAATTTTTTTTGGATTTTTTTGGGGGGGGGATTTTTTTGCTATTTTTTGTTTGTTTTCGCTTCTGTGCAAAAACTTCTTCCAGGCCAGGAGCAGAAGCTGACCGCCCTCCACCTGGGTTATTTGGAGAAGGGAAGGAAAGTGTTTTTGGGAGGCAGCGCCGCGATCCCCTCCCCGATTCCAAATACGGGGCGTGTGACCGGTGCTGTGTGGAAAGAGAAGCTGAGTCTGCTGAGAAGGAGGAGGTGGAGGGCGTGCAGCTCTCCTATGTGCATTGGGAAAGCGGGAAAGGAAAACACTTTTTTGGCATTTGGCAACTTTTCACTTGGATCCAAGACCCTTCTTTCCAAATGCCTTAAAGTTGCCAAATGCCTTAAAATCTGGATTCTCTCTCGGTAAGGCAGTGGGTGGGAGCGAGCAGAGGCCCAGGGAAGGAGGCAGCTCGCCAGCAGCTGGGTGGAAAAGAAGCCTCTCGGCTTCCAAGTTCAGCAGCAGGCTCGGTCCCTTCACAGGGTCACTTTTCTCCGCACCTAAGAAAGATCAAAAGGCGCGGAGCAGCCTTTAAGGACAAAGTCGGGGTAGCCGCCTAGAGGTAAGAAAACGAACCACTGAGGGAAGGAGCCCCCAAAGCTGCCTGCATTGCAGCCGTCCCCCCTCCCCACAGCTTGGAGCTCCAAGCGGAAGAAGTCCTCGGCTGTTGTGAAAAAGCGGGAGCTCTGGGTGCGCAATGCCCGCTTCGTTCTCTTTGAGAGCCGCTTTGCAAACAAGGTGCAAAGTGGCTCTCAAAGAGAACGAAGGTTCTTCACAACAGCCGAGGACGGAAGAGTTCGTTCAGGAGCGACGCCGGTGAGGAAGGCGGCCGGGTCGGAGGGAGGCATAGCCCGAGCTCTCTGGGACAGGTAAACAAGTGTGGGGAGGTGAAGGGGAGAGAGAAGAGAGAGCGCTGGGCAGGAGCCACAGGAGGAGGAGAGTGGCGGCTCTTCTTCGCCCCTGCCCGGAGAAGGATGCTCTCAAGGCGGCTCTCCACCCTAACCCAGAGACAGCCGGGGGTTGCTCTCACCCTCGGGCAACAGCTCCGCCTCCTCCCCTCCTCAAGCCTGGCAAGGAAGCCCGCTCCTCCTGCCAGATCCATCCAAGGAAGGAGAGAGAGATCCCGGTGGCTCAGCCGAGCTGCCTCTCCCCGAGCTAGAAGCAGCAGCAAGCACCAGGCCGCCCCCTCTTCCAGGTTAGCCTTAAACTCCACCCCACACTGCCTGAGAAAAGGAGCTTTATTTTCTCGCTTATGCCGGGGAGCGTAGTGGTTCTGCAGGGCCTTCTGGGTGGGAGACCTGAGAGAAAATTCCTCCCCTGAGGGCCACCTGCTCGCCCATTCGCCAGCTGGGCTGGCCTGGAAGCGGCATGTCCCCTTGTGGCTGGATGCGGGACCCGAGGCGGAGTGGAGGTTGAGCAGGTGGCAGCCCAGAGCAGGGCCCGAAAGGTGGCAGAGCCTCGCCATGTCCCCCCCCAACCGAGAAGCCTGCAGCTGCCACCTCTTTGCCAGTGCAAGAAGCCTGCAGCTGCCGGTCTTTGCCCGTGCAAGAAGCCTGCAGCTGCCGGTCTTTGCCGGCACGAGAAGCCTCCAGACGCTGGTGTTTGCCACCGTGAGAAGCCTCCAGACGCCGGTGTTTTTCTGCACGAGAAACCTGCAGCCGCCGCTCTTTGCCGCCGTGAGAAGCCTCCAGCCACCGCTGCCGGCTCGGTTCTGGCCGGCAACGAGGAGGCTGTTGCAGGCCCTTCGCACCAGCAAAGAGTGGCGGCTGCAGGTTTCTCGTGCAGAAAAACACCGGCAGCTGGAGGCTTCTCGTGCCAGCAAAGAGCAACAGCTGCAGGCTTCTTGCGCTGAAAAAGACCGGCGGCTGCAGGCTTCTCACGCCGAAAAAGACCAGCAGCTGCAGGCTTCTTGCACCGAAAAAGACCGGCGGCTGCAGGCTTCTCGCGCCGAAAAAGTCCAGCGGCTGCAGGCTTCCCTCCGTTGCCCTTCCTGGCCGAAAAGCCGTGGCTGGCAAGCCGCGGAAACAGGGTCACCCTCTTGACTGGCGGCTTGGGCTCATCCTCGGTGAAGCCGGTCCAGAGGGAAACCTTTCTCCTGCATGCTCATCTCGCAGACGGGACCTGGCTGGCCTGGCTCAGCGCGCCAACAGGAGTGGGGTGCTCCGGCTGCAACTGCGGGGAAGGCCCGTCAGAGGCAGGAAGGGGCGCTTTTTGGCCAGGAAGGGCAACGGAGGGAAAGCCGAGATGACCACTGCCACCCCATGGCGTCCCGACCTGGATATGGGGCCGGAGTGACAAAAAAATAAGTGTCAAAAAGTCCCAAAAATTTTCGCCACCATTTTGGTGGGTGTGGCTTGGGGGTGTCATGTGACTGAGTGTGCATGAGTGATGTCAAGTTGGCCACACCCACTCAGTCACATGCCCCCACCTAGCCACACCCACTCAGTCACATGCCCCCACCTAGCCACACCCACAGAACCGGTAGTAAAAATTTTTAGAACCCACCTCTGGACTAGACGTGTTTTTTTGTAGCTACCCATTACTGAATGCTTATCCACAAATTCAGTTCTTGCAAGATCACAGCGGCCACGTGAACGGCAGTTAGATTGTCTGCCGGCAGATCTAATGGCAGCACTCACGAGCTTGTCTCCTAAATGCTGACCCTTGGGTGCAATATTGAAAGCCCATTGGCCTGATCGCACAGGAGCTGCTGGCCGGCAGCGTGATTGAGGCAGCGCGCATGATCCTAGCTCCGCAGCGCTAGCCAGGGCGGAAAAGAGGAAACTGCGACTTGGAGCGGCACGAAGGAGGAGAGCCGCAGCACCATTGAGCTGGGTGAGTCCCCCGCCGTTCGGCCACACCCGTGATCAGTGCCACAGCCTCCCAGGACACCGGGAGGCAATTTATCCCCTGCCTGTATTCCGGGCATGCTAATTAACACTCGGGTTCAGTGGCGATTGTTGCGGCAGGGCCCATTAGGGAGAGACCACATGCATTGGCATTTCAAAATGGCGGACGCCATGGCCAAGGACGCTGCCATCATGGCGGGAAGCCCAGCACCTTCCTCATCGGGCAGCAATAAAAATGCAGGCCCATCCCGGACCCGATCCTCCAAGAGGAGGGCTGCCACTGAGCCCCGCTCCAGCAAGTCCCACAAGGACTCTAGAGCTGCAGAGAGGGACGCCAAACAAAGACACAATGCCATCGAGAGAGTAATTGCCAAAGCCCAGAAAGCTTCAGCCAAGAGGGCAAGCGGTCCCCAGATGGGACAACCAGCCTGCGCCCATTCTCCTGCATCTCAGCAGTTGGGGCCACCTGATATTCCTGGAGCACTGCAGGCATCTGCATGGTCTCCATATGATACTATGGAGCAGCCTTTGACCTTGCCTGGCAACAGTGAGTCATTCTTTGGCTCCATGCCAGCCCCTAGGGGCCACGTGCCCACCTGGGACCAACCTCCACCTCAGAGGTCTTCCTCAGCTGAGGCGACCTTCACTCCTTCTGCTGCAGGCCTTCGCTTGGATGAGCAGTCAGAGCCTATGATTCCGGCCAGCATGGGAGCTTTGATCACCGAGGCCATTAAACAGAGGATTGCAGCCGGTTTACAACAGAGGGCTACTTCGGGGTCAGATCTCCCCAGAGCCCATGGGCATCAGCAGGGGCACCTTCCCTTAGGGGAGGCCTTTCCTCCTCACGAGCAGGACTATTTCCCGACCTCTTCCAGCCAGGAGTCCTTGTCAGGAGAAGAAGGCCAATGAGAATTTGATTTGTCCGATGATGAAGGCCTTACACCTGATCAGCCTGCCTTTGTAGGCCTCTTTCAACCTCAGCTTTTCAGATCATTGCTTTTCAAAGTAAAAAATACAACTCGCCTGGGTTCCAACCAAGCACCTCCAGATGCGGCTTCAGGGTCGGCTGATCCTACAGATCCGCTATTTGCAGAGCCAACCATTGAGGCGGAGGAGATTCCGGCTCCTAAGCTTTTCCTAGACATAGTGCAGAGACAGTGGGCCTCTCCCGGGACAGGCCCCAATCCCAGCGGGTCTGATAGACGTTTTTATAACATCAGACCAGAACTATCCAAGGCCCTTCAGGTCCCGACAGTGGACGCCCCGGTGGTTGCATTGTCCTCATCCTCCTTAGTCACAGGGGCCCCGGAGGAAGCTCTCAGACCCGAGGAAAAAAGGGCGGAGCAATTGTTGGCTAAAGCCCATCAGGCGGATGTCTGGGCTGTTAAGGCCTCCACAGCAGCCTCTTTCTTTAATAGAGCTTCATTGCTCTGGCTGCGGCAGCTGCAGGACAGGATTCCAGCCGATGACACGAGGTCCCACCAGGATCTAAACAAAATAATGGTGGCTATGGAATTCTCCGCGGACGCCACACTTAATGCGGCTTGATTTGTGGCAAAAGCCATCGGATCGTCTGTGGCCTCCAGACGCCTACTGTGGCTCCGCCAGTGGCAAGCCGATGCTAGAAACAAATGGTGCCTGGCATCAGCCCCGTTTTCAGGGGACAGATTGTTTGGGGAATCCCTGGAACCCATTTTAGTCGAATCCAGGGACAAACACAAGATTTTGCCGTCCATGTCCTGGAGAGCAGAATCCCGTCCGGCCCCTTATTTTCGTTCCTCGCCCTTTTGAGGATGGGATAGCGGCCTTGGGCTGCCACGCTACGAAAGACCTTTTCCTCCAAGGCAAGGGCAGCAACAGGGCAGACAGGGACAAAGGTACCCACCCAAAAGATCCTCCCTTTCGACACTCTCAATGACTGCTCGTCCGGTCCTCCCATTGGGGGTCGCCTGGCATTCTTTGCCAGCCAGTGGGAGGAGACCACCTCGGACACCTGGGTCAGGGAGATGGTAAGGTTGGGCCTCTCCCTGGAGTTCCTATCCACCTTCCCCCCGAGGTTCTTCATCATTGTCCGGTTTCAAAGGATCAGGCAAAACGGCTCCTCATGGAATCGTCCATAAAGCATCTTTTGGATATCTGGGCTATCCAACCAATTCCAGAGGAGCAGCGAGGACAGGGGTTTTATTTCCTTCTGTTTCTCGTATAGAAGACCTCGGGGTTCTGGAGGGCAATTCTAGACCTCAAGACTCTGAACCGTCATGTTGTTTATCGGCGGTTCAAAATGCAGTCACTCCAGACCATCTTGGAGAGCGTCAGAAAGGGCGACTTCCTCACGTCAGTGGATCTGACAGAGGCGTACCTTCATGTCCCCATCCTTCCCGTCCACAGACAGTTTTTCCGCTTCCACTATGCGGGGAAGCATTATCAATATCAAGCATTACCGTTTGGCTTATCCTCCGCCCCCAGGGTGTTCACCAAACTGATGGTCGCTCTGGCGGGGCATCTACGAACCCTGCCCATAAGGCTCCAGTTCTATCTGGATGACATACTTATTCAGTCCACCTCGGAATCCCAGGCGAGAAAGGACTTAGATACCACGCTACAGGCCCTACAGGCCCACAGCTTTTGAATAAACAGGTCCAAAAGTCATCTGAGCCTGATGACTTGGCTACTTCATTTGGGAGCAGTCATCGACACGGTGGAATCCAAAGTATATCTTTCCCAGGAACGCCAGTCCAGCTTGAGGGAACTGGCAGTGCGAGTCGGGAGGGAACGCAAAGTTCCTCTTCTCCTTCTTTCCCAACTCTTGGGAAAGATGGGGTCATGCGTTTCCATCATCCCATGGGCACGCCTCCACTCCATGAGTCTCCAGTGGTTCCTCCTCCCGTATCAGAGAGATGGAAGCAGCAGCTCACAGACAAGAGTACAGGTACCTCCAGATGTGATTCTCTCTCTACAATGGTGGACTTCCGATGCCATCGCCAAGGGCTGCCTGTTTTGAGAACCAGATCGCCTAATCCTGACTACCGACACCAGCCTTTTCGGCTGGGGAGCTCATCTTCAGTCCCACATGACCCAGGGACAGTGGACTCAGGAAGACCTGAGACACAATATCAATTGGTTAGAGCTCCGAGCGATCCACTTGGTTCTCAGGAGGTTCCAGGATGTGGTCTCGGGATGAGACATCTTGGTCTTGACGGACAATGTCACCACCAAGGCCTATATCAACCGCCTGGGAGGGACCCATTCCAGGGCTCTCATGTCGGAGGCCTCGCAGCTGGGCCTCTGGGCAGAGACTCATCTGCGGTCCATACGGGCGGCGCACATATCGGGAGTGACAAATGTGCAGGCGGACTGGCTCAGCTGACCATCAGTCAACTATGTGGAGTGGCGCCTGCACCCGTCCCTGTTCCGGGACATCACAGACCATTTCGGCCTCCCGACAGTCGACCTGTTTGCCAACCAGGACAACTGTCAACTCCCACAGTTCTTTGCCAGATTTCCGACTCCGGGGGCAGAAGGAGTAGATGTGTTATGCAGTCTGTGGCCTCCGGGATTGCTGTATGCCTTCCCTCCTCTTCCTCTCATCCCAAAGGTCATCAGGAAACTGTTGGAGGAGGGGGCAGAGCTTCTACTCCTGGCTCCCCACTGGCCCAGACGTCCTTGGTTCATGGACCTCGTGAATCTATCCGTGGCTCAACCCTGGAGGATCCCTCAGTACAAGGCGCACCTCAGCCAGGGGGCATTGGTCCATCCGGACCCTCAGTGGTTCCAACTGACCGCCTGGTGCTTGAACGGTGCCTTCTGAGTGGGGACAACCTTTCCTCCAGGGTCATCAAGATGATCCAGGCCTCACGCAGAGCCTCGACCAACAGGATTTACAACGCCACATGGCAGGCCTTTTGTGCATGGATAAAAGGGATTTATCCCCATGGATGTTTCCATTGCCCAGGTCCTGGAATTTCTTCAGGACGGGCTAGACAACGGACTATCACCTAATACAATCCAGAGGCAGGTGGCAGCCCTGCCCTCCATTTTGACATGCGGATCCAGAGATTCACTATCCCAGCATCCCGTAGTCCACCAGTTTCTCAGGGGAGCAACTAATCTTCGACCGCCCATAGTGCATAGGTTCCCGACATAGGATTTGTCGAAGGTCCTCAACTCCCTTACCCAAAGTCCCTTTGAGCCTCTGAGGGAAGTCAGTCTGCGCTACCTTATGTATAAGGTGGCGTTTCTTGTGGCCATCACATCAGCCCAGAGAATTTCAGAGCTGGCAGCTCTATCAATACGATCAGACCTTTGTGTGTTCCCAGGGTGGGAACAGGGTGGTCCTGAGACTAGACCCAACTTTCGTTCCCAAGGTCAACACTTGGTTTCACAGGGCCCAGGAACTTGTTCTCCCGAACTTCTGCCCTGAGCCGGTCCATCGATTGGAACACAGGTGGCATACCTTGGATGTCCGGAGGGCCCTCCGAATATATGTCAAACGCACCTCATCCTTGCGGAGGATGGAGTCTCTATTTGTCTTCTTCCAGCCAGCCATGTTGGGCAACAGGGTCACCTCCTCCACCATAGGAAGGTGGATCAGGGCGTGTATCGCCAAGGCCTACGAGATCCAGGCCTTGCCTCTGCCAAGAAGTATCACCGCCCATTCTACTAGGAGTGCGGCTACCACTGCAGCATGGGCGACACAAGCTTCCATCAAGGAGGTCTGTTGAGCGGCTACCTGGTCCTCTCCATCCTCTTTTATCCACCATTATAAGTTGGACACTTACACCTCGGCTGAGGCGGCCTTCGGCAGACGGGTTCTTCAGAGTGTCCACACAGGACTGGGGACTTTGGACCGGGCCGCGCCCTCCCAATAGGACAGCCAGCTTTGGTATGTCCCATTCCTGGATGCTGTCTCCACTAATATGGAGAAGGGGTGTTGGTCTTACCAGATACGCTCCTTCTTGTTGATGTGGAGACAGCATCCAGCCCCACCCGGATTTGTGTCCGGTCCTGGGTCCACGAGGGCACACAGCTACAACATTGATCAACACGCAAGTCTGCATCAATGCCTTCGTCAAAAAGCAGGAGACACAAGCGAAAGAGGCGTGTCATCTCAATTTGCAGACTCAGTCCTATTGGATTACAGACGGAGTTAGCCCATTCCTGGATGCTGTCTCCACGTCAACGAGAAGGAGCGTATCAGGTAAGACCAACGCCCCTTCTCCTTAAAATATCTCAAGAATATTAATCACAAAGTCTGTTGATTTTCCAGCAAAAAGGTTTCAACACTCAAATAACCTCATGACTCAATGCCGCCGCATTAAAAAACCGCCTGGAGTCATCTATGTGTGAGTTGAGTGGTTATATAAATTTGTTTAATAAATAACAACAATATAAAAGTACTGCGACCATTGTAACTTATTCTTTTCTTTTCTAATCCATTCTGGGAGGTCAGTTTTGCATTGCCCTCTTTTTCTTTATCTACAGGGATGGCTTATATTACATGTCACTAATAGGGAAATGGGCTCAATTTGTTTACCTTGCACTATGTAAGATCTTCTCAACTTCATTAGTTCACAGTAATAGAGAAGGACTAAAGTACATTTCTGCCCAAAGCATTATGTATTAGTCCAAGTGGCTAACAATATGTATGCTAAGAAATAATTTGCAGCATTAGGATAAATTGGTAGACAAAAACACAGAAAATTGTCAGATTCTTACTTCTTTATAACTTGATTCACATACCATGCAAAACCATAATGTGCTTAGAGTGATGTGTTGAACCCATCCATCAGGGCTTAACAAACCAATTCACTGTGAGTTATTCAAGTTACCTCATCCTAAACCCTTAGATGAGGGTTTTCAGCCACTATATATTGTTTTGTCAAAAGCAGGACTACAACCAAGTTGTAGTATTCTTCCAGCAGAAAAAGTTGATTTTCCATGTGATTTGGAATTACCCTCTTTAAGGATATCCCCTTAAACACTGAATAAAATGTGGAGAATCTCTCATTGTACCCAATTTTAATGGGCTTTGAAAAGCTTCTAAAATCAATATTTGGAATTCCCCAGATGACAGAACCAGATGAAGAAGACTGTAGCCATATAATGTGACATAAATGAGGAAAATTTGGGCTATAGTACATTAGCAGAGAAGATGATTTGCATGTAAAAGGTCCCCAATTTCATTCATAGTTACTCCAATTAGAAAAGTATCAAGTAACATGTATGGGAAAGACTGAATGCTCTGCCTGCACTTGTAGGCAGTAATGAGTTAGATGGACAACTAGCCTGACCTAATATGTTATAATATTTCAAGTGAATGTGGGAATACAGACCATATGTGTAATCAATAAAACTAACCTTTATTGAAAAGGCATCAGTACTTCATGTTTATCTATATTTCCCAACAGATAAATGTTAAAAATATAGCCTCTTTAAATGAAGGAATGCTACAAAAACCAGCAATCTTGTCCTTCCAAGTCTGTACAAGAATTTAACTGGGAATCCAGAACTATGAACTGGATGTGACTTATACTTGAGTCATACAACCTTTATCTGAATAGATATGCGTGTATGTGGGTGTATGTAAACCTCTGCACAAAGTGTTGATTGACATGATTGTGTTATATTGGGACATGAGCTAAACCTGATTTTAGTCAAGTGTGCTTCATAACACTATTTCTTTTCTGTTTTGGAAGCTTAAGTCATTTAATTGTCTCATACCATAAAGGATCCTTTATCCTAATTTTAAACCTAGGTATGACTACAATGTATGTATTAGATACTGAAAGAACAAGATGGATTCAGTTACTCAGACCATAATAACCAATGGAGAGAGGAGAATAGATAGGCTTGACCATTTGGATTATATATGGAAAGTGTCTCTGCCCTTAACTACTTTCTGCTTAGTACAAAGGGAATAAAGGGAAGGTTAATAAACATAAATCATCTATTTTTAGAAGACACCTTTCTATAGTTAAAGTTTATTTTAAATTCACAGCTTAAATTTTCCATTAACGAATCATGTAATTTTTCTGTTTTTTTTAATCTGTATTCTAAATTTCATTTTTTATTTCCTATGATTTTAGAAGGAAAGAGAACTGATTTAAAAGGCAACAACGGAAAATAGATTAATATAGTAAAACTTAATTAAAGAGTAAACATAGTGTAATTGCTAGAATGACAATATTTCAAACTTTATAATGAGAATCTAGTTTACTTATTTATATTTATTACTCTCTTAATGAAGATGAGAGGATAAAGGCACCGAGTGGCTGGGACTATATAACACATACAGGTGGGGCTGGGTTTCAGGAGTGAGTATTGTGAGAAGAGGTTTATTTCTTAATTGTGATGTGCCTATTTTTAGAGCTTGCAATAATGTATTTTTTTTAAGTTTTAAACATTGTGGCCAGAAGAAACTATGAAAAGACCTTTTGCCCTTTTGTGAGAAAGAGTTGCAAAAGTTTAGCAAGGCACAAATAGTAAAAAGTATGAATGTCTGTGTAATGCAGTTTCTGGACAAAAAATAAATCTAATCAAAACAACCAAAGGAAACTGAGCTTATCTTTTTTTAAAAAATATCTATTGCAATTACTATAGAGTACTACTATTCTTGGGTTGCTTTTTTCTGTATTTGTATTTAAATTTACCACTCTAGAAACATCTTGCTATAACATTTTGGTTATATCTAATTTATTCTATTTCAATAATTTTAAAAAATCATATTACATCATTGAAACATTTACAATTATCAAGACCATTTTTTTTTCTAATTTGGTTCCTATTTTTAATACATTCCAAACTGGAATATTTGAAGAAAAATTATGTATAAAACTATTGGAACAAAAACTGGATTTAAAAAAACGTTTAGTTGTCTGTGTATTATGAGGCTCCATGTTATTCCCATGTAACCAGCAAATCATTCTTGAATATATCTTTATTTTTTTTATCTTTATAAAAGTACCTTCATTTTCTCTATAGTAATCATGTTTATACATTGTACTAAGTCAATATATATTTTAGTAATAGTTTGTTGAATAAGTAATTACTATTAAATAAAGTGATTACTATTAAGTAATTACTATTTAGGTTTGACTAATATATTCCTTATAATAAGAAATATAAGAGCACTAGCTGACTATAAAACTATTTCTCCTTTCATTAGGCATTCCATTATAGAGTAATATTTTGTCTCTTCAATCTTACTTAATCAGAATTAGTTCAGAGAGGCTGTTTTTTACAAGTCAAGCAATTCATATGAACTGATATGATGTTAGTACCTATGTATTGCTGATGGAGAGCAGTTTCATTTGCTTAAAATATATTGCACATTAAGTTTATTGCAAGAAAGTTGCACAAGACTTTTTCAGTAGGATGAACAGAGCAAACAAAGAAACAACAGACTTCCTTTACAAAACTATAGGTAGGGGTTTTTTTACTTTTCCTTCATGCCTCCAATCCAACTCATCTTGGGCATTTGTCAGAATAAATTTCTGTGCACAATTTTCTGGAAACGTTAGAAAGAAACGAAAAAGAATCTAGGAACAACTAATTGGTCAATTGTTGATATTCAAATTCTATTTCAATATGAAGTCCATGTGTGACAATAGCTGCTAGCATCAAAGCAGGAACTCTGTTTTAGATTCATTTGCCTTGTAGGTCCCATTTTCTCTCCCATCTGGATCACAGTTTGCAGAGTTAGGTTCATGATTCTTGGGGCTTTTCCCATATGTTCTTATTTCACATTCAGATCTGAGGCCAATTATGATTCTTTTCAGCAATTAGAAAGTTACCACAGGGTTCCATTGTGCTAGAAAGACAGACCAATCACCACCTGCCACAACCGTGGTTTCACACTGGACAAACATTGTGATCATGCTGACTCTTTTTCCATCTGGGATAAATTAAGGGATAATGCAATGTACAGGTAGAAATTGCTTTTGATTTTCCTACTTCATATTCAATTTCTCTTCCCATTGGCTAAGCACTATATTTGTATTTATTGATGGTGATGTATCACAGATTTAGTGTATATGTCAGTATCACATTTCTACATGACTACGTTGTTTACATAATTTTTGAATAGCAATCCTTTCCCATTAATATTTCAGTGCATCAACCAAAAAAATACACTCAATTCCTTTCAGACACATTCTAATTAGTGAACTGCTATAACTCACTATTTGGATTTTTGTGCATTTTTAAAAAATATACTACTAAATATGAAAATAATCCTTTCCCTTTCCCCTCCCCCAAAGTATTTCAGGATTTCTGTTACAAACCTAGAAGCTTTAAAAGTTACCAATAACTCATCTGACAGAACTAGTTTCTTGACCACTATTTTAGTTCATAGACTTATTCTTACTCTTCCCACAGTATCTTAGTTCAGAGTGAATTGAGGTAAAGAGATGATAATTTATTCTGTCAGCAATCTGGAGGAATGCTATTGCAAACAGCACTTTATAAATGGGTTACATATCTTTCACATCATTTTTTTCTCAGTGATATAAAATTTGTGAGAAAATGTGATCCACTTTATAGATTTAATCTAATATCATTAATAAATGAATAATGAATTGAAATAACAGACATGATCTCTTCCCCGCAAGTGGCTTTTTCCCATTTAATAAAAAATTGCTCTTTAAGTCAGTGGTGAAATCTAAAATTTTTTCCTACCGGTTCTGTGGGCGTGGCTTGGTGGGGTCATGTGACTGGGTGGGCATGGCTATAGTCATGTGACTGGGAGGGTCAAAAGACAGAAACTCACTTTAACAATGTCCTGCTGGAGCAGGGGGTTGGACTAGATGACCTCCAGGTCCCTTCCAGCCATGGATTGCTGTGCTCTTTCAAGGTATCCTCTGAAGCTGCATCTAGTGCCAGGTTTGTGGTCCTTCCTTCCTCTCCTTTTTCCCTCCTTCCATTTCTTTTTCTTTCTTTCTTTCTCTTTCTTTCTCCCCTCCCTCCCTCCCTCCCTCCCTCCCTCTTTCTTTCTTTCTTTCTTTCTTTCTTTCTTTCTTTCTTTCTTTCTTTCTTTCTTTCTTTCTTTCTTTCTTTCTTTCCTTCCTTCCTTCCTTCCTTCCTTCAAATAAAACAAGCATTATTTTAGTGACATGATGATGTTTTGCAGGCAAAGTAACATTTGTGAATTGATTGGCCCCACAGGGTTATAGAATTTGGTGTTCATGGTCTAAGGAGAAAGAGGAAATGAATGTTGATGCTTGAAGAATTACCAAAGAACAAAGGCAAAATTAGATGTCGGAGGCGGAAACAAAGCCTAGTATTATAGTGAGACCACAGCTTAACAGACTCCTGTTTTGTACATTTCAGATACAGTGGACCAAATTTCTACTCAGGAATTCTCTTCCCCACCCCACCCCCCGGTGTAAAAAAATGACAAGTGCATTGCACCCAAAGTAGTCCAATGAAGCAGTTAAATTTATGTCGATTCTACCTTGATTTTACATCTTTTATCATCTAGACTGTTTGCATAATTTGTCAGTATGAAAATGACACAAATGATACCCTTTGTAT
>QLTV01001698.1:5731495-5826976 GCA_003457575.1 Thermophis baileyi
CAGCTGCATCATTGTCCCCTCCTGTATCTTTCCCCCCAGGCAGAAACAAGAAGCAGCTAACATTGCAGCAGCTATAAAAGGTCTTGGGAAACTCTAGGGAGTATCAGCTGATCACAGAAGTGTTACTTAATACTCTTTATAATGAAAATGTTTGTAATCTTGTCCTTCTTCCTGAAGGGAAGAGGTTAATCCCATCCCTAGATGGGTGATTGATAGGTTTCCCTGCCCTAATCCTGTCAGTTTCTGTTGTTTATTGACTTGATTCAGCGTGTATCGGCTGCATTCCAGCTGCAACTGTTAAGTGGAGCTATTAACTGAAGGGGGAGAGAGAAAAAAATCCCTCTCTTGCACTTTATTTTTAACCGGTTCTCCAAACTGCATAAGCAATTTACTAACAGTTCGTGCGAACCGGTGAGAACCAGTTGAATCCCACCTGTGGCTACCATGGAATAAAAAACAGTGTTTCTGGGTCAGATAATAATTAGAATGAAATGTATTTATCTCCATTCAGCATCATTTGCTGACTAGAGTGGAATAACTAATATTATGCAGATGTCACATAAAAGGATTTGCATTCCTAGACATGGAAGAGTTTAACCCAGATGCTGTTTTGCCCAGTTAATTTCTGGTTCATTTCATATGTAGCACCTTTCTAATTTATTTACTCATTTTATAAACAGTAGGCTTTTTATATTATCTTAAGACATATGTGGAGGGCTGCTTAGATTCTCCACAAAATATATTGATTATGCCTGTAAGAAGTTTATATGTTTATGGACTATGAGAATCTGCATTTTGCTTGGAACTGGATTATACCCACAGGCTCAATAGAATTGCTCAGACACAGTCAATGTGTAGAAATTGGGTGAAGTGGCATGTTGGAAGGATTTATTTGGATTGCTATGAAATCCTTGCATTCCTTCATATGGAAGAGTTTGGTATAGATGATACAGCTTCCTTTGTATGAGAAGTCCAATTTAACTTCAATGTAAAAAAAAAAACAAGTACTAGGAATACATTTTGAATTTATAGTAGTGATGAATATTCACTTACATGTAAATTTCTTATATTAGGATAAAGGTTGGCATTAATGAAAAAGTAATACATTTACAGTGTATTTTTTTTTTACTTTGTGGTTTAGAGATGAAGTGGTTGGCAAAGGAAGAATACTTCACAACCCTAGAAAAGTATGATTCAATTATACTAACTGCAAACTGTATATAACTTTCTGATTTTCATGATTCAGAGTTCTCTGAAAATCAGCATTGTTCTCATTTGAGTTTTCATTAAAAATAGCTATTCTTTTCTTATTACTCTTAAACCTGAGCCTATATTCACATCTAATGAAAGATGAGTTCCCTCTTGTGGTTAATTCTTGCCATTGTTCTTTCATTTAAAAACAGTAAAAAAATTGAAATCAAAGGTAGAAAGAACTTAACCTGCATGTCATTTTTATTCAATGTGCGTTTTTTAGATTAGTTGATTATGTTTAGAAATAAATAATTTCATTGATTTTCTTTATTTAGCCTTTCTGGTTGTCCACGAGCAAAGAAAAGTGGGATTAGAATAGTACAAAGTAAAGAAGACAAGGAAGATCAAGAGCCAATTAGGTAAGTATGGATCGCTATATATGATTTAATCAACTATGTCGGTTTTCTTATAGTTGAATGATAATGCTCTCCCATATGTATAAATTTTGGTCATTTTTAAGCTTATGTATCTATATAATTAGGGTTATCTTGTTCAATTTCTTATCATATAATTCTACCAAATAATAAACAAGAGAGTTACCCAGTACAAGCTAGAAGAAACTTGTTTTGGTAAAGAAGTGTAACATATTGGAATATTATCCAGTAACACAATGTATTCACATATTTTTCATGCCTGGTCATGAGACGGAATATGAAGAAAGCTTTCTCTTGTCATAGGCAACAGCAAGAAATTATGTTGGATCAAAGCCATTTTCTTTTTATGTACAAATGTTTGCGTATCATTTGTTGACATCCCCATCACCACACACACATACCATTTTTATTTGTCCAGGAAGGATTTTTATAAAGCAGCAATTACAAAAGAACCATTAAAAATACAGTGGGAAAGAGAAATATTGAAAATAGGATGATGTTTTCTTGTTTTGTTTTTTAGTAGAGTCTTCAGGTGACAATACTGAAAATTACAATTACATCGATACTGTAATTTTCAAAGCAATCCTAATTATTAGGGCAATGCTTTGATTCAGAATGAATCCTGAATGTGATCCCGAATAACATTCGGCATCACATTCATGGGGCTTCTTTTCACTTACCAGAAACAAGACATCTTACTATAGAAATTATTCTAAAGAACATCACATGAACTCCAATTTGAAGTTCAAGAAGTCATCCTGGAAAAAGCAGGATGTCATGTGCACACACAGGGGAAAAATGGGTACAGTAAAATAGACCTTGAAGGGGTGAAATTCAGGGGTGAAATTCAGCAGGTTCTGACAGGTTCTGGAGAACCGGTAGCGGAAATTTTGAGTAGTTCGGAGAACCGGCAAATACCACCTCTGGCTGGCCCCAGAGTGGGATGGGAATGGAGATTTTGCAGTATCCTTCTACTGCCACGCCCACCAAGCCATGCCTACAGAACCGGTAGGGAAAAATTTTGAATTTCACCCCTGCCTTGATGACTGGGTTCAACATTCTACCTTCAAATCCGTGCATTTGATGATGGATTACCCAGCTGAACTGAAGGGAAATAAATGTGTACATATTTTCACAGTCATTGTTATCTGATTTCATTGTAGTTCAGATATGCTTTTTTAGAATTCCTCATCTGTTCCCATGTTTCTTTGAACCTCATTCAGTCAATTTGTTTGTTCTATATCTTTCATTTCTTTTATCTTATTTCAACATGGATGCTAAATTTGAGATAGGCGTCTATAAAAATTTAAATACGTACATACAATTTCTCAGTTTAGTTAGTCCTTCTCTCTCAATAAGTAATTTATTGTGCTACATAAGCTTCTTTTTAATTGTACAAATAAATGTAATGCCTTATTAGTTATGTCTCTTCTCATGTCTTTTTTCAGTCCCTAAGCAATGTTGTCCCACCATCCCATATTTAATAGGGAATGTCACCCCACTACTTTTTTTCAGTTGTCTTATACTTTATTTCTGTCCTGCATCATTTATAATACACCTGCTAATGTCCTAAGGGAATGTCTGACTTTTATTGCAAAGAAAAGCTATGCTTATTTGTCCTGGCTAGGAATCCAGAAGGTTGCAAAAACAGAAATAATGGTCCTGTCACCATTACATCCTTAGTCCGATAATGATTTCAACAGAAGGAAGAAACGTTCTTCTATGGCAATAGTGGAAGAAGTAGTAGTTAGTGTTTGCAGCAAAAGAGAATTTTCTACACTAATGACTCTGTCATGGATTTTTGCTCCAAATCTAGTGTTTCACTTGGTTTTCCTAAGGGTTAACCTCTTACTACCCAACTTTCCCAACCTTTCACAGTGAGCACCAGCCAATCGCCACTTTAGAGCCACAGTTGATGTGTCTTCTGTTTTTTTCCACCTGGTATTCCTTTGAATTCAATTTTTGTTCTGTTAAATGGGTTATTTTGTCAAGATCAGGAGTTATGTTCTTCTCAATAACTGCTTCCTCCTGTCTGGTTTACCTATGCCCAGTCTATTTGGCTGCCATATTACATGTCAGTGTCTTAGTGTCAGCCTACCTCCTCAGTAGAATACATTCTTTTCAAGGGAAGTTGCTTTTCATTGCTGCTTAACTTTCCTCTATTTAAAATGTATCAGCATCTTTGTATGACTTTAGTACAGTAATCCTGGCCAAGCAACAATAATATAATTATTTAATTTAATTGAAAGAGAAGGGGTTTTTTTTCCTTAAAAGTTTCACTGAATTTCTTTGCCCGGTTTCTGCCTACATTTTCTAGTGCATGTTACGGCGTACTGCTTGCAGGTTTTGACTCTCCTACTTCTGATGTGGGAATGCAAAACAATTAAATATTCTGAATCAATAAACGTATAACCATCAGCATTAAGTACCTAGAAAGTTATATCACAGTGGAACATGGGAATTGCTGCTGTCTATTTTCCCTCCATTTCTTAGCAGAGTACAATTGGGTAAGCTGAAAAAAAGGAACACGCTGTGCCAAAATGTTCTTCATGAGTTATGAAAGGGAGAAGAATAACTGAAATGTGATGATGGCTCTTCAACCATATGGGCACTTAGGTGAATGATACTTTCAGAATGGAAAGCTACTGCAGCAATGTTTTCTTCTCTTATTCAGCTTCCATTCATTTCATTCATTTCTACAGTATAGTAATTTCATTTTTAGCACTGCTCCCATAAAAGGCACTCGGTAAAGAATAAGTGGAAAGAACATGACATCCAAAACATTATTAACAATGCTGCATAGTCTCTGAGCACATGGTCACAATACAGTGCTATGATGAAATATCAGTTTAGTTTCTTCCTTCATAATTTCCCCAGGGCTTTTGAGATATCAGCCACTGATTGGACACTGCTGGAGGAATGACCAAAAAATAAAGATAGAGATAAACAGGGCAAGGATAATTGTTATTCAGATTTTGCAGGCAATGGCTACTGGAATCTGCGAAAACACAGTAGAAGGGCTTTAAACAAGCAACATATTAAAATGGGGGATATGATGTTAAAGCTAGCTCAAGTTTTACTCAGAGTAAGGTTGACTATCTGACTTTGGAGATTCCTGCCATCTAAAGGATTGGCCAGCAAAGTATCAACAAGGAATTTTGGGGAAGCATGCCATCTCTCTCACTCTTCTTTATTCTACAATCAGTCAATCTATTCCATCTCTTTATAGATACTTGGAGCTTATAGGTTTGCACAGTCATGTGCTATTTGCTGGAAGCAGGTGGAGTCTGAGAAGCAACATGGTTGTTTTGCCAATGGGCCAGCCTAACCAGAGTCAATCTTCTACTAGTGGTTTGGCCCAATCACTTTCTCAGGCAAAAGATAGAGGAAAGAAAGAAATACATGAATAGTAACAATGAAAGTATATATTTCCCAAGTAATTTTCCCAAGTTGAATATTTGTAGGGACAAGCTAACTCAGATTGTCATTTTCTGTGCTGAGGGTACAGTCTCATAGTGGAGTGAGTACTCCTTGTACAAGCAAGGAGCTATCCATGTTGATGGAGTGCTGATTCATAAATATTATATTTGTTGTCTGCTTATTTAGAAAAGCAGTTATAGACTTGACATTCCCTATTGAATATCCAAAAAAATAAAAATAAAAAAATCTACATTTGCTGTAAGTGAAAAATCTGGATATTATTACTAAGTACACTAGCATGCTTTTTTTTTTTTTAATCAAATTTAGAAACCACCCATTTTCTTCACAGAAGGACTCTGTGTTTACTGTCTATTATTCAGAAAGGAGCAAATTTGCTTCCACTGTAACAGATCTTTCTCAGATTGGTGGTGCAACATTCCAGTATATGTACATTGCTAGTTTATTAAGGTTATTTCTTAATTCCATGAACATCTTTTACATTTGCGTTGCATTTCTTGGTTGGTGTTCTTATTGTTTTGTTTTGTTTTTAAACCATAAAGCATGATTGTTCTTTTTTTTATGTGAGATTTATTTTGACTTTGTTGTAGAGGCTGCCAGGTATATGATGGCAAGACAGTAAAGTTAATTTCATCTATCTGCTATCCAGATGTCCAGTTCCTGGTTGTGATGGTCAGGGTCACATAACTGGGAAATATGCATCTCATCGTAGTGCATCAGGGTGCCCTCTTGCTACTAAAAGGCAAAAGGATGGGTATCTGAATGGCTCCCAGTTTTCTTGGAAGTCAGTGAAGACGGAAGGTATGTCGTGTCCAACACCAGGATGTGATGGCTCTGGACACGTCAGTGGTAGCTTTCTTACACATAGGAGGTGAGTAATGGCATTATCTATCAGTCTGTCTTTCTATCAGTCTGTCTATCTTTCTAGCCATCCATCATCCATCTATCTATTGTTCCTATGTGAATTTTTAATAAGCATGAATCCTGTTGGTTATAGTATGCATGCATTATAATAATGTTTTAATACCTGTTATTTTGTGAGGCATACTTGTTTCAGATAAGTTGATAAAAATTGCACAACTTCAAACCTGTGGTTCTTTCAGGAGATTTAATGCTGAATCTATCATAATAATAATAATATCCTACCCTTGGTATTGTTTACATATAACAAACTGACAATAAAGTTCCATATTGTGAACTTTTCATCTGATACATCCATAGAGCACAGAGGACTCTAATGTGTATTAAGATCCCATTCACTTCAACTAAGATGCAGATTTATGAACAATAATATCTATATTCTTCTCCATTTTGAATTGAAAGTCCTATCTATCTTCTTTGTAAAGCTGCTTCCGGATGAACAGAAGCAAGAGAATCTGCTATGGAATGTGATTTTGCCCCCAATCTTTTCAAATGTACTCGCTGAACAAAAGAATAGGATATTTAAAAATCCCTGTGTTTAGGAAGATGCTCAGGCTTGGAAAATTATTCATATTTTTCTTTTTTAAGGGAACATAAGTCATTTCTAAGATAATCTGGAGTGAATGGGCAGCAGCTTGTCGATCATTATAAATCATAATTATTAGTACTTTGTTCTGCACTCTAAATTTTATAGAAAAGAAGCCTACCAATATAAAATAAACAATAAACAGTGTTTACAGTATATGTTCCCATCATGCTATGTTCTTTCAGAATAAACAACGTTGTTCAAATTGCAAAAAAATAATAATGCAGTAATAAGCAGAAAAAAATAAATTGGAGGTAAGGCAAAAGAAGAGAAACACTAAATAAATCTTGTTTATACCAGTATTATTCATTATACTTCTAAATATTTTCTATCCTTGCAAACCATTCTTGATCCATCACACCCATACATCATTTCCTTTATTGCATTTTGTTCTCTAATCATCATTTCTTGATTCAGTTTTAACTTTCTCAGTCTTCCCTTTCCTCTCTACCCAGTCATTCTTCCTTTATATATTTGTTTTGTCATTTCAATCTTATTAATTCCCTATATTAACCAAACCACCTTAACATCTTTGTTTTGTACTGGTCATTCTTTTTTGTACTCAACATTCATACATGCAGTGTCTAAATGTTTGATCCTACCCCTTCTTTCTTTACCATACACATCTCTTAAGTCATCTATGCTCCCTAACACATCTCTAGAATCTAGTATTCTAGAATCTTTAGAATACTGTACTCCTTCCAGCATTCAGCTTCATCCAAAATAATTTCCTTACTTTTATTCTTGATTCCATTCCCTCTGCTGAAGTCATCTTTTTAGCTGTTTTCATCCACTCCACAAATGCTGTTTAATTTCCATTAAAAGTAATCTGCATTTATTCTGCTACTTTTATTCTTAAGTATTTATTCTTTGATTACGCTCTTTGCTTTGTCTATCTAGGTCACAATATATCTTTCTCTTATCTTCATTTTTTGCAGCGTTTTTGTATATGTGATTTGTTTTCTCATCCACAACCTCTTTCAACCAAGCATCTTTTTATCACATGTCCTATTAGTTGCAACTCCACATATTTCTGTGGCAATCTATAACATAATTCTTGACAATGTTCCAATATCCATCTCATTCTTCCCTTCAGCCATTTTCCAGTCATTCAGTCTGGAGATTAATCTATTACTTTTGGCCCAGCGGTTAAGGAATCAGGCTAGTCCCATGTTGGGCATAAAGGCCAGCTGTGTGATTTTGGGCTAATTACTTTCTCTCTCAGCCCAACCCACCTCACAGGGTCATTGATGGGAAAATAGGAGGAGGAAAGTATATTAGGTATGTTCTCTACCATGAGTTATTTATAAAAAAAATAAAAGGGGAGTAAAAATAAATAAATAAAATATATGCCTTGTTTCCTTTCCTATAGTCAATCTACTTTCAGATTTGTTTCTTTCAGTTTTCTTCCATGTTCGGTTTTAACCAAGATCCACCTTAAAACTACCAGTAAATAGTCCATTCCACATTCTGAACCTCTCATCACATTTATACAGTATCTTGATTAATTCTCTTAATCTTTTAGTTTTTAGATTCATATGTGTACAGATCTTTTTCTAAGCAAATAGACACAACAAATGGTGTTCCATATTTACTGAACAATATGCCTTTGTTTACTAGTTAAAATGTAAATTTCTGTTGTATTGGTCCAAAAATGTACTAGACAAAGCAGCAGACTGTATGTCCCTGCATTTAAACCAGTTAATTGGCCTGATAGTATTAAGGAAATGAAATCAAGTTATTATCAATTGGGGAAAATAAGTATAAATTATACATATCACTTCTTTAAGATAAGGATCAAGCTATTAATTCATATGCTTTGGAAATATATGCTTTAGAGATAGTTTCAATAAGCCTACTATTTACCCTGTTTCCCCCAAAATAAGACATCCCCTGATAATAAGCCCAATCGGGCTTTTGAGTGCATGACAATAAGGCCAAGCGCTTATTTCAGGGTTCAAAAAAATATAAGACAGGGTCTTATTTTCGGGAAAACACGGTAATTAGTTTTATTTTTATGGCAAATATTTTTCTAATTATTGTCACAGCAGACTATAGGTTACTTTGATTAATCCTAGAAAAGCTAAGCAGGGTTGCAACCAATTGATGATTGGGAGCCTACAGGGAGAACAAAGAGTAAAAAAAAATGCATATATCCCAGAAAAAAATTAGTAATCTGTTTCCATGTCATTGCCAAAAAGACCAGAAGTTGAAGGTGATTTCATAGATCCTTCATGTTTTCATTTTTATTTAGACTAGGTTTATCTCATCTCAGAACATTGATGATGAACCCGGCTGCTGTTATAACATTTCACTGCTTGAAAATAAGGCATTTTCCCCCACAACAGTAACTGTTATTCTAAGTACCAGATACATTTTAATGGCAAAATTATATTAACATCAATATTTCAATTTTAACATTTCATTTTCTATATCCTAGAATACCTGTAAGTTAGCTTCCATGTAGTGAAGAGTATAAAAATAGTGTATCAGATATTATATGACAACATATTAATGTCTCTGAACAAAACTAAATATTTTTCTTAGCTACTATATTTTCCCAGTTAATGTTTATATTATAGTGAATGTATCTCTTGTTTGTATATGCAAATATGAACTATAGAATATTAAACATAAAAGATTGAACTTCTCTGAGAAGAATTCCTTTTCCTTTTCAAAAAGCAGTATCTTCTTAGTGGTAGTTGGGAGAGATTTTCTTCTAATGCTGTTTCCATGGTAGCTTTAGCTGACAGATTTACAATCAAAGGCCAATTAATAGTTCTTTCCTTGCTTATTGTCTACAGTCTATCAGGATGCCCCAGAGCTACATCAGCAATGAAGAGAGCAAAGCTGTCGGGAGAACAAATGCTTACAATAAAGCAGCGGGCTAGTAATGGTAAATAGTAAATGCTTCTGAAATTAAATGACATTGAAACCTTATTTCATGATGATGAGATTAATTTACTCATTATGATAATATAGAATCCTTTTAACACAGTTTTTGAATCCTTCTCAAGAAGTCATCAGAGTACAGTATATGAATCTGCTGTTGCTGTGACAACTTCATCCGCACTACTCCGTGTTCCTCTTCTGGTCTGGACTGAAGTAGTAAAACAAACTCTCAACTGAAGACTGTTCTGGCCACATTTTCTTCAGAAGCAAATCTCACTGGGTCCAAGAAATTATATAAAAATGCTCATGTATTTCATTCTAAATTCTTTAGGCTAACAAGAGGCACTAATTTCATCTCTATCTAGTTTGACAGTGTATTTAATTGCCATAGCAATTTTATTATGTAATTTACTATTTATATTTTTCCCAGGGGCCACTTTGAGGTAATTTTTATCCTGAAATATTTAAAAGACATCTAAAACAATTTGATAATTTTGACATACTGTATGTTCAAATTTGTTAACGAAAACTATTTTAGAATAGTTAAAATAATACATCAATAAGAAATTAAGATTATTCCTATTTCAAATTTCAAAAAAAAAAAAAAAGAAAGTTCTAGAAGTTATAGAAGAAAACATTTCCATTAAAAACCAAGGACTATTCGATTTTCCACTGGTTTCCCTGGTCAGAGAAATGGTTGCAACTGTCTCCCAATACTCCTTTTTCAATTGGATTTCATGTGCAATCATAGGATAAAAGCCCTAGTTGCTTACATGAAGAAATGCACTCTGTCATGAATTTGCCAGATTCATCTAGAATAATATTTCTATATTCCTGCACTGCTTAGACTCCATGAGGGATCAGAATTGATTGGAGTCTAGTAGCATGAATATACTGTAAATAGAATAACCCTTAAGTATAATGCTTTGAGTTTGATCTAAGTATCAACTCTTCCTATAGAATTATTGTTATTCATACATGAGTATAGAAAAGCATCACTTTTATCTAAACTACTTTTTCAAAAAAAAGAGGGAAATACAAGAGGATGAATGAGAGAAAAATGTAGAATTCCCTTATCTCTTATTGAACAAACAATAGGCTAGGTCAGTGGTTCCCAACCATTTTTGGCCATGCCCCACCTAAGCATGTCTAAAATCCTGATGTCCCCCCCCCCCCCGCAAAAAAGAAATCTTTCTATTTAAAAAAGTATTCAAAAAATGAAATCCTACTCACGCGGAGGAAGCCTAAAAGGCCATTAACTTGATTTAAACAAGGTTCCAAAGAACATGGCATCCATGAAAGAGAAAAATAAAAGAACGAAAGACAGTAGAAGTACTGACGAACTTAAAAAATAATAGTATGAAGGGATATGAAAAAACAGCAAATAAAGTTTCAAAACATATAATAGAGATCTGAAATGCATATATATAAAATAATTTTAATGAAAGCTTTTTCTGTAATACTTTGATCATATTAATTACTATACATATTAAAATAAAGGTACCTAACAAATTCAAAATACAATTTGAGCTCACCTCAATATCATATTTACAACGCACTCCTATGCATGTCTACTCAGAAGTAAGTACCATTGTCTTCAATGGGGCTTACTCCCGGGAAAATGTTGTAGGATTCCAGCTTTAGTCCACTTAAGTTAGTGAGATCCTTGTGCTTGATGCCTGCTGCAGAGAGATTTTATATTAGACTCCCATTTAGTCAGCTTCATTCTCAAGTCTCCTCGTTCAGTGATATCCAGTTGATTTCTTTTCTTCAGCAGTTTTCTTGCAAAGTAGTTTGAATTTGGGTATTTAGTTTCTGTCTCATCACAAAGCCATGCCATCGCTCCTTTTATATTGAATAAAGTTTTAAGTGACTCATCATTTTGCATTTCCGAGAGTTCTTGGTACTGCATTGAAACATCAGATAGATCCACCAGCACTGGCTGCACTACCCATGTTGAAAAATCAATTTGTTTTAAATCAGAAAATCTGTTCTGTCCCAGCACGGCAAACCCCCAGAAAGCGACACACACACACTGTTCTTTAAACAAAAAGGCTTTAATACTAATAATTGCTTAGTATTAAAGTGAATACTAATTCTTTGCCAAAGTGTTTGTTTTCAAGCACAGAACACTTTGGCCGGGATTCCAAATGTGAAAGACACAAGCAGGTCAATTAGTCCGTCAAATAATCATTACTTGCTGAAGTTGGCCAAGAGCCCGGACTGGAGTCAATCCAACTGATAGGGACGAAGTTCAGAAGGCAGCCAAGATGAATACAAACAAAATTGTCTTCAGCAAAAGTGTGTGGTGTGATCCACCCTTATATAGTCTTAGGGCGTGGCCCCTCTGCCGGCAAGCTTACTTTCGAGGAGACCTCCTTCTACACAGCCACTCTTGCCGGCTAGCTGCCCTGCGTGCTCTGGCATCAATCAGAGGCCCCTCCTCTTCACTGGAGTCACTGAACTCCTGCTGAGGAGGTGCAGAAGGCCCTGATTGCGCATCGTCCTCTGTACTGCATTGAAACATCAGATAGATCCACCAGCACTACCCATGTTGGAAAATCAATTTGTTTAAAATCAGAAAATCTTTCTTTCAAATCAGAAGCCAATATTTTCAGATGATCCACAATGACAAATACAGCAGCATCAGTCACCTCACATTTTTTTAGCCAATGAAACATGTCAAAATTATCAGAAATACGTTTTTGACATAACTCTGTAAGTGTAATGAAGCCAAATATCTTCGCCTGTGCATCAACAAGAGTTTAATTTGTTCCTTGAAGTTGTTTATTCAACATATTCAGTTTTTAAAAGATATCTGCTAAATAACTCACAAATGCTTTACCATCAATGGTTAGCAGGTGCTTCATTTCAGGCTTGTCACTTAAAAAGTCACTAAGAACATCAAATAGTTCCATTTAGTGGGAAAATGCTTTGGTAGTTCAGTAGGTGGAGGTGAATCACACAGGCCTGGCAAGGCCTACACATGCGTGGTCCAGCCCCAGATTGCTCTGAGAGGAAAAGTCTTGTAAAACACGGCCTGGGAAAACACAGACTAAAAATAACTGTAAATCTAACAATTTCTTACTTAAACTTGGGTTCTGATTCTGTATCCTCACTGCTGGGCTTCCCCTAGCAGCCATCCATTCTGTCTCCCCACAGAGCAGCTCTCCCTGCAACCACCCAGCAGCAAAGCCCACAGGAAAGAGAGAGAGAGAGACTCTGCCAGTCCCATGATCCTTAGTGGGAACACATCTGATTGGCTGGCAGTTGCTCCCTCCTCCCCCCAGCTGGGATATCCTTTTCAGACCAGGCCCTAGGAAATGCACTTTAACAAAGACAACAATAGGTAAATGAAACACAGCTGTTTCATCACAAATATATAAACAATTAGCGGGCTTTCAAAAATTCAGTTAATAGCTCATTTTCGAATTGCCCCCATTAAAATCAGATTGCCCCCCTGTGGGGCGTGGGCCCCACGTTGGGAACCACTGGGCTAGGTGAAAAACAGATACCATAGCAGTCTGTGAAGATCCTTAACCTTACCCTAAACAACTCATAGGCGCAAGGAGATCATACAGTCTCCAACACCTGCAGAGTACAATTGTCCTGCTACTTTCTCAGTATTCTGTGACATTCCAGGTGACATGGTTTCCTTCCGCCTTAATCTGTTTTATTTCCATACTCTTCTTACTTTGATTTTCTCCTTTTGCTTAAACAGGAATAGAAAATGATGAAGAAATTAAACAGTTAGATGAAGAAATAAAAGAGCTAAATGAATCCAACTCCCAGATGGAAGCTGATATGATTAAACTTCGAACTCAGGTAACAGTTTTACAAAGCCTTAAATTGAATGTGTTTCCAAGAAAGACAGACAGATGTATGCACACAGACATACTGGTACAATAGACACCCATCCATACCTCACACACCAGACACATGCATAAATGGGATGGTCCTGTAGAAAAGATGCAACTTTTTGCATCTTGCCCTGTAGCCCCCTGAAAAGCTTTTCAAATTGGGAAGATGCTTTTAAACTTACTTGCCAAATATCATTTCTCCCTCTTTCTTCAGGGGGAGCATGACTGGGTTTCATGACTGAACTCCATTAGAAGTACTTTGGATCGGGGTGGGTTCCAACTTACCTCGCTGCCGGTTCGCTCCCTCCCGCGCCACGTGGCCACGCCTTGTGGGCACACGTGCGCTTCACGCGCATGCACAATAACAAAAAATCCAATTTTTTTAAAAAAAAGCTGAAAAAAAGATGGCGACTGCATGCACAGTGCCGGAAGTCGGCTTCTGCGCATGCTCAGAAGGAAAAAATAAATAAAAAAATTCAAAAAATAAAATAAAAAAAAAGATGGCGGCCCCCACGGAGCAGCACTGACCGATCCGGTTCGGTGACATCATCGTGATATCACCAGCAGGCCACTACCGGTTCGGGAGGACCGGTCCGAACCGGGAGGAACCCACCGCTGCTTTGGATACAACCTAATATTATTGAGCTAAAATAATTATTTGCTTTTAAATTGTCATGTTTTACATTGTGCAATCATATGTTCTTTTAGATTACCACAATGGAAAGCAACCTGAAGACAATAGAAGAAGAAAACAAAGTAATTGAACAACAAAATGAGTCTCTCCTTCATGAATTGGCCAATTTGAGCCAATCTTTAATTCATAGTCTAGCTAATATCCAGCTACCGCATATGGTAAGTGATTGAAGGCTCAAATAAGGAATTAGGCAGTCTTCTTCACCTCATACAGTAGATGTCTTTTTGTTTTTATGTTTATGACTCCTCAAGCAGATGGAGATTTGCGATATCATCCCTGAAACCATAAAGATAAATTTAACTGCTTAAAAAGAAATGGTGGGCCAAATCCGATGTCTCCTGTAAAATTAAGTAAGCTTTAAACTAGGCCTTTTTAAATGTATTAAGAAAATATGTCATTGTGCTGTGATAGTTTATTTTGCATATATGAATATACAAAAAAAAGCAATTAGAAGTTGTATATGAACTACTATTTAATATCTCGTAGGAACCAATCAATGAACAAAATTTTGATGCTTACGTGACCACTTTGACGGACATGTATACAAATCAAGATCGTTATCAGAGTCCAGAAAATAAAGCCCTACTGGAAAATATAAAGCAGGCTGTGAGAGGAATTCAGGTGTGAACAGCTGCTATAGTGGTGAAAAATCGTACTTTTAAAAAAAAAGATGCCTCTTGTTTTTTGCTGCTGTAATTTACCAGAAAGTGTTATATATTTCTTTCTGTTTAAAACAGTGTTATGCTCACAAGACTTCATAATAATTTTATGTCTTGCTTTGAAAATAGTAATTGCAGAATAGTTTTTTGAATACATTCACATTTTGTACGTTTTCATATAAGCTGACATAGTGTGATATGCCATGTAATGTTTATAGCTGCTAATGTATGCACATTTTTGGGGTAAATATATTTCTGAAGAGGTAAGCTGATCAAAATAAAGAGTGTAAATTCTTTTTAATGCTTTAGTGATTAAATGTTTTAGTATTTTGAACTGAAATGGACAAAAAAAAAAAAAAAAAGGGGGAAAATGCTTTGAATGACAATGTTGCAGTCTCCAGCCACTTTTTAAACACTCATTTATCCCATTGCTGGAAGATTTTATGGGATTTAAGAAATACATTTTGTGTGCATATTGTTTCATAGCAAGAATTGGTTGCAAAAATGCTTTATTTTTTAACAATGCCTGAAAATATTGTGTGACTTTTGTTTTCAGAGGATGGTATGTGGTGGGGGCAATAAAAATGGGGGGTTTTAAAATTTTAAAAAAGGGCATGAATTAGATGTGAAATGTAAAAGGAGCAATTTATTGTAAGACAACATCAAGCCATGGAAATTTGACAGAAGATTCAAAGCAGCTTAAACAGCACTTTTTAATTAACTTCTAAGCATTACTTGGTATGAATATGGGAACTTCCACAATGACAGGAACTCTGATCAAAGGTGGACTACGGGAAGATTTTGACTTTACTTTTCAAACTCACTTTGGAGTCAACATCCTTTATCTCTCCAGAACTCTTAAGAGTGTCCATCTGAGTTATCTGTTAAAGCAATGTAGTTCGTCATTTCATAACGTCACTCTTTCCTTTTTCAGGCAAAACACGATTGTTTAAAAGAAAGATTGCCTGTAAAAAAGAAAATGTTTTCATTTGGGAACTAATTCCCAAACATTGTCATTACAGCAGTTGCTGACCAGGATTCATTGCTACTTTACCTAGGAAATGGAATGCAGTTCAGCGAATCTGATTGTTTCACTTTCTTCCCTTTTTACTGTTTACGTTCTGCTTTTTGGTTGGAGTACAATCATTCATAATTGTAGCATTTCCATATGCTATCTATTTGTTCTACTGTTACCTATTGCAAAAAACGAATGCAATCAAAAAAAATTAATGTAACTAAATATACTTTGGCACTTTTTTGCTTTAAATTGCATCATTTCAAGCTAAAAACGTATTGTACTTTTTAAATTTGATTGTTATTTCTTCAAAATAACTGCACTAAATGTATGCATAAGACCACTTTTCTTGAGACATTTTTGTTTATCATTTAATAGTAGTAATTCAGATGGTGTGTTGTGTTTGTTGGATGTTGAATTAATTTCAATTTGATAGCATATCTTTTCCTTCCATGTCTTGATGTTATGCAGAAAAGTACAAGAGTACTTTAAAAAATTTTGTTATGAAAAAAGATGGGTTTTGTAAAAAAATAATAATAATAAAATAAAATATTTTTAGCAGAACAGGACTTACAGGGTCATTGTCCCCACAATGTGCCAGTTGACTATTTGCACTTACCTTGCCCTATATATCCATACGGAGGTGTGCAATTTCTTGTGTCATTAGGTTTGTGACACTAAATTTGAACAAATTAGAATGGAAGCCAGTGTGGCTAATCCAATATTATTGCTAAGGGGAGACTACAGGGATCTCACAACAAATATTCTGATACAATACTCAACCTCGGTATATATATATGTATAAATATATGTATATCCCAGCGGCACTTTATACTATACACTGTACAAAAAGCTTACAGTTTTCCACGAGGACTTTAATAACTAGCTGGGAGAAGATGATGTAATTACTTTGGGGCTCTGCAGTATCTTCTCTGTACAGTGCCCTCCTTTCTGTTGTGCTATTAGTTGTAGCTGCCACGCTCAGAATTGCCTTTTTGAGAGCTGAAGCAAGGTGCTTGAGATTCACCTCCTGCCATATCTATTGTCCTTTGGCCCTGGCCTCCTTGGAGGGCTCTCATTGTTCATAATGGCATATGCATTTTTCCACTGCATTGTGTCTGCAGCTTCTTTGCCAATATAGTAATGCTTTCCGTAGAGTAATAGATAGTATCAGTTTTGGATTCTTATTGTTATCACCTATGTACAATGGAAAAGGGATTTTAAGCACAAATCCGCGCTCCTCATCTAATGTTGGTACATAATATCAAATCAAAAGTTATCTGTGACTATTATATAGGGATCACAAAAGTGTCACATATTAGAATGCTGACATTTCATCTGAAATTATTGTGAGTCATCAGAGTTTATTTATTCTAACTTATTGTTCAATTTCATTTCTAAGTTTAATTTAAGTGATCATTTATTAAGACAGAATTTTGTATAAACTACTTATTGTGCTCTCTGTGGAACTGAGGTTTGATTTATTTTTGTACTACACGGCATGGGTTTGTTGACATTTTAATTTTGCTATAAATGTGTGAAATCACAAGTTGCTGTGATAACTTCATTTTTAAATTGTGAAATTTGTACAAATTTTGTCATGCTGGATGTGAACACATCTTACTCTAAATAAATAAATAAAATGTGTTGTCACATTTGTAGCACAGCTGTTCTCTGGTTAATTGTTACCTTTCATATATTCCCCATAAAATAGCAATGCCTGTATGCCATGGCCCCTTTTTTCATTTTCATCACTAAAATGAAATTATTTTTTTATTGTTTAATCAAATTCTTCTTAAGCATAACTGCTTTTTTTTTTAAAGGCCATTAAAAACCATCCTTTTACTCAATAAAACTGACATTTTCAAAATTTCAGTTGCTTTAAGTCAGAATTGTTCACATGTACAGTTACTTTTTGCCATAGTTTTTAAAATCATTTCCATCTTCCTAAGGCTAATCTTACAGTACTCATATTAATTTGCCTTTATGGTGCCTACCATTGAAAATGATGCGGCAGTTCTTAAATTCTCATACGCATTTCAGTGCATAAGTCTCTAGATGCACTGTTCATGGCGATGCTGTTGATTGAAACAATATGCAGTACACTGCAATTAATATACATGTAATTTAATAGTGTTTTTTCATTGTACTTATAGCCTGTTTTGTATAGTACTAATCGATATTTATTGTGCTGAATTTTGTTGTATATTTTCCAATTTATTTGCTTATTTTGTTGAGGTTTGGTCTAATGGTTAAGGCACCAGGCTGGAAACCAGGAGACTGTGAGTTCTAGTCCAGCCTTAGCCAGGAAAGCCACTGGATGACGTTGGACCAGTCACTCTCTCTTGGCCAACAGTGTCAGACTTGGGCAACAAGGTCAAAATATGTCAACTCCGCAAGATTTCAGTTTCTTTTTTTAATGACTTTTTAAAAAGTAATTTAATCTATCGGGAGGGTTAATGTATGCCATGGCTCTCAATTATTACACAATGCCAATCTCTAATTTCTCTAATGGTTTACAAAACATTTTAATGATATAATTGTCCATGTGAATAAACTATTTTAGAAATATTAACATGGATCATATATAGGATCCTTTTTAATGTACTGTACTGGTTTCAATATCAAGTGGTATAATATATATTAGCTGACAAAAGCAACAATACATCAACATAACACAACCCTAACCCTAACCCAACATACAGATTGTCCTTAACTTGGCATTAACACAAATTGCAAGATACATCTTGTGAAATCTTCATCATTGTCCTGTGATCTCTAGATGAATGACTTTCCAAGCAATAGTTACAATATATTGTCAAATAAATATTTTAAATAATTTAAATTAATAAGAAACATAAATTGAACATCTGTTTACAAATCTTATCAAGGCTACTATCGAATGTTGTAAGGGAGGAAAAATATAGTAAGTATTAAGTTATCATACTTTTGATTATTGATTGATGCAGAAAAAAAACAGTAGCAGATATTTGTTTTCTACATTCTCCTTTCTTACTGAGTATTGATCAAGAATTATATATAATATTATCTGGTCCTATTGGTTTTTTTTAAAAACTAAAAGATGTAACATTTCCTAAGATAGATGAGATACACTCAGGAAATGCCAGAACTTTAGGCTAAATTAACGGAGGAAAGTATAAGAAAGCAATGATAAACTACCTCTGGACTGCTTGCAAGAAAATTGCATGGTCATGTCTACACAGTTACCAGGAGTCAAACTGAGTTGAGGAAGTCTTTATCTCTTACAATATATGCAGACAATAGTACATTGATAGTACAATAGCTTCCATTCCCTCACAATATTGTACTTCAGAACCTCCATCCAACAAGGCTGATGCAAGTATACTGAAATAAGTGAACATTCTTTTCTTATAAAGTAAGATTGATGTAGCTGTCTATACAGTAACTGTCATGATTAAGCACCATACTTCCATTAATTTGTATGAATATTCCTTTATATGCTAGTTACATATTCTACTGTCATGCAGACTCCAAGAGCTAGTCTATATTTCTAGGATCTGTCTTTTACTGTGGTTCCCTGACCTGTTTATAGGTTTCTCATGAGGGCAATGAGATGTCCTAGGATTCTCATTTTTCTAGGTATATTCCACAGTTTCATTGGTTGATACAGTCAAAAACCTTTTATAATCAATAAAGCACATATTGACATATTTCAGTATTGTTCAGCTGTCTCAATTATCCAGCATTCATCAGCAATAATGTACCTTACTTTTTGGGCTTTTCTAAAGCTGGCTTGAACATTAGCATCTCTTTTTCCTTGAAGGGTTCTAATCTGTGTTGGATGTTTTGCTAATGTGTAAAATAAAAATGATAATGTATAATATAGTTTGCCCCTTTGTTAAGTCTCATTTCTTTGGTATTGGTATGCAGACTGGCTTTGTCCAAATTCTTCAGATTTGCTGGCAGAGCTTGGTTCAAATCTTTACTAACTCTTCTTTTGCTTGCTGTGTTCCTGTGGGTAGTTCATCGGTTCCTGTAGCTTTCCGACTTGATAATGTCTGAAGTACTGATCTAATTTCATTTTCCAGTACCAGAGGTTGTTATAAGTAAGGAATATATTCTAAGATACTGTGGACGTTGGCATCTATTATGCAGTATTTCAGTCAGTATAGTCTTTCCATCTTTGATCTTTCAATCGGCAGCCACTTGTTCATTGTAACATATCAATTTAATTGAGTTAATTGAACTCAATTCTAAGTTCAGAGATCTTTCGGAAGACTTTCCTCATTTTTCCATGTCTGTTTTCACCTTCAATGTCTTTACAGGTGGTGTTATACTGTTTCTTTTCCAACAGCTCTCTGACATTAAGTTCCTTCCTGACATATTTGTCTTTCTCAGTTTTGGCTTCTCTTCTTTTCTTGGCAGTTTGCATGGTTTGTTCTGACATCCAGCTTGCTTTTGTCTTCTTTATTAGATTACTTTGGATGTTGTGCTTGAGCAGTTCATGAACAGTTCCACAGCCAGCACCTGGCTATGATTTATATATAGCCTGGCTGTGGCTATAATTGAGCTCCTCCATTTCCTTTCAGCAATAATATAACTTTGACTTCTATGTACTCCATACGGTGAGGTCCATATGCCCCCCAGATTTTGGGGTCCTAGATAATATGGCAGGTCTATGTTGCTCCAAGTAGATTATCCTGAAGTGTCACAGGGGTCCCACCTAGCAGTAATTTGACCAAGAATTTGCTCTTGTCTCAATCATATATGATCACATTTCCAATTATCAAGCTGTATTCAGGTCACAATGTGATACTACTAAGATATCCCTTAGAAGTTTAGACTGGCTCTTTTCTAATGCTTTAAAAATTGGTTAGTCACATGGTTAGGAATCATAAAGCAGTCGTGCCTGAAAACAGGAAAAGAAATAATGGATATGGTTTTTTTTAATTGTTTTTATATGTTTTATTTTTATTTTTTATATGATGTAAGCCGCCCAGAGTCCTTCGGGAGTTGGGCGGCATATAAATTTTAGAAATAAATAAATAAATAAAATAAAATAAGAGCTCTCACTGTGCAAAAGAATTTAAGAATGGCTGATACGCTGTTCTGTGCATAACTAGTTATATCTTCTGAATAAGTATTTGCACTATATCACATATCTCAAATGGTATTTGTTACTATTTTCCAAATGTGTGAATTATTGATAGATATATTATGGTTTGTCGCACAGTCAGCCAGATGTTTAGACTGGTTTTAGCATTTTTGTCCACCTATTGAGATGTGTGTGTGTGTGTGTGTGTGTGTGTGTGTGTGTGTATAAAACTTATATATATAAGTTGCCACAATACTTCTCCTTCAGGCAAGACAATTTGCCACATACAGAAAAGACACTTCAGGTCAATCTAAGACCTCATCTTGGCAGTTTTGTTAGCTTCTACTTGTGTCAGATGAGACTCACTTCACTTCCTCTAGAGCAGGGGTGTCAAACTCGCAGCCCGGGGGCTGGATGAGTCATGCGCTGGCCATGCCCATCCCCGGTTTAGCGAAGGGGAAAAAAGTTGTGATACGTCACGTGATGACAATGTGTCATCACAAGTTTGACACCCCTGCTCTAGAGGAAGTGAAGAGAAGCAATGTTATCAAGCAGTTTTTGATAAATAGTCTGAATCAACTATGTGAAACTGTAACACTTCTTTGAAGTTTTGTACAACCCAACTATCTAGAGGTTATCAGATTTGTTCAAAGGTAAATCCTGAATTCCAGAAACTCAGACCAAGGATGTTAATGACATCCCCAATACCGCAATAGAAATGAATACCACAACTACTACTAATAATGATGTTAGCAATCAGAGGGAGGAATTATAAATAGGAAGTATTCCTGTTAAATATGGCACTTAGACTACATTCATACAACATGCTACAATGTGTTAAAATGAAGTTAGGAAGCTTCTGACAATTCTACATCATATTCTTGTCCTTGATGTTAAAGGATAAAACATGCATTTATAAGTAAACCTTGACTTGCAACTATTCATTTAAAAATGGTTCAAAGTTATGACAGCCTTAGAAAAAGTGTTTAATGATCTGTACTTGTACACATGACTATCATACCAAACCGATGGTCACATGATTGCAATTTGGGCGCCTGGAAACTGGCTCGCATTTGCTACTGGTTGCAGTATCCTGTGGTCACATAATCGCAAATTGTGACTTTTTTATCCGCTTCTGGAAAAAAAATCCATTGGGAAAGCTGGGTTTGCTTACTGACTATGTGGCTCACAAAAACTGCAATGATTCACTTAACAACCATGGAAAAATGGTTGAAAAATCAGGTCCAGACACGATGATTTGCTTTATGACTGCCTTGATTTACAGTGGAAATTCTGAATCCAATTGTGATCTTAAATGGACAACTACCTGTATTTGTGCTACTAAGAGAATTTTAAACCTTGTTTATAAGAAGCATTCTCTCTCAGGAAACGTAAACTTCTGGAAATAAATGACCACTGTATTGGGAAAGACAACAATATTCTAATACTGTAATTTATAAGAAAAATCAGAAAACCAAGAGAATTTAAAATGCTTATTAACCTAACTTTGGAATGGCTTGAGGAAATGCACTTTGTTGTCAGGTTCAACCTGAAACAAATTTGTACCCATGTGCTTTATATCTGGTGGTCATATTCTTTGTGAAATTAAACTAGAAGTATTTCCATAAGCTCGATTTTCATTTATATGTTTTCATAAAAGCACAAGTATTGGATGAAGAATACCAGCAAGTGGCAGTATTTGACAAAAATCAAGATGAAGAGCAGGAATGTTTGAAAGGCAGTCTCATTTGTAGGTAGTATAAAGAAAGAAGCAAGAATAGGTTTTTATTTGATGAAAATGCATTTTTACTGCTCAGAGGCCTTACATTTGGTTTATTTGACATTGTTTTAATTTTAAAAACCACGGACTAAGAATCCAAGAGGAAGCACTCATTAGCATTAACATGATTCTACTGTTTCGTGATACAAAGTAAGGAACATGTTTTGGTCAAGAAGCAAGCCATTCTACTTCTGAAGATTCCTATATACAAGTCCAGATTTTTCAAAAAATATTTTTATTTTATACAATTGTCTATAACATAATAATTAGAGATAATTTTTTCTCACCAATGCTCACATTGCAAAAGATATAACTAGCTGTTACCCTAGTTATATTAAAAATCATGTGAATATATTTAGCACTGCTGACTGATCATCTGCTCTGTTCCAAAGGTTGGGTATTATTTTCATACTTAATGATAGGATCCAAGACTCCTGCTACTTAGATAAAAATGTTGTATTTCTACTTTGTATGTCTGATCTACTGTGGCCATAACTTGCCTAAGTTTGAAGACAGCAGCGATAGTGATAGAAAATGATATAAAAGGTTCTCTGAAAGCAGGAGAATCATCCCTTTGTCACACTCTTTGCCAATTTCTACCAATGTCTTTGAGTAATAGTAATAAATCTTTTTGGCCCAAAACATGTCTGCTCCATTTCTTCTACTTCTGGATACAACTTTAGACAATTGCAACAGCTTCTAGACTGTTTTGGACAATGTCTGGAAAACAGCTATTTTCCTGCTTAGTATTAAATTTTATTCCAGAAAAATTTAGTTATTTTCCTTAACTCATTGCTCATTAGTATGGGTCAATAATTAAAGGCAGAGTGCTTACAGTAACTCTCCAACGTTTTGTCATGTCCTCATAAATTTTATTAATTGAGTACATCCTGTTTCAGGCTCAAGATAGTATAAATACAACTCCAGTTGTAAATTAGGCCTTTCCAGTATTATTGTTTAAGATTATTCAGCATAAAAATATATCATGTTGCTTCTTACTCCCACAGAAAACAGGAGCCAACGTCCCCTTGTCCACTGCCAGCAGATTATATATAATGGTAAATGTAAAACTATAACATCTGCTCAGATTTGTTCAGTATGCTTACAAATAGCACCATTGGCAACCCTGCTTATTGTACAATCATCAGAAGATAAAGTTTGCAGTGACCCAGCAACAGTATTAGACTTTATGGTATTTTGTGCATAATACAGTATTTTCTGATGAATGAATGAAATGTCACCTAAGCTGGATAAAGGCATTGTTTTGGAAGACAAATGGGACTGGAGCAGCCACAGATACACATGTACAAGCACAGCTTTCAACCTTACCTTGCAATAGCAGATATAGTCTTAGTATAAATCACTGAATGCCTGTGAAAATACTCACAAACCTTCCTACTACAGTAGAATCTCTTGTCATGACCATAATTCGTTCCATAACTTTGGTCACAATCCGATTTGGTCGTGACCCGAACCTAATTTTGGAAATTTGGCGCTTACAAAAAAAATGGCGTAGAAGGGGAAATCGGCCATGAAAAAAAAATTGTGAATGTTTTGGTCGGAACCCAATTTGGTCGTAGTCAGAAGTGTTAGTGACCAGAGGTTCTACTGTATTCTGAATCTTGATAAGCATTGCTTACCAAACTGAATATTCAAAGATGCATCTTTGTTCTATGTGAAGTTTTCTAAAGCAGCCAAGTCCATGGTGATTGTTTAAGTAGTTTCCACATTTCCCTTCTTCAGTGTAGCTCTATATGTGGTGCATACAACCTCTGTGTTGACATGATTTGCATTCATAGCTTCAATTTTTTTTAAAAAAATTATAAGCTGCCTGGAGTCATTGACTGTGAGCTGGGTGCTATATAAATTTGTTTAGTAAATAAAATAAATTCTGATAAACCACCTCCACTCCTGAAAAGCAGACACCTTTACCTCAGGGAGTGGATTCATGTTTCTCATGGGATACTATGGATTATTTTAAGCCATTAAATGTAAATTACATAAAACATGCCATCCCTTTGCTTATGTTTTCTGCTGCAGACATCCATAGTTAGATGGATAGTTGGAAGATAAGCTTTGCTATTTCCAGAGGTGGGGCAAAACATTAACCAGAATTAAATTATTCTGTGAGGGAAAAGTCTACTTCAGACAACTTTGGCTGTTTCAGACTTGTATGGTATTTCTTTTTCAAGTAATTGCTCTAAAAACTGTGAAATGAGAAGTAATAACTGCATAGTATTTCATTGCTGAATGGCCAAAATCATTTCCAAAATTCCAATAAGCATCATTTTTCTTTGTACATTAGAACTTTCAGTTTCTTTGCATGTACTGATCAAACCTCATAAAATACAGGTAGTCCTTGACTTATGACCACAATTGAGCCCAGAATTTATGTTGCTAAGTGAGAAATTTGTTAAGTGAGTTTTGCCCCATTTTACGAACTTTCCTTGCCACAGTTGTTAAATGAATCACTGCAGTTGTGAAATTAGTCACATGGTTGTTAAGTGAATCTGGCTTCCCCATTGACTTTGTTCATCAGAAGTTCGCAAAAGGGGATCACATGAGCCTGGGACACTGACCATCATAAACATGAACCAGTTGTCAAGCATCTGAATGCAAATCATGTGACCATGAGGATGCTGCAATGGTTGTAAGTGTGAAAAATGGTCATGTCACTTTTTTCAGTGTCGCTGTAATTTTGAACAGTCACTGTTGTAAGTCGAGGACTACCTGTAGGTGTGTTTTTTTCCCCCAGAACAAATAATATAGTCCAAATACTTGTGCAGAGTATAGATACTGAGTAAAACATACTAACTCAATCATGTTCATATGCATAGGAGAACTTCCAATTCAACATTTTCTTGAAACATCACCGCTCTAGTTACTTTGCCACATATTTCATATTGGATTTCCCTTAAGCTGAATATATGAAAGAAACTTAGCAAATGAATACGCCATGTACCTTGCAACACATATTCCTACTCAGTTCACAGTAATAGTCATAGCTAGAGCCAGGCTTAAGAAAAATCTGGGTGAATAGTGTAGGGAAACCAGCAACTCCAGTTTGTTGCTGCATAAATGTAATGCATGAATAAGCATTTTTCTTTTGCACGTATGGGATTTGGAAAGCATGCAATGCTTGACAATACTTCCATGGGAGTCTTTGCCTATTTATTCCCAGAATACCTGCTTCACAGCTACCTTCACAGACTGGGCAGCTTCAAAACTAGGATGTTTTCTATACCAATGTAGAGATATCCAACTCTCTTTCTGAAAATAAAGCCAATGATAGAAGCTGATGCTTTGCATTTTCTGGCATATCTCAAGGGAAGCATCTGATAGTGCAGTTCTGCCCACAGCACCTGGCTGCCTACTCTTGCTTCTGAGGAATCCTGAGGAAGCTCTTCAATAGCTCAAAAGCTACCACTGCCAACTTTTTCCTCAAATATGAGCTGAGAAACAGAAATCATTTTACACGTAATCCTCGGCTTATGAGTGTTCCCTTAACGAACATTCGAAGCTATGCGATAAACGCCCCTACCGTTTGCGAGCAAGGCCCAAAACTACGAATCTGGCAGCACCACAGCAGTTGTTCGCCTTATGAACAATCGCAGAGGCTCTGCAACATTTGTCCTGCATGTTGCTGGCCGATGCGGATCCGCCCCTCAGAAGCTCCGTTCCGGCATCCAGAGGCCTCCCCCCGGCCTGTTGCCGACCAAAATGGAGCTTCCAAGGGCCAGATCCGGCCCTCCAAGGCTCTGTTCGGCCCTCTGTGGGCCTCCTGCGGCCCGTTGTAGGCCAAAATGGAGCTTCTGAGGGGCAGATCCCCGGCCCTCGGAGGCTCTATTTCGGCCTGCAATGGGCCGGGGGAGGGCAGAACAGAGTGTTGGAGGGCCGGATTCGCCCCTCAGAAGCTCCATTTCGGCCGGCAACCTGCCGGGTGAGACCTGCAGAGGTCTGAACAGAACTGCAGAGGGGCACATGCGACTGAGAGGGTGGAGAGGAGACTGCTTGCTAGATCTTCACAAGGTAAGTGACCTGGCGTGGCAGGTTTGGGGAGGAAGCAATTGTGGTGAGCATGAGGTATTTCAGTGGGTTGGGAGGCCTTGGGTGGTCTTAGACAGGTGGCCTGTTCCATCAGTAGGACTCCCATGGCCTTCACCACCCTGAAATACCTCTTGTGCACTTAACGAGCCTCGCATTTGATTAGCGAATGCATGGGTGAAAGGAGGGAGTGATCCCGTTCAAGGTACGAGATTCACTCCCATGAATCCTCGGGTTACAAATGGAATGGGCAAGCTCCATTCCATTCATAACTCGAGGACCACCTGTATTTAGTTATGATCCTCCTGAGTTTATTAACAAACCTTTGTGGACAAGAACAAATTTACAGTTGTTAAAGATGGAACAAGAAGCTGAGGGGGTCCCCATTTGACAAGTGGACAAATCCTAGTTTTTGTTGTTTGTTAAATGGGGAACTTTCAGCTCTTTGAACAATCTATATACTATTAAAACTCTCATTGTCCTGATCTTTAACTGGGTGAATCAGTGCATCAGTTTTTGAATTAAGGTATTTCAAATGGGCTAACTTATAGAATGTGTTCAAAATCTGGGATCCATGTTTCCTGACTGAATGAAGTTTGGAAAAGTTGTGGCTGCTTCAGTGCTACTGGCTGCTGCTGCTGCTTTGTTGGACTGCTGCTGGGGTCATGTGATCTTCATTTTCAACATACCATGACAGTTTCCCAGCCACTCTTGCAATCCTTCACTTTCTCCACCACCTAGGAGCCAGGAGTTGATTCCTGCAAGATCCTGGGCATACCAACTGGAAAAATGAGAACAACATTGACAGATAGACTTGTTTCATATGTCAAGGGAGCTTTGGTTCTCTGCAGCCACAGCTTTCTTTTCAAGTAATGGAAGCATCAAGCAAGGTAAGAGGCCTCCTCCTTACGCAGGAGCCAAAGTCTATGATGTCTCTTCGGCATCTATTTTCATTCCAACTCCCAAGCTCTAAGAACTGATAAAAAGTTTCCCAAGGAAGGCTCTTTAGGGGACTTGAAAAATAGTCGGTCTTTGAAGAAGAAACATGGACAGAAATCATGTCACCAAGAGGCTTGGAGGCATTTTTACAATGTGAGGAGTCTCTCTTGTGACACTGGCACCTGAGGATTGTAACCTGGGATTTTCCTTTTGCAATGGGAACTGTTGTATTTATTTTTATTTTTATTTATTTATTTATTAGAAAATTTATATTGCCGCCTATTCGCACATGGCGACTCAAGGAGGCTCACAGGGGTATAAAAATATAATATATATAAAAAATAAAACTAATAAAATAAATAATAAAGTAATAAAGTAATATAATAGCCCACCCCCACACCCCCACACCAACATCCTTCCATTCAATCAGCATGAACCTGAGGGACTTTCGCACATCTCCTCTTTCCGATACAAAACAGAAAGCCCAGGAGAGAAATCCTCGAAGTAAGAGCGGGGCCGGGAAAGAAAAAAGAGCCAGCCCTTTCCCACAGCTTTCCCGGGAAAGCTCAAGGGAATAACTTCCCTCCTGGAGGTTTTGAAGAACAGCCTGGGCAACCATTTGACCAGGATAGTATAAGGTCTCCTCCTGCCTTGAGCGAGGGGGGGGGGTTGGACTAGAAGACCTCCAATGTCCCTTCCAGCCCTCTGCATCTCTGTTCTTCGCCTCAGCGGTCCTCGCCTCAAGCTGCAGCAATGGAAGGGGAGCCACTTTGTGCCGCCTCCTCTGTTCCCGGCGCTCGCCTTCCTCACAGCTGGCGGGAAAGGAGCAGCAAGGGGGGGGGCGGGCTGGCCGGGCTCTTCCGTGCCTTCCCGAGGGACGGGACCGAAAGCAAGGCCAGCTCCCCTCAAGGCAGAGAGAGAGAGGAGCGGAGGGAAATCCACGGCAGGGCCAGACTAGCCGGCGGGGCGGTAGCTCCAGCAGCCGCCCCCCCCATCTCCTCCTCCTCCTCCTCCTCCCTCTCCGGGCCGAGCGCTGGGGAGGTGCTCGCTGCCGCAGCCCCAGCCTCTCTGTCCGCGGCTGGCCCAGCCAGCGCTGCGAGCGGGGTTAGTCGGACAGCGCGAGGTTTGCCGCCGCCGCCCGTCCTCGCCCCCTGGCAGTCTCTCTGGCGCTGGCGCTCGGCGGCATGGCAGGGAGCCTCCCGGGACTGTGCTACGGGCTGCTGCTGCTGCTGCTGCTCCTCTTGCCGCTGGCTTCCCCGCAGCAGCCCCCGGCGCCGCCGCCGCCGCTCCAGCGGGGGAGCGTGTGGTGCCCCAGCCGCTGCCTCTGCTTCCGCACCACGGTGCGCTGCATGCATCTCATGCTGGAGAGCGTCCCGGCCGTGGCCCCACAGACCACCATCCTGTAAGTGGGAGCGGCTCTCGGGGCGGGGGAGAAGGGCGCCGCCGAAGCCGGGGTCGTCCTCGGTGCGGCCCTTTGTTTGCCGCCCGAGGGGCTCTTGCGGGTTGGGGAGGGAGAGCTCAAGGAGGGGAGCTCAGCTGTGGGCTTTCTTTTGTTTGCTCCGGCCGCAACTTTAGTCGTTTGCTCTGAGAGTTCTTTGGCCGCCATCCACCAGCTCCACCAAGTTGGAAGGCGGGGAGATATCCACGACCCGGCCACGTTAAGTGGCCTTTAAACGGAGTTTTTAGCTGTGGAAAACTCGGAAAGGATTCGAGAGTTGGCGACTTTCCGGATAAAATATAGCGTTGCAAAGTTAACCGTGTTTGTGACTTGCCTGGATTGTTCCCACTGTGTTCAATAATGGCAGGGGCTCCAGTTGAATTCGTGGTGGGATTTTCACTGCACCAACTTCAACAGAAAAAGCCTTATGTGATTTCGGTTTTCGTAGTCGTTTGGTTTAATCTTTCTTTTCTGAGTGTTTGACCTGTAGCTTAAAGATCTTTTGTCTTTTTAGGCACTTAACCACTAACAGAAGCTTGTGCATCTTTTCCAAAGTCTTTGAAAAGTCTTTGTTGTACAGTAGTGGCTTTCCACTTATCTTGAATTCAGAATATCTGTAAAAGGGTCTGATGGGATATCCTAAAAATCTTACAACTAGGCACCGTTGTAATTTTTATGCATATATGTATTCTCATTATGGGAATGTGACCTTTGTATATATGGTTTGTATTTGGGCCAAGGAGATGGGAGTTTCACATGTGCCTTCAAAGTTTTTGTAAACAAAACAGTCAGAATACATATTTGTATATGAATTTTAATTTTGCCCCCTTTCCCCGTTATAACCAGTTATGAGATGTTTTAAAACATGAATCTTATCAGTGGTTTTAAGTATGGCATTTTTCATCAGAGAGGAAAACAACTATGGGGAATACTCCATTGACATGACATAAGATCTGTGTGTGTGTAAAAGCATCTTGTATAAAACACAAGCCTAGGTGAACAGTTAAAAATGGTGCAGAATTCTGTTGTAATATCAGTGCTTGACTTCACTGTTTGGAATCACATCTGTTTGTATGCAGTTATCTGGAAGTGATCCTGTAGTCTCAAAATACTGAGATACATCTGTGTCCATTTCAGAAAAAGATGCATAAACCACCTTCCACTTACCTTTACACTTATATATTGTATAGATGTGAACAAGATAGTTCCACATTTGCTACAGCTATCTAACCTAAGTCCTAGTCACTTAAGAAACCCATTTATATAGTTAACTTGGCAGCAGTACAGAAATGACTGGTCACTGCCTTCTCTAAGTCTCTTTTGTTGTTTCCCTGTCTAACTTCCAGTCCTGAGATTAAAAACTAAAGACATCTGCTTTTTCATATTGTGGTAATACTCTCACAAAAAGGCATAGCCTGAATTGACTTTCCCCAGTTCCAAATGGGATGGACTGTAACTCCCAACATTTCCGGCACACAGCTATATTGGCTGGGAATGTAAGCTATGTTGTCCCAGCATATTTAGACAACAATGGAGAAGATATTTGTGTACTCCATATGGAGAATTGCTTCAAATTCACAGGAGTTAAAGTCTGCAAGAGCCAGTTCCTTACAGGCTGCTATATAAATATTTTAAATTTTCTGGCAGCCAGGTATCTGGGATTTTCCAAGAATTGTCTTTTGGCATTTTCTTTTTTAAAAGTGTTTTTCAATTCTTTCTCTTTTAAAAAGAATATATACAATATATACAAAACCATTGATTTTTTTAAATTATTTGTAATGTTCATATTCTTGTACAGTAACAAACTGCAAGACTCCAATGTTCAACTTTACTTTTCAGAAGTATTCCTTTAAGCAGGGGTGGGTTCTTCCCAGTTTGGACCGGTTCTCCCGAACCGGTAGCGGCCCGCTGGTGATGTCAGGATGACATCACCGAACCGGATTGGTCGGTGCCGGTCCATGGGGGCCGCCATCTTTTTTTTAAATTTTATTTATTTATTTTTTTGAATTTTTTTGAATTTTTTTTCCTTCTGAGCATGCGCAGAAGCCGACTTCCGGCACTGTGCATGCGGTCGCCATCTTTTTTTTTGGCTTTTCCCCCCCAGATTTTTTGTTACTGCGCATGCGCGCGCAAAGCGCGCACGCACCCATGAGGTGTGCCCACGCGGCACGGGAGGGAGCGAACCGGCAGCGAGGTAAGTTGGAACCCACTCCTGCCTTTAAGACAATTACTTTTTCTTTATTTATTCAGAAATAAGTCCTCTACATGTTTTGGGATAACTTTTCCAGATAAATATGCTTGGAACTCTGTTTACTTGTGAACGTTATAATAATTAACTATACTGTAACATCTTATAAATCCTAGTGAAAAATTGCTTTTGAGTTGTTTAAATTCCTCTAAGAATATTTTCTTTTGTTTCATAAAACCAAAAAATAAAAAGTACTATTTTGCCATTAATTGAGCCTTGGCTTAATACATGATCTTTTCATTGGATGTTCTTCAAAATTCTATAAAAGTTGTTAAATAACTGACTAATGTGGAAAATGGGTGCTTAATGTTTCTTGCATTGCATTGAAAAACTACACTTACAGAGAACTTTTGTATTGCTTAAAACATTCTTTATGACATTTCCTGTCATTCCCTTTTGCGAATGAACCTCAATGAGGCTTTATGTTGAAATTTTCTGTCAAGTCAGAAGATTTAAATAGATGTATGAATAATAGTTGATTGATAAAAGTACTCATACAGATAGTCCTTGACTTACGACCCCAATTGACCCCGGAGTTTTGGTTGTAAATCATTGTATTAAAAAGTCTCAATGTGAGTCTTATGTCATATTCTGTAGATCAAGAATTGACAATCTGGTGGTATTATCTAGATGCTCTGGACAATAACCAACATAATCCTAGATTATAGTTTATGCTGGCTGAGATTTGTGGGAGTTATAATGAAAAATATTCGGCGGGCATCACATTGCTTACTCCTGGTACAGAGGGACTATTTGTTGAATAATGAATAAGCTGGATTTGTATGCACTTCTGCCCAATAAATCTGAAACACCATTACTTTATCTTCCATGTTACCTTCTCAAAGTGTCTAAATTTTAATTATAATATGAACTTCATGATAACACTATTAAAACAATATTAAATTATCACCAGATTTAAAATATATGAATGTCGTAAACTAGGTGTAAAATAATCAGGTTTCCTCTTGTTTCCATACTACATAGAACAGAGGAAATTTTATTTGTTTTTTGTTCTGTCTAAAGCTTGTTCATATTGATATTAGTTGCTGATATTAGATGTCATAGTTTGAAGGCAAATCGCTATGACTGAGATAGGAATTAAGCATTGTAAGCATTCCAGCAGAGTATATTCTATGAACAAAACCACTGTGCTTTATCTCACTGCTTTACAGGATGTTGGAACAGCAATTTATGGCTTGTTAAGTGAAGTGTTATGTGTGGAAACAGTCTCACAAAATAAAAGTAGGAAATTCTTTGTTTTAGGTCTAGATTGGTATAAAATTGTGCCATCGGTCTGGCAATTTTGCAAACTGAAGGAGTAAAATATAAATGCATTCCTTCTCATATTTCTGTAACTTTCTGCAGTTTGAGTGAATTTTATGCTGATGACATAAGATTCCTCCTCTTTCTATTCTTTTAGTCTCTATGATTGAGAATCCCCAAATCCCACATTTCCCCAAAGAAACATGAAGGGGTGATGCATGGTTTGAGGGTTTTCAAAATTCTGAGTTGCTTTGGTTCTGTGCTGCACACTCAGATGTCAGTAAAATATGGACACCTTAACAGGAGTTAAGAAAAATGCCAAAGTTGAGTTCTGGTTTAATGAAATCAAAGCTTCTCATTTCATTACGATTTGCAGCATTCTCATTGAGACAAAAAATACCCCTAACTTTATGTATTTGGTCCCCCTGAATTTTCTCTGTAATATTATAAGTAAATTGGTCTTTCTACACCTAGCTTATTATTGTCAGATCACTAGTAGGGACTAGTTTGCAGTAGAAATTTTTGTTTTCTTTTATCTTAGCAATTTCCGCAGTTTGTTCTGACAACTTTCTTCTATTTCTTCATCTTTGGCAATGTCTTTTGATATTCATCCTTGATGACTTCCTTAGGTTCATTCCACAGTTCCTCTGGTTCCTGATCAGTAAGGTTCAGGATTTCAGGGTGATGTGATCTTCTCTTTGAAAATGATGGTTGTGTGGTTAAGATCATATCCCGGAAACTTTAGCTTAAATTTGATTTTTCCATACTCCATCTGCTGATATCTGTATATATAAGCATCATTTTGGTTGTTTCAATTGCTAGGATAATAATATAAGCAATACCAGTCACAGTGCTATCCTTCTGGATCAAATTAGGGGAGTGGGAGGCACATTTTTGTGGTCTTCCTTTCTCCAGGATTGCTTCCAGGCTGTGTTGGTGCAGGAGGAAAGGTCTTTGTTGGATTCCACACACTCCACCTTCTCCTCACTCCTGTTTAATAACTACATGAAGTTCCTGGGTGAGATTGAATAAAGTTCAATAAAAGTTCAATAAAAATATGGTATGCAATCTGAATTTTTAAAAGAATGAAAATAATAGAATAAAAATAGCTGTGCATTTATATCACAAGACAAGCTACTCAGAGGAGTTTGGCTAAATTGGCCAAGTGTTCTTTCTTGCTCTTTGTCGAAAAGGGATTTGTTCAAATGTTGATGGAGAGCAGAAATGGGGAAAAAAACAACCTCCTTTATTAAGTGAAGAGCTGGCCAAGCAAACATAGAGCAACCAAAAAGGAGTAGCCTGTTTTCCTCTTCATACAAAGAGAGCTACCTCATTTTACAGAAAAGGTTATGTGTATAGGTATGTGTGAGGAGATGTTAGATGGGCTGTTCTACCCAGGTTGAGAGAAACCCAGGTTGAAGATAGGCCAAAAAAAAAAAAAGTTAGGAAAGAAAATAGGCAAAACAATTATTGGAGGGGAACAGAATCACAAGATCCTGATGTAACTGATTCAGAACAAGTGTGACCAGTGCTTAATTTTTGAAAATGGGAATATTGAGGCTTTAATTTATATAGGAGTCGTGCTTACATTATGTCAAGTATGTACATTTCTATACTATGCTTCCATATTAACCTCCAAGTTTGTACATTTGGTAAATAAATGCATTTCCGCACATTTGTATTCTATGAGTCTGTGCCCCGGATCTTTTCAGTAACTAACAATGCTGCTTCTGCATCTTTCTCTATTCTTTCTCTATTCAATCAAATCCTCGGACCGCTGAGCAAACAGATCTAAGGTACAGAGCTTGTCATGTGCTTTGCAAAACTTTTTCCTCATGCAGTTAAAAAAAGGAGTGTGCTCTTATTTATGTATTGGTCTAGAGTTCACCAATACCAGACCTCATGGCAGGCATGGTAGTAAATACTCAATTTTGCAGGTACTTCTCCCTATATTCTGGAACTTGCTAACAACAGAAATTCACAGGCATGGATAAGATGCTTTATTGCTGACAAATTTAAACCATATGTATGCAGAAGGTCTGCCTACCATAGAAATAGGAATCTGAATTTATAGATAGGTTTCTCCTTCAATTTTAGGGATTTTTCATCTCACCTGTTTCAAAAATGTGGCTGTTCTTTTCCTGGTGTTGAATTGGGAGACACATTATTTAGTATTACAGTAATATAAAGATGGATCTAATGCTATATCACAACTTCTTTTCAGCATTGTAAATGCAATTTTCTAGATGCTGCTTATTCATAACTATTGGCTAAATATTTTATCAGTAGGTTTTTGCTATTTTTTCCTGATTCTTATCCTTCATGTTACATGTATTTCTGATTTCACAGGGAGCTCATTGTGTAAGTCAAATAAATTCCTGGATGAAAAGTGGGGTATAAATTTAGTAGTTAAGAAAAATCTAATCAATTCTAGTTTACATGAACACTATTCATTATATCTATATGTATGTACATGGATAGATCCAGACTCAGAGATGTTGGTAGCAGGATCCATTTTACATCCACGCTATTATATCCATATATAATAATATTACACACACACACACACACAAACACTGTGTGTGTGTGTGTGTGTGTGTGTGTGTGTGTGTATCAGGGATGGGTTCCAACTTACCTCGCTGCCGGTTCGCTCCCTCCCGCGCCGCGTGGGCGCGCCTCGTGGGCGCGCGCATGCGCAGTAACAAAAAAAAACAAAAAAAACCCCCCCAAAGCCAAAAAAAAAAAGAGATGGCAACCGCATGCACAGTGCCGGAAGTCGGCTTCTGCGAATGCTCAGAAGAAAAATTTAAAAAAAAAATCGAAAAAAAATTGAAAAAAAGATAGCGGCCCCCACAGACCGGCACCGACTGATCTGGTTCGGTGATGTCATCGTGACATCACCAGCGGGACGCTACCGGTTCGGGAGAACCGGTCTGAACCAGGAGGAACCCACCCCTGGTGTGTATCCATATTATATATTAATAAAGTACACACATTAATTCATACACTATTTGATTGTCTGCAGAGGACTTTCTAACTTTAACTTATATTTAAATACAATTTGATTTTGTGTCTGTTTTAATTGGAAATTTTCAAAAATTTCTTTTTTGACATAATTTTTGATCCCCCCCTCCCCCCAGTTCTATATCAGAGCACTTGGACTGATAGGAGCTGGAATTTATCATGCCTCACATATAGGAGTGGTGCTACTCATAAGCATTACAGACCAGTTCTAAACCCCGTCGCTACCGGTTTGCTCGTGAGTACACGTGCGCTTGTGCGTGCGTGCAACGCTTTTGCACATGCACAGAAGCGTCCTGGGTGGGTGGGCGGAGCCTCCCACCACCGCCGCTACTGGTTCACAGAACCGGGCCAAACCGGGAGCAACCCACCGCTGTTACAGACCTAAAGTTAAGTATTCCTACTACAGTCTGCAAAGTTACAGAGTACATTTAGCAGAGTGGAATTTGATAATAAGTGAAAGATGTGTGTTGCTTTATGTTAGATTTTTCTAATGTGGAATCACATCATTTTCTCTATCATTTGGGTGCCCGGCTCTCAGTAACATCACAAGGAGCTGTGGTCACATGATCGCCATTTGTGACCTTTCCAGTTTCTACAAGCAAAAGTGGGGAAGCTGGAAGCAAAGTTGCTCCTTCCTGCAGCATCCCCCTTCCCCCACACAATCTCCCCAGGCCCTCCCAGGCCTCCCACAACTCAACTACAGTCTGCATTGAGTCCTTCCCAGCCTCTTTCGACTTGCATAGTCTGCATTCAACCCCCAAGCCCTCCCTGGCCTCCTCAGTGGCACTCCCCCCCCATTCTTTATCTTTACCACCACTTCTCATTTAATGACTTATATGTCTTGGGGTTACAGCAGCAACCGGGATTAGCTGTTGCTAAGCAATGTGGTCACGTGATGTAGGGTTTTTTATGACCACGTGCAATCCCTGTCCCAATTGCACTTATAACCCGAGGATTTTCTGCATAAATAATGAATTTATTCTGTCATGCTTTTTGTTTCCTTTGAATTCAGTGTTAACAGTTGCTATTTAGCTATATCTATGTCTGCCAATAACTATATAGCTTATTCTTGTTTTAAAATATAAACTTCAGAGCGAGAGAGAAAAAGGCAAAGTCTAGTCAGGATCCAAGGCTAGGAGGAGAAACTTCAGAAATTATCTGTTTCAGGCAACATTTACCTCAGGAAAGATTGGTAAAACATATTTACCGGTAGTTAGCAATATTGCATAAGATTATTTTTATTCTGGAATGTGTGTTAGGCCTAATGATCTCTGATGTCTGTTGTCCCTCATATTTGTGTCTCTGCACATACTCAGTAAACGGTGTGATTTTTATACATCTTGGCACCCTGTTTTATCAGAGACTTTTTTTATTGGCAGATCTATCATCTTCTGCCTGCCAAGAAGTTATCTTCTCCTTGGTAGTTTTCTGTGGAAGATTCCATTAAGACTCTGGCTGTGATTTTAACAGCCCTGTATTTTTATTTCCCTTACTACTGGATATTTTACCTTTGACTACTTAAAAATGAGAAGGGATTTTTTTGCCTTTTCTTTTTTTTAATGAAGTAATTTTATTTATTGCTTGTGAGATTGCTCTATCTCCAAAAGAAAGGGGGCTGTTTTCCCCATCATATGCTGCAAAGTTTAAAATGCTAGAAGATGGTATCATAAAATTTATTTCATTTTAATCATTTTTTGGGGGGAGGATACTTGTCTCTAAGGCTATGGGTTATGGGACTCTTTATTTGTTTGACATGCTGGTGTTAGGGGAAGGACACCAGATAAAGACATCCCTTGACAAGATAGGTAATGGCAGCAGTAAATACCAGGTACACAGGAAAAAGGCAGGGCCAAAACGTGTAAAACCCAGAGTATTTTGGGAGAAAGGAGGACTGAGAGCTCCCACTATTCGCTCTGCTCCTACAAAGGTGTATGTTCACAAACAAGTGCACACATATGCATATAGTCATATACTGTTTCTTCACCTTGCACGGTTTGTTTGGTCATTTCTCTGTGTGAGATGAGGTCAATTGAAAAGAACATTTCTGGGTGAGCGTGAGGCATCTCTTGATGCAAACTAAAAAGTTGTGCCAATCAACGTGCATAAATACGATGCTGTAGCAGAGCCCTCCGCCCAATGGCAAGGCTCTGTTATCATGGTTTCAGTTAGACATAAGAGAAAGTGGGAAAATGTCATGATGGCCATAAATTTCAAGGTGGTTCCAAGCAAAACCTAAATGAATTCTGGCTCAGCAGGAATGGAATGTGTCAGATGTTGGGAGAGAAGGCTCCTCATAGGCTACCAACTTTGGATTCTTGTTGTTCTGGGGCTCTTGTTGCTGGTATCAGTTGATTCCTTTCAAAAGAGAGCTGAGCTAAATGAAGGTCTAAGACCCAACCGGAGAGATGGAGAAAGCCTGCAGACTTCCTTTCATTTGGACAGCTGTGACACTACAGTTGTTGCAGTCACCTATTTATCTTCCGCTAACATTCTTCTAATTTGAGGGAAAGTTATTTTTCATCAAGTAGTGCATATAGCATATATAACTCTGTTAGAAAGCCTAGAATGGAAGTGAATTGTATTGTGTTGAAAGGTACGAAAAAAATAGTATTAAAGGGCCAGCTGCAGTGCATCAACCTTATATTGAAGAACTACTGTTAGGTTTCAGTGCAAAGAAGTTTTAGGTTACTGAGCATGATTCCTATGTTAGAATAGCTTGCTTTGAAATTTAAAGTTGGGGGAAAAAATCTCAATCCACTAAAGTCTGCCTCGTGTCATGTTAGAAATAGTGCTGTAAAAAGGCTCACTTGTGCCTATTACATAAGCCTCACTTATGTGTATGCAGAACTAGTGATGCTATCAGGACAGGAGCAAGAGGCATTCTGCAGAAGGAGCAGTATATGGACTCGGGATGTGTCAGAGATCACTTACCACATTAATGTGGTAAATCCCCCACATGACCATTAAATCTAGAATTAAAAAAATACATAACGCTACTACAGTTTGCCACCTGCTTGCCTAAACAACTTCTTATTGTAGCTTTACTTACTGATGAGATCTGTTAATAACCTTCTGTTGTCAGATCTATTTGTTAAGCTTCATTGCTAAAATACAGTGAGTAATATCAACAGTACCTATCTGCTGACTGAACTTCATCTGCCAAAGAATGGATTCTTTCACCCCTTTGTTGCTGAAATCTTCAGATTTACTGTGACTCATGTCAGCAAAGGGAAAGGGGAGTGAGGAAAAGATTGGAAGGCCTTTTATGAAGGTAACCTAGGGACTCCTTTACATTATTTGTAAATGCCACATTTGTATCCATTCCTTTTTTTTCCATTCTAGAATTATCCTGCATGGTTAATTTCCAAATTGTAATGATGGTACAGTTAAAAGTTAAGAAGATGTACCATTAGCAACTCAGGTTATTAGCATCTCAGGTTATAAGTTGAGGACAGGTAGTCCTCAACTTATGGCCACAATTGAGCCCAAAATTTATGTTGTTAAGTGAGTTTTGCCCCATTTTATGACTTTTCTTGCCTCAGTTGTTAAGTGAATCACCAGTTGTTACTAACAGTTGTTAAGTTAGTAACCCAGTTGTTAAGTGAATCTGCCTTCCCCATTGACTTTGCTTGTGAAAAGGTTGCAAAAGGGGATCACATGACCCCAGGACACTGCAACCATCAAAAATATTAGTTGCCTAGCATGTGAATTTTGATCACATGATCATGGGAATGCTGCAAAGGTTGTAACTGTGAAAAACAGTCATAAGTCTCTCTTTTCAGTGCCGTTGTAACTTTGAGTGGTCACTAAATGAACTGTTGTAAGTCAAGAACTACATGTATTCTGCAAGCAAGTTGAACCAACTGTGCTTGAGGGAATCATCTTTTCATAAGGCACCAGTGCATCAATGCAGTTCAAGTGAACAACAGCACCTGGCTAAATTTGGCCCACTTTGGGAAAGTTGAACAAGGTGAGACCTGATCACTACTTGAATGGGAAACCACCAGGGCTGCAGGCAAACTGGACTGGGAAATTGAAAAAAATATGAAACTATAGCAAACCACTTAAGTTTTGTTGCCAAGACTATGATTGTGTCCATGAAATCATCAGAGCTAAGCTCATTTTGAAGGAGACTTTCAATCATGAAGAAGTTCAAAATAAATTCAAAATGCCAGCTTAGTTTTCAGGAGAAAACAGTTGGAAACCCTGTCCCAAAGGTGCTTTTTCAAAAGGCAGATGGGCTTTCTTTGTGTTTCCTTGAAGATGTTCTAAAGGAGCTTCTTGGATGAGCAGCGAAACATCTTCAAGGAAAAACAAAGAAAGTCCAGTTGCCTTTTGAAAAAGCACTTTTGGGACAACTATGACCTGGATTATTGAGAATCTCCATAGACCGTTGGAAACCCTGTCTTCCCCCCCACCCCATGCCTATTTTCTCTCTAATTCCTCTTTCAAGATTTGTGGGATTTCAACTCCTGGGGATTCTAGAATTTATTTGGGAACAATTATTCCAAGAGTGGTGAGGGAAATGTCTCCTTCCCAATCCTTTCTCCTGTTCTGTTTCCTATTTCCCCAGGCTGCTTTGTTTGAAATCCATTAGGAAACTTTTTATAAACTGGAGACTCTGCTATCATTTTGGCTTGGTCTGTGTTGTAAGGCTTGGTTTACTTGTTATCTTTTCATTTCATTGAAGAGTCCCAGGAAGGGTATCTTACTAAATGTGGATGTAACACTGTAACAGCAGCACAGTGTTTCACTACTGGCAGTAAACCAAGCAGCGCAGCCTCAGATCAGCAGATATTATAACTCCGAAGAAGAAAACTTTGCATTTTCAATATAAATAGCTGGTGACTCATGCACCTTAAAATGTTTATTATGACACTAACTTTTAAGAACTCTACTTCACTTTATCAAATATATGAAGGCTATGTTGGTACAACATGGAAAACTCAGCCATCCCTTCTTCTAGTCAGGATATTCAGTTTTTGTATGCTAGCAGTGTGCAACCTAGGATGTTTGGTGTGTCATGTGTTAGTCATTTTTTAAAAACTTCTCAGCTGCCTGAAAGAAACGGGGAGGCTATCACTTCCTGTTTCCTGACTTTAAATTTTTTCTTTCTTTCACAAGACAAAATAATGTTCAGAAGACCATTGGAACACAGTTACAGGGTATCATTCCAGATGATACATCCTCTCTTCCTATTTTTTACCACCCCCTGTGTAGCTATGGAGGATGAAAGCTACCGTACTTAAAAAACAGCAATAGGAGCTTGTGTAGAGGTTTCTGTAGGATACTAGCTCAGTTTTAATTATTACATATCCTGGCCCTGCTAAATTAATTAGTATATTAATTAATATATTGCATGCTAAGAAACATTTTTCAAAGTTTAAGGCTTAAATGGTAGAACTTGAAAGTCTTGAAATTCCTTTGTATGAGAATGGCATCTTTATATTCAGATGTAAAATGTCTTGGACTGAGTTAAAATGTTCGCTCATTTGATTTTTAATATTGCAGTATCTGATGTCTTTCCCCCCCTTTTTTCAAAGAGATGGACATGTTTGACTTCCATAGAACGTCATTTGAACTGAAGTGTACTGATTACCTGATGTTATAGATGAGTCCCTTTGATCCTGTAGATATTGTTAGAGTAAATACAGTGCAAAGATTCAGTTTCTGTGCCTGTACCTCTGTTATATGTCCTGTTGCTAGCCAGTGAACTTTTCAATTAGGGATCTGTCTATAAGCAAATAGAGGCCTGTCACCAAGAGCCTGAGAGAGAACAAAAATAGCATTCAGTATTGGTTATAAATAATTGATGATATATTTGAATGGCTTTAGATGGAAATATAAGTGATGCATTTTGACAATTTACCCTCTAAGTCAGATCATTAGTCTTGGTACCACACTAGCGACTCTGGCTTTGTTTATTTGGTCTCCCTACTCATTCTTAGATACTGTAGCCTGAAAAATGACTAATTGGATTATTTTAGTTGTGAATATCTGTCTTAGAATTATGAATACGGTAGGTATGTGGTTCGGTAAGTAGAGTCAGTGTGCTGCAGTGTTTAAAGGATTAGACTAGGACTGCAGAGTTCAAGTCCATTCTCAGCTATTGGAACTTCCCAGATGATTTTAAGCCAACTCACCTCCTTTCAACCCAACCAATTTCACAAGAATTGTGGAAAAAATTGGAGGAGGGAATGCTGTGTTTGACAGTTGTAGCTCCTGAAAGAAAGGTAGGATAGAAATCTAACAACAAACAAATAATAAAAGTAACGCCTATATCTCTATTATGTTGGTGGTGATCTTTAAAATCCAATAGAAGGGCTATCAGGTATGGGCTACAAAATTCCAGATGACCACAACATAGTAGCAAAAAATTGCTGAAAACTCTTTATTGCCACCTAGTGATCATTTACAACCCATAGTGCTGACCATACTGAAGTCCTAAAGGTCAAAGTATTTAAAATGGAAGTAGGAACAAGGGTCAACAGTCATAACGAGAACATAGAACATGGGATATAGAATCATATGACTGGAAGGGACCTTGGAGGTCTTGTAGCCCACTCCCTGCTCAAGGCAGGAGACCTGGTCAAATGGTTGTCCAGTCTATTTTTGAAAACCTTCAGTGATGGAGCAAAATGCAGGTAATTAAAGAACTATCTCCTACATAGCTATCTACTTCAACTATTAGCTCATCTTCATTGGTTCTCTTCAGATGTTCCTCTTCCAAATGAAATTAGACTGATAACTCAAAAACAATTTTAGGATTTCACATCTCATATGTTCTCCAGGTTTGTCTGCTACCATGTTGTAGCAGTTAAGTTTTTGGCATCCGAGAAAGACAAGTTCTAGGGATTTTGGATCTTAAAGTTAATGCAAAGTTAAAAATCCTAAAATTTTTATAAGGTGGTAGCATTTACCTACTTTATGTTATACATTTCAATATATTTATATAAGACTAGCCACATTTATGTTCACAATTTTGATGTGCATTAGATTCCTTCCCTAAACCAACTCTATCATCTGGGAAAATGGATAAATATTGAAACACTGTATTGTGAGTTAATTCTGTAATTTGCTATGTTGTTTGTGAACATTTATTTAAATTGCAATTCCTTTGCTGTTTGAGTCCAAAGATACATTATCATCTCTAAACTATCATTACATACAACATGATGTAGCCTTTCTATAAACAATGCCACTTTTATTGTATTCTTTACATTATTGCAAGCAATAAAATCTAGAGAGAGTTATTTCCTCCGGTCCTTGACTCACAGAACTTTTATTGAGCTACTGCATTTCAGCCATTGGGTCACAGTTCTGCACTCGAGTTTTGTTTTCTTTATAGCCAGAAGCTTTAGTTTTATCTTCCACTTTTCTTTTTCTGTAACAACCATTCAATCAGCTCTAAAGTTTATGTCTGGTGAAACAGCTGCATCACTCTGATATATCAAGTATTCTTCTATTCCACAAAATTAGCAACTTGCATATTTGCATTTAGTTCCAATTTTAGAATACGAATGTTTGCATCTGTTTTTGACCTCCTTAATTGTTGCCAGGACACAAGTTGTACTGTTGAGTTGCATGTTCTAATTTGCACTCAGGCACAGTGGATTAATAGGCTCAGGCTGTTAACAAACATATATGAGACTAAGAAAACAATCTTGGAAATGGCAGACACAGCTGTGGAATTTGCAGGAGTCATATTTTCCCTCTGGCTTTTTCTGGGGGAGAATATTCTGGGCAGATTGAGAAAGTAATGATAAAGAAGAGGCTTTGTGTAGCACTGAAATGCTCATTACTTACAGTTCTAATGGAAGTGGGATATTTCAAATGAGGGAACTTTGATCTACAGTATATTCCATCAAAATGCTCCAATTAAATGACACTCCGGCCATCTTTAATAATGTCTTTAGATAGACTAGCCACGTTTATGTTAACAATACATTAAAATGATTTGAAACTTTTTATACAAAGCAGTTATGAATGTTCTTAATTTTTTAAAAAGCTGAGCATTCTCCTTAAATTTTATCTGAATACCACAGCAAAATACTGTCCTGGAAATAAGAAAAGGGCTCATTTTGATTTTTTTTTAAAAGAATATTTATCCATCTCACTAGAAGATATAAAGCAAATGTACTCCCTGGTACTGTTCATTCAACAAAGGAGACACTGTATTAAGGCTAAACATATCCATTCAGATGAGAAATTAATAATAGTGATATAAAATTAATTTGAGAATTATTAACACTTCTATAAAGATTTTGACTGGTTTCTTTAAATTCTGGAACTAAAATAACTATATCTCTTAACCTATTGGTGGCTGTTTGTCTTTTATAGAGGACTTGTACCTTGGAAGAACTCTCTTGACTATTATATTTATTTCTTATTTTGATTGATTTTATAATTTGATGAAATTGTAGTCCACCAAGAGTCTTTTGATTACCAGGAATTATTTAATGGATGAGTGGGCAGATGAATGAATGAATGGATTGATTGATTGATTGATTGATTGATTGATTGATTATTGTTTGACTATGTGCCAAAAAGTCATTTTCAACTCCTAGCGAACCCATAAATTTTCTTCAAGAAAAAAAATATGGGGATACTTGCTTGGGAAAGTCCAGTGAAAAAGACAAAGATTATATTTTCAAATAATCAGACCTTTCTACTTTTCCGAGTACCTTGAGGTACATAATCTAGTAAAAGTATGGATTATTATACATACAAGATTCTTGAAGGTTTCTGCTAATCTTGCAGAATCCAGAGCTGTATACCCAAAATGTCAGATAGGAGGAACAATGGAAGAAGATTATCCTCAGGCTCTGAAGGAGACTTCTTAGATGAATCTGGAGCTTTTGATATCAGTCAAAATCAACAGTAGGTGCAGAGGCAGTATGTTTATGAGTATGACTTTTCAAAAAATAAATAGTGGTCTTTTGCTCAGTGTAAGACCTACTAGCTAGATAAGACAATGCTAGACTAACAAAGATTCTTGGTCCTGAGGTTAGTGAAAAATAAATAGTAGATGTTCCTGACAGATGTTGGTGATTATAATTATTCATGGTTCATGGTTTGTGTGCAAGAGAAACATGTTAAGTTTTTATGCATGAGAGAGAGAAAAATGTTACACTGATTAATGTATTCTCCCTTTGGTTCCCAATTTGAACATAGGAAGGAGATTAAATCTACTTTATTTGATTCTTTTGCTTGTTGTCAATGCTTGACAACAACTTAAGTTTGGATGGTACTCAGCTTTATTTCACATATTCAGGGGCTAGAAATTACATTGATGTGGAAACTTTTCTTGGGGATATCCGTTTCCAGATGATGTATACTTGGGCTAGATAAAATTTATTTTTGTCCTTGCGTTTTCCTCTCAATTAGCTAAGAGCATTGGTTGGTGATGACAGAGATACAAACATATGGAGGGACCCAGATGAGGGAAACTTGCTTTGTGTCTGGAAAAACAACACAGCTGTCCAGGGTGGATAAAAATCGATTTAAAAAAAAATTAAAAAAAATCGGATTTTTTTTATTTAAATCGGATTTTTTTAATTTAAATTGGATTTTTTTGATTTTTGTCAAATTTATTTTAATAAAATGCTTTTGGAGTAAAAAATCTATCTAAAGATAGTTTTCTATTTAAGATACATTAATAATTTAGTTAATTCAGCATGAAATGGAGCTTAGTTATGTAGCATGAGGCTGTATATTCTGCAAAATTTACAACTCATTCAATGAATCCAAGCTCTGCAAGCTAAATAGGAAACCCAGAGGAGGAGCTGCTGCGGGACATGAGATGACAGTTGCTCTTTAAAAATTATGATTTAAATTGAGTTGATTTAAATCAAATCCACCCTGCAGCTGTCTATATAATTGAACAACTTTATCTGCAGCTGATTGTGGGATATTAGCTTTTTTGTGTTCTGCAGCTTGGGTTCCGTGGAATTACTATAAGAATAAAAAGTAAAGTCCTCCCCCAAACTGAGTTTGGTTTCTGGTGTCTATGTATAGAGATTTATATGATCTTTTTGGCAACAATATGGAAATGGTTTCTAATTGCCTTCTTCTGATATATTTTTCAACTTTGCAGGCTAGGGATTTGGGATTTCCTGGTAATGTTCCGAGTTGATCTAAGCTTATTTAATTTGATATCAACTCAGCTAGGCTAGATGCTGTGACATAATAATCTCTACTGGAGTACAAACATATTTCTGTGCTGCCATGGCCCTGCTATAATGTCTCTTTCATTATAATTTTTGGGACTTCTAGGAACAAGTACAGGTAGTCCTCACTTAACAACCTCAATTAGGACTGGCAACTCTGTCAGTAAATGACACAACAGTTAAGTGAGACAACACAAGACAGTGACAGACATACAGCCTCATTTCTGCCATAGTCATTAAGCGAATAACTGTGGATTATTGAGACATCATCACATGAGTGCAGCTTGTGATTTTACTGTCTTCATTGACTGTCCTTAGCAGAAACCATCTGTGAAGCATGCAAATGAAAAACATGTGAACATGGGACACTGGAACGGTTATAAACACCTACTAGTTGGGAAGTCCTGAATCTCGATTACATGATCATAAGTGCGAGCTGCAAAGTTATTTTTTCAGCACCATTGTAACTTCAGATGGTTGCTAAACAGGCAGTTGTTAACCATGTACTATCTGTAATATAGCTTTTACATTCATGGACCCTTTAGAAATTATGTCATTGACTTGCTTCATAATTCAAAATTTATTTAAGATGCCCAGAATGTTAGTAGTGTTTAGTAGTAATCTGAAGACTTTTGAATTTTATAGACATGTTCTTTGTTCATTATCCCGTTGATGTTTTAGTATTGACCGGTTATGCCAAAAAGTGGAATATAAATGTTTAAAAGGAGCCAATTAAATCTTCTCCAAATTTCCTTTACTGACAAACTTTTGTGCAATGTTTAGAAAAGAATAAATGAACAAATAAATAAATAGTTGTAGACTAGATCTAAACTCTCTTGGCATATGCTGATGTGGTGCTTTATGATTGTTTGCCCTATTGGCAATGTTTCTCCTATGCACCAAATCTATGCCGCCTCAATTTTTATAGGCCTATATTTGTTTTTCTGCACCTGTGCCCTGTTTCCATAACAGTTAAAAAAAGAGACTCTGTTGACAAGAATTACATTCTTTCCTCTTCCCTTGAGCATTTGGTGCATTGTTGCCCAGAATCATCTTTTATTTTTGTTAATTTTATTTTGTGAGATTTATGTATGATCCAATAATGAATCACCTAGCCTATATAGCTTTTTGTCTGCTTTTCTTAAAATTAAATTAGAATAAAATAAATTGAAGCATCAATACTACTGACAGAGGGAATATTTGTATGTAGAATTCTTGTGCTAAAAGAACACTTTACGTTTACATTATTGTAGGGAAATGTCTACAGCTGAGAAAGTCTTGCATATATTGGATATGTGGGAGAAGTAAGACTGTTCCTTGTTATTGTAAAGGGGAAATAACTCTGTAATCAGTGAGACAAAATAAGAGGAAGGACACTTAGGAAATAGGAATTTAAGGAGCATAAGGATGCCAGGTCAGAACAGCTGACCTCTTGAAGCCCTAAAAATTCCTCTCTCAGAAGAATTCCTAGATCCCGTCCCATCCACAACCTCTTGTTTGTTAAGCACTTCTTTTAAGTGTCTCCCTTCCACCCAGAGAGCTTGTGGAACTGCTGTCTTGTGATGCTTTGTAAATGTAGCTTGGAATTGGAGAGAATTATTCACAACAGGAAAGCTAACAGAAGCAGGTGTAAGCTAAATTAACATTACACAAATACTTGGTATATTTTAAATATTTATTTGCTAGAAGAGTTCTAAATTAATTCTGTTTCAGATAAAAGGTAAAGGCACTCTTGAGTCCAAGTCTGTTCCTGTTAATGACTGCATCTGTACTGTTTTCTTAGCAGCATTGCAGAAGTGTTATATTATTGTCATCGTCTGCTATTGATTATTGACTGATACCCATTCAATAGCCTTGGAACACCTAGGCCAGGGGTGGGGAACAATGACCCTTTTATGACTTGTGGACTTCAACTCCCAGAATTCCTGAGCCAGCCATGATGGTCATAGTTCCCCACTTCTGACTTAGGCAATCTTCCATCCAGCTATTAACCAGGGCTGACTCTATTTAGTATTTGAGAGCAGCCAAGGTTGGCTAAGTGCTACCATATTATATGGGCCTTCCTATTGCATTACTGTATTTTTGTGTGAAGCCACAAAAACTCAAGTCCATAAATTTAATAACATTTCCAATTGCTGGAAAATTTAATATGCAAATAATCTGTGCAAATATTTTGTGTAGTTTCTTGAAGGTAGTAGAGTAACATGTTAAAACAAACTTTTAGAAAGAATATATGAAATAAACTGAACACAGGCTTAGAAACCAGAGTTAGAACCCAACCAGGGTTAAGTAGACCTTTCTTGATGAATATCAATTGATGAATATATTGACTAATCAAAATTGCTTGCATTACGAATCAGAACTATGTATACACAACATTATACATTCACATTGGCACAAAACAATTTTAGAACATAGAACATTCTAAGGTTTTATATTACTGGTATTTAAAATGTGTTTGTGTGTGCGTGCATGTGTGTGTGTATGTATTAGAAACTATAAATCTTGTTAACATTATTTAAAACTATACTTTAACATATACTTTCAAAGTAGCTCACCAAATCCAGCATTGTATTCCTGACATCATGTAGTTATGCTGACTCGGTTGTATAACTTTCTTTGTCTGGTTTTACATGTACTGTTCCGAGTCTTGTTTTTTACTTTCCTGATGTCTGTTTTTCATTTCCTGCCTCAATGTCCTTGAATAAAAGAATAAGCATATATAAGCAATGTAGACTTGCTGGCTGGGAGCTGGAGATCTTTTATCATTCACTGCAGAAACACAGCGAAGACCTAGTGAGTACATTGGAAGGAGGAAAAAAACCCTTTTTTCATGTTGACATTATTTTTTTCCCCCCTTCATTAACTCCTTTTTTTCTCTTCATTAATGGCAGATTATTTAATCTTTCTTCCTAGGAAGGCTATGCTGTAAGATACAATATCCCTATAGTTAATATATATAATATACAGTAGTTAATATAAACTAACCCTTGAAACTTACAGTGTTATTATTTTAGGATACTGTTTTAAATTTTTCCAGCTAAAAGTATTTGTGTGTTGGTTTGTGTGAGAGAGAGGGATTGGCAAATTGGCATTTTTAATATAGGGGGGATTGGCATTTTTAAATAGTTTGTTTTGATTAAGAGATGGTGATAGTGTCTTCTTATTTCGTACAAAAAGAGATGAATGTCAAAAATGCCCTTTCAGTGTAATCTGCAACCAATATCGTAACATTAGCTTTACAGTTGTGTGGCACAGTTTTAAGGCATTGAACACCAGCTATTTTGACTGATGAGTACCGAATCAAAGTAATCAAAGTAGTTAGAAATGCTAAAATCATACTGTATTAAAGAATAATTCAGTAGCATGAAAAAAGAGAATAATGAAAATATTAGCTGGATGGATATTTTTGGAATGAATTGCGGTTCTAATTTGTTCTGCCTTATTATGAAGAATTAATTTGGGGACATTTGAGCAAATAAACATTTGGGGAAAGCATGTTTGTGTGCATGTGTGGATTTAATACTTGTTAAATTTGTATTGGGAGGAAGTTTCTTGAAGGGATATTGGCAGTCTTGATATTTGAGATAAGTTAGATTCTGCCTCTGCTTTATACACAGTGCCTGGTCAGCAGGAGTGTTTACATGCCTGCTTCACAGTTATGCGAAACAGAGTTTGCAGCACAAACAATTTGCTCAAAAGATTGGCTAAGTAAATGACTTCTATGCAGGTGGTCCTCAAATTACAACCACAATTGAGCCCAAAATTTCTGTTGCTAAGGGAGACATTTGTTAAGTGAGTTTTGCCCCATTTTATGACCTTTCTTGCCACAGTTGTTAAGTGAATCACTGCAGTTGATAAGTTAATAAACCAGTTGTTAAGTGAATCTGGTTTCCCCATTGAGTTTGCTTGTCGGAAGGTCGCAAAATGGGATCATGTGACCTTGGGACACTGCAACTGTCATAACTATGAGTCAGTTCTCAAGCTTCTAAATTTTGATCACATGAACATAGAGATGCTGCAAATGTCGTAACTGTGAAAACGGTCATAAGTCACATTTTTCAGTGCCATTGTAACTTTGAAGGGTGACTAAATGAACTGTTGTAAATTGAGGACAACCTGTATTTGACTTCCCAGACTTCTGAGTGGAATATATGTTCCCAGTCTCTGTGTAAAATGTTGTTGTTCGGTTCTGATAACTGATAATCGTTGAAGTATCCTTAATTAAATGCAGTGGAAAGTCAAGCTTTGATTAATCTTCTGTTACATATTATTTGAAAATTTTGGAATCCCAGAGCTCAAGAGGTCACCATAGGGAAGAAGTAAGAGACAGTCAGTCCTGAAAGAGCACTGTTCCCTTTATTTTTTGAAATAAGGTTGGTTGTCTGCTGTGAAGTAGGATCGGGGAAAGACAGAGACAAAAGAAGCACATGTATCCAAATTGGGTTTGTCAACTTTTATGATTTAGCACCTCATATCTTATAATGTAGGAATCTGATGCTATGTCTTATGATCAAGATCTTTATTATGGCATCATCCTTATTGACTTCCATCTCCTTCATTTCACCATTCAATCCATCATCCATCCTCCTCCTCCTCCTCCTCATCATCATCATCAATCTTTATTCAGTCTAGAGATGTAAAATTTCCGGAAATTTTGAAGCTCGGAAAAAAACCCGGTTTTTTTCTGGTTTTTGGGGGGGAAAAACAGAAATTTTTGGAAAAAAAAAAAAAAATGCTACATTAGCACTGAAGAAATGCATACTGTTCTTGCAGTGGAGGGTTCAGTTTGTTACCTAGGACTTGCTTGTCCTCACTCAGTGCACAGAAATTAGAATAATCTGATATCATTCATTTTTTTTAGAAATGATTTGGAAAATATTTGAACACCCTGTCTTAAAATATTTTATTCATCATGTTAAAATAAAAATATTCCACAATGTTTTTTTTTTCTTTTTTCAATTTTTCCAATTTTTTGGGAAAAAAACAAAAAAGCCTTCAGGAAAAAAACAGAAAAAACCCGGTTTTTTTCCGGGCCTTCACATCTCTAATTCAGTCACAGACCAGCAAACACCATTAAATTCTGCACATGAAGCAATGAGAGCATTGAATGTGATGCTAGAGCTTTGTTCAAGAGCTACTGCTGGGTTTTTCTTCTCATTGACTAAGTCATCTTTGCCCTGAACACAGGATACCATATTTATGACAGGAAGCAGGAGAAATAGCTCAAGATAGTATAGCATTAAGAAGAAAAGAGAAGGGAAAACAGATGGCTTTTAAAATTATCCAGAAGTAAGAAGTAGGAATTGCAAACTTAGTCATAGCTCTTTTGTATCCTGCAACTGGGAGGGGGAACGTTTCGGTCTGGTGACATACAACAGACGTAGCTGGGTACAATCCTTCATGTAACCTTTCCTAATTTGGACAACCTGCAGATTTCAACTCTTAATATCCTCAACAAGGATCATGTTATCTGGTGAATTCTGGAAGGTGAAGTCATACATCAGGAAGGCACCAGCTTGATAAGGACTGCTCTAATTCAGCCATAGCATCTATTTCCTGCAGAGAGAAATAAAATTAGGCAGTAGGGCTTCCACATGCTTCAGATTCAAAGGAAAACAATTGGATTAATACCTGTCAGCAGCTTCTTTAAACAGCTGCTGATTTTTCCTGGGACCACACAAGTGCCTTCTATGACTGTAGTACCGAGGGGAGGGAGAAGTGGAGGAATTGGTTTAAGGAGTTGCCCATACACTTCCCAAAGCACCTTTTTCCCTTTAAGTTAAAAGTACTCCACAGCGCTATTTTGCAGTCAGGCAAACATGCTGAACTGAATATAGTTCTGACGTATCTTGGAGAGGCGTCACACACTAGTAAAGCATACACTTCTGACACAGAGGGTCTGAAGTTGAATCCCTGGTATCTTCAGGTAGGGCTGGAGGAATTGTTACCTGTAAACCTACCGTGCTACAGGTAGTTACTATATCTTTCAAATGAGGATCAAAATCTGACTTTGTGTGAGTTTCTGCATTCTTAGTGTTTTTAGTATGCATGTGGTAATTTTCTGCCTTGCTATGTTGTCCAGGTATGCTGCTCCATTGTCGCAGGGCATTCTGCCCAGCTTAGAAAGTTTTAGAGGGTTTTGTCCACGTGCTGCCATTTATTTTTGATTTAAAGCAGGAAGAGAAGCAAGAGGCTGTACAGTACTGTATTGCAAAATTCCAGCCTTCTGTAAAATTTCTAGTGCAAGATTAAATTGATGTAGAAATGGGATTCCTCTGGGAATGAAGATAAAAGCGTTGTTCTCCGGTGCGCTGCTTGGAGGATCCAAGTGTGGGTATTGACTTCCAATCTGCCTGGAGACTGAGTTGAAACAATTTGCTGGTCACGCCCCCTCTGCTCGGCTGAGTCCTTCAGTTTTTTCGACGAAGGCGTAGATGTCCAAGAGAGCGACCTGCAATGATGCCAACCACCCCGGACACTGGGCCAGACTAACTAATAGTGAGGGTTTGGATCCTCCTGCAATGCACCGAGAAAGAACGTATCAGGTAAGAACCAATGTTCCTTCTCCGGTGCGCTGCTTGGAGGATCCAAGCGTGGGACATACCCAAGCTAGGTCCCCTGGGCCTGGGAAACATTCAGGTCCTGAGTGGGAGGGGTGGAAATGACTCTTTGGAGAACCCTCCACCTGAAGGAAGTCTCAGCTGAGGCATAAATGTCAATTTTATAGTAGAGAACAAAAGGAGAGGGGGATGACCAGTTAGCTGCCCTGCATATATCGAGAATGGAAGCTTGAATAGACCAAGCTGCCGAGGTGGCCGCACTCCTAGTGGAGTGAGCTGTAATATGCCTCGGTAGGGGAGTGGACTTAAGCTGGTATGCCATTGCAATACATGCTTTCAGCCAATGTCCGATGGATGAGGGGGTTACCTTTCTGCCCATGGAGGTGGGCTGAAAGCAAACGAACAGGGCTTCTGATCTTCTGAAGGACGGTGTTAGTTTGATGTATCTGCGGAGAGCCCTCCTAACGTCCAAGGTGTGCCATAATTTCTCCCAGGGATGTGTAGCCCCCAGGCAGAAATCAGGCAGAATGACCTCCTGGGCCCTATGGAACCAGGAGTTCACCTTGGGCAGAAAGGAGGGGTCCAGCTGCAGAACAACCCTGTCTGCATGAAAGATACAAAGGTCTTCCTGCACTGACAGGGCAGCCAATTCAGAAATCATCCTGGCTGAGATAATAGCTACGAGGAAGGCGACGTTAAGGGTCAGTAACCTGAGACTAACGGTCCTCAGGGGTTCAAAGGGGGGGAGCTTTGAGCGCCTGAAGAACCAACAAAAGGTTCCAGGACAGATAGCGGTGCACAACAGGTGGCTTAAGGTTCACCGCCCCTTTAAAAAATCTTCGTATCCTAGGATGGTGACTGAGGGGTTGCCGACCGTCACCAGCTAACATGGTAGACAAGGCCGCTACCTGCCTACGAAGGGTGTTAGGTGACAACCCTTTGTCCAACCCCTCCTGCAAAAAATCCAGAATCGTCGGGATGGGTCAATGAGTTTCTCAGTGCACCATCGGGAAAACACCATCCAGGTGGTGTCATAAATGCGGTTCATCAAAGGCTGTCTGGAAGCCTGGATGGTTTGGATCACTTTGTTGGAGAGGTGATGCTTCCTCAGGAGGTCCCTCTCAAGTGCCAGATGGTCAACTGCAACCATTGTGGCTCTGAGTACAGCACGACCCCCTGGCTGAGAGAGACCCTGTCGGGAATTCTCCAGGGCCGGGATGTCGAGAGACTGACCAGGGGCATCTGGGCCAATGTGGGGCAATGAGAAGGATCTCCGCCCTTTCCTCTAACACCTTTCTGATTACCCTCGGAATGAGGGGGATGGGCGGAAAGGCGTAGAGGAGCCCCTGAGGCCAAGGGCTGCGAAGGGCATTGACCTGTTCTGCCCCTGGTTCTGGGAACCTGGAAAAGAATCTCGGGAGCTGGGCATTTGACAGATGAGTGAACAAATCCACGATCGGTCAATCGAATCTCTGGCACAGTTCCTCGAAGAGATCTGGATGCAGGTGCCACTCGGACTGGTCGATTGTTGTCCTGCTCAACTAGTCCGCCTGCAAGTTCGATGTTCCGGAAATGTGCTCTGCTCTAATAGAGAGCATGCTTCTCTCCGCCCAGCTGCCCAGCTTCTCCGCTTCTGTCATAAGAAGTCTGGAACGGGTGCCCCCCTCTCGATTTATGTGGGCCTTTGCGGCCACATTGTCCGTCAAGATTAGCACATGGCGGTTCTTGACCTCCTGGAAATGGCGCAATGCCAGGTTGACAGCCCGTAACTCCAGCCAGTTTATACTGTACAATAGGTCCGCTGGAGACCACCTGCCCTGGACTATCTGATCCTGAAGGTGTGCACCCCAGCCAAACAGGCTGGCGTCCGACGTGATCGTTATACGTTGAGGCTCCTTGAAGGTGCCCCACCTTTATGGAGTCTGATGTCCACCAGGCCAGGGAACGCAGGACCCGTGGTGGAAGTCGCACCAACTGCTTGGAATTGCACCTGCCGGCTCTCTGATGTGGCAGCAAGTACCACTGGAGAGTCCTGGCATGCAGGTGTGCCCAAGGAACTATTGCGATGCAGGAAAGCATCTTTCTCAACAAACAAGTTAACGTGGCCAGGGGCACCCTTTGAAGTGTCCGGACCTGGCCCACGAGGGACCGTATGCTGTCCTGCCGGTCCTGGGAAAGATGTACCTGGCATGATTCGGAGTCTATCACCGCCCCCAGGTGGAGGAAGTGCGTGGTGGGAATCAGATGTCTCTTCTCCATATTGACCGAAAACCCGTGATTTTGAAGGGTTCGGATAACGGTCTGCAGGTCCACTGTCCCCTGAAGGGGGGAAGACGATTGGATTAAAATATCGTCTAAGTAGCACTGCATCCTGACGGGAAGTGCTCTGATGGACGCTGCTACTGCTGCTAGGAGCTTGGTGAATGACGAGAGGCCAAAGGCATGGCCCTATATTGATAATGATAATCTTGAAACGCCGGTACGTCACATGGCACTTGGGCCTCTTGAGGTCTAGTATGCCCCTCCAACCCCCCCAAACTCTTGGGGACTAGGAAAAGAATTGAATAAAATCCTGTTCCCTCCTGACCCTCAGGAACTGGTTCTATGGCACGGATCTCCAGCAGGTGCTGGATCTCCATTTCCATCAACAGTTTCTTTTGAGAGTTCCTGGGCACAGGACACTGAAGGAATCGATTCGGGGGAGGGATAGGAATTCTAGCCTGAGGCGGAGTCTTATGGTTCGAAGGACCCAGGCATGAGAAATGGTCCTTTCCCATTGATCTGCGAACAGTTGTAGCCGTCTGCCAATGGGAATATTGGCCTAATAGTCACTTGCCTCTGTGGAAGGATCTGTTGTTGGACCCTTGAAAGGACTGTTTGGCGGGAGGATTACGTCGGCCCCTATCTCGGAATGCAGGCCTGTCCTGGGAACATTCTGAGCCCTGACCATAAGGACGTTGGTACTGTGGTGCGTAGGAGTTGGGTTCTGAGGAACAAAAAAGCTGTCTTTGAAAATAAGGTGTGGCCCTGCGGTCCGCACGCCTGTGCTGGAATGGCATGACCTTCCTCTTGTCTTTGTTCTCAATGAGAATCGGATCAAGTACCTCCCCAAAAAGATTAGCTCCCTTGTAGTGTGCTGAGGCTAGCCGCCACTTAGAGCGCAAGTCAACCTGCCAGTGGCATAGCCAGAGGAGGCGCCGGGATGTTACATTCGAGGCTAGCACTGTAGAAGCAAACTTTGCTGCGTTCAATGTAGCATCGGCTGAATACTCGGTGGCTGCCAAAATCTTATTAATATCGTGCTGCAGCCTAGTGTCTTCAGGGGGCAATCTAGCCTGTAATTGGCGAAGCCATATTAAGGTGGAGCGATTAAAGAATGAAGCCACTGTGGCTGCCCTAATTGCCCAGGCAGCAGCCTGGTGGGTTTTGCGGCATGACATTTCAGCCTTCTTGTCCTTCGCCCTAAGGGCCTCAATGGAATCTGAAGGTAAGAAGGCAGGGGATGACATAGACATCACTGGAGCATCCACTTGGGGAAGCTGTAAGAGCTCCTCCATATCTTGGCCAGCGCTGTAGAGCCTCCTGTCAACTCCACTGGGCGCAGCAAGGGAACTGTGGTGACTCCACTGACATTGTACGACATCAATAAACAATTGAGAAGGAAAGGTGACCTGATCAATGGACGGTTCCAAGAACATCCCATCGTGGGTGTCCTGCTGTGATTGAGAATCTAGGGGCATGGGAGACACCCCCATATTGGCCGAGGCCCTGGCCTTGTACAATAATGATTTGAATAAAGGGAGGCGGAACAGGCCCGTGAAGGCGGGTTTGTCCGGTATGATCCCTTCACCCTCTGACAATTCCTGGTCACCCACTTCCTCATCCCCCATGATGGAATCTTCATTATGCCCAGAAGGCTGGGGAGATGAGGGACCCCTGCGCGATGGCAGGCATGTGGAGGGTTGAGGGTGCAGGGAGGAGGGCTGGGACTGAAGAAGAGCCTGTTGATTAAGGCTTGATGCAATCCCCTTGGAGATGGCCTGCACTATGATGTCTCTTAGGTCTTGAGACAAACCGGGCCCCTGGCCCTCCACAGACCGGAACCCCGCTGCCGTTGGGGTAAATGTCGCCTCAGGCTAGACCCCTTACAGAGGCTGCCGGCTGCAATGCCACATCTGACGTGCATGCCAGGGGCAAAAAGTGTTCCTCGTGGTAGGAGGGGGGAGGGGCAAGCGGTTCCTCCGGACCCTCTGGTGGCCATCCCAGGTGGCATTCCCCAAAAGATTGGGGAGATAATTCTGGAAGCAGAGAGCGTGAGGTCACTGCCTGAACCATGTCCCCAGATTGTGGCCTTGTTGCTTCAGCCAGCCTGTAAGCCTTAGCAAATTGGCGTTCCAGAGCTCTTTGACGCCTCTCCGCGTCCTTCTCTGAAGCTGAGGACCTCTTGGGTGGCACGGGGGTCTTGGGCCTGCTATGGCTGGCCTCGCCCCTAGAAACGGATCTGGATCCCTTGGGGCCCTTCTTCCTAGCCCCCTGGATCTCACCAGCATCACTCGACGAGGCTCGGTCTGCCATTTTGAAGCTGAAGCTTTCCGCCAACTCTCCACTCAGTGCTGATTTAAAGCTCGTGGGGACCCATCTGGCAGCCGCCCCAAGCTACCTTCCTTGATAGCCGCGGTGAAGAAAGGGAAGGAGTGCCCCGTTGCAGGCGAGAAAGGTGGAGCCCTACTTTGCAAACGCCGATTGAAAACGTAACTGCCGCCCGGAGTCTGTAATGGCGGCTCTCAGCTGACAGGTCGGGCCGTAATGGCGGCAGAGGCTGAAATGGCAGCTGTAAGAACTGCTCAAGTCCCAGTGATCACACTGCCAGAATCAGGGCACGGGGCAGCCCTCTTCGGAGTATGGCACTATTAGAGAGCCAGGAACTCCGGAGCCACCTGCTAGGTGGGAAAAGATTTTTCTTCTTCTTCTGGTGGTGGCGATCGTCCCGGCAGACCGGGGGAAGACCAGCACACACACCGGCGGCGTTAGGTGGAGGAGTCAGGCACCTGCTTCATTGGAGGATCCCCAGAAGAGGGTTGGCCCCGGAAAGCTGCCTCCTTCAAACTCTTGTCGGGTGATGGCGGCCGCTCCGGGAAAGCTGGATTGGGCCCACTCACTCACCGGTAGCTGCGGGTCTCTTGAGCAGCCAAAGCTGCTAACTTCGGCAATACTGCCTGCTCCTGTTATCTTCCCCACCGAATGCAGTCAATAAAGGCAGAAAATAGCAATGCTAATCCAGTCAAAGGAACTGACTATCCTATCTGCTTGTAACTGATTGAAAGACACGTCTCCTTGGCTCGACTGAGTCGAAAAAACTGAAGGACTCAGCCAAGCAGAGGTGGCGTGACCAGCAAATTGTTTTAACTCAGTCTCCAGGCAGATTGGAAGTCAATACCCACGCTTGGATCCTCCTGCAGCGCACTGAGAAATAACGTATCAGGTAAGAACCAACATTCCTTTCCTTTCCCTGGTAATACAGTATAAACCTGTTTTTTAAAAGGATAAATTCTGAGAGATGTATTCATTGACTATTTTCTTCTAAATAGGGTTTAGATCTAACTGTGGTTTTATGAAACTAATATGAGAAATAAAGAAGGTTAAAGAGGGAAGAGTTTGTGTTTGTAACCAGGGTATAATTTAGATCAGGGATGTCAAATTCACGTCGTCATGTCGTCGTCACGTGACGTATTGGGACTTTCCCCCCCCTTCGTTAAACCGGGCATGGGCGTGGCCAGCACGTGACGCATCTGGCCCGTGGGCCTGGAGTTTGACAGCCCTGATGTAGATTAAACTAGCCTTTCTCAACAAATCTTGTTAATGTGATAGTAGATTCGATAGGTATCAAGAGCTTATCTTTAAAATGCCTTAATGACCTTTCTTTAATTTCAGTTCTGTACAGAGATTTTGCTTTTTTCTTTTGAAGGAAGGTTTTTTCATGCTACTGTGACTCTTGAAAGAAATATCCTGGACTCAGTCCACTTTAAAGTAATAAATGCTATAAGAGTTTGTCTTAAAATTTGCTCTGAGTAAAGTTAGTAAATTATTCTGGATCGCTTTTGTTCTGACCTGCCAGGAATAGAAGAATAACTAAAACAAGTGATTCTATATCATGCCTGAAACTTGGCATACACATGGAGATAAGTTTGTCCTCCAGGCATTTTCTTTATTGGAAGAACAAAGAATGTACAGAGGGGGGGGGAATAAGATCCCTGATTTACTCATTTCCAAGATTTGGAGATACCATTATCTGGAAAATATGTTGGTGCATTCCAGCTTTTATTGCCAAAAGCAACGTGTTTATTGATATTTATTGTTACTCTTACACTGATAGCAAAAAATATGAAAATGAAAATGAAATGAAAATAAAAATAAAAATATTCATTTCATGTATGGTGAAAAAAGGTAATGGAAAATATGGTTGCGCCGCAGCACCAGAGGGCCCAGGATGAAACAGATTATCTGGAACCCTTTCAGTCGGGTTTCAGACCAGGTTATGGAAAAAAAACATCTTTGGTAGATAAACTCTGGGAAGAGCAGGATAGGGGTAGTGCATCCTTCTTAGCCCTTATTGACCTCTTGGTAGTTTTTCATATCATTGACCACTATATCTGTTGGGGCCAGCTGTAAGATTTGGGACTGGGTGGCCAGTTTTGTGCTGGTTTGGTATCATTGATCACTATATCTGTTGGGGTCAGCTGTAAGATTTGGGACTGGGTGGCCAGTTTTGTGCTGGTTTGGCTCCTTTCTCCAAGGCTGGTCCCAATTGGTGTTAGGGAGCGAGAAGTCCACCCCGTGACTGCTGCTTTGTGATGTACCACAGGGCTCAGTACTTTCTCTTTTTGCTCCTTTTTAACATCTACATAAAGCCACTAGGTGAGATCATCTGACAACACAGAATGAGGTATTATCAATATGTTGATGATACTCAACTCTACATCTCCATCCCAGGTGATTCAAGTGTTGCTGTGGCTGCCTTTTCACTGTGCCTGGAGGCTGTATGTGTGGGGGGTCTGGATGGGGGACAACAGGCTTCAACTGAGCCCTGGGAAGATGGAGTGGTTGTGGATCCATGGAGTTTATCATCTTTGGTCTTGGATGGGGTTGCACTACCCCGGACAGACCCTATGCCAACCTGGGGTTTCTCCTAGACTCACAACTCCTGCTCAAAGAGCAGGTGGCAGTCATGTCTAGGAAAGCCTTAACTTAATTTTGTGTTGTGTGTCAGTTGCGCCATTTCCTAGGTCATGAGGTCCTGCACTTAGTCATTCATGTCTTGGTCATTTCTTGTTGGATTATTGTAAAGAACTCTGCACGAGGCTATCCTTGAAGCTACAGCTGGTATACAGTGCAGCTGTGCAGACGCTCCTGGAGGCTTCTGGGGTGGTGCATGTAATACCGATGTTATATGAGCTGCGCTGGTTGCTGTTTGCTTCCAGGACCAATTCAAGGTGTTGGTTATTACCTAGAAAACCTTTTTGTGGCAGTGGACCAGGTAATTTGAGGAATGATCTTGCCCCAGTGGGTTTGGCCCATTCCATCCAGTCAAGGAATTGAGTTATCGTGGTTGAGGAGAAGAGCTTTGGCTCCTGCCCTCTGGAACATCTTGCAGCCAGAGGTGAGAGTCATTTCCAGCCTTCTGGAAAGTCCTTAAAACCAGGCTGTGCCCGTGGACTTGGGGCCCGAATGGTGGATTGCTACGCTAGAGGGGAATTGGTTGAGTAAGAGACAAAAACCCACCCCCTTACCGTCTGTGATCTTGTTTTTCAACCTTTATTTTCATGGTTAATTTTAATGCTTTTTTTAAAAAAAAAAATTATGTTTATGTTTTTATGCCATTGTAAGCTGCCCAGAGTCACTTTGGATAGTGAGGCGGGGGTGGGGGAGTGGGGGAAAGCATATAAATTTTGTAAATAATTAAATGTAATTCTTAACTTTGTTTCTCCCATTCTTTGTTTTGCTCTATTTACCTAAAACCCACATTGTTTCCCATCTACCAAGAGATGATTGCTTTCAGCCAGATATGTGTGAAATAACTCCTTTTAAAACATATTGAGAAGCATATGTATATACAACTCACATTTTAGAACCCCAAGTTCACTATATTCAAATGTATTTATGTGTTTAGGTGGGAAAACATTAATGGAACTCTTTGCAAGGTATATACTACTATGTCACAATATAGAATACAATAGAATACAATTTATTTTTTTCATAAAAATAACATGGATAATGAGTAAGAATAAATATAAGTAAATGTAAGAACAAATCCATTTAAAAACTTTTAAAATCAGTAAATATAGAATAAAACAAAGAAAAGGGAAAATAGTAGTACCACAACTATCAAGTTCAGACTTTAAGAGCAGAAAGCAATGGAACAAGAGCATGTCATTAAAATATGCCCTACTGTATTCACATAATGTTAGATACAAATATGTAAGTTATATGACTTGCATCACAAAATCTGTGAACAGCATTCACCATCTGACATTTATTTATTCACTACTTAATCAAAATATGTAATTCTGCAAGCAGTTAGCTTAAGTCAGAACTTTGTATGTCTTTGCCTGCTGGCAGAAAAAAAAACCCGGGAAGAATAGAATCAGCTTAACCTCCCTTGGAAGAGAGCTGTAAGCATACTAAAAATATTATTTCATGGTCAAGCTCATTCATCTGTAAGTGGGAAAGAGAGAAAGACCTCTCTTAACACTTGGGTATAATGGTCTTAAGAAAGGATTGATCTTTCAAACATGCTTGTCCCAAGATTATTAGAAACGATAAGGTTATTAACAACACTCTATGACTAGAAGCTAATAGCCAAAAATGTTGGGAAGGTACCAGCTGAAATCTCAAAAAATATTTCAAAAAGCATTTTTTCACAGCAACCTCTTGTAGAACAGTTTTAAGAAAGATAAAGTGTCCATTGATTCATGTAACTTTCTTGGGAATAATGTGGAAGTAGTAGTACCAACATGATGTATTTAATGAAGTGTCATCACGGCCAAGCACAAGAATTCCAGGAAAGATCAACGTTGAGTTACTAATCTTAGCTGTGCAAATTTTTCCAAGCCATACAGATTTAGGACTAGATGAAAGACCACACAGAGCCTGGAAACCTGTGTGTTCAAAAAGCTGTATAATCACATCCAAGGCAGGTTGGATTCTAATTGTCTAATCTATCAATTGTCAATCAGGAATACTTTTGTCATCTTTGCACTGTTTCTCTCAATTAGTTTGATAACAGCATCACACTGCTTTAAACTGGAATATTTTTTTAAAAATTAGATTGAAAAGAGATGTAGAGTTAGGTGTCATTAGGCAGTAAACAAACCCTAAGACTCCCATTTATTTTTCCCCAACAATGTATATGTTAAATAGCATATGCATGATAGAAACCCCTTCAGTGGGTTGGCACCAAGAACTACAAAAACCATTGGACTACTTTTTTTGCCACCGGTTCTGTGGGCGTGGCTTAGTGGGCGTGGCTTGGTGGTCATGTGACTGGGTGGGCGTGGCCAATTTTTAATTTTTTTAGCATTTTTAACTTTAAAAAGTTTCAAAAAAGTTACGACGATCAGCTGGTGTTTCCCCAGGTTAGGGGCTAGCAATAGCAATAGCAATAGCACTTAGACTTATATACCGCTTTACAGTGCTTTACAGCACTCTCTAAGCGGTTCACAGAGTCAGCATATTGCCCCCAACAATCTGGGTCCTCATTTTACCCACCTCGGAAGGATGGAAGGCTGAGTCAACCTTGAGCCGGTGAGATTTGAACCGCTGAACTGCTGAACAGTCAGCTGAAGTAGCCTGCAGTACTGCACTCTAACCACTGCGCCACCTCGGCTCTGGTAACCCCCCCACAAGCCTCGCAGGTGGGCGCAGCCCTGCAGAGGAACCCACCGGGCCTCTCCGGCTCTTTGCTCGGCAGCCTCCCGGGCTCTGCCCTGCTCTTTTTCTCTCGCCCGCCGTGTCCTGGAGAGAAAACGTCCGAGGCAAAAGCTGCTTTGGTGAGTCCGACGTGCGTCCGCCCTGCGGAACGGAGCCTCTCGAGCGCTAGGACCTGGCCACGGCGCCTCAAGGCGAGGTGCCATTGCCGCTGCCGCCGCTGCTGCTTCCTCCGAGCCCCCCGTGGGTGGGTGGGCAGCTCGAATTACATCACCGAGCCCAGACCCTTTTGCCGCGAAGCAAGCTTCGTTTTCGGGATGGTCCCACAGGCCGGATGCGTGTCACTCGCCCAAAAGACGAGCGAGCCTTTCCATGTCCCTCCGAAGTGGCTCCTCAGACGAGCGCAGCGGGTCTTCCTCCCCCCCCCACTGCCAGCGTTGGCCTTACCTTCTGCTGCTGCTGCTATAGGGCTGAGAGTGGCGGCGGTAGTGCTGCCACCGCTCTGGGATGGCAAGTGGATGTCCCGTGGCAGCTGCACATGCGCACCGCATTGGACTGCTGGCGCTCCAGCATGACATCAGGCTGGCCGGGATAGGGCCAAAGCGCAGGCGCCGCGGGCTGGGGAGGGAGGCGAGCAGGTGGCAGGTGGCATCCAGGAGCAGCAGTGGCAGCAGGCAGCTGAGAGCAGCGCGCTCGCTCCAGCATCTCCCACAGCCCTCCTCCGGTGCAGACTCGCGTCCTTGCCTGTCAAGCACAGGCTGTGCCCGGCTCTGGCGGCTCCCCTGTAGAACGCCAAGGTCAGAGCCTCCCTCCACTGGTGGTGAGGGCGCTAGGGTCACCCTTAGCGCTAGGGTCGCCCTGAACAAAGGAGCCAGTCTGCAGACACTGCATCTCCCCGCCCTGCCCTCGCTTTCCTCCCAGCGCAGCCCTCTGCCGAGCCCCGGGACATCCGCTTTCAGGGCGAGTGAGCAGCGACCGGGGGACTGGTTTGGGGGCGTGGCCAGCCAGCCGTTGCTACCGGTTCGGCAAACCAGGCCACATGTCCGCTAACGGTTCTCCCGAGCTGGTCCAAACCCCTGGAGTACCCTCAGAACAGGGCATACGGAAGAAAAATAGAATAATCTGGAATTCCAGAGAATTTTTTTTTTGCATACCACACTCCCCCCCCCTCTTTAATTAGAGAGAAATGTCATCGAGAAGGATATAATACAGTTATCACCCAGTGTTTATTTTTAACTTGTTGAAACATTAACCATAAAAGATATGACAGTAATCAAGGGTTTTTTTTTTCTCCTTTCCCTAACAGAGATCTTCGGTTCAATCGAATTAAAGAAATCCAGCTTGGTGCATTTAGAAGGCTTAAAAATTTGAACACATTGTAAGTTTTATCCCTCTTACAACGTTTTTTTTTTCCTTTTGTAAACTGTTAACCATTTTTATTTGTATCTCCATTTGTATTTTGTCTCATTATGACTAGTAACACTTGTTTCGATGTACATTAAGTTTTCCTTATGTTGATTTCTGACTAGAGTTTTAAAGATTTTAAATTTAGTCAGTGTTTTGTGGAAACCACATGAAAAAGCATAAGAAATCTAGCCATCTGTCATTTTTGTTGACTTCCATATAAATTTATCTAATTTGCAATCATGTAAAAGAATTGACAGCCACTGGTCCACCAACAGATATGCTAGGGATCCACCATAATCTTGGCACTTTTACCTAAACCAAAAAGTGCAATATATTTTTGAATTTTTTGAATATTTGAAAATATTAATGCAGTGTTTCCACATAGGCCTTTCTAAAGATAGCAGAAATAGTTTATATTCTCATTCCTGTTGTTAGTTCCATAAAGACTTATCAGAACTTGCTCATCTAATTCATAGTACAGGTAGTCCTCGACTTCCAAAGTTCATTTAGTGACCGTTCGAAGTTACAATGGCACTGAAAAAAGTGACTTAGGACCATTTTTCACACTTACAACCATTGCAGCATCCCCATGGTCACGTGATCAAAATTCGGCCGCTTGGCAACTGACTCATATTTATTTGGGTTGCAGTGTCTAGGGGGTCATGTGATCACCTTTTGTAAACTTCTGACAAGCAAAGTCAATAAGAAATACCAGATTCACTTAACAATGGTGTTAACTCATTTAACAACCGCAGTGATTCACTTAACAGCTGTGGCAAGAAAGGTCATACAATGGGGCAAAGCTCACTCAACAAATGTCTCACTTAGCAACAGAAATTTTGGGCTCAATTGTGGTCATAAGTTGAGGACTACTGTATTGATAGATTTTATTTCAGCTTTCCCTACCTGATGTCCTCCAGAGTTGTTGGGGCTGCAGCTATCATATTTTTTGGAGTATAAGATGCACTTTTTCCCCTCCTAAAAGAGGCTGAAAATTTGGTTGCGTCTTATACTCCGAATGTAGCCCCATCCACTCGCCGGCCCCTACCCTTCGGCCTCCGCGCGTCCTCTTCCTGGCTGCAGAGATTGCCACTGACAATGGCTTATGTTTTTGGGCTCCGCGCGTTGCATTTTCAGCCTCCAAACGCTCACACGGTGCCCAAAATGGCTACCTGGAAGAGCTGCTGCCTTCTCTTACCCCTTCCTCGCTTTGCCTGCTTTAGACACTGGAGCTCCCTCCGAGGATCAGCTGTGCTTTTGAAGCTGTTTTTCAGCCCCAACACGAGCTAAGTGATCTTCTGTGCTTTGCCTGCTTTTCTAATTGCTGCTCCCTCCGACAATAAGCTGTGCTTTAGAAGCATAGCCCCAATCATCCCCAATCTCAAAACCAGCGAGCGAACGAATGTGCTGAAGCTGACCAGGCTAAGGACTAGCCAGATGAATACCTGGTAGGCAGAATTTCCCCCCCCCTATTTTCCTCCCCAAAAACTAAGGTGTGTCTTATACTCCGGTGCGTCTTATACTCCAAAAAATACGGTATTTGAAGTCCAAGCCACCATATACATTACAGCTACAGTAGGCAATATTAATAGAAATCACAATGGCCAAAATACAAAGCATACTTAAATTAGGCCAACCAACCAAATTGTTACTAATAAGTGAGCAATCTTTTCAATTTTCCGATATTCCCATCAGATGATAATATTCAGAGAGCAATAGTAGTAATTTTGCCATTGAATGTAACAGCATACTTTGAATGTTGTACCTACTCTAGTTATCTTTCTGAAAAAGAGGTGTTGAGATTGATATTTTGGAATAAAGTATCTGGTCCATACTTCTTTTTCAATAAATCATTTTAAGAAAACCCTGTTATTGTTATTTTGTAATTAATTGTTACAGTTTTTCAGTGGAAAAAAATACCTCTTTTTGTTTTATATCCTAGACTCCTCAACAATAATCACATTAAAAAAATACCAACTGGAGCATTTGAAGACCTTGAAAATCTAAAATATCTGTAAGTGCAAACATATTCTCAGAGATATGTTGATATAAAATGTGTGTTGTGCATTAGGTCTGTGCATGTTGACTATTGTTTGCTTAATCAAGGATTCTTTGGTTTCTTTTAAGCCTCCTTCTTGTCTTTGCTGTAGCCAGAAATACTACAGATGGCAACCTCTTCTTAGCACTTATAAACGTTTTCCCAAGCTGGAGAAAGCTTCTGTGTAAGAGCTGTGTACATCCAGAAGTCTCTTGGCTTTTGAAACTTATTGGGATGTTGAGGAAGGTTTGCAAAGCAATACCTCTTCACTTTTAGAAGTACCATCTACGCTGTTTTGTGAATTAGCTTCAAGGCAGAAGTTCATCCAAATCTTCACTAAAGCAAAATGCACTTCAGAATTTTCACAGACCAATTACACAGTGTGAAAACCCCAAAGAGCTTTAGATGACAAAAAAGGGCTATGATTACTATAGATTTTTCTTAACTTTTCTGCAGATTTTTCTATTAATAAAGAGTAGTATTTAGTATTATTTCTTAAGGCCTTAAAATAATGTTTGTAGCATAGTATTTTCAAAGCATCGTAAAAGCTTAATTTACATCATTGTAAAAAGTAATAGCTAAGCGTACATATTAATATTAATGTTAGTATGATATCATAGCAACCCCAAACTATGTTATGTGGGTTTCTGAGTTTTCCATTTATGGTTTTTCAGTTAGGGTATGAGAGTAGTTCATTCTCCTTCAATGATATCATTGCAAAGACGAAAATTAGAAATCGGCTCCATGGCCAGAATTATGAAAGAAAACTAATCTTACATTTGAATGTAAATAAAATTACTTGCATGATGAGGGACCCTAAGAAAGAAGTAAGCAGTAAATTGGATAAAACTTCCCATTAGATCTCCCTGCTCAACATGGGAGATTTGGGAATGAATTAGTTGAATGAATGTGTCTGTGGGAAGTAGATTCTTCAGAAATGAAATGCCTGCATAAAAAGACAAGTTGTTATCAATGGTTATATAAAAGCTAGTAAACGCAGGTTTCCAAGTATTCAGCAGAAGGCAGAGCATGGGAAAAGGAGAAGGAAGCTTGATTTATGACTGAAGGAGGAATCCTGGAATTAGTATGCTTAAATTAAAAGCATGGCTGGGTGAAGGAGCTTTAGCGAATTTGAAGATTGCTCAGTCCCCTCCCCAGGAAAATAGGAATGCTGTCCTGTATACAGAAGATGGGATTCAATGTGCTATTTCTGCTGATTGACCCTCTCAGAACCTGAGTACTTCTGTGGTGGCCTGAGCAAGATTTTCACGATTTTTCCTGTTAATTCTTTCCCTACAATTTTGGTTATTTGTCTGTATCATTACTCTATAGTCTATCCTTCCTTCTATTTTCAAAGGTGGCTTGTTTAAATATGGGCTGTTTAATAACCTCCTTACACAGACGCACTGATTTTGTTATCTGTATCACATTTATCTTTCTCACTGGAATAGCTTGCAGTTCCACATTTTAAAGAAACTTCCATTTGTCTTGAATTTCATTCTCCTTGAATACTTATATCTGTTGGGCTGGGGGGAAAATCATTAATATCTCAGCTTTTTATTTTCTTAATATCCTAAATCTCAAGATGAAATCTTCACTTCAGACCAAAGTCTCCACTACTTTCCAACCAATTATTCCATATTAGTGAAAGAAATTTTGTGATAGCTGATCTTCTGGTTTATTGGCCTACCTGCAAAAAGGTGAATTTGTTAGCAGATCAAATCAGAAATTTACTAGCTCCTCTATATTTTCAACAGAATAATGGAAATCTCTCGTGATTATCATGCTTTCCCATTGCAGAAATTGGTAATCTGATCTAGGAAAGTATAATACTAATCTTCTGTCTAGTATGGTACTCTATGGCAAATGCATACAATTATATAGCAATTATTATTTCCTTTTCCTTTTATTTTCATACAAATGTACAAAAAAATTCTGTTTGCTGTTCTCTTACTCTGATGTGACTTGGTGTACTATCATGGATATGGTTCTGAATATATGTGCATTTAAAAAGTATATTCAAAATGAGTACTTTTTTTCCTTTTCAACATCTGATTGAGTTGATAATGGTGTATCATACTTTCTGTGCCATCTCTTCGAAGCAGATGACCACATCTCTTCATTGGGGTGCTTCAAGTCCATTTCTGTAGAACATTAATTGGAATGAAATGTCCCTTGGAACTCCACTCATGTATCCACTCCTATTACTGTATCTAGTTTATATTTCTGTAAGAAAATATAGTAAGAAGTGAATTACTGATTGACCAAAAAAACCTGTATAATGGTAAATTGGCTAGATAATTTCACAATTGGTTCAATAATCTCTTCCATAGAATGCTCAGTAATAGATCAACAGCATCTTGGAGAGAAATATCAAGTGAAGTACCAAATGGCTCTGTCTGGGCACTGTGCAGTTCCATACTTTTATAAATTACTTAGAGAATTTGAAACTCTGCTATCAAATCTGCAGAGTTAATATAGTTCCAAAGCTAGGAGTGGCGGCTAATAGTTCAGAGGAGAGAAAATTTAAATGTAGAACATTAGACTGAAAAGAATATGATCGAATTTAACAAGGAGAAATATTAAGTTCTGTTACCTGGGTAGGAAAAATAGAAGACACAAGTGGAGAATGGGGAAAACAAAGCTTGACAGGATATAGTAAGAGATCTGGATGTCCTTGCAGACCGTAAGTTAAATATGAGCCAGTAACATGATGCAACTAATCCAATAGATGATATTTTGAGGTACACATATGAGCCTCTTTCCTGATCATAGGAAGTAGTTGTTCCATTCAGACTCCATTTACTGTAGAACACAGTAGCCAGTTCTGGGCATCACATTTCAGAATAACAGAGTTGGAGGGGACCTTGCAATCACCTGATCAAGCAGGAGACCCTCTTCCATTCAAAGTGGAGGTCTGTCAAGTTGATGAGAGTTTATGAAGAACAAGTAGAAGATATTATTGGTGGGAGATAGGATAGCAATCTTCACATATCTGTGATATAAGATATGTGACATAAAAGTCATGTCACAAAGTTGTTAAGTTCTAAAAAGTTGTAGAGAGCTGGGGAAAGATCCCTAGAATCTTTAAAAGTATTGCACAATACTTGTTTAGTTAATTGGTATTTTTAACTATTCAAATGCTGAATCTTAGATACAAGATTACAATTAAATTATCATAATTAAAAGAAATGGCATATTTTTAAACTGAATATAGTAGAATTTCCCCTTTAGAATAAGTTTTCATAAATTTAAATTCAATATGACAATAATATAAATGTTTTTATTCTTGTTTCTAAATATTCCTTTTCTTCCCTGAAAATCCTTCTATTTCTACAGTGTATCGGAACCTGGTTTCCAGCAGGAGATTTGAATTAAATTGGTTGAATTGAATATACAAAAATGTACAAAAATATTTTAAATGCGAGAAAATGTATTTCTAATCTTTCTTGGCTTATAGCCCATTTCCTCAGATTTTTCATTTGTTAACCTGAGAAAGAAAGAGCTTTTCAAGTTGCAGATCAATGAATAATAACATTATAGGCAAATTAAATCCATAAAGTATATAATGTTATATAATGCCAGTTGCTATTCATAAAACATTAGGTGTAACAGTGATATTAGACAACTGATTAACACATATACTATCTCTGTTAAATCTGTTTTACTTTCCAGAAGCTGAATAGAACTTCACCTACCTCTCCAGCTATTCCTATTGACTGCTGCTTTTATTCTAAATATAATATTAATATTACATCATTTTATATATCATTGTCCTGATGGTACTAATATTTAGGAAAATGCTATAGTCTGCAAAAGTCATAAAACACTGTAATGAATCTTTTAGATAAATGTATTTATATAAACTTGGAATTGAGTTTTTCAGACAGCAGAACAGCCTCAGTATGTAATTAACTATTTTGAGATGGAAATATTTTAATACTATCCCAGTTTAATATTCTGTCAGCAGGACAGAAATTTTTTTACAATTCTACGGAAAAAAAACCACCCCAAACATAATTACCAACATGTTTTAAAACATTAAAGAAGCTAGACTTGATAACAAACAAATCTTTCATTTCTGGAAACCACTGTGCTGCTATATTTATTTAGCATTAAATTATCTGTAAATTATTTTATTGATATGATTGAACAATCAGTCTAGTTAATAAATACAAAAGGCTTGCGATTGTGCCCATCATTAACTGTTTTCACTGTGCTTCTTGTGATATCAATTTATTTTTCATTTGTATTATCATATTTTATATCATGTCAGAGGTTTTCATGCACTCCTGTGGTGAAGTTGTACTCTATTAATAATCAGACTCTTGTACAGTTACATTTGTTAGTTGACTTCCTAAATTCTCCATATTGAACAGTACTAGAAACATGATTACAAGAGATTGACATAAATTACCTTAGTCCTATGAATTTGTGTATGTACTTCTGTAATCACACAGATGGAATTATCATCATTATCTAAGTTCTATGTCAAGATAATTCCCAGGCCTGTTCTGAATCTGTCTTCTCAAATAGAATTAAAAGCTATTTGCTGATTACATTTGAAGTCCAGCACAGTTTTCTGTTTGTACCCTAAAGCTTCTGACCAACACTCTTGAATACGAAGTGTTCTGTTGTGTATACATGTCTCGTTTTGTTGCTTTCCATTGTGTATTTGAAAAACTGTGCTCACATTTCAACTTAATTCCTTCACGCATTAATGTAACACTTGTTTGTGTATACTAATATTACTGATTATTTCTTGTTTCAGCTATTTGTACAAGAATGAAATCCAGTCAATTGACAGGCAAGCATTTAAAGGACTTGCCTCTCTAGAACAACTGTAAGTGCCTTTTCTCTACTGTGCTGTCATCTGTTTGGTTGCCTCAGAGAAAAAGTGCACGTTTTCCAGTATTTCTTGTCTGCATGCCTTCTTGCATGATTGCACGGAATGGGTTTATGGTCCAGTGTGGTTGCAATCACTAGCATGCAGAAAGCATATTTGTCAAGTATGTCATTTCTGTGTTTACATTTTATTTTATATATTATTTCAATTTCAAGACAATCGTGGCAGTTTCCAAGGGCAAGCATAATTTTAGCACCAAACATAAATGTGCATAAGAATTAGGGCTCCTGTTTCTACAAACAATTTATAGTTTTGATAAATAGAGTAATAGAGAATAGATACATAGAGTAATAAGCAAAATCCAGACAAATACTCCACTGTTTACGGCTTACGTATTCGGCTTATTCCATTAGTCATTCAAATGGTTGAACTGTTTCTGGATATCGAGGGAGTAGGAACTTGTGTTGAAAAGATAATTATACCCTGTAATTTTTATATTTGATGATAGATTCAATCATAATATTGCAAATGATTAACTTAGAAAAAAAGGCCAACCATATTACCTTCCTACCTCAAGATAGTCACAGGTAATAGGAATAACAGTTTGCACACATAATTCTTTAGAGTTCATTAAAAGGACTTGATTCCACATTGCTGATTTCTGTCATTTAGTGCCATCCCAATAAAAATGTTTCATTTAATAATATATAGTATATATGATGATACTTGTTTGAATGAACTGCTGCTTCAAGGAAGACTTTGCCTTTGAAGTGTCCATATTAGTGGGCATAAGCAAACCACCATATATTTATTGGCTCTTATTGAAAAAAAGCAAGTTATTATTCTAGGTGTCTGGTAGAAGCTACAGTGACATCATGAACATCATAACATTTTTGAGCAAGTCATTACACCATTTAGAAAAATAAATTTTAGAGCCTGCTGAATATATTGTACCAAATTAGCTGTATTTTAAAATGGTTCCATTTACATTGATTGGGACTTCTAATTCTGATCACTTCGACATAGTAAGAGCAATGGATGGTCGGAATTTGTATATCATAAAACTGACCAGGTTTCATTCTAATCCATCCCAATCACTCTGAAAATAAGCAGGCATATTCCCAGGTTTGCTCTCTACCTTCCATCTTCTGATTGCTAAACCAGCCAAGGAATAATCATAGATATTTCATTTGGAAATTATACCCAAAACCATTTTTGGGGTATATTTTTTTATATTACTGTTATTTCTTAAAACATGTGGAGTCTACATTTGCACAAAATAGGATTGTTATTATCATCACTGTCATTGTCAAAATAGTATACGTATTTCGAAGAATTTCATAGTTTACATAGGACTTATGTGCATTTTAATGAACTCTATTATGGTGCAGACATCCTATTTTTTCTTGCTTGGATCCATCCAGTAGCATGATCAATAAACTGTCTATTGCTTAACATATTATCCTACCTTAGCATCCTTTTAAACTCTCTTTGCAAGCTAGAATCATAGGATTATCCTTTGCTGACAAACCCTAGCTTTTGGGGAGCCACAAAGCAGGACTTGGCATGCGTTGAAGCAAACAATTTCCTTTTCCGTGTGTGTTCTCAGAAAGAGCCAAATAAGAATGATTCCTTGTAATACCACATGCAAATACATCACCCAATGTAAATTGAAGAAATTTTCCAGCATTAAAGTCTTCCTAAGTTTGGTATAGTTCATTGATATAAAAATATATTGTTAATAGTTAACAGATTGGCCGTGAATACATTTTTGAGCATGAGTGGTTTAACTCCAGCGACATTCTCATGAGGTTGATCTTAGATCTATCAGCCTCATTTTCTTTGTAATAGAATCCCAGACGCTTAATTCTGGCATGGACTGTTTGATACTTAGTTTAAAGGAAAAAGCAACGTATGCTTTTTGCTACACTTGAAAAATATGCTCGTTACTCAAAGCAAATCCCTATATTTTTCCATTTGGATTTTTTCAGGTTTTGGAAAATAATAATACAATCTTTAAATATGCATGATAGTACTTTAAATTGCATGTAAGAGCTTAATAGAAAGTTTCAGAAACAGCGTTCGATAGAATCTGACTTTATTCTGTTGAATATTTACTGCCCAAGGAATGTTTTGCTATTCATTGTTCTCAATTATTACAAAACTTCCTTCCTGAGTTTATTCACTTTCATTTAATAATCATGGAATAAATGAAGTAAACGCATAAATGAGGTTGATTGGAAAGGCAAATGTTCTTCATGAATCTTTTGTTTTCAAAGTGTCTGAATTCAAAAACTTTACCATAAGAAAGTTGCTGCTTATTTTGACCTCTTCATCATTCTTCCCCTCCTACAATTTTCAGGAAGATACGAATGAAGAAGCCAAATTGAAATCAATATAATATATCACTTTTCTTCCCCTCTGTCACAGCACCTTTATATGGTATTATGAATTTAATGAGATATTTTGAATCTCATCCTCAGTTCAGAAGTGTGCAAATATTTGTTTCCTAACATGTACCTCAGGTTGTGGTTTCTGATCTTAGGGCCTGTTTAATAAACCCTCAATTTCCCCTTACATCTTCTACACTTCAGGTGTAGCTATGGTGGAAGTCAAATAAGGAAACTAGTAAAAAACAACAACACCATGGTAAATCTGAATCTAGTTTGCAGAATTAGTATAGAGATGACAAAAATTGTTGTGTCGCATGGAGGACTTTATTAAGATCACACCACACCACCCCACCGCATCTACTTCACTGTGTACGTATTTTTATTAAAATAGAAGGTGGTTCTGTTGTGGAGCTTTTGCTTGCAGCCTTATGAAATACTATCTTGTTTTTCCAGAGAAGTAGGCTGAGATGTACCTCTTATAATAGTTGAGGCAGGATACGACAGGCAGAGGGGAACTGCAAGCTGACCTTTCCATATCCCCTGTGGAAACTTGCAAATTCTCCATCAGTAGCAAGCCCTGAAGAAAAACGATTAACTAATAATATAGATGTAAAGATTGAATGGAAGTAATTAAGCATCCTTTCTAGACTTTGCTTCTGTAAGCATCCCTGAATTCTTGTTATTTCAGCCACACAGATTTGGAAATAGATACTTGCTGTGGATAATATTTAGTTCACTCTTTTGCATATCTTTCCTTACTGTTAGCAAATTTTCATTATATTTTTCTACTTTGGATTTACCTTTTTTGCTCTTCTGAGAAGAGAAAACCAATATCTACCAGAGTACTGCAGGCTACTTCAGCTGACTGCTAGCTGCAGTTCGGCGGTTCAAATCTCACCGGCTCAAGGTTGACTCATCCTTCCATCCTTCCGAGGTGGGTAAAATGAGGACCCAGATTGTTGGGGGCAATATGCTGACTCTGTGAACCGCTTAGAGAGGGCTGTAAAACACTGTGAAGCGGTAGACAAGTCTAAGTGCTATTGCTATTGCTAATATCACTTAAGTGACAGTACTAGAAAGAGACTTTTGAAGGTTAAACAATGCTCCTCTTTTACCTGTTCAGATGTTCCATAGATGTCGTATGTTCATTTCAGCTTCTTTTCCTAGACTTTTGGACTTCCTTGCAGTGAACAGAAAGAGTTGGGATTTTATTTCTGATTGTTTAAATGCAAGAAGAATCCTTAGGGGATTCTGGTTCCTACTAGCTAAGAACCTCTGATTTCTGTAGCAACCTAAGGTAAATGTGAGCACAATTGCCTTTTAGACATTAGTGTTCAACCTAGTGAGATTGGAAACAAGAAAAGCAGAACTTAAAACATTTGGGGGTGGGACAAGTGATTGACCCGCCCCTTCCATGCTTTTTCCACATATTTTCCCATCCAGTTTGGGTATAATATCTAAAATTGTCATCATAGCCACCAAAATAGGAACATACAGTAGCTCTTCATCCCATAGAGCTGAACTGCAATTCATAGCTTATATTCCATATTCTGCTTTATAGCAATAGCATACCAATAGCACTTAGACTTATATACCACTCCATAGTGCTTTAATGCACTCTCTGAGCAGTTTACAATGGCAGCCTATTGCCCCCAACAACCTCGGTCCTCATTTTATTGACCTCGGAAGGATGGAAAGCTGAGGCAACTTTGAGCCAGTCAGGATTGAACTCCTGGCCATGGGCAGAGTTAACTTGCAGTACTGCCTTCTAATCATTGTGCCACCATGGCTCGTATTAATTTCCTATACTTGATTACTTTTTCTTGTTTTGAATATATAAATCTATCTTATGTATAATTCATGTTCTATGCAATGAAGAATTGGGTTTAAATATCTAAGCATATTTAAACTGAAGCTTTCTGACTAGAGAAGAAATATACACCTGGTTCACAATGCTAAACCTTAGTTGGTTTTGGCTTAGCACAATGTGGGAAGACAGCCAGTTGTAATTTGAAAACCATGGTTTCATGGCTTAGCCTGTTGCATTAACTCAACCAATTGGAGTTTATTCAGTAATAATTAAGCAAACAACGACAATATGATAAGAAATCCCAGTCATACAATTAAATTTCTTACTTGTTTATCTCTTTTTTAAAAAATAAGCTGGAGATAGAAATCTCAATGGGCAGAATATATTTATCAACCATTAAAATTATTTATACATAATATATAAAGTATTGATAATATAACTATATGTTAACTTTTACCATTATTTTTAGTGTGTAAGTTAATTCTCAAGCTGTTGGTGATGTTTGTTAATTATAATAAATTTGTGCGGAATGACATAAATATGAGGTAATCTATATTTTATCACTGATTTTCAGGCAAAAGCTGAGGCTAGGATCTAACTTTATTTGAACATTTTTAAAAATAGGTTTTAGTTTGCATTATTATTATTATTATTATCATCATGTTATTTCTTTTTCTATATACTCTTTATTTTCTCTCTCTCTAACCTTTTAACAGATATCTGCACTTTAACCAGATTGAAACATTGGAGCCAGAATCATTCACCCATCTTCCCAAACTTGAAAGATTGTAAGTGTTTTTCTTTTTCTTTTTCTTTCACCCATATGTTAGCTTTTTTTTAAACCTATCAAGTAACGGTATTTCCATATAACACTTGGAAACATTATTAAAATTTCTGCTCAAACTTGGCTTAGATTTAAGCTTTTAGGATCTATGCAGATCTATTTTTAATAGTAATTTTATTAAAGATTACAATTAGAAAAATAAAAACTTATAGAAACTGAAAACTTAGATGAATAAAAAGAAAAAGAAGATATGGAAAAGAAAGAAATTAGAAAGAGAACAAGAAAAGAAAGAAAAATAAGAATAAGCTAAAGAAAAAGGAAATATATAAAAAAATGACTTTCTCCCTTCATCACAAGTGTAAACAATTTTAGTAACTTATCATCTTCTGTTAAAATATAGCAATTGATCTGTTCTTCCCATATCCCATCTCTTATGTATAAACAAATCCTGCATCATCATATTTCAGTCCTGATGTCCATTTTAGCCTTAATCAAATTCACCAACTGTATAGTCCTTTCTTTTACTTCTAACAATCTTAATCTCTAGTATTATTATTTATTAAAAATTTATGCCATCCATCTTCCCTATAAGGTGACTCTGGGCAGCTTACAGATTATAAAAAGATAAATAGAAAAGTAATTAAAATATGACTATGCAAAATTTTGACCCTGTATAATAAAACGGGACTAAGAGATGGACAGCACAAGGATGATGCCTCCTCAGCTGGTCAAACACCTCCAGTGGTGAGCGCCCCTCAGAACCCCAAGCCAACCAGTAAAACCAAGTTTTAATACCCTTCGGGAAGGCCAAAAGCGTTGGAGCAGTTCTCACTTCCGGTTATATTATTAGAATCTCTTATTTATATGCCAAAAATAATAACATAGATATTGTAGATTAAACCATTACACCCAATCAGTCAAAATATCCATTAAACTTCACACCAAAAGAAACTACCTATTAACCATAATCGAACAAACACTGTTCACATTTTTTCTTCTACCCAGCAATCATTAAACCCCATACCATAGAATTCTAACATTTGCTTTCTCTCAAAGCCCCTGTCAATTTTATCAGAGTCCATTTGTAGTTTTAATATAGCCTCACCAGTAAATCTCTTGTATTTTAGTTTACATAAATAATCCGTATAATGTTATAGAACTTGCTATCTTTTTATCTCTTCTCACAAAATTCTGCAAAACTTTAACAAGCCTCTTTTGTAAATCCCGTATAGGAAAATTATTTAGAACACTCTTGGTTTGTTGTTTGTGTATCCCCTAAAGAGCCGAGGTGGCGCAGTGGTTAGAGTGCAGTACTGCAGGCTACTTCAGCTGACTGCTAGCTGCAGTTCAGCGGTTCAAATCTCACCGGCTTAAGGTTGACTCAGCCTTCCATCCTTCCGAGGTGGGTAAAATGAGGACCCAGATTGTTGGGGGCAATATGCTAACTCTGTGAACCGCTTAGAGAGGGCTGTAAAGCACTATGAAGCGGTATATAAGTCTAAGTGCTATTGCTATTGCTATTTTAATTATAAAGACATCAGCCGGTTTCTTTTGTATGTCTAGTGTAACATGTTTTTCCATGTCATTTTTGTAGCCTATCATTTTTAAATCCACTTTGAATTCCATTTCAATCTTGTCAGGTAGAACTTGTTCCTCTTCCTTAACATCTTTCAGACACAGTCTCTCCATAGAGGCAGATGCTATTAAAATTAACTTCTAAAATATCCTTCAATGTGTTCAATGTTAAAACATTTTACTTCATTCTGTAATTGTAAGTCAAGTAAGTATTCTTCTTTAATTATAATCTTTACTTCCCTCTAGTTCCCTCTAGTCTCCAACTTTTAAAATCTTACTTTTTTAAAAAAGTTAAAAACAAAAGCATTTTCCTATAGGAAGCTTTCTTTATAATTAATTCCAAAATTTCATTTCAAATTTATCAGAATGCTTAGACTGTTTGCAATGTTCTGAAATCAAAGTTTTAATTGCTCTTTTGCTGTTCATTAAAAAAAAAAGACCTTAAGCTTGTATTTAAAACTAAAGTAAGGATCAAAGAAAACTCACCCAGTAATGTAAAATGTGTCAATCTAAAGCAGGGGTCTCCAACCTTGGCAACTTTAAGACTTGTGGACTTCAACTCCCAGAATTGAGGAATTCTGGGAGCTGAAGTCCACAAGTCTTAAAGTTGCCAAGGTTGGAGACCCCTGATCCAGGGGTGAAATGCTACTGGTTCGGACCAGCTCGGGAGAACCGTTAGCGGACATGTGGCCTGGTTCGCCGAACCGGTAGTGTTGGCTGGCTGGCCACGCCCCTGAACCGGTCCCCCAGTCGCTGCTCGCTCGCTCTGCCCCACCCAGTCTCTGCTTTGCAGCTTGCCTGTCTGAAGCGCTGTGCCCCTGATCTGCCTGCCAGGTAAGCCTGTGAAGTCGCAGACTACCTAGCTGCCCCTGCCCCCCCACCATCCCAGCCTGCCTTCCCTACTCCATTCCCCATGGCCCACAGCCCCAACATGCTTTCCTGCCTTCCACGTGGCCTTCCCGGTGTCCCCGTGGCCAGCTTGCGAAGGCAGGCAAGCGGAAGGCCACGTGTAAGGCAGGCAAGCATGTTGGGGCGGCGGGGAAGGGAGGTAGCAGCCTACTCCCTTCCCCGCAGCCCTGCCATGCTTGGCAGCCTTCCATGCGGCCTTCCCGGCGGTCCCCATGTTGGAATGAACCTAATCTAAATTAACCTAAAACTTAGTCTTATTTCAAAATCAGAATTCTGTAAGTTATGTTACAAACCAAGGTTAGTTTTTGGTTTATGATTCTTTCACATATAATCTTAACATTCTTTCCACTCGGTAGCTACAGTTGCTCTTTGAGGAATCTTGCCTTAATAATCTGACGGTATAAATAAATATAGGTAATCTTCAAGTTACGACCACAATTGAGCCCAAAATTTATGTTACTAAATGAAACATTTGTTAAGTGAGTTTCCCTATTTTATTACTTTTCTTGCCACAGCTGTTAAGTGAATCACTGCATTTGTTAAGTTAGTAACATGGTTGTTAAGTGAATCTGGATTCCCCATTGACTTTGCTTGTCAGAAGATCACAAAAGTTGATCACATGATCCTGGGACACTGCAACCGTCATAAATATGAACCACTTGCCAAGCATCTGAATTTTGATCATGTGACTATGGGGATGCTGCAACGGTTGTAAGTGTGAAAAATGGTCAAAAGTCACTTTTTGCAGTGCTGTTGTAACTTTGAACAGTCACTAAATCAACTGTTGTAAGTCGAGGACTACCTGTACACTCATTTACAATTAACCAGAACATGCTACAGTTCTAACTAACTGTTCTGCATGAATAAAACAGTAATGTAGCTTTGTACATCAAAAAAGTTATTTTCTCAATTAAAGCTCCCTACACATTTGTGGTGAAGCCCACTGAATTTAGTAAAATTTAATGTAGTACTAAACATTCATGAGATTGGACTAAGCAGCACTTTTATTTTGCATTAATAGCATTCTGCTGATATATATATAATATGATAATAGATTAGCAGGAATTCTTATTATTAGCATAAGAGTTTAAGCAGGAAGATAGGTTCCTTGTTTATATGAATGTGATCCTATATAACAGTGATGGGCGAACCTTTTTTTGCTCGGGTGCCAAAAGGACGCGCGCGATAGCGCACACACATGTGCCCACACCCATAATGCAATGCCCTCCCCCCCGCGCATGCACGCACAACCACCCCCCCATGCTGCCCCCACCCACGCATGCGCTCAGGCCTCACTGAAGCCTTCGGACTTCCGGTAGGCCCGTTGGGCCGTTTTTCGCCCTCCCCAGGCTTCAGGAAAGCCTCCGGAGCCTGTGGATGGTGAAAAACGGACCCAACGGGCCTACCAGAAGTTTGTTTCCAAACTTCGATTGGCCCATTGGGTCCGTTTTTTGCCATCCACAGGCTCCGGAGGCTTTCCTGAAGTCTGGGGAGGGCGAAAATGGCCTCCCCCCACCCTCTGGAAGGCCGAAAATCAGCTGGCCAGCGCGCACATGCGCGCTGGAGCTGACATAGGGCAAAGCCTTGCATGCCCTCAGATATGGCTACGCGTGCCACCTGTCATAGGTTCACCATCATGGCTATATAACAAGAGACCTTGGTTTTCTTTAGTATTATAGGAAAAGATCAAATTTTTCATAATAAATTCAAATTTTTTCAACAGATTTTTACACAACAACAGAATCTCTCATTTAATTCCTGGGACATTTAGTAATTTGGAATCCATGAAACGACTGTGAGTAAACAAAATTCTTTAAACTTTGCACTTGGTATTTTAAACATTTGTTTTATGAAACATCACATTTTGCTTTCCTTATCATCTATTATTCAGTCAAAGTTCCTGATAATTTTGGAATTGGTCATGTTTATTCTGTTGCCTCTGAACAAGCAGCTTCTTCTGGAGTTCACGATTACACGTATTTAAACTAGTTGGATTTAACTGAAGCATAAACATGTTTCCAACATTTGTTTATAACATATATGCATATTCTCCTTTTTTTGTTTAGGATGATATGTTCAAAAATATTTCAACAAGGAAGACATTTCCAACCTTGAAACCTTATTTTGAACTTGCTGGAAGTGTTCCAAAAATGGAAGGAGCATTTCAGTTTTATTCCAAATTTGTTTTGTTTTGATTTTACAAGAAAACTGTTCTGATCATGAAACAACAGTGGTAAAAATTGTCAGGTTTGAGTAGGGTGGAATGTTTCAGCCTCAGTAGGATTTTCACACCTCTGATCATGAAATGTAAATGGTAGGGATGAGATTATTTTATTTATTTTATTTTTTCAGTATGATTCAATTCAATTTAGGTGCTGCCTGATTATTCCAGACAGACTTTGGGCAGCCCACAATAAACAGATATCAAAAAGACGAATAAACAAAAGGAGATCTGGCATCAAACCATATGCCTAGTACATCCACCACGAAGTCCATCCATCCTAATACAAATCCTTGGAGAAGATCCAGCTCTTCAAAGCCTTCTGGAACATCGTCCTGATGAGAGCCAGATGGTCTCCAGAAGGATTTTTATTCCAGAGGGCATGTGCCACAACAGAGATGGCACACCTCCTAAGTTCTTTCTCACCTTTACTGAAGTTTAGAAAGTGACCGAAATTTTCCTTGGGGTAGCATTTACCACCTACACACACATTTTAATATGGCACAGGCTTTGCTTTCTAATATCCCAAGTCCTAATTCAGAAAAGAAAGCCACAACCAAAGGAACTAGATTCCGTTTTCACATGCATCTGTTTTGTAAGCTGACATAAGTCTTTTGGGACTTGGCAGCATACAAACACAATAAAGTTTTGTATTTTGTACGTCCTGGCTTTTGAGTTTTTTCTGTTCTTCAGTGACTAGGAGGTATTGTAATGTGGTTAATAATATGACCGCATCTCATAGTTTTCTAAACAAGAGTCATAGAACAAACATGTGCAGTGCTGAGCCTTGTAAGTAGAAACAGTGATGACTTCTTGTTTTATCCAGACGTCTGGATTCCAACGCACTTCACTGTGACTGTGAAATATTATGGCTGGCAGAGCTGTTAAAAACATACGCCGAATCTGGTCATGCGCAGGCTGCAGCCACATGCGAATATCCAAGGAGGATCCAGGGAAGGTCTGTGGCCACAATAACACCAGAAGAACTTAACTGTGGTGAGATTGCTTTAAAGTTATGGATATGCTTTCTCCATATTTTATGAGAGAGATTATATATTTTAGAACAGGGATCTGCAACCTTGACAACGTTTAAGACTTGTGGACTTCAACTCCCAGAATTCCTCAGCCAGGAATTCTGGGAGCTGAAGTCCACAAGTCTTAAAGTTGCCACAGTTGGAGACCATTGTTTTAGACCCTGTCTTTACTGTAAAATGCAAATTATACATATATAACATGTGTATGCGTGTGAATAAATAAATATAAAAATCAACAACTCATTAAGTCTTTTGATGCAAGAGCGGAGAAGCCTACTGAATGTCTTTTGGGCAAGGTAAGTCCTTGCTTAGTGACCACAATTGAGACCAGCAGCTCTGCTGCTAAGTGGACCATGATGGTCTTACAACATCGCTTAAACAAATCCCACAGTCGTTAAGTGAGACATCACGTGATCACAATTTTACTGCCAACTTCTCTATTGACTCTGCTTCTCAGAAGCTGGTTTTGAAGTAAGCAGTTGTAATCCTGAGTCTGCAGGACACTGTAGCAGCCATAAATGCAACGACTGGCATTTTTTTTTATTTTTATTTTTACACTTTGAATGATCACAGCAGTTGGTAAGCGAGGACTACCATAATAAAGGCTTTACTGGAAAGGAAGGAATTTTTCTAGAAGAGGTTTGCTGGTTGTGTTTTAATCTGTTTACGACACTACATTTTACAAGTATGATAGCAGCTTTTAACATTAAAAAGTCATAATAATTCAGAAGTACTTAAGGCAGAGAAAATTCCAAGAACCATAGGTTGTCACTTTTGTATTAAGTGGTTGCTTTTGGAGTTTGGTGATAGAAGAGTGATGTTTTCTCTTTCTCTTTAAACTTCTGAACAGTGTTTTTATATTATGAAAATATTCCATTGTGTCTTGTACAAAAGCTCCTTCTCAGCAGCGATATCATTAAAGATAAAATAATGTAATGAAAAATCGAGAATTGTTGAGTGGTTCTTTTTTTCACCCTTTAATACTGAAAATAAACATTTTGTTACAATGTGTCATGTGATGAAGAAGCATGTCAAAAAAAGGGATCCTAAAGAAATGCAAGTGTTATCATATACAGCTATATTATAATCCCCTTTGTTATTTTAATCATAAAATTATGATTTATTCTATAATGATAAGTACTCATCTAGGGCCAGAAGCTCTGATAATATTCAAAGATTACAGAAAATCTGAAATTGGGCAATTGGACACTTTTCTATGGAATTGTATAAATTGGCATATTCCAATGTTTATATTAATTATCACACCAATGAGAAACAGTGATTTATATCCTATTTTAAAATTAAGAACTAAACTGTTTTTAAATTCCAATTTTATAGAGCTTTCTTTTCATATGCTTTGTTAATAAATCCAGAGAGGCCAAGAATTACATCAGAGCCTCAGGATGTGGACGTAATCTCAGGGAATACCGTCTACTTCACTTGCAGAGCTGAAGGAAATCCCAAACCAGAAATCATTTGGCTTCGCAACAAGTAAGATTGTTTTAAAAAGCTTGTGTAAAATAATGATTCTGATACTGTATTTGCGTGGCGCCTTCTGGACAAGACTCTTTTCACCTTTTTTTTTCTCGGTTTGAACATATTCGTTATTGAAAAGTGGTAATGCTACTTTTACGTTTCTTTCTCTGTAGCAATGAACTCAGTATGAAAGCAGATTCTCGATTAAACTTGCTTGATGATGGAACTTTAATGATTCAGAATACGCAAGAGACAGATCAAGGCATTTACCAATGCATGGCAAAAAATATAGCCGGAGAAGTTAAAACTCAAGAAGTAACTCTGCGCTACTTTGGTTCGCCAGGTAGGAAGATTTAGTAATGCCAATCTTTAAAAAAAAAAAAAAATCCTTTTTTTTTTTTCAAAAAAGCTATTGAAATGGCAAAAAATATAGCCGGAGAAGTTAAAACTCAAGAAGTAACTCTGCGCTACTTTGGTTCGCCAGGTAGGAAGATTTAATAATGCCAAAATTTAAAAAAAAAAAAAAATCTGTGTTTCCTGTTCAAGAGAGCTATTTGCTACTTCTGCATTTATTTAGATTTTTCTCCCACCTTTTTTTTTTAAAAAAAATGTTTGATCAACTCGAGGCAGTGTACATATTTTTTCTCACATAACGAACTCTGGGGTTGAATTATGTGGGGAGAAAGTGACTGTCCTGAGTCAGCCAGATGGTTTTCATGCCCAAGGGAAGATTGGAATTGCAGACTCCCAGTTTCTATCTAAGCACCTTAGCCACTGCACTATCCTGGCATTGTATGTGCTAGTATAATAGGCCTACAGATAAATTGTGAGATAGTTCAAAATACCATAGGAAAAAAGATATTTTATTGTAATGTCCTTATGAATCATAAAACCCCTATAATACTTAGGACCAATTAAATTAAGATACAAGGAGAAACAAATACATTTGCTTTAGTTGTGAGATAAGTTCTCATTTTCTTTTTACTCTTATATTACTTTTACTGGATTTGAGTCCGCTACAAAGGAATACTTTTAGAGAAAATTGTAATAGAAGTAAGAGATCATCCTATTTCTTCTGCCTAACTATATCACACTGCTGAGTTCTTTGTACATGATAAGCAAACCTAATATGCATTCCATAATGTTGTAGCAAATGCAGTTGTTATTTAAAAACATTTTCTTTTCTTTTTTTGATGCTCTGTTTAATGTGGCAAAAAATAATTGTACTCGTGCAGAGTTTCCTAACCTTGGGGACTTTAAGAAGGGTGGACTTCAACTCCCAGAATTCCCCAGCCATCCTAAGTTTGTATATCAATGGGAAGTATTATAGACATGCTCTCTTTTTAAACAGCTCGGCCAAGTTTTGTGATTCATCCACAAAACACAGAAGTTCTGGTTGGAGAAAGTGTCACCCTGGAATGTAGTGCAACTGGGCACCCCCAACCACGTATCACATGGACAAAAGGTGACAGAACACCTCTGCCGAATGATCCACGGATCACCATCACTCCATCAGGAGGGCTTTATATCCAGAACGTGGAGCAGGAAGAGGGTGGCGAATATACCTGCTTCGCAACCAACAGTCTAGATAGCATCCATGCGACTGCCTTCATTATTGTGCAAGGTAGGCAGTACTTTAAAAGGTGGTTTGGGTTTGAAGTTTATTCCGACCTGTAGATCATTTAAAATTTTTAAAGGATACAAACAGGATTTTCCCCAAATGGAGTTCGTATTTCCAATGTAATCCCATATTAATCAGCTAATATTTGGAAAGCAGAATTGCATATTGACAGCTTTGATAATGTCCTAATACTTCTTTGAGTGTTTGATAAGTATTTCATATATCGTTATTATTACCTTACAAATATATTTTGTATATTTATCTGTGTGGGCTGTCAAGCTGGTTGTGATTATGTTGTTTTCTTCATAATATAATTTGACTTTAAAAAAAGGAAAGAAAGCGAGGTATTATGAATCCAAAGAAGGGTTCTACTCTGTTGAATCATACCTTTACTTTGGATTTTTGTTTTCATTTATTTTTCATCCGAAGTCCCAAGTGGTCTAATAATCATGGATGGTTGCAAGTCTGCATGTGTTTAGCCAGGTACCAAAGATCTGTAATGGAAGTGGTTCTCGCTCCATAGTTCAAAGAATACAAAATAAAATATGTTTGTGGTGTATATATAGTCTAAACTGCTTTAATTATTTGTCTCCTTTTTACACAGCTGTACCTCAGTTTACTGTGACCCCTCAAGACAGAAGCGTGATTGAAGGACAGACTGTCGATTTCCCTTGTGAGGCACAAGGATATCCACAACCAGTCATTGCATGGACTAAAGGAGGTCAGAATTTAGATTACAATAAAACGCGAGGCTCAAAAAACTACAGAGTAGTTTATCAGAGCATGGAAATGTTGAAGTGATTTCTCTGATAGAGCAAAGTTGTGAATATTTATTTTCCCTGCTATTGCTATTAGTTTGGTGTGACTGAATCTAACCAAAATATTCACTATCACTATCAGTGAGTAAGTGAGAGATTGATTAGTAAGGGACATTCAGAGGTTCACATCTCTTTTGAAGTCTTTGAAGAACCTTTGGAGTCCCATGTTTTGCTTAGGAAAATATTGCTGCCCACTACATTTACTTTATGAGATGAACTGGTTTGCTCCAAGATTATTCCACATGTTCTCTTTGTCACACATTTTGTTCCTATCTTCAGGTTAACCATGACAATTTCTGAAATGAATACAAGAAAAATGAACACATGCAGCTTTTCATTGTGTCTCAGTTTACTAACACTTACATGCTACATTATGCTGCATGCGAAATAGATTTTATTTAAGTACTGCATGTATTGCTTATTTTGCACGGATTCTTGGCAATATATATCCATGTTATTAATTTGATGGCATCAATTTTCAACAAACCTGAATTTCATGCTCACAAGTTGGGAAACTAGAAGATACCCATCCTCTCTTATGCAGATGATACTCTTGTCTAGCTCAGAAGAGCATGAATCTCTCATCCTGGGTAGGAAAAATCTCCTGCCCAATTATAAAAAATCCAAAATCATGGTTTGGAGTAAAAATATGAATAGAAAATCTAGATTTCAAAGAACCTGTAAGTACCTTGAAGTGTAAAGGGAAAGACATTGTGAGTCTCAGGCAGCATAATGATATTTTAACATTAGACACTTCTTTTTCTTTGGGGCAGGATGATCCCTGCCTCTTAAAATATATTTTTTTAAAAAAAAAATTAAGCCCAAATACTTACTTCTGATCTTATAAGGAGTCCAGGTGGGAATCTGTGGCACAAATAATACCATGGAAATAGTACAAATGAAATTTGAAAGCTGTTCTTACTGCCCCACGATGTATAGCTAATCTCTTACCTGAGGTGGGGATGCCTAAAAAGATGTTATATCTCATGATTAGTTATTGGCTGAAGATCCTGTTGTTTTTTTCCACCAACCTATTGTATTGGCAGAGAACAATTATTCAAGCTTCGAGCTCTAGGCTAATTAGAATTACTCTGCCACTTTTGGGACACATCCACACCCACCCACCCTCCCCACAACTCAGATGCCTTGATTGATTTATCACTGGTTGATGTGACAACCATCAGTCTATATTATATATGTGCAAATATATTGTAGGAAAAGAATATCAGAATTTGTGTGTGTGTGTGTGTATGTGTGTATGAGAGACGGAGGGAGAGAAAGATTGTATTGATAACACCTTCTTCAGAAAATATTTGAAAGTAAATAGAGGAGGGAGATATTCACTTGGGGTTATAACTGTTTTAGATCTATTGGTGACTTGGAGAAAATGGGGGAAGAAATTCTTAATCCCTTTCTTGTCAGCCATGTCAGTTTTCAGCTGTTTTACAGACTTTCCAATTGTCTTTATCCTTATTACCTTCTTGGATGTTTGAAATATACAACATTTTTAGAAGTACTGCCAGCTCCCAACCGTTCTCTGAAGTTTAAGATAAGTCCTTGAGATGAACAGCAGCTTCTCTCTGCGTGCATCTCTTCCAATTGAGATAAAGAGAAGGCTTTGTAGGCCAATCTTCACAAGCTTCCTACTTATCTCTTATGGAATGTGGGGGACATCCTTGTGTCCTTGGAGCACTGCGATTAAGCTGTGGCTATTTACAAGGTCAGAAATCTCCACTTGGAGGCAGGATTCTTTATCTGCTCTGTCTTGTAGCAGGAGTTGTGAAGGTTTAAAAACGTATTTAGAAGTAATAAAGAAGTTGGCCAAGAAAACTTCCCCTTGCTGTAGCATTAGTGGGATAAGTTGTCTGAAAGTAAGGAGAATCCTTTAGGCCATTAGGAAGCTAACTTATTGTTCTCAGATCCATAGCTTCCTGCTTAAAATTTAACAGGTTTTAGGGGAATTAGTTGCCTTCTGCCTAGTCAGTGAACTTTATTGATGGAATTAGGTTTGGTATGTGAACAGTCTTGAATGGGTTGGATGCATCATTTATTGGGGCATGGGAATAGAGGACATAATCCCAGGTTGATTTCTCCAGTGATAACATTGCTGGCACCTTTCTCAGAAAGTAATTAAATGTTACTAGGGAAGGTGTTTTCCTCCAATATCCTTGCAGAAAACTTAAACAAAGTCTTGTGAATATTAATAGAACTTTTCCCCATTACCTCTTAATTGTTTTCTTTCTTCCTCTTTCTTTGTTGTAAACAAAAGTATACGAACACGAGTTTGTCTGTCTGTTGAATGTGCAGTTCATGATTTCATTTTAAAAATTCTTCTTCCAGGTAGTCAGCTGTCCGTAGATAGAAGACACTTAGTTTTGTCTTCTGGAACTCTGAGGATTTCCGCAGTGGCTTTACATGATCAAGGACAATATGAATGTCAAGCTGTCAACATTGTAGGATCTCAAAGAGTTGCTGTCCATCTGAGTGTACAGCCAAGAGGTAAGCTTGCATAAGCCAATTTGCATGCAATTATTTCTTTACATTTTTGAGTATTTAAATTTTAAACTGTTTTTAAATGTTTCCTCCTCTTTTGCTAGGGCAGTGATGTAATTCTATTTTAAAAAGTACTTTTAATCTTTGCTTTATGCGGCTTACTTATATTTGTCATACTGTAACTATGTAGTACAGTCAAAGATCTAGCACATGACTTTTTCTTAATTTGTTGTACAACTAGACTTAGTATCCCATGACTATTACTAAGTATTCTATTTTATGATTAATGTATTTTTATGATGACTATGATCATGATTTATCACTTATAGCTTTTATGCACTGAAGATAAATTCCTTGTGTGTCCAATCACACTTGGCCAATAAAGAATTCTGTTCTGTTCTGTTCTGTTCTGTTCTGTTCTATTCTATTCTATTCTATTCTATTCTATTCTATTCTATTCTTTGTTTTCTTACAAACAAAAATCAGTATTTTGTTTACTGAAATGAATTGACTAAACTAAATATGCTCTAGGAAAGGGTCCCCTAAAATGGATGAGGACAATTGTGGAGGGGAAACAAGAGGGTTAATATCTCACCTCCATAAATTTCTTATTAGTACTCTGATCTGAGCCAGGTCCCCAAGCTTCCTTTTGAAATACAGTAATGGTATCTTTACTAATTGCATGTTTAAATAAAACTTAGCTGAAATCCAAAATGCAGTTATTACTGGGTGGATAGAGAGCTGAGGAGCAGAGAAGATTATATGTGGGAAAAATAGGAACTTCATAGCTGTTAAAGCATAACGATGCATTAGTCCTTGTACTAGGAAAGGAATGTTAGCATGAAGAGTTTAAAAAATGGCTAAGAAACTAAATTAAGTCCCTATCCTGAATCAAGTCTTTGGAATGAGCTCAGGTTCATGTTTTATATAATTATAAAATATAATTATTATTCAGTCAATAGAGCTAAAAGAAATTTATTCAATCCTTAATTTTAGATAAATTATAGTCTGCACTATTTATTAATAGTATGATGTTGTTAGAGTGAAAACTAGGTGATTATGATTTGAATAAAAATTGTTTATTTAAAAAAAATGTATCAGCTTGATATTTCCTTCTGGGAATCTTTATTTTAGTAACTCCTGTGTTTGCTAATGTTCCAAGTGACATGACAGTGGAAGTGGGTACAAATGTACAGATTCCATGCAGTTCTCAAGGAGAGCCAGAGCCAGTAATAACATGGAATAAGGTACTGCATGCCAGTTTCATATTTCCTAACTTCCTGCAGAGTTCAGTCTGTAAAAAGAATATGTTTGCTTCTTTTCTTTGTAACATGTCTGAAACCACCTATTGTAGAGGCTACTCAAAAGGCAGTGAGATTTTAATTAACAGGCTACTTTGATAAGAGTTTAAAGTGTTACACTGAAAATCTAATTCCTTCCAATTACAGGTAATCCTCAACTATGACTACAATTGAGCCCAAAATTTCTGTTGCTAAGTCAGACAGTTGTTAAGTGAGTTTTGCCCCATTTTATGACCTTTCTTGCCACAATTGTTAAATGAATCATTGCAGCTAAGTTAGTAACACAGTTTTTAAGTGAATCTGGCTTCCCCATTGACTTTGCTTGTCAAAAAGTCACAAAGACTGATCACATGACCCCAGGATACTGCAACCATCATAAATATGAGCCAGTTACCAAGCATCTGGTATGATCACATGACCATGGAGATGCTGCAACTGTTGTGTGAAAAACGATCATAGGTCACTTTTCAGAGCTGTTGTATCTATAGACAGTCACCAATGAATGGTTGTAAGTTAAGGATTGCCTGTATACACAGGATATACACAATTCTGTTAAATTTCAGTAAAGCATTAGTAAGCATTGTGTGGACTCCCAGGTAGATCTGGAAAAAAAACCTGTTCAAATAAATACAACATTAAAATACAGTTTTTATTCTATGGTGATTGTGGTGGAAAGCTTGAAGGCATTGTTTTTATACACAAAGCACATATGCCTTTCAAATTATATACAGGTAGTCCTGGGTTATGACAGCCTTGGAAAGGGTGCTTCCAGCTGCCATAAAACATGCCATTCCCCTCTCCCCATGGTTACATTTTGGCTGCTTGGCAACTAGCTCACATTTATGACTGGTTGCCAAGGACCTTACAAGCAGAGGGGATGGAGTGAAGCTGGAATCCTTCCTCAGCCCCCTAAAGGATTTCATCTCTGTGCACAGATGGGAGCTGAAATCCTTTGGTGGGCCGAAGGAACAGAACTGGAATTTTTAGGATTTCAGCTCCATTCACCTAAAATTTTGAAGATTCCAGCTCTGTTCCTGAAACCCAGCAAAGGATTTCCCCTCCAAGCATGGAAGGGAGGTGAAATCCCTCAGTGGGCTGCAAGAACAGAGCTGAAATCCTGAATTGCATATGGGGGGGGAACTGAAATCTTTTGGTGTACTGGAGAAACATTTGAAAGTGAAAGGGCTGCCTGCCAGTAGGATTTCAGCTCCTTGTGGAACTGAAATCCTCCCAACAGACAGATCTTTTGCTCTCTCCACTTAATGACCCAAGAGATTGCTTAACAATTGAAATAGAGAGTGCTGGATTGTGGTCATTGAGCAAAGCAGTCATGTGTTTCTTAATCACTTAATCACAAGGTCCAAGATACATGTTCCAATCGTGGGCATAAGTCGAAGACTACCTACAATATATCTCAAATAGCCAAAGTATAAATGTGTAAAGCTGAGGTGAACTTGTATTTCAAAAGTTAAAGCAACTTTTCTAAGGCCAGATCTGCATAATTTAATAACCAGCAAGTCAAATGTAAGTTTTCAGCAACTTTTGAGGCTCTTTATAAACTCTCAAAGTGAGTCCAAACTTAGTTCTGTCTAGAATAAATTTCCTAAAGGCAATCGGATTCAGTCAGAACTAACTTTGACCATTAACTTAAACGAGTCTCCTCTAAGCATTATTAAATCTGGATGCAAAGCACTGAGTAGAAACCAAGAGGTCTGCTCCAGGGGTGGGTTCCACTTACCTTCCCCACCGGTTCACATCGCAACGTTTTGCACGCGTTCCCTCGTGCAAATTTTGCTTCCACACATGCTCAGTAGCTGCAATCAGCCCGAAACACAGCTGAGGAGCTGATCAGCTGTGCTTCGGGCGAAGGAATAAAGGTCAGTATAAACCCAGGGACGGGCGGGAGGGCCCTTTTTCAAGCAGCAGAACAGGAAAAACCTTCCAAACAGTAAAAAATTCACAAAAAATTCCCAAAAAAAGATGGCGCCCACAGACCGGCACTGACTGAACCAGATCCATGACGTCACCAGCGGGTTGCTAACGGTTTGGGCGAACCCACCCCTGGTCTGCTCATATGATAGTATTTTTTTTTCTCTCCTTCCTCCACCATTTTCTTACGTTTGGTGCATCTGCTGTAGAACATTTTCTCCTAAAGGAGCATATTTGGAGGGCATATTCTGGGGTGCAGGAAGAAGTGAGGGAATCACATTTTTCTGTTTTGCAGAAGAGGTAGTCCCATCAGTGGTGTTTACTGTTTTCCTGGGAGACCTTACAATAGTCTTTCTTAAACCGTTTAACTCAATTACAACTTTTCTAGTCTTGAATAATATAATTACAACCCCAAAAAAGAAAACAGATTCTTTTTCACAAACTTCTCAGCAGTGGCAGTCCCAAACTGGATCCTAAATAACAATTTGAAATTGCTCCATTAACCCCAGGATATATCCAAATTACCCCATGTTTAAAAACCACTGCCTTAGAACCTGGCTAGGCTTTGAAAATACAGATTATGCATATGAATCAAGAATTCCTTACCTGTTAGAGTTGGAAATTTAAATTTACATTTTCCTTTGACCAAATTTAAAAAACACACAACAAACACCTTCAAAAAATTCACTTCTTCTAAAACACTGCCTAAGTTATGGAATACCTTGGCCTTTTGATTGCTACAGGATGGTGTTCAGGTGACAGAAAGTGGGAAATTCCATGTTAGCTCTGAAGGATTTCTTACTATTCGAGATGTTGGCCCAGCAGATCAAGGCCGTTATGAATGCGTAGCAAGGAATACGATTGGATATTCCTCAGTTAGCATGGTACTAACTGTGAACGGTAAGATTTATACATGAGAATAGACAACTGCAGATTAAGTATTGTGTACATTGAATTGAATTATTGAAAGTTATCAGTGTAATGCATAAATATTTTGGAGGAATTATTAAATTTGACTTTAATAATCACCTTTAGTAACTTTTATTTAATAAAACTCATAAAGTGGCACTGAGTAACATGTTTGTTGGTTGCGAATTTAAATCAAGGACAGATAGTCTAAAACTTAAATAATTGTTTAATGGAGAATTATTTAATGTTCAATGTAATAGTTTATTTCAAAAGCTTTGGGGAAATTATACTTAACCAATGAACACAAAAATACCAAGAGGAGATTTGTTGGCAGAAAAAGTCTCATTTTCATCATATTCCTTTATTTTTTCCACTTTTTTTGTACTTTCTTTTGTCTAGAGCACAGGTGTCAAACTCTCCGCGTCACATTGATGTCATGTGATGTATTGTGACGTTTTTTGCCTTCGCGGAGCTGGGTGGGCATGGCCTGTGCGTGACGCATCCGGGCCATGGACCGCCAGTTTGACACCCCTGGTCTAGAGCAAGGGATTATTAAACTCCATGGATATATTTCAGGGAATCCATGAACATGAATGGGAGAAATGTCCCAGCTTTATTTTCACTACTTCACTAACTGAAATTTAGTTTGTCTTGTTATTGATTTAAAGGATTTTAAAAAAACCAAACATATATATTGCATATTTACCATTTTTTATATTTCGATCATTTTATTTAAGAATAATTAGTTTCCTTTGTAGTACAATCTAGGTCAATGTATTTTATTTTATGTTTTTGAATATATTTTTATGAGAATGGATTGGTGGGTTTAATCAGACGCTCAGAGGTGGCATGACGCAAAAAGTTTTTCTAGACATAAAATCTATAAGTTCTTCCCATGTTAGGGGCCTGATGGGGATAATGGCTGCAATTATTTTTCTTTTTTTTAATAATGGCAGCAAATTACAAAAAGGGAGGAAAACAAGGATATTATGCTGTTGAATAATATATCTTATATTATTTATCTAATAGTATATCAAATAATAATATTGCCATGCAACAAATGGTTGTCGTTTATATTTGCACCTAAAATGAGCACTCCTGTTCAGCATTCCTGATCAATCATTCTTTTGAAGGGCATTGCAGCCCCAATTCTCCACATTGCATATGTTGTAGCTAGAGAGCTTATTCACTCATTTTGATTGTTCTGAAGAATTTTTTTTCTGGAAAAAAAATGGAAAGTATGTTTTTAAATTATGGTTGTGAAAGAGTAATTTTGTAGTTTTATAACATTCCCATCAGATGAGTAATTTTACAGAAAATTGTAAATAGAATTTTATTTTTAATACCAAAATAATGTTATGTCTAGACTTAGCTTATCTGTGTAACTCTGAAAAAATGTTTAATTTCCCCTTTTTTCTTTTTAGTTCCTGATGTGAGTCGAAATGGAGATCCATTTGTAGCAAGCTCAATTGTTGAAGCTATTGCTACTGTTGACAGAGCAATAAACTCCACACGCACACATTTGTTTGATAGGTATTGTATATATAATTGGAAGGATTTGTTTATATCATAATAATATATTGGTTGTCTCTTAATTACTTGATTACTTTACTTGATCTTGACTTGGCATCGCAATACCCTTATTCTTATAATTATTTTAGTTGGGTTTTTTTCAGTTTCCTATCCTTTCACAAATACAACAGTTAGGTATTTGTGTAACATAGTAGATGACAGTAATCTCTTTTCCCATTGGGTGCTGGAACTTTCCTCCTTTATGTCTTCTGGGTATTTCCACTGGGTCATACCAATTGAACAGGAGGCCAATTTAAAGTGAAGGCTGCTAAACATTGGAAATGAAAGTTACTGAAACTTAATATTATTCCTTGATGGCTTAACAAAAGATTCCTTTTAGCAGCTGTCAAATGCTAATTTTTAAAAAATCTTTTTTTTTATTGGCTTGCAGTACTGGATAATTACTTGAGGTATGTACTTGTAAATTGTTTAGAGATGTTTAATATAAGCATTATTACTAATCTTGAATAGCATTAGGATTAAAACTAGAGTTAAATTAATCTTATGCTTCTAGACACTGTGTTTATTTTTTGTCTTTTTCTTGTTAATTTATTAGTCGCCCTCGATCTCCAAATGATTTACTAGCCCTATTTCGATACCCAAGAGATCCTTACACTATTGAACAAGCAAGAGCTGGAGAAATATTTGAAAGGACACTACAACTAATTCAGGAACATGTGCAAGATGGTTTAATGGTTGACCTTAATGGAACAAGTGAGTGTTTTTCTTTTGCATACTGTAAGAGTGCATGACATGAGGCCAGAGTATTTAACCTCTTACCCACCTCTCTTTTCCTTCTGAATTGTTGCTTCTCTGTTGTGAATGTATATACAAGATTTGATTTCCTGTGATCAGAGCCAGATTCCAATATATTCTGTGGTCCATTGTGTGACAACAGGTATTTGTGTAATTTAATGTCTTTTTTTCTCCTCTCTACTGAATACAGTGAGAAAAATATGTTATCCAGCAGTGCTTTTTCCATAAAATTCTGCCATCAAATGCTCAGTCGCAAGGGAATGGGATACATGATTTTGCATAAGCAACTTGTCAGGCCTGGAAGCCATCTTTTCCCTTTTTGTATTCAGGCCTGCCACATTTTCTACTGTGGGAAAATGGGAGGTATATGGAGTAGGTGATATGTAGTAGTCTAAATAACATTCTTTCAGAAAGTCAAGGCCGCTGTGCCCGGCAGCTGCAAAGAAGTGACGGGGGTGCATCTTCAGTTCTGGATGGTGCCTGATTGGATCGTGTGATGGACATGTGGGTGCTGGGCAGGGACTTGAACTTTCGCTTGGGTGGAGAAAACCTGGAAGCTTTCAGATTAGGGTTTTCCCAGATGTTGCCAACATGGCATCTCTAATAAATTGGAACTTTGAGGAACTTCTAGCCTTGGAGTTTTATTTCGTTGGGGGTGTTTATTGGAACGCTGACACAACTTTTTCCTTTTCCATTCTTGTCTCTTCTCATTTTTGTATCTGATGAGATTACTGTGTCATCTTTAACTTTTTGTAACATGTCCAGTCTCCTCAGTTGTATCTGCCAAATAAGCATTTTCTTTTTCATGTTCCATTGCATCCGCACCCTATCTCTAATGTCAGTCAGCAGATCTTGAGTACAGAATTATTCTGTAAAATAAGTAAAAGTCAAAATAGATTTCTAAAAAATGGAGTGAATCATAGATTTTCTGTGATTGAAACCACTGGGTAAAGTATAAAATGAAGGGGCAGCTGCTTTCAGTTTCCTTAAAACTGGGGGATTAAATTATAAATACCAGTGCAATCAGAAACACAAGGGAAGTGAGAGGGGGGAGAGCAAGATGAAACTACAGAAAATAACCAGAAGCAAGGATTGTGGTCTTCAAGATTAGGTTCACACAATTGATAACGACGTTAATCTCAAATGAAAGAAAATAAATCGATCTTTCTTAAATCTGTCATGCCATTTGATTGGGAAAGCCCAAATTGTTGCGGAGAAAAATAATTAAGAGGTGACATGATCTTGTTTCCCTGCCCTCAATTCTCAATAATAAGACCGGAGTCCAGGAAAGAATAAAAGTAATATATTTGCATAACAAAAATAAGAACACCTAAGTCTGTGTCTACATGGTGAAGAACAAAAAGAACAAAGAAAAGATTAACACATGCGCAGTACAGGTATCACATGAGAACTTCATATCAGTATACAGT
>QLTV01001698.1:5829528-5866074 GCA_003457575.1 Thermophis baileyi
CTGTTGCATCAGGTGAACAAGTCACCTGTAGTTCAGTGTCCATTGACATTAATAAAGTTGTGCACGCTTTTGTGTCTTGGTCAGTCATTGCATCAGTCCATGGCTGATTTGGAGGATTAAAAACCATGCGGTGTGTGCCTTCTCTACGGAGTAAAAGTCCAATCTCACTGACCCATGCTTTATAATTCTGTCCTGACTGTTTTAACTTTGCATCGCCAGTCATGCAAAGTTTGGTATTTTTATAAATACCAAAGCATCAAATAGATGCTTTGGTATTTATAAAAGCAATATCAGTTTTTGTCTTGGTGTTATGTACAAGCATCCAGTGTTTCAAAAAACAAGCCATTGTTTCAAAAACTAAGCCTTGCTATATGTCAGATAGAATCTCTAGGATGAGCCTAATTTGGATTTTTCTGCTTCATTCTAGAAGCAGCAGAAGTTAAAATTCAAAAGCAATTATTTAGTCATTCTTCCATTATCTGGCTGTTATCTATACTTCTGAGATAAGTTGCAAAGAATTTGATTTAGACTAAAATGTTAGAGAAGCTAAATGAAAGGGACTTAATAAACAGTCTAGTGCAGTGATGGCTAACCTTTTTCTCATCGTGTGCCGAAAGCGCGTGTGCGCGCAACAGTGCACATGCCGGCACTCTTAATGCAATGCGTGCACGACACTCCCCGCGTGCCCCGTGCATGCGCACACGTCTCCCCATGCATGCACGCGCAACCCCCCCCCATGCTCCCCCCCCATGCAACCCAGGGGTGGGATTCAAAAATCCGGAACTTCCGGGAGGCCCATTTTTCGCCCTCCCCAGGCTCCGGAGGCTTTTATCGAGCCTCCGGGAGGGTGAAAACTGCCTCCCCCGGGCTCCGGAGGCCCTCCGGAGGCCAGAAGCGGGCCCGTTTCTGGACTTCCGGAACTTCTGGGAGGCCGGTTTTTTGCCCTCCCCAGGCTCCGGAGGCTTTCCCGCATGCGCCCTGCCCTCCACGCATGCACAGCAGATACCCAAAAATCAGCTGGCCTGCGGGAGGTGCGTGTGCACATGCGTGGTGGAGCTGAGCTGGGCAACGGCTTGTGTGCCCACAGAGAGGGCTCTGCGTGCCACAGGTTCACCATCACGGGTCTAATGTTATTAACCAGATTTAGCATGTGAAAAGAAGTATCTTTTGCTTAGCATATTTCTTGTGTTTTGACTGTTTCTACAACTTAAAACTTAACTTCAGATTCTAGATTAGGAAATGTGCAAGATTTGTGAGCATCTGCTTTGTCAATTTGGAACATCACCAGATTGAGTAACATAAGCTTCCCAAGGATGTCTGCAGCTGAACAGATCATTTATGCAGCTATTTATCACATGGTTGCATATACAAATACCAAAGCCAAATTGTTAGAATATATTTGACTTGTTAAAACAAAATAAATGCATCTGTAGCAGCGCTATTCAACAGTTTTTTAAAAAATTATAAATTAATGCAATTTCCTTATTAAATAATCACTAACATTATTGATGTTAATGTGTGCTAAAAGATAATACACAAGTAATCCTGGTAAAAACTAATTTCAGGTTTAATACTGTTCATTTATTACCTCATGATGGCTAGATTTTAAATTCCTCTTCAGTCTTCATCCTACCCATTATGCGTACCCAAGCACAGTATAAGGAGCCCCATAACAAGGTTTGCTTGGCAATAGGATTATTAACATGTGGATCAGTAAAGATCTCACCTATTTTTACAAAGTGGGGGGGGGGAGGCAGCATTCTGTCCCGGAGTTTTTACATTTGCAACATTTCCTAACACATTCTTCCAGTAATTTACTTAACAGTCAATAAATTAATCTTCGCTGCAAAAATATTTTTGAATCCCTTCTTTCTGGCCAATTTCATATCATTTTTTGAACAGTCTTAGCAGAGTAGCAATTTTGTAGGGCTCCATTTTTACTTTGACTGTCAGCTAGTTAAAGAATTTTGATTGATCAGCCATAGTCTTTGAACCAATAAATGGATTACATTAAGTAATGCCTTTCGGGATATCATCGGAAGTAGAAATTAAACTTCAGCATTTTCATACTGGCTTCCATACTTAACTTACACCCCAAAATATTTTTAATTTTTCTTACTCATTTCCTGTTATTGTATAATCTATAGAACTAAAAGACCTTAAAATACAGAACACCTGCTCAAGGTGATCTTTAGCCAGTCATTCTGTCTGATTAATAAACTGATTAAAATGTCATGCTGTTCGTATTTGAGGTTTTTTTCCCACTACTTTTAATAGCATTTCTTGATTGATTTGATTTTTATCCTGCCTTTATTACTTTATGAGTAACTTATTTTTTATCTCTCTCTTATCTGTTTCAGGCTATCACTATAATGATCTGGTATCCCCGCAGTACTTGAATCTGATCGCTAACCTGTCAGGCTGCACTGCCCATAGGCGTGTGAATAACTGTTCAGACATGTGCTACCATCAGAAATACAGAACGCATGATGGCACGTGCAATAATCTTCAGCATCCAATGTGGGGAGCCTCTCTAACGGCCTTTGAACGAATGCTGAAATCAGTCTATGAAAATGGTTTTAATTTGCCAAGGGGCATTGGACCTAATCGACATTACAACGGATATACACTCCCAATGCCACGTTTGGTATCAACTACGTTAATAGGGACTGAAACAATAACTCCGGACGACCAGTTCAGTCATATGCTAATGCAGTGGGGCCAATTCCTGGATCATGACCTTGACTCCACGGTGGCTGCCCTAAGTGAAGCCAGATTTTCAGACGGTCAGCACTGCAGTTCAGTTTGTACCAATGACCCTCCGTGTTTCTCTATCATGATCCCACCTAATGATCCTCGGGTCAGAAATGGAGCACGGTGCATGTTTTTTGTACGTTCCAGTCCCGTGTGTGGAAGTGGCATGACCTCCCTTCTCATGAACTCCGTCTACCCACGAGAGCAGATCAATCAGTTGACCTCGTACATTGATGCATCCAATGTATACGGCAGTTCAGAGCACGAAGCGCAAGAGATCAGGGACTTGGCAAGCCACAGGGGCCTTCTGAGGCAGGGTATTGTGCAGAGATCCGGAAAACCTCTCCTTCCATTTGCGACTGGCCCTCCAACAGAGTGTATGAGGGATGAGAATGAGAGCCCAATTCCCTGCTTCTTAGCTGGAGACCACCGAGCCAATGAACAGCTGGGACTCACCAGTATGCACACACTGTGGTTTCGGGAACACAACAGGATTGCTACTGAATTACTGAAGCTGAACCCACACTGGGATGGCGATACAATATATCACGAAACACGTAAAATTGTTGGTGCGGAGATGCAGCATATAACCTACAGCCACTGGCTGCCGAAAATCCTGGGAGTGGTAGGCTTGAAGATGCTCGGTGAATATAAAGGTTATGATCCCAATGTTAATTCTGGCATAACAAATGAATTTGCAACTGCAGCTTTTAGGTTTGGACACACATTGATCAACCCCGTCCTCTATCGGTTGGATGAGAATTTCGAAACTATTCCGCAGGGCCACATCTCTCTCCATAAAGCTTTCTTTTCCCCATTCCGGATTGTAAACGAAGGAGGCATTGATCCGCTCCTTCGAGGGTTATTTGGCACCGCTGGTAAGATGCGTGTGACTTCTCAGTTATTGAACACTGAACTGACGGAGAGACTTTTCTCCATGGCACGAGCAGTAGCTCTGGATTTGGCTGCGATGAATATTCAGAGAGGGAGAGATCATGGAATCGCACCATACCATGAATTTAGAGTTTACTGTAATCTGTCTTCCACACACACATTTGAAGATCTAAAAAATGAAATAAAGAATCCTGAAATCAGAGAAAAACTCAAACGGTAAGCTCCCAATGCCAATGCTATTTTTATTGGTAAGTTATTGAGGTGTCCCAACAGAAAGGAGAAGCTATTCATGCCAGAACTGTATGATGTATACGTGAAACTTCCCATATATTGGTTCCATACATATATTTCAGAAGGAGATCCAAATCCATTTTTTATTATATTGGGTGAAGGTTTTAATCTTCTCATGTACAGATAGTCCTTGACTTATGACCACAACTGAGCCCAAAATTTCCATTGCTAAGCAAGACAGTTGTTCAGTGAGTTTTGCCCCATTTTATGACCTTTGTTCCCACAGTTGTTAAGCAAATCACTGCAGTTGTTAAGTTAGTAGTACAGTTGTTAGGTGAATCAGACTTGCCTGCTGACTTTGCTTGTCAGAAGGTCACAAAAGATGACCACATGATCCTGGGACACTGCAATCATCATAAATACATGCTAGTTTCTAAGAGGCCGAATTTTGATCACGTGACCATGGGGATGTTGCAATGGTTGTAAGTGTGAAAAATCAGTCATAAGTTACTTTTTTCAGTACCATGGTAATGTCAGTCACTAAATGAATGGTTGTAAATCAAGGACTACCTGTACTATAAAAGCGAAGAGGTAACTTCTCGGCTTTCTGAGCTGCATTGTTTACCAGTAAATTTCTGGGTTTGAGATTGGTTATTACCTATAAAGCCTTACATCGTTTGGCCTAATTCTTTGCAGGACTGTCTGTTTCCTGTAGTATTTGCCTGTCCTATATAAGACAGACTTGATCCCAGTAATTAAACATGTCACCTAGAGGGGCCCAGGGAGCAGGTCTGCAATGTCTGTCCCCTGAACAGCATCCCTATCCAGAGATTAGTTTGGTTTCCACCCAGCTCTTCTTCAAGTTAACATTCCTCAGGCCTTGGGTAGCATGTCTGGGGTATCCCTCTAGGTTGGGGGTGATGTGGGGAGGGGGGATTGCTAATTTCACTGTTCCCTTGGACAATTTTCCTTCTTATATAACATTTTTCTGTTTGGAGTTTAATTCAGAGTCCTTTTGGGAGTTGGGCGGCCTAGAAATTGGACAGATAAATAAGTAAAAGGTGCAATTCCTGAAGAAGAGGCTGCATTGCTGGCCTCCTCCCCCACCATCCCAGCATGTCCTTGACCTTTCTAAGGGATCTAGGAAATATTAACATTTGCAATTGGAGGGCCTATGAATATAAATATCTCTGTCCGCAAGCTGTCAGAAGGCTGACTACAAACGTTTAAGTCGTCCAGAAATCCATGAAGTTACGTTAAGTAGAATTTATTACTGAGCAGCTAAGAAGTCATGATGAAAAAAATTCTAATAACTGCCACATGTCCAGTGCAAGTGTGGTTCATATAAAGAATGGTCAAATTCCTTGTGCCTGTTTCTCCTCCTCCTCCTCCTCTCTGTGCATAGGATTATGTGACGTTTATCTTATTTAAACGTCTCTGAGACGAAGACTCTCTTCTCTTTTGGAGATAACTTTTTTGTTTTGGTAACAACAACATCTAGAACAGGGGTCTCCAACTTTGGCGCACGTCTTAAAGTGGCCAAGGTTGGAGACCCCTGGTCTAGACATCCAATTGTTTACTTTTAACCATGTAAGAACTAAATTTCAGATAAGCTTTCATATAACAGATGTTTACCCTAAAATTAAGGGCCTTAATTCATGGTCAATGGGAGATGTAGATAATCAACTCATTCTTCATTGTAGCTCTTTTCTCTAGTTTTCATAATTATTCCCTGGATTTGAAGGAATTCGGTTTTTATGCCAAAGTAGAGTATATATATTTTTTTGTTATTTATTGTCTTATACATGAAGACTTCTCACATCCATATATTATTATAAAATCATTTTTGAAAGTTTAAAAAAAATCAAACTATTTCCTGACATTCTAAATGGAAAATAGTATACAGTTCATAGTGTGTTCACATTTGGATGGCTATATAGTATACAAGCTTTACATATGGAGAATGGTAGTGTACAGATTTTGCCAGATGTTTTCCTGGATGAAGTAAGCTACCTACAGAGAAAGTTCCTTGAACCAACCAAAGTTTATTATGTTGGATATCATATCCTGTACCAGCCATTCAGATGTACAGAACCATGTTTTGGAAATCAGCTTATACTGTATAAGATTAATGCTTCTTTACCTTTTTAAAAACATTTTTAAAAAGCTAGAGAGCCTACTATTTTTTCTACCAGTATGCAGTTAATCTTTTTCTTTGAAGAAAGTTGCATTCTACACAGGTTCAAATACAGTCTTTCTGTAATATGTGCAGAAAACACTGACTGCTTGTTTTGAACTTTGTAGATTCAGAACTCAATCTAGTGAGCACGGTTTCAAATTAACACATAGTAAATGTGGCAAATTGAGCAAAAAGATATAACAAATCCAAAATAATATCTTTTAGTTGTAGATTTTAAAATTCAATATAACACTGAATTCATACTTTGGGTCACCTGCAATCATTTATTTTTCTTGTATAGATTATATGGTTCACCACTGAACATAGATTTATTTCCTGCTCTTATACTAGAAGATCTAGTTCCTGGAAGCAGGTTGGGAACTACACTGATGTGTCTCTTGAGCACACAGTTTAAACGTCTCCGAGATGGAGACAGGTAAGTTTGGTATAAAACTAGTCATACTACACTTCGAAGAGTTCCAGTCGGAAGATAACAACCTAGAACCAAACATGCAGCAACAGTGAGCAATCCTTCCCTTTGCAACTCACTCTATCATTTGTGAAGGGCCATTTCTTCACAAGTATGCCACAGGAATCGGCAGCAGAGAAGTCTTAATGTTTAGAAGTATATACTTTACTGTGTGAAGTGAATGGCAATAGCAATAGCACTTCGACTTATATAAGGCTTCACGGTGCTTTACAGCACTCTCTAAGCTGTTTACAGAGTCAACCTATTGCCCGCCTGAGTCCTCATTTAACTGACCTCGGAAGGATGGAAGGCTGACTCAAACTTGAGCCGGTCAGGATCGAACTCCTGGCAGTGAGCAGAATTAGCCTGCAATACTGCATTCTAACCATTGTGCCACCACACTGTGTGTGAAGGATTTAGGATTACAAGGAAGCTTTTGCATGCAAAGCTCTTCTTGTCAAGGATTCCTTGTTACATGCCGTTATATTGTCATTATGGACATTGATGCTTTGCTGCTTGAAAGCATGATACGATGGCATAGTGAGGCTTTGCAGCTCATTTGAGTTATCTATGATGTGTTTAGATTTATTCAGATAATGCCAAACAGCATGTCTCAACTAGAAATATAGGTATAGTTTTTTTTTAAATAATTTAGAACACTTTTTCAAGAACTATCAGAAACAGTAATGACATACAGAGAAAAAAAGTCAGTGTAATGCGTAATTCTGCCGTTAAATATAACCATACTTTAAATGTTCTGTTAATGTGAATATATTCCTTCCTTTTCTTAGTACTGAATCCTTTTCTGTTACCCTGAATACTGACTAAGAATTTATTCTTACTTCATGTGAGACTACAGGTTATGGTACGAGAACCCAGGTGTGTTTACTCCAGCTCAGTTGACTCAGATCAAGCAGTCGTCCCTTGCAAGAGTTCTCTGTGACAATGGGGACAACATAACCAGAGTGCAACGTGATGTTTTTAGAGTGGCCGAGTTCCCACATGGTTATGGAAGCTGTGCTGAAGTTCCTAAAGTGGATCTCAGGATGTGGCAAGACTGCTGTGAAGGTATAGCGATATATATTTCTTCCTTCTTTGAAAAAGCAAGGCTTACAGGTTTCAAATAAAATAACATCGTGAAATGCAGGAAGTCCTCGACTTATGACAGCTTATTTAGTGACCGTTCCAAGTTACAATGGCACTGAAAAAAGTGACTTATGACCATTTTTCACACGACCATTGCAGTATCCTGGTGGTCACATGATCAAAATTCAGATGCTTGGCAACTGACCCATATTTATGATGGTTCAAGTGTCCTGGTGGTCGTGCGATCCCCTTTTGCGACTTTCTGACAAGCAATGGGGAAGCCTTAACAACCGTGTTACTAACTTAACAACTGCAGTGATTCACTTAACAACTGTGGCAAGAAATGTTGTAAAATGGGGCAAAAGTCACTTAACAAATGTCTCACTTAACAACAGAAATTTTGGGCTCAATTGTGGTCGTAAGTTGAGGACTACCTGTACTTAAACATCCTGTGTAGACGAGTCTGATAAAGTTAGTTATAAAATTGTTCTTCCCATTTACTGTCAGGCTTCTACTCTCCATGCACAGATCTAATTGAATGTTCCCGTCTTAAAGGAGACCTGATTTCACATCACCCTTAAAGGTCCCTGGGAGACCTCCTGGGTTATGTATCATAATTCCTATGTAAACCACTCATTGTATGATATAGATGTTTCCTAGGCATTGCATGAGCTGCCCATATTTTGTAAACAACACCATTTCAATCTGAGGCAACATGTTAGTTCCCATTGTCTTGCTCTTTAAGCTTCAGAGAGTGTCTAGGGCATGGCAGAGTGTATCAGCCAAACCTAGTAACACATACCTCAAATAATCTGGCAGGAGTTTGTATGGAATTGGGTCCTTGACCTAGCAGCTAACTTCTCAAATAAAAACTTTAAAAGCCTTTATCTTTAAGAACTTAGAGGGCAACCAGTGAGGAGTATTGAATAGTGATAGGAGAGTAGACTATGGCTGCTTGTTAACAGACAAATGAAGTTCTTGATCCAAAAATGATAGTTAATATGCACAGAAATTGTCCTATTTTCAGCCTCTCTGGTTTCCGAGGTAGAAGAGACTTTAAATCCCATGTGATTCCACAACTTCTCAACATTTCTCAGGAGCCTCATTTCCTAGAAAAAATTACCAAAGTTGTTGCTTACTTCATCTTTAGCAAGTGTTCCCATTAATTATGGGGGAGGTATGTTTTGCTGTTCCCTGGGTGGGATAAAGTTATGGGAAATGTAGCAGAATCATAGCATAGGTAAAGACACACACACACACCCTTTTTTAAAAAAAGGTCTGAATTAGAAGAGGTGTGAACTCAGTTTAAAAAGCAGCCAAGTTCCTTGAACTGGGAAAGTTTTAGAGTGCTTTAAATTTGCTAGTTAGATCTGTCTCTGGTGGCTTTGGTTTGTTCTTTAGCGATCGGTAAAAGCTACTCACCATTATGAGATGAAGCAGATACAGTCCAATGTACAGCTAGCTGTTGTGTAATGACCAGCACTTGGTTTGAGAGTGTGTATGTGTATCTTTAGTTATGACTATCTAATACCTATATATCTTTATCTTTATTGGAACAATAAATGTGTGGTGAAAATTGCTAACTAGATTATTTGTGTGTGAAAATATACAACAATACAAATTTCTGTGAACAAGTACTTCTTAGTTTGGTATAATTCAAATTCCACGGTTTATTCACTTATTCCGTATTTATGCTTGCGTTTGTAAAGTAGACGATATCCGTTTTTATTATTTCCTGTTTCTTTACTCTTAAATATTTTTCCAGGTTCAGTATTAAAGTATGATTTTTTTAAAAAAAATATTTTGTCTTTGGAACATTTAAGCAAGTGCCAGCTTAATCATAGCAACACAGAGACCAACACACACACAGCAACTTTCCTTCTGCATAATAATAAAACCAGAAAATGGTCTATTTCACTGTGTGATAGTTGGTTAGTATTTCCAGCTTTGTCTTAGTTTTGTCTGTGACCACTGACAAGTACTCTCTGTCTTCCGCTCAACATCAAGGATGTCTAACTAGGTAGATCTGTGGTATGAAAGCCCCAATTCTCTGATTTCATGTCACAGATCTACCTAGTTAGACATCCTTGATGTTTGTTCAGACATCTCACTACCCAGAATAGTGCTGTCAGTGGAGCATTTTTTTATATAAAAAAATAATTTTTATTGTAAATTTCCAATTAAAAACAACACATAAGTAAACAAACATTGCAACATATAAAAACAAACATACATATCACTTATACATAAAATATAATTCCATTAATACAGCTTTATGCCATCATAATTTCTTTCTTATTTCCATATTTCCCTAATTTTGGCTATTGTGATATACCTAAACACTTATTATCTTTTTCTATTTGATATATACACTTTTACCTATTATCCCATAGTTTTTTTACTCTTATTTACATTATATACATTATTTAACAACCTTTTAAGTTTACGATTACATCTATCACATTTCCTCTATCTTATTCCATTTTATAACATATTTCATTCTTATTTTAATTTATACATCAATCATAGCGCTTGAGGGGATCTTATCTTTTTTTCCAATTCTGTGCGAATGTGATTCTCACTGCCGTTATTATCTGTTGTGTAATATAATAAATTTCCTTTTTCACATTTTCTTTCATTATTCCCAAAAGAAATAATGCTGGTTTTAATTCCAATTTTTGTTCTGTTATTTCCTCAAGCCAATTTTTAACTTTCTTCCAATATTTTTTTGCGTCGGGACATGTCCACCACATGTGGTAGAATGTCAGTGGAGCATTTTGATGAACAAACCTAGTAAGAGATAAAAAAAATTCTCATAAAATGCCATTTCACCATCAACTAGGAAATTTAGCACAGAAAACCTCTCAGTATCACTGATATGGGACTGTGAAATCTTACTTTCAGATGTTTTACAACATTTTTACTGGGTTAGGAATATTTATTTTTGGTGATTCGGGGCAGCTTAGAGCATTATGCTTAGAGCATTATGCTCTAAGCCTTCCCGAGTCACTTCAAAAGGAGATGGGTGGCAAATAAATAAAAAAACTGAAGATATTAATTTATACCTTCAATTCTGCCCCACTCATGCCTTCATAAGATAGGTACAATAAACTATAACAGAATTTATTAGGATTAAATTTAGCTTCTGAACTGAGTAAGGCTGTGCCAAAGAAGGTGGAGAGGAATGCTGTTTTGCAGAGCTTCACAAAGATTGGGATGAACAGAGCTTTGGGAAAGTGACCTGAAGGAGGCTGCTTAACACCTTCTCCCACATCATTTGCCAAAGCAAGCAAACGTCCTAATTTCTAGACATGCTGGGATACAATGCCACTGTCCTGTTAGGCTCTTGATCTTTATGCAATAGCATTAGCACTTAGACTTACGTACTGCTCCATAGTGCTTTACAGCCCTCTCTAGTTTACAGAGTCAGCATATTGTACCCAATAATCTGGTCCTCATTTTATCAACCTTGGAAGGATGGAAGGCTGAGTCAACCTTGAGCTGGTCAGGATCGAACTCCTGGCTGTGGGCAGAGTTAGCCTGCAATATTGCATTCTAACCACTGCACCACCATGGTTCATTATGCAGCCCATCATCATATTCTGGTCCTGATCCCTTGATTTCCCTGCTTCTTATGACTCAGACAATATCAAATTCTGTCTACCCAACAGCAAACTGATAAATGTACTCCATATTTCATATTGACCACCTCAGCAGTGTCATACCAGTATTAAACAGCACTGGGGACAGAATGGTTTCCTGTGGAACCATATTTCTATGGAGATTCTCAATCATATAGTCCATGGTTGTCCCAAAGATAACAGGATTTTCTTGATTTCTTTTCCTTGAAAACATTTTGCTCCCCATCCAAGAAGCTTCTTCAGTCCTCATCTTGGATGAGAAACGAAACATTTTCAAGGAGAAAAGCAAGAAAGACCAGTTGCCTTTGGGAAAAGCATCTTTGGGACTGTGGAATCATAACTGCAATAGGATGAAGAAAGTGACATCCAATCCTATCTTTTGAACACAATCTCATTAGTAAAAGTTTAGCATTATGCTACAGTACTTTCAACCTACAAAGTTGCTGCAGAAAGGGCAATAGTATGAAGAGAAAGTTGCAACTGCCATATCTCTCTTCCTATAAACGTCATTGGTCCTATAAAAGGCAGTCCAAGATTATTCAGTTCCAGAGCCGTGCATGAACCAATAGTGGAATGTGTCCATTTCTTCCAATATCTTTCTGACCATCGTCATCAGGAAGGAATAGTAGCAGCTAAATTATAGTTATTAATATCAAAGGGATCCAGAAAATGTTTTGTAAAGAATCCTATGCTATCATCTTCTACAAGCTGTCTAACACCTACCAGTATTCCTCATTCAATAATGCATTTACCATACTCTGAACCCATAATTTCCTTCCTTCCTTCCTTTCCAGCATCAGTAAGTAGTTTGGCTTGCAAAGCTATAAAAAGAAATGCAATATATATTATCTAGATTAGTTGATTATGTCTATTCATGGTAGATTCATCTCAAAGATGCATGAAGTTTCACTGAAAAAAACGGAAAGGACATATTTCAATTTTCTATTACAATAGTTTCTATTCTGCAAGAAACATTATTTGTTCATGTCTTAACAAAGTTTGGGATCTTCTGTTTAATTTCAGACTGCAGAACTAGAGGACAATTCAATGCATTTTCTTACCACTTTCGAGGAAGGCGCTCTCTTGATTATAGTTTTCGGGAAGATAAGCCTTCAAAATATCTAAAAATTCCAAGAGCATCAAGGTACACATCACAGTTTTGTTTACTTGTTACTTTTAACATTTATTGTACTACTTAGGATTTAGTTGCCTGGAGCGTAGAACCCAAAGAATTTTCAAGATTCCAATAAGAAATTCCAGTAATTTTAAAAACTGCCTACAGCCCTTTTAGAAAAAGGGTGAATAGAGGTTGTGGCTGCATTTTAGAATCTCCTTTTCTGGCATTCACAACTCTAATTTTAAAACTCCACAAAATTAAAAAGCATGTTTGGGCTATTATTTATTTCACAATGCACAAATAGGGTTTGCTTCCCAAATACAGCACAGCCTAGGGTTCTGTTAATTATTCACTTAGTATTAATTTGAATCCATTTAGGATTAGGGCTAGATTTGGATTAAGCAGTCTAGGGTTGACATGTCACTTTTCTTAATTAGGCTCAACGCATCAGGTCCAGTAGGAGTTGTGATCTTGTGACTCCGCCATTATGTGGGAGGGGGTATGGATGTCATTATCCACTCAGGGTCATAACCTGGTGATGACTGCATCACATGGGGTTGTTTACTTTGATGACATCACTGATTGCATTGCACTCATGTCAGAAGCACCGAGGCACTTCCGGATTGAAAGGATTAGCAGGTGACATCACCGTTGCCTGGGGGACACCCAGTTGGGGGTTCCTTTCATGTTTCCGGTAGGAGTTGGAGCGAAGGACAGGAGCTCACCTCGTTCCATGGCAGCACTCGGGTCTCAAACGCAGGCCAACCCAGCATCCCAACCATGCGAACCATGTGCTCTCACATCACTGATTGAACAAACAGTTAAGGCATTTCAAAGTTAGTACACAGGTAGTCCTCAATTTATGACCACAAAGCTCAAAATTTCCATTGCTAAGCAAGACAGTTGTTAAATGGTTTTTGCCCCCATTTTATAAGCTTTCTTTCCACAATTGTTAAGTGAATCACTGCAGTTGTTAAGTTAGTAAAATTCAACATGGCATTAACAGGTTTCTTGCAACCCAGCTTCCTAACCAAGCATAGAGTTCTTCATCATTTCTAAATTTATTCCAAAAAACATCAGAATTCTCCAGAAGAGATTTTGAGATGGCCAGCAAACCTATAATAAAAGAAAAGGACAAGGCCATTTGAACTGGATAGAAACCACTGTTTTTTTAGACTGGTAAAAGTCTCTTCTCAGGAAGTATTTATCCTGCACAATGGGGGTCTATTTCAGGGACGGAGCTTCAGAAGCAGTGAGCTATACTGGATTCAACAGTATTCCAAGACAAAATATTTGAGTTCATTCTGATAATTTAAAGAGCTTTGATGTACTTCATTAATCCTGATTAAGAAGGTAGTCATAATTTCATGAACAAGTACAACTTACATAGTTTAAATCACTGCAACTTCTGTTGCATAGAATACAAACTATGCTTGTATTCAAATTTCTCAACCAGCAAATTGGGTGAGATAACGCATTAAAGATAGCCTGTTTGATAACAAGCTAGACAATCAGATTTGTTTAAAATCAACTATGCATCTTCTGCGCAGTATGTAACTTGTTTTTCTTCTTGTTCCAGTTTTACAAGAGGGAATACGTTCTTTAACAGCACTACTTCATCCTTTGATAAGCACAAGAAAGCCCCCATAATGAATGATTTCAAAGAATTTGTTGGAGATATGCAAAAAACAATTACAGACCTCAGAAAACAGGTGAGTGTGAAAGGTTCTTCAAATAACATTAAACACTAAAATATTTTTGCAGTCAATTTAAGAGTTGAAGGGATACTCCAGACAGAGTAGGAAGGTGGCAACTTTCACTTATTCCCATGCCACCAAAACGTGCTTGGGGCAATTTGTGGGCACACTATGGATCCTTAAAGCTGGTGTCAAGGACTGTAGAATTGTGTAAAATCAGTAGAAATGTCTGTTATATCACCATCTCTTCATGAACGAATTCCGATGATAATTTGCATGCTTTAGGAAAACGTATTTGTGTAATAGACAATTGCTTAATGTTTTCATTCAAGCAAGGTATTATTTTGAAATGCACTGAGGTCAAATATTATCCTGGATTAAGATTTGGGATTCTCAGGTTCAAGTTTACCTCACTCATGAAAGCTCACTTTCTCATAACGCACTCTAGCCTACAGGGTTGTGTAGGGAAAAGTTGGAGGAAGGACTATTGTATATAAGCTGACTTGAGTTCCTAGGAGAGACATGTCATATAAAACTAGAAAGCCCATTACTGTGGTGCAGAAATTATCATTTGGTTTGAACCAGGAAAATCCAGATTCATATTAGCTTTGTAAAGCTCTGTGAATGACCTTAGATCAGTTGCCTTCCAAACAGAAATGTGTAAAGATAAAGTTGAGGGACAAATTGCACTAAAAAAGGAGAAGGAAAAACATCCAAGGAAGTCTTTGTCTTTTCTTCCTCATGTATTTCTGTTCTACAGAAATCTCCTTACACTTTGAATCCAAGATGCATGTATGACATGCAGAACTGAATCCGGCCAATAGTTCTTACATGAGTAAATGTACTTAGGACTGAGTTATCACTGTGTGTCTCCATCACATCCTTCTAGTTCTCCTCTAACTCTTTGTTTAATTAACGGAGAAGCAAAATTCTTCCCAAATCAGCCTGGTTTGAGTCTGTCATTTCTTTTTTTTAAGGATGGAGTGGTGAAACAGGTTTATATCCTAAATGACATTTTTCCCCAGGCAAGGAACAGATGGAGGGGGTTATTTTAATGCACAAAATGTCAAATAAATTCCAAAGGGAGCCTGTGACTTTTTAGCTGCTGAATGCCTCCCCTTTCATATTCATCGTCGTGCAAAGCAACTTTACCATCTCATGTATCATATGTTGCCGTCTTAGTACAGAATTTCCCAGTAAAATGAACGTGACATACCATGAGAATTTTGAAGGGTGTTCTATGACTTCGTTGCATTGCACATAAAAGGAAACAGAAATCCTTTTGGCACTGATGGATAAACAATGTGTCTCCTGTCCAGATAAAGAAACTTGAGTCACGGCTCAGTAGAACCGAATGTACTGATGAAAATGGGAAATCTTATTCCAGTAATGACACATGGAAAAAAGACCCCTGCACCACATGTGAATGCAAGGTGAGTTTAACATGCTTTTAGGCACACATGTATGCATGTGTTCTTGGCCATTTGTCTCCTGGCGTTTAGTGAATCTTCCTGATAAATTTGTAGAGGGCTGCAACTTTCTACATTTATCCTCAGGAGCTTCTTTTTGCTCATTTGAAAATGTTATTGTTATCATAGTTTCACAGTGTTTGGGCTCTGCCGCTTTGACTGCCAAGGAGACAAGCTGCTGCTGTTCAACTGACTATATTGTCTCCTTGCCAAAGGAATTGCTGCCAGAGAATATAAAATTGGCAAATTGGGCTTCCTGAACAATCTCAACTACTGCTACTTTTTTTTATTTTTCTTAGAAAACTAGAGCAGGTTTCTAGCCCATTTGGCTATGAAGCTATGAAGCTAATCTTACACACACACACACACACACACACACAGACCATCCAACAAAGGGATAGTTTAGCTCACAGTATTCTGTTCTGGCCTGGGGTTACCACACACTTCAGTGCCTGAATTTTCTCTTGTCCTTTTAGTGGTGAGTAAAACCAAAATAAACGGTGTTGAATCAGAATAAAGTCGGGCAGTTTGCAGAACTTTTACCCTATTAAATTTAACCAATCTTCAGGACAAACAAATTCTGAATTACTGCCTCTGTATTTTCTGTACCCACTTGAGTTTGTTTATTTGAAGGGGGAATCTCTTAAGATTGCAGTCCTGCTCAGAACGACTTGGAAGTAAGTCTCATCAAACCTGGTATGACTCACTTCTAAGAAGACCCCCGTAACAATGCACTGTTTATCTGTTATTGCACAGTCGTATTTGAAAGTTTGAGACAATCCAGCTGTGGCCTGTATAAAACTCCCTTCTCTGTGTGTTTAGCGAGGAGCTTGATCCATAAAAATTTACACATTGTGAAATTCGTTTCAAGTTTTTAAAATGCCTTACGCCTTGGAGGCACAATAGTGCGTGTGCTGCTGCAAGAAATTAAAACAACTAGTCCCTGGAAACTTTCTGGAGCCCTGACATCAAGAACATTTAATAACATAGTGTTATATCTAGGACTTAATAATGTAAATATTTCAACTTAGGAGATTAATGTTCATTTTGTTTTGGTGGGGAGCTGCCAAATATGTATATGTTGCTGGGTTCAGAATTTTATCATGCAGCACTTGGTGCTTCCATTCATGCAAATGATTGAAAACTTGGAAAAACACTCCTGGTTCAGAGCAAAGGCCCATGGAATTAAATATTTTGTCTCACACAGCAGCCTACCAAAGGCATTGAAAAAAATCCAAGCATAAGAGCATGAAAATCCTCAGACAAAAGTGAAAAATGTGTTTTTAACAGATTCCTGACTTATAAAACGATGAAGTACCGTATTTTTCGGAGTATAAGATGCACCTTTTCGGAGTATAAGATGCACCCCCTAAAAGAGGGTGGAAATGTTGGTGCGTCTTATACACGGAATACAGCCATTTTTGGCCTCTGAAGCCCCACCCCCGCATCCCATTTTTGCAAAAAATGGGCCCGTTTTTCACAAAAACGGGGTGCGCAGAGGGTTTGGGAGGCCTGCACAGTGCTCCTGGGGGCTGGGGGAAGGCAAAAACGCCCCCGTTCTTGTGAAAAACGGGTGAAAAATGGCCCATTTTTTGCAAAAACAGTGTTTTGCCTTCCCCCAGCCCCCAGAAGCACTTTGCAGGCCTCCCAAACCTTCTGTGCGCCCCATTTTTTTGCAAAAACAGGTGAAAAATGGGCCCATTTTTGGAAAAAATGGGGTGCGCAGAGGGTTTGGGAGGCTTGCAGAGTGCTTCTGGGGGCTGGGGAAAGGCAAAACTGCCCCTGTTTTTGCAAAAAATGGGCCATTTTTTGCAAAAATGGGGGCATTTTTGCCTTCCCCAGGAGCACTCTGCAGGCCTCCCAAACCCTCTGCGTGCCCCGTTTTTTGCAAAAACGGGTGAAAAACTGGGTGCACAGAAGGTTTGGGAGGCCTGCAGAGTGCTCCTGGGGGCCGGGGAGGACAAAAACTTTTTTTTCTTACTTACCTCTTTGAAATATTGGTGCGTCTTATACACCGAAAAATACGGTACCCAATGGAAAAAACCTCTACAAGATTATCTGCCTGTCTTGTCAAGAGATGGCCAGCAGTCATTGAACAAGCTTGCTTATTAATATGTGTTAGGGTTACAGTTTGATCATTATTGTTACTCCAGTTTATACCTTATCTTCCTGGACAATGGCATTTAAGGAACAGAGGTCTCCATGATATATAAATGGAGTAAGATCTCTTTGTCTTTAGAGATTCTGTTTGATCAAAAAATTGATTAATTTCAAGAAAACAGTGACCCACTCTAGTTACAAACAATTACTACATGCAAAGATGTTTCCCAATTTATCAAGCAATATGAAGGTTTCTCCACTCTTTGTCCATTGATTTGTGCATACATATTTTCATTCAGAATTCAGCAAGCAAATTAATGTTAAAATGTTTAGATAGTCTGTACTATATCAGCAATACAGGCCCAAATCCCAAATGTACATTCTTCAGTAATGCACATGTTCATCTTTATCTTTTCTTCTTGTTCTTTTTTTTAAAGTAACTAAACTGTCACTCTACCTTTTCAAATGCAGGTTGGTCAGGTCACCTGTTATGTGGAATCGTGTCCATCACTTGATTGTGCTACACCTGTGAAGCTGAAGGGCATTTGCTGTCCGGTGTGCCTAAAACAAACTGTTAGCAAGGGAAATGCACCCTAAGTCCCAATTGTCACATGTCAAGTCATATTGATATCTGCCGATGGCAAATACAGGTAACAGTAGGCTTTAAACCACAATAGAGAACCAAGATGTTAAAGGAGAATAGCATTCAGATGATGGGGTAACAGTGTAAGAAAATCTATTTTACTTTCTTATCCATTGGAAAACCACAAGGTGAAAGTATTGAAAGGGAATACACAGTGTTAGTCAAGATAATTTTATGTTGAAACTTCTCAGGTTCAAGAGACTAAAAACTGGTGCTATTTTTTTAAAGCATTTGATTAGTTTTTTTAGGCTCCCAGGTTGATTTTTCTTTCTTTGTACACTGGTAGGAAATCAGGTGCCATTGGAGGAAATAAGGTCCATGTAACATAACGCCTGGGTTTACATACTGTATTATGTGGTTCTGTAAACCATGGCTTAGTGCTAGGTGCATTTACAGCCATTATAGCTTAGTGAATGCACCATGGTAAAATCATGGCTTAGTGCAATATATGAACACAGATATTGCCTGCATTCATATATCATTCGACTGATACTTGACCATGTCATACTGAATAAACCACAATTGGCTGAATTCAGACAATGTTAGGTCTGCCATGCCTGGGCTGCAGAACTCTGGAATACCACTAGATGACAGCAAAGGATGTATGAGAAAATAATATTTGGATTTTTGGATTCCAGTTCCATGGCACTGAATAATATGCTAACCTATAAACAAAGTTTTTCAAAGACCAGGGTGGCTGGTTTCACATAATTCAGTAACCAGAACTAAACAAAGCAAAGCAAATATTTTAGTATGATAGGTCAGACCTGAAAGTTACAGGTGTTTGACTTAAAAAGCTAATCATGCCAGGATATCATTACCACAATAACACAATCGTACTTTATCTTGCAGTATTAATTCTAATTGAGACCAAGAATTAAAAAAACCCTTAATTTTGGCATCTGGTTTTTACACTCCTGTAGTATTAAATCTTTCCCTATCCGATGCCTGCATCTATCATCATTTAACTTCCAGTGTAATACAATGTTTCCCAAGTTTGCAAACTTCCATGTTTTTATGAATTTCAGAGCTGAAATTCCTTGGCCAGATTGGCCTTTACTGATCATTCTTGGAGAGGAAGTCCAGACCAATGGAAGTTGACAGGCTTGGAAAATTCAGATAAAATATTCATAAGTTGGTGGTACATCAAGCTTCTGACTCCCCACCACGCCTTACTAGGGGAATGGCTGTAACATAAGCATCAATAACATAATTCACAAGTCTATGTATGCATGAGAAAAAAAGATACTGATGGAAAATAAAAATCATATCACATTCTCGCCCTTTTAGCCTTTTGAAAAAAATATGTACTTCTTGGTTTAAAGGGCAATTGCTCAGCTGCTTTACATTTTTCACCTGTGTTATGTTTCCTTGCTTATTGTGATTCTTGTCTTAGTTGAGATGTTTAGGCTGTCTGTACTTCTATTTCCTATCTAAATTCATCTTTCTTATGTATAGTACTGCAAACTTGCTCAAGTGGTCCAAGAAATCTGCCACATCAGAACTTAATTTATAGATGTGAAATAATCCCAGAATTCAAATCTGTCTGGGAACTCTAATCCTTATGATGTGGATACTGTCTGTATTCATTCAATATTTGACCTTGCCCATTGATTGTTTCTTGGTGACTCCTACTCCATATTAATTCTGGCTCCCATAAATATTCAGCATCTGCTGTTTTAGGCATCCATTATTCATTATTCATTTGCTAACAAGCATGGACTCTTATTTTCCTACTTTATATCTTAGTAATGCCAAATAACCCATATTTGTGCTGAGAAATAAACCATTATGGAAGACTCCTTTATCATAATAAACCTTAGGCACAGAATGATGGCTGAAGGGGTAGGAAGCATTATGCTTTTCTGGAAAATATATAGTAATAGAGAAATTAATCAAACAGGAGTTAAGAACCATTTTGGGAATATTATGTTTGCATATGCCACAATAATTTTTGAAATCTCTCTCTTCTAGCACCTTTCTGACATGTAATATACTTTCACTGCTGAGTGCATTCTGACCTCCCAGAATCCATTTTTCCTAATAGATTAGGGCTATCAGATCAGCATTTCTTTGTTGCCATTTAGTGGTTATCTGGATTCTAGCATCCCAGATCCGGTAGCGTTAAATATGCTCATGTCCTCTTAGAAAATGCTCCAAGACTGTTTTTCAAACTTGGCAAATTTAGGATGTGTGGACTTCAACTCCCAGAATTCCCCAGCAAGGCATGAGTTACACTCATCTTAAGGTGGTCAAGATTGAAAACATTGTCATAGAGCAATGATGCCTTAATCAATTGTTCCAGAATGTCAGGTTCAACAAAATTGCTCTTTGTATGACCTGGATCCTACAGTTTTAGATACAGATGCAGCTATAGATGTAGATAACAGCATTTTTGGCCTGAGTACCAGGAAAGTTTAAACTATGATTCTGCAATGTGCTTTTCCCCTGATTTGCTAACTCAGAAAATACCTTGAAAATGTGAACATAAAAGCCCCAGTAGGTGAGGGTTTCAGGAAAAGATGATTTGCTGTGCATACAAACATCACACTGGTTAAGTGTACAGTTTTCCAGGAAAAGACATCCTCAAAATTACATCCGCCTTCTGACCTGAATTATTGTGTAGCCTGAAAACAAATGTCATGCATTCATCAGTATATAAAAGGCACCAACCTTTAATGAAAATGCTGCTAAAGCTCCTCTAAAATACTTCGTGAACAAATGAGTTGTACTAAAGCAGTGTGTATAGAACAGCACCTAAACTCTATTGATCCTAGATGGATTGTTGCATGATTTTGAAATAAAATCTATTAGTATGAAGGAACCAAACATTTCAAAGTCTTTGGTTACATGGCACCTGTTTTCCCTACTTAGTACTTGTGTCAAAATCATGTTAAACATTACTGTTTGTGAATCTGTATGCCCAGATATGTGTTTTAAGGACTGTTGTTATTATGTCTACATTAATATACCACTGTTTACCTTTATTTTCAATATTGCCTTTTTTGTATAACCAGCATGTATTATTACAGTCAGAGAAGAAAAGCTCTCATACCTCATTTGACCGATGTGTTTGTCTTCACGACTCGTTCTTCAATTCATGATGCAAATCATTAATTTGTAGAATTTAGCTATCTTCTGAAGTGACATTAATCAGTTTTCAGGGGTGAAAGCAATATCATAGAGTTTCAAAAAGAGAAATTAACCATGGAATTTGTTTAGTAAGTACTCTACCAGCATCTGTTAGTAGCTGCTTTAGAAAAGTATTTTGGGAATACATAGTAATTGACAAACAAATTTTACAGAACTGTTTAAAGAGTACTATCTTAAGCATCTTTACTTAAAAATAAGTCCAAACTTAGCAGAACTTATAACCAGATAAACAGGCACAGGGTGGAACTCGAAAGCAAATTCTTAGATAAAGATTTGACTTTGATGCCCATAAAGTGAAGACATACTTTAAAAATTGTACTTTATTTTAAGGATTACCTCTTAGGCCTTTCAGTACCTCAGTAAATTCTGTATTTTCACAATCCAGATCACATTTTTCCTGTAGGGGTTTTCTCTAGAATTTTTTCATATTTGGGCAAATTAACAAATTATGATAGATAACCATAACTGAAGCATGTTTCTGCAGGTATAAAACAAGTTGAAATCTTAACAAATTACTAATGACCATTTATTTTGGTGCTGCAGCTACACTAAAAAACATACACACACACCTGCTCAGGTATTTTGCAATACAGGCCTCTGCAAATCTATTCAAACTAAGTCATATTAAATGTTGGGGGGGGGGTCTATACCCAAATAAAGGGTATAGGATTGCACCATGGTCACTGAAGAATATCTTTTCCAAGAATCCATAAACAAAGAACTCTGGCTTCCTATATTGAAATAAAACAAATCAGTAGGCTATCAGATCTCCATGAAAAAATCCAGTGAGTCATTGAAGAGAAGGTTTGCAGCCCATTTCTGTTAACACTATAATCAATATTGTTCAAATAGTATGTAAAATGATGTAACTTCCAGCATTTATAGCTAAACAAATAGCAGGAAATGTTTGGTGTTAAACCAGATTAGGAAATAGACCTAATTCTATAATTATCACGTAAATCAAATATTATAAAATGATTTTTTTTACATTTTTTGCCAATTAAAAATTCATGTAGCATTTTTGAGACAGTGGCCGATGGCTGAATGATCATTTTTCTCAGTATTTTGTTGGTGGCAATTGTTCCATATTTATTTACTTTAAGTTCCTACCGAAAATAAAATTTGTACTTACTTTCTTGTACTTAATAAATCTACCAAAGAATTGTTTGCACTGTTATGAATGCTTTTCATTTACAATAAACAGGTCACGTTTTTTAAGTTGGAGTCATGATACATTATTTCAAATGATTTAATCATACCATGAGCTGCAGTGGTGAAATACATAGACAATAACAGAAGCATTGTGGGGAATTCAAATGGCAGGTGTTGCTAACACCATCCAAACTAACCTTTTCTAAATACTACCCTTATCTACTGTCTGTAAAAAGAACTTACAACATCAAGACAATGCAAACTACTTGGTTGAGAACAGGAAGATGGGTCACTAGGAGAAAAAGGCTTTTCTGAAACTCAGGCCATTTCCAGAAGTTGCTAGTATAACATTTACATAGCCACACAATTACAATTTTGACCAGCAGTGTTTCCAGCAAGCCACAGAGACACCAAAATCACAATACTGACACAATGATAAAAGGTAAAGGTTTCCCCTGTCCAGTCGGGTCTGACTCTAGGAGGCAGTGTTCATCTCCGTTTCTTGGCCGAGGGAGACAGTGTTGTTGGAAGACAATTTCCGTGGTCATGTGGCCAGCATGACTATACGCCAAAGGCGCACGGAATGCTAGCAGAGATCATCCTTCTAACCAAAGTGGTACCTATTTATCTACTCGCATCTGCATGCTTTTGAACTGTTTAGGTGGGCAGCAGCTGGGGCAAGGAACAGGAGGTCACCCCGTTGCACAGCACATGGGTCTCGAACCCGGGCTGTCAGATTTCCAGTTGATAAGCTCAGCGTCTTTAATTGCTGAGCCACTGCGCCTCCCTCAACATGATACCATTGCACAAATGTCACCACTACGTAACTTGTGTTCTGACATCTGATATCTATGTGTACATTGCAACAGTTGTGTGGTGTCACCATGAATTTGCTCTCCCCATCTCCAAGCGCCCATGCTTGTGAGCAGACGTAGTGAGATTCTACTTTCTGTAGCTTGAAGCACATTTTCCTGATCAGCTGCCAGGTTATGTAAAAGGATAAGTCTTTATTCCATGGACTCTTCACCATCTTTCTGATTGTGGACTCCTGTTTGAGTGACTATGTTGGCCTATTGGAGCTCTGGTTGGGTCTTCATCTATGGATATGCCTGTGTTGTTTCTCAACCAGAGCAATTTGCCAAGAATTTTTTTTTTTTATCTTCCCACTCTAGCCTAAGAGGTTCGCAACCTTGGTTTTTCATGTGGGTTTCTCATCCAAATATTAAGCAGGGCTAGGGTTAATATTTGTATTAACTTTGAGAAGATGGGATAGAAAAACTTGGTCAGATTACAAGATGGGATTGTGGTTTTACAAACTACTGAAACTACTGAAAAAAAAAGTTCTTTAAGATGTAACCCTAATATAATTACTACATGCACAATCAGTCAGCTTCATCTCAATTTAGAATCTATAAAAGCAGATGATCTCTGCTAGCTGGTGGCTGTCCGATTTCATTTCACATTCCAAATGTGGACTATCTTCCCATTTTTATATTTTCAGCTAATTTATTACAAAGTTCTGCTGAGCCAGTTGTTTTGTACCATTTTGCAAACCAGAAATTAGGACTTTTTTAAAATTACTGAACACCTCTTAGTTGTTATTGTGGAAGACAAGTATCTGCCCTGTTTTGTTTGTACTCTTTAGGTTAGTTAAAAGGAGTAACTCTTTCTCTCCCTTTCTCTCTCCTTCCTGTTTTCTTAAGAGCTCAAGGCAGTAAACATAGAGAATTTATCTTGATTTTTTACCCCTATAACAAGCAGTGGTAGGTCGGTTGCATGGAGACAATCAACCAGTGACTTCTATTTCTTTTTTTAAAAGTAAATTGTCTGCTGTATGTGCTGGGATTTGCTTTAGATCTGTAAAAAAAAAAAAAAAAAAAAACAAACCAAAAAACCATTATAAAAAAAACCAGAAAATAAAAAAAAAATATATTTACTAAAAAGCTTCAAAGCTCCACTTCTGCCTACCTTCAGGATCTGCTGTGACCTTTGGGTATCACTGGTTTTGTTTGTTTTCTTAGCTTCTAAGCTTTCCAAAAAAAAAAAACAACGTTATCGTCATCTACCTTGCAGTTCAACATGCTGTCTATTTCAAGGGCCATCCATGGAAATTCATGTTTCCCTCAAACTACAAAAAGTACTAACTACTAATTTTAAATACTTGTGTTAGACTTCAAAACAGTTCTCCCAGGGTGGCTTACAACTCTAAAATTTTTACCATTAAAACAGTAAAAATACAGGTAGCAGAACCTGTATTCAATCTGGGCAGATACGACCTCGTATCATATCGTATACAACCCTCACTCTGTCAAGGACCTTGGAGTACTCATCTCAAATGATCTAAGTGCCAGAGCTCACTGTAACAGCATTGCCAAAAAGGCATTAAAAGTTGTTAACCTAATCTTGCATAGCTTCTTCTCCGGTAATATTAAACTACAAACTAGGGAATACAAAACTTTTGCTAGACCAAGTCTTGAATACAGCTCATCTGTCTGGAACCCACACTGCATATCGGACATTACTGTATATCGGACATTAATACAATTGAGCAGGTCCAGAGGTATTTCAAGAGAAGAGTACTCCACTCCTCTGCTCACAGTAGAATACCTTATGCCACCAGACTTGGAATTTTGGGCTTGGACAACCTAGAACTATGCCGCCTAGGTTCTGACCTAAGTGTAGTACATAAAATTATCTGCTACAATGTCCTACCTGTCAATGAATACTTCAGCTTCAACCACAAGAGCACATAATTTAATTTATAATTCAAATTTATGGTAAACCGCGCCAAACTTAACTGCAGAAAATACGACTTCAGTAACAGAGTTGTTAATGCCTGGAATGCACTACCTGACTGTGGTTTCTTCCCCAAACCCCCAAAACTTTACCCTTAAACTGTCTACTGTTGACCTCACCCCATTCCTAAGAGGTCTTTAAGGGGCGTGCATAAGCGCCCCAGCACGCCTACCGTCCCTGTCCTAATGTTCCCTTTTATTCGTATCCATTTCATGTATTCATAATTATGTTTATACTTATATCTGTTATCTAATACATGCCTGACGAAATAAAGAAATACAAATAAATAAAATAAATAAACCCTAATGTATAAGTATTACATATCATAGGAACAGTCCCTCTGCAAGGGATGGTTCAGAAAATCAACTCCACAGAAAGGCTAAAACTACTTTTATTAAGATAGACTATAACAACAGATTATTGCAAGTCTGGTTTAATTTAGTAAATTAAGGAGATGCTTCTGAAGTTATTGCTCTGGACTTGGGGGAAACATATTTTAGCCACTTTTGTCTTGGTAACAGTTTATGCATGCCTCTGCCAAGGTCATGCTCCATAATTTATTCACCTAGTTAACCCAGTAATATGGCCAAAGGCTTGAGAGAATAAATAAATATCCATTTGTCCTGGGGGTGAAAAAGATGTCAGATTGGCCTCATAACTGTGGAAAGGAAGTGTGTTGTTCAAGGTGTTGTCTCTGGTACGCTTTGCCAAATTTGACCAATGGTGGATGTCCTACCCTGGCTTCTTCTTTGCAGATTTGGTTGAGGTGTTCTGCAGGAATACAGCTGTCCTGTCATTCCTCTTCCTGAAGATCTGGATGGAGAATCCCAAAAGCAGAATTTTTCTTGTGAACTTGCTGAGTTCCCTCAGATCTGCCAGATGTATTTCATTTTAATGCAAGCGAACCTGGAACATTACTCATGTGGGTGTCTGGGGAATAAATGCTAGCTAAAAGCCATTAAATCAACATTATAGAATTGGAGAACACAAAGTCATGGTTTATGCTCACCTTTCAGCTGGGTTATTAGCTTAAGCAGAACCACACCTTGAAACAGAAAGACACCATTTTGAATACATTTATGCATTGGGAGCTCTATGTCCAGCGACCAAAAATCATGTTTATATCTTAATTCTTTGATGCTTAATTCCCAAAAGATTTACTGATTCCAAACATGGTAGCTTATTGTTTGAAATGCTTGGGTTAAAGAAAAAAAAAAGGGGGGGGGAGAAGAGATTTAAAGCACTGTACATGCCATTGCAGAGGAAAATAGTTTATTTTCTTTTGAGGAAGTAAGAGCAGGCTTTCTTCTTACTTAAAGAGTACTTACTTTTCTGCCAAAGCAGAAAGCGTGAAACAGAAAACAAAGGAGAGTTGACAGAACTCATTTTTATATTATTGATTTAAAAAAAAATTGGCTGCTCATCTTAAGCAACTCTGGGCAGCTTATTTGTTTATTGATTTAAAAGATTTACGAGGCCGCCCATCTTACTGAGGGTGTTTCATTCCGACTGCAGCCTGGGGGTGTTTAAAAATGCAATGGAAGACATCACTGCAGTGAGTGAAAGGTCAAGGAAGTTTAGGCAAAAGAAAGAAAATGAGAACTGTGGCTTTCTAGGAAACGACAAGAAACATTCATTTAAAAACTTCCCTCACAGTGGCTCATTCCTTACACTGGGACAGGGGTCCCCAAACTTGGCAACTTTAAGACTTGTGAACTTCAACTCCCAGAATTCTCCAGCCAGCTATGCTGGCTGGAGAATTCTGGGAGTTGAAGTCCACAAGTCTTAAAGTTGCCAAGTTTGAAGACCTCTGCACTGGGAGGTTTATATTACCTGAATTAATACACCACCATTTATCCATGTAAGCAATAAACAATAAACCAAGAGATTGGACAACCCTTTGTCCAAAATGGTATAAGGTCTCCTGCTGAAAAATATGGGTTTTTTTCTCCTTCCAGAATTTGGTGAAGGTGTCAAGTAACTAAGAGAAGGAAGACGAGGAGATTGGCTGCCACTTTCTGTTCCATTGACTACCTCGGAGTCATCTCCAAAAGCAACCCCATGTGTTAAACTGTGGAGAGCAGTCTGCAGGGGCTGTCAACAGAATGGGAACCATCTGAAGGTAAGCGGTACAAAGCAGATCCTGGGGAGCGCTGGGCCGTGGGGGCAACTGTGTTCTTTCCCAAGGCTTGCGCACCTCGAGGAATGGTGAGAGGTGATCTTTTTGAGTGGAAAAGATGGCACTAGTTGTGAAATCAAGGCCTAGCCTCCACGCTGGTGGCAAATGCCAGTGTTCAAGGTGGCCTAGATGGGGGAAGAGGACATAATTGTTTCTCTTTTGTGTGTCAAGCAAGAACTCCACTTCCACCCCATCACCAACTTGCTGCCAATATTTTCCATTTCTTTTCTTAGTGGATTGTTCAGTCTCCCAATTTTACCCTCTTCAGCTCTAGAAATATTCAGAACCATTGTTTGTCTCACTAAGCCATGTTTAACTGATGGATTGTGGTTTCCCAAATAGGACTGGACTTCTTGTTCTAGTAGTTGTTTTCTCCATTGTGCTGAATAAGTAAAAGTATACCTGAAGAATCATACTGAACATCTGAGAAGGATATAAATATTTTTCCTTTTCCCTTAAAAATAATTATATCTGTATGAATAATACTTTTATTCAGAGCCAATTAAATGGCCTGAGAATGTGCAAACTTCTCCAAACTTCTTCATTAAAAAAGATGTGGGGGGGGGGGAAGGAAGCAGGAGGTGGGGAAAGGTTCCCAAATCAGCCCAGATGTTCTCAAAACAAATGCCAAAAATAATACACTTACACTCCACAGTCATCTCTTGACATCCCTTTTTTAAAAACTCCAGTGCCGGTGCTTATCTTGGATAATTTTATCAAGTGTATGCATGAGGATGGCAGTTTGGCACAAACAATTCATTAGAAATTCACTTAATTGCTACTGAAGGACTGAAAAAGAGAATTGTAAAATACTACTAGGTTTTGTTTTGTTTTTAACAAAAATTATGAGTAGCTTTCTGAAACCTAGGAAAAGTTTGGTTCTCAGGTTTCCTGCTGAAGATTTATAAAAGGGATTTCCAAGTTCGGTCTCCTTGAGGACTTTCCAGAAACATCAAGGAGAGATCGTAGCTGCATTCCTGTTTATGGAAACCAAAGATTGCCAGGACAAATATCTTTGAAGATATGAAAATAATTAGGCGGGAAATACTTGTGGCATTTGGGAAGTGTAGTGGTTAGTCTTTGCTCCAGCTACTCCACATTTAATGTTTGAACAGTTGTCACTTAACAACAACACACACACACTCACACACACTCACACACAGAGAGAGAGAGAGAGAGAGAGAGAGAGAGAGAGTCACTTTAAAAAGAAGACTTTTTATAACTTTTGCCTACTGTACTGTAAAGCTAATCCAGATGGTCAAAGGCTAGCGAGAACGTGGATTGTTGTGTTTTTGTCAATAAATGTGAGAACAGAACCAAGAGAGAGAATACCATATATTCCAGATTCATTCTGGAAATATCTGATTAGAGAAGAGACAATATTTCATTTATTTATTTTATTTTTATCCGACCTTTATTATTTTTATAAATAACTCAAGGTAGAAAACATATACAACACATTTTCCTTCTCCTGTTTCCCCCCAACAACAACCCTGTGAGGTGGGTTGGCCTGAGAGAGCAATTGGCACAAGGTCACCCAGCCGCCTTTCATTGGCTAAGGTGGGACTTAAACTGATGGTCTCCCGCTTTCTAGTCCAGTACCTTAACCACTAGACCAAACTAGGTACATTTTTTGATGACTGGAAACTCCTTATGAACTTTGGGAAAAATGAATTTACGATCTATGATTTTGAGAGGATAGATTATACAAAAAAAAAAGAGTCACTATGTAATTTTAAAGAAAGAGATAAATTTACAATTGTACTTGTTAACAGCTGCAAAGAAGATTGGACACTACTTTTTATATCTCTTTCTTTTCTATTTTTCTTCCACTTTTTTCTTTTTGCACTTTAATTTTTTTTTAATTTCCTCATTTTTCCTTTTTCTTTCTTACTTGATTTTAGTTTGTGTTAATTTTTCTTTTCCTTTTAAAACTTTCAATAACATAAATTGTTAATTAGTTTGTGTTCATTTTTCTTTTGTTTTTAAAACTTTCAATAACATATTTAAAAAATTAAGGACTGACTGGCATTGCAGGAACTGAATGCTGGATTAGATTTGTTTTTGTCCCAATTCCACCCATTATTACATTTTTCTGAAGAGCAATAGGGAAAACATGTTTAACAGTTGAAGGAAACTGTGCTACAGAGGCATATTCGGTCTTTATGCTTGTTGTCTTCTCCATCTCATTGTATTCTAATAGGTTGAGACATTTTAAGCCTGAAAATCTTAGGCTGAGTTTTAGGAATATGGGAATCTTTTAGTCTTCTGTAAACATTTTCAAGTTAAAAGTCACAAACATTGGAATACTGTCTTTATCGCATCTTTTTCACTGCATTGAGCTGAGGGAGGGTGTTAGTGTGACCCTGCTGTCAAAAAGCAATCAAAAGAAGCTGTTGGTTGTTTTCTGCATAAGTTAATTTCAGTTAAAAAAAATATGTTCTGGGAAGGCAGTATTCATAAGTCTACCCACCTACACCAAGTTATATCACAGATTGCAAAGAAAGCATTGAAAGTATTTATTCCCTGTAGATGGGGAAGATAGTTTGGAATGTTATGAGTCAGAGCTACTGTTAAACAAATGTGCCCTCCAGGAAATGCATTCTTTCTTATACAATGAGAAACTTGGCAGATAAGAGCAATTAAAGATTGGGATAAGGCTAGGTCACTGGAACAGATCATACCGTGCTTTAAAAGGGCACCTTAAATATGCTGCCTCTTTCTCTTTGTAAAAATATATTACAGAAGAAAAATGGCATCACAAACTAGAACCATGGGCCTTAAAAATGGGATACATCTTCTGTGATTGCAACAGATTGATTTAAAATGCCATAAAGTAAGCTAAATTAATAGATACAGTATGATTTCATTACCACAAAAAAACAGAGACTATAAAACTGCGGTCAATGAGTGAATAGCATATTTCCCTGTCTATGTTACATGAACTGAGTACATCTGGATTTCTGTGTCCATAAAAGTGCAGACAAAACTAGAGTGTGTCCAGCTGGAACTCAGTGCTATGAGGAACTATTAAACCTTAGAGGAACTTTGTGTGCAATTTTCAAACTCCAATGCTGGGGTAGGTACTTGGAGCTAATTTTGGAAATATCGATTCTTCCAATGTGTAGGAACACATCCTACTTGCTTAAATAAGGTGAACTTTATAACAGAAGGTATGTGTAATCTCTGGTTACTAAATTCGTGATGGCGCAGTGGTTAGAATGCAGTACTTCAGGCTACTTCTGCTGACTGCCGGCTGCCAGCAGTTCAGCAGTTTGAGTCTCACTGGCTCAAGGTTGACTCAGTCTTCCATCCTTCCGAGGTCGATAAAATGAGGACCCAGATTGTTGGGGCAATATGCTGACTCTGTAAACTGCTCAGAGAGGGTTGCAAAGCACTGTAAAGCAGTATATAAGTCTAAGTGCTATTGCTATTCCATTTTGGGGTAAAGTGATTGAGAAGGTGGTAGCCTCCAGATGTTTCTGGATTATCTAGACTGAGATCCATTTTACTGTGATATGAGACTAGCAATTCTTTGGTCACCTTGGTGGATGGCCTACGCCAGATATTAGGCAAAGTGTGACCTTGTTAGTTCTTCTAGATCTATTGGTGACTTTCAGTTCCAATGATCTCAGCATCCTTCTAGGCTCTTTGTTAGAGTCGACCTGGGGGACCCAGTCCCTTCCTGTTGGGATGACTATAGAAGGTGGTGCTGAGGGACCACCTTAACCACTTGGTCATTGAATATCCAACGTAGCTTTATTCTGTGTAGTTCAACACATATGCAAAATTGTTTGATATTGTTATTTGGAACCTCATTGCTTCTTACTATCTAATTTCAAGAAACCAATCAATACCCCTGAAAGTTGCTTAAACTTGATAATGTGCTGGAGGAAAGTAAGCTGAAATTAAAACTGGACAAGACAGAGATAGGTTCAGAAGAAGAAGAAACTGGGCTTGGGGACCATTATTTGTATAGGGTTACGCTCCCCAGAAAGAGCAAGTTCACTATTTGGAAGTGTTTCTTGACTCACAACTGCCATTTGATGTAGAAGTGATGGCTGTGGTGAAGAGCTTACTTGTACAATTATGCTAGAGACCCAGCTATGATCCATCCTGAGCCAGCTGGATTTAGTGACAGTTATCAATGTCTTGATTACATTCTGCTTTATCTATTGCAATGTGCTGTATGTAAGGCTGCTTTTGAAAAATATCTAGAACTTGGAATTAATGCCAATGTGGCAGCTAGTTTGATAACTAGATAATGGGTCATATGAAAGACGCATTGGTTGCTAATTGCCTACCTGATACAATTTAGGGTCCTGGGAGCTGATCCTTAAAGTGTAAATGGCTTATAACTTAATGATCTAAAAGGCAAGAGTATCCAACCTTGGCAATTTTCAGACTTGCTGGCTGAGGAATTCTGGGAGTTGAAGTCCACAAATCTGAAAGTTGCCAAGGTTGGACACCCCTGATCTAAGGGGCTATTTGATTTGCTAGGAAACTACCCAATTACTTAGAGTGGTTTTGAAGATGCACAGTAAATAAATAAATAAATAAATAAATAAATAAATAAATAAATAAATAAATAAATAAATAAATAAATAAATAAATAAATAAATAAATAAATAAATAAATAAATAAATAAATAAATAAATATCCTTTCCTGAGTGTCTCTCTCCAAACCAAAGCAAAGGAAAACTTTCCTCAAGGAAATGTATTTCCCCATCCCACTCCCTGCCAGTATTGGGAACATGGAGAAAGGCAATTTCTTTCTCCAAGCATTAGGTGGAAGTTCAGGATGTTGATGCAACTTTTTCTTTATTATTTTTATTATTTATTCTTATAATCACCATTTTTAATTGCTGTAAAGCATCTTGAATGTTGAGAAACCACAAAGCTGGGATACAAGTAACATCCATCCATAAAAAATCAGCAGTTTACATGAAGAGAAAAGATTATTTTTTTATTTTTATTTTATTTATTTATATCCTGGCTTTATTGTTTTTTTTTTTAAAGGTAAGTCAAGGTGGCAAACATACCTAATACTCCCTACTCCTCCTATTTTCCCTCGAACAAAAACCATGTGAGGTGGGTTGGGCTGAGACAGAGTGACTGGCTTAAAGTCACCCAGTCAGCTTTCATGCCTAAAGCAGGATTAGACTTCATGATTTCCTGCTTTCTAGCCTGGTGTCTTAACCATTAGACCAAACTAGCCTAATTAAAATTAAACGAAATTAAAGAGATGCTGTTAATCATGCTCAAATATTATTTCTCTTGCTCCAAAAGTCTAGAAATAGATGAGCATGGCATTGCATCAGGTTCAGATGGCATACTAGCTAAACTCTAGAAATCCTGGTTTCAACCCATTTGGAGAACACCAGGTTTGGAAAAATTAATTTAGATCCTTCCTGGAGAAGAGGATTGAATTAACTTAAAATCCAAGAGCTATCCTGATTCAGTTTTAAAATTTCAGAATTCTATCATTGGGATGACCCATGCAAAGGGTTTGGCATGTAATGAAGATTTTAGACCTTATATTTTATTTTTATGCATTACAACTGAAAATCCATCAAATAGCTGTCATCAGAAATGATAAAGAAAGGCAAAAGCAGCAAACAAGAGTTGCAACAGAGTGAGGGCAAGCGAAGTCTAGCGTCCATTTCCAAGGTCTCCAGAACACAAACATATAAGGAATTCTTTAGTGGTATGGAAGAGCTGGTTGTCCGTCTTGTCCTTGCCTTTATGATTCAATTATGATTCAAGAGGATGATGCTGGAAAACAAAACTGAAAGCCACTTTTGGACAAATCCTAAGTCTTTTATTTTAAATTTAAATATTGCATGAGGGATTACCTTTTTTTCTAAAAGAACAGAAGGTCCACTCCAGAGGTGGGTTCCTCCTGGTTCGGACCGGTTCGCCCGAACTGGTAGCGACCCGCTGGTGACATCACGATGATGTCACAGATCCGGTTTGGTCGGTGCCGGTCCGTGAGCACCGCCATCTGTTTTTTTGAATTTTTTTTTAAAAATTTCTTCTGCGCATGCGCAGAAGCTGAGTTTCCAGCACTGCACATGCATCGCCATCTTGTTTTTGGCTTTTTTTAAAGCATTTTTTTTATTTTTTTGCACTGTGCATGCGCGCGTGCGCGCGAAGCGCAAGCGTGCCCATGAGGCGTGCCCACATGGCGTGGGAGGAAGCGAACCGGCAGCGAAGTAAGTTAGAACCCACCCCTGGTCCACTCACTATGTTGAGCAGAAGCACAGCAAAGTAAAAATGATATAAGCTGCAACAAACTTTGAGCTTGTATCCTTTGTGGTCTCCAGCCTGAAATGGGACAGTTCTTAAAGTGGCCCCTTCCTCTGTCCTAAACTGGAAAGCATCCTCATTCACAACCTGAAGAAAAGACTTGCGAACGTTTAGAATAAATATAGTGTAATTATAATGTATAATGTATGTCTGCATACACACATATCATATGATGTGTGATAGTATTACTATTGTAGTGTTTTTCAGTGCCGTGCACTTAATTAGCTGCAGATGGGGATCTGGGGTGCCTCAAAAGAGGACAAAGCAACGCTTCCCTTTGAAGCCTCTGTTCAGAGTGATTGCAGTGCTTTGATCCAGACTCTGAAAGTAGCTTCTGCACATGCACTCTATATTCATGGAGTGAAGCACCTGGCTGAACAATCGCTTCCCACTGAGTCATTGGTGGAGCAACTTAATTTTCTAAGTCGAAATGCCTCGAATCGGTTCACTGCAATGGGCTGGGTTTAAGCAATGCCTTGATGTAGAAGAGTGTGCTTTGTGCAGTCTTAGTCAGCATCTTAAAACATTGAACAATAAGGTAATTTGTTCCTTTAGAACCACAGTCAAACAGAGGGTTAGTTGGGCTTACATGTCTTTCAAGCAATGCCTGCTTTGTGTCAGATGATCACCAACGGATTTCAGAGCAAGAACAATCTTTGCATGAGTTGGCTAGACTTGCCAACTAAGTCTGACTGTGGTCCTTCTTTTCATTATTGTTATATTTCTATCACACACTCCCTTTGGGAGCTCTAACTGGTGCATGTGAAGGACTCTCTGGGGCAGCAGTGGGTTGCTACCGGTTCGGACCAGTTCCCCGGTCGCCGCTGCTTGAAAGCGGCTGGCAAATAACCCTCTGCACATGCGCAAAGGCTTCTGTGCATGCGCAGAGGGTGAGTACCCGGATGTGAAGCGTGCACTTCCAACGCGACGTGTGCACTTCCGAACCGCTACGGAAGGTAAGAGAAACCCACCCCTGCTCTGGGGCTACCATTTCTAGGCTGCAAACACTCAGAACACCTCTAATTGCAGCAAAGAGATAAGGACCATCTAGTTCTTTGCTGTCATGATTTTTGCAGCTTAAATCTGGTAATCCTAGATCTCCCCTCATTTTACCTTCCAAACTACAAACATTATCCAATGAGCATCATCCATACAGAGGAGACTTGAATCTTAAGCATATCTCAACATCTTAACCAATAACCATTACAAGTCTATGGAGATTCTCAGTCATCCAGGTCATGGTTGTCCCAAAGGTGCTTTTTCAAGAGGCAACTGGACTTCCTGGTTTTTCTTTGAAGATGTTTCACTTCTCATCCAAGAAACTTCTTCAGCTTTGATCCAAGCTTCTTGGATGAGAAGCGAAACGTCTTCAAAGGAAAACCAGAAAGTCCAGTTGCCTCTTGAAAAAGCACCTTTGGGACAATAACCATTACAGTATCTTGGCTTGCTTGATTGAATCTCATTTCCTGGATTAATTCAACCCATTGAACCATAATAAATGAACTGCAGGGTCTGGTTTTGTGCAATATAGTAGATTAAAATGTAGCTGTTAGTTTGTGGCTAAGTGTGTCCTATGATCATGGCTGGCAATCTCTCCCCACATCTTGCAAAAAAGATTACTGGCTACAGGTTTAATGTGGAACAGTCCTGGCAGGGGAATCTGTTGAAATTGAGATGAGAGGAATTCTTAAGCTCTAAAGGAATTTCAAAAGGCTCCTCCTAGGATCTGATGCTGCTAGTAGGAGTGTTGTACTTGGTGGACTGCAAAATATGAAAGCAAACACAAATATTATAACATTAAACACACTGCAGCAACCCAGAACACCAGAAAAAAGAAACAAGTCAGCTATAATCTTCCTACAAAATCAATACTCATGCAACTTTATCAAAAAGTGTCTGGCCACTCACTACAGCAGAGCCAGCACAATCTATGAAAAGGATAATACTACCATAGATCAAAAACATCTCAGAAACAGCTAACAAACTATTACAACCACCTGGCATCACTGTATCACACAAATCAACCAAAGCCCTCCAAAGCATCTTAAGTAAACCAAAAGACCCAATAGCCCACAAAGGAAAAAACAGGAGTCATCTACACCATATAGGGTAAGGACTGTAACAGCCACGATGTAGAACAGAAAGGCAGAAGACTAGCAGAGTGCATCCATGAACACCAACTAGGAGTCAGAAGACATTATGAAAACGCCTTAATTTCACAACAGATGGACAGATTTAACCATAGTTTCAACTTGGAAACTGTAAGCATCCTAGACCAAGCTAAATCCAAAAAAGCTAAGTAATTTCTAGAACCTTAGCACCTAAACAAAACAGCTATCATCAGGCACATAGAGATAAACTGCATTTACACACCATTGTATAAAATGCTGTACAATCAGGCCAGAAATGTATTAACAAGGGAGATCAGAGCAGCAAAAAGAAGCTACTCTGAAAAGCTAAAGAATCAGTTCTCAACAAATGAACCAGCAAACATGTAGAAAACTCTTAAAAATATCACTGGTTACAGCAAACCTCCTTCCCAGGCTGAAGGAAATCAACAACTGGCAGATGACCTGAACGTGTTTTACTGCAGGTTTGAAAGGAAACTACAGCCACCTATCTCCACAACCCCCATCACAGACACACCAACAACAAACAAACCTCCTACAACTGTGTT
>QLTV01001698.1:5867164-5880090 GCA_003457575.1 Thermophis baileyi
TATTTACTAAGTCTGCACTACTATTAATCTTCTCATCATTCCCATCACCCATCTCTTCCCACTAATGACTGTATGACTGTAACTTTGTTGCTTGTATCCTTACGATTTACATTGACTGGTTCCTACTATGATTTGATTGCTTATTTGTACCCGGACTATCATTAAGTGTTATGATTCTTGACGAACTTAACTTTTCTTTTATGTACACTGAGAGCATATGCACCAAGACAAATTCCTTGTGTGTCCAATCACACTTGGCCAATAAAAAATTCTATTCTATTCTATTCTATTCTATTCTATTCTATTCTATTCTATTCTATTCTATTCTATTCTTTCAAAAGAGTCAAAAAAAGCTAAAAAGGAAACAAAAAGTTCAGAACACTTCTTTGCCAGCAATCAACACACATAAAATCAGCGATTAACACCATGAACAACATCAGAGAAACAATTGAGCAGTGACCTAGTCAAAGAATTACCAAGGAGAAAACCATACCCCATTAACAGTCACTATATATAAACAGAGCACAAACCCCACTCCTAACACTGAAGATGTTACTGAAAGTCTGCATGAAAACCACTAGGCTCAGAGAGCACCAAGAACTCCATATGCCAGAAACCATTTATGAACCTCTCCTTCAAAGATAATAAGAACCAGGTTATGCGTTATATATTTCTTGCTCAAGTAAGTTGCATTTTATTCAAGGAACTTTTTATACCCACAACAGCAAAATGTGATATATATGTCAGAGAAGGGATCAATACGTGAAGGTGAATCACATGTTGAAAGCAACTACATGCCTGAAGTTAGACTGAGCTAATCAGGTTCCATTTCAACCATTATCTCAATGCTGCACTGAAGTTGCACTTCCGTATTAGAAAGACTGTCTTGGAATGAGATGGTTAATCCAGTATTCTTTCAAAAGCCTCTGAATTCTTCATTTCTATTTTGCAAATGCTCGTCACGGAGAGTTGTTTTTCTCTTATGAATCCAGGGCAGGCTAAATTACAATTCCTATTCATGTTCCTGGCAATCCATTCCCAACTGGCTACACTTGTGGTGGTGGGCGGTGGGGCATTATACAAAAAAGAAATAACCTTCCTCTCGGGTGATTTATTCCTGCTCCAATGTCTGAGAATGAATTTTAGCAATCTCTCTCTTCCAGATGAACGCCAATAACTCCAAAAGCAACCCAAACAAAACTGGTAGTTGCGCTACATTGTTACAGTCAAAAAAAAAAGCCAAGTATCTTAAGAATTAACTGATTTAGCATGGTATGGACTTTTATGCAATGCAGTCCCTTTGTTGGTGGTCTAAATTAGCATATGCACACATGCCTTTATTTGTGCATACCAGGGCAGCACCATAGTGCCCATAGAGGCAAGGAGTTCTACAGTATCACTTAATTATGCTGGTATTGCCCTCAAATTTAAAAACAGCAAGAAATAATAAAAAATAATGACATCTGAAAAATAGCTACTATCTCACAAACTCACCAAATCTTTCATATTCTTGTTGGCCTTAGCTTCTTTCATATGAAATTAAGGATTTCAGTATTCTCCTGTGACAACCCATCATGGAGAAAGTTTATCAAATATGGTTGCTAAGAGTTGACACCAACTCGAGGGCACATAATCAATTTTAGAGTTGGGTGAGGAGAGGTGCCCATAGTATCCCAATAAACCTACTCAGATAAATCTTTTAAGGTGACCATTTTTTTTTAATTGAAACAAAGTCTTGGCAGGATAAATAGGGCAAAGTTTGTGGGTGTCTCTCCTTTCTTCATCCTACAACTCCAAGTATGGTACATTCCCATCAGTTGTGCAACCGTATCATAAAACCTCCCTCCCTCCCCCCTCCCTCCTTCCTTCCTCCCTTCCTTCCTTCCTTCCTTCCTTCCTTCTTTCCCTAGCTACCACTCCTGGCCCCAAACAGTATAACTGTCAAATGCAAAGGATCAGGGCCGTACATTAAGACCATATGTTAAGTTGCAGTTGAAAAGATTTATTATTCAAGCCTATACACAAGAATCTACTCAACTAAAGTTCAGTATTAAAATGGCACCAGATAATGTCAACGGAATTCAAGAGAGGTTGGACTTGGATCATTTATGGGAAGATAATGACTCTAAGATAATGAAGCACTTAACTCCGCCCCTCCCCAGTTCTACCTGCTCTTCTCCTACAATATCTCACAGGTTCCAATATTCCTATTACTGTTTCTTCTCTCCCTCCTTTGTCTCCCCCAGCAATGAAAGAGAGAGGGAGAGGGAGAGGGAGAGGGAGAGGGAGAGGGAGAGAGAGAGAGAGAGAGAGAGAGAGAGAGAGAGAGAGAGAGAGAGAGAGAGAGAGAGAGAGAGAGAGAGAGAGAGAGAGAGCATGATTGAAAAATGAATTGGGAAGGGCCCTTTATTGGCCCTTCCACCTGAGGATGACAAGATCTATATACTTTAATGAGAGTGCTGCTTTGAAAGACTGAAACACCATTCAGGAGCACTGGTGGAAGCAATGTGGCTGAGTTCTAATACTGTAGAGATAACCTGCCATATCATTCTCTGGAAAAATGCAGGTCCTTATCTCAGGCTCAAAGCAGGGAACAGGGAAATTACCCGGTGCCAAAACCCAATTACTAATCAGGAATCTGGACTAATGTTACAAAGCAGCCAAATAAGTAAATTAAATATTGTGGTTTGAGGCTTTGACATCTTCTGTTAGCTCAGAAGCAAAATATTCCTGATGGCAGCAAAACCAGTTGTGTTTGCACAGCACACTGGATTACAAACAAATCAATTACCTTTTAGCCTAGCATGTTGTATGAATGCATCCTGTGTGGTTACAGTAGTTTATGGTTCATTGCATTGTACAATCTTCCCTTCTCTCTCCCCAAAAAACATCCTGAGTCAACTGAGACAAGTGTGGTTAAATTAACAAGAGAAATGTGGTATGAACACAGTCCCTGGATACATCACAACATACAGAATGCAGGTCCCTTGGGAAGCTGGCAGTTCCTCCAGTTGCTAAGCAACATCCAAGCAGACTTGGGTCTTTCTCTGGTTGATCCAGTTAATATATTTTTAAGGCACAAGAAAAGTTAATCATTGGCTTGGACTCTGTTAATATCTAGTGCTTCCACAATCCCAGTAAGGGTCCCCAGGCCCTGTTTCTTTCATCAGCCCTTTGAAGTCTGAGCAGTTTGTCTAGTTCCTTCTTAGTGGATAAATTTTCATCCATGTAGGTTAATGGTGGGTGTTGGGGATTTTGTTATTGCTACTGAGATGTTTGTATATTATGATAATCTTACTGCTAGGTGTATGTGCTGCTCATAGTCAACTCTAGTTGGAATAACATACAAGCCAGAGAAAAAGAGAGAGAGAAAGGTCAAAGATAGTAACAGTGAATTCAGACAATGGAGCTCTATTGCATCCTTTCTTTTCCAAGAACAAGGGATACCAGTGGTGACTTCTAGATGGCAGCAAAAAGCTATTGAAAAATCTAAAGCTTCCCTGCCATCTAGCAATTGTTTGGAGTTTTGCAGCCAAGATCAGGTTATTCTACACCAAAATCAGTCCGATGGGAAAAAAATATATTGTGCGGCTCCTTTTCAGTGCCTGCATAAACCCCAATACATACAGTTGTTTGAAACTGAAAACAACTCTAGCATAATTATATGTTGTAGACTAGAGTTTGAAAAATTACTCACAAGAAGATTGAAAATAATGAAGATACCTGCTGATTGCATAGATGTTAATGTTACATGTCAGACAATGGTTTTTGTCATTTCCAGATCCTGGGCATCTTGCATGCATTAATACATTGTCCAAACTGGAGCTCTCAGCCTCTGTTTATGCAGAAATTCAGCTTCAGGGCTAATTCAGTTCATTGTGATGTTGAGTCATTTGGATGTGTATAGTTTTGCCACTTGAAGCTGCAATCCAACACTGATCTCATAAGAGTAGGGCTGGTTCCATTCAAGGCGGCTGGTTTCTGAATAGATCTCCATGTAGCTGAACAGTAAAATGTTTGGTGCCTCCTTAAACAATTTTATTTAAAGCATTTCCACCCCTTCTCAATTCTTGAAACCAACGAATCAAAATTGATCCACCATATTATCAAAAATCAGTATTATCAATCAGCTTGATAATCATTGTTGCAACATGCCCCGATCTCACTTACCTGGTGAATAGTTCTTAAACTTGAAACTTGTAATGACTTTGTCCAATTTCAGAAGGCCTAATAAAGGTTTATTGTGTCACTATGAATTTGGGATTTTTATGGTCAACACAACTACTATCACTTTATTTGGGGGAGGAGGGAGGACTTATAGATCAACAAAGTCAGTCTTTCTGCTGTAATGTAGAAGAAGGTGTTATATTAGCTTGCTGGTATTATTACTTGAGAATCTATCCAGTCCCCGATAAGTAAATGGAAAGCCTCATTCACCTTCAACTTGATACCTTTCAAGAACAGCTCCATGGCATTTTCTTGGCAACAATATGGAAGTGTCTTGCCCATTGCCTTATTCCTTATGGCTTTTTGGACTTCCCAGACAAAACTACAAATTAGTTTTCCAAGAGAAATCCCATCAAAGTACTAACCGAGCATGAAGCTGCTTAGCTTTTGATCCTCGGCAAGGACAACCACATGTTGCTGCAAACAGCAACATGATTGACTTCTGCTGCCTAGATCACGGGTGTCAAACTCGATCGCGTCATGGGCTGGATCGTGATGCATCACGTTTTTTGCTTTTGTGGAGCCAGGGTGAGCGTGGCCTGCATGTGATGTATCCAGCCTGTGGGCCACCAGTTTGACACCTGTGGCCTAGATAAACAACTCAAAAGCTATCAAGCTTAGCTGAGATTAAAGGCAGCAGCTGATTTTTCCCTTCCATGAGCCAAGTGATTACCTTGATAAGAAATAGTTTCAATGTTATCAAATGGGTTTTTTTTATATTTGTAACAATACAGATATTATAAATATATGTTTATATGTCTGAAAGCTTCTCTGTTACACTGTCTAGCCAGGTAGGATGGTTCAGGGAATAGCTCTTATACTGATGCTAAATGATTATTTTTAGAATAAATTCATTTATTGGAAAAGTATACTGTAGGTTCCAGAAATTTGAGATAATTTCAAGCTGTCTCTCCAGAACAGACTCATGCATGTTTATCTCCAGGGAGAAAGAACAAACCTTAGAGAAATCAATATTTGCATGCTCTTTGTACTTATTTTAAATGATGATGGGCTCATGCAGTCATACTTACCAAAGTAATGCAAAGAGAAATGGCATTGGTTCTTACTGTTAAATTGATTCTGAATTAGCTCTACAGCTGTGTACCAGGTAATAGATGCCATGCTTATGGGGTCTACTAAGCCTCCCTACACAAGCCTATAAGCCACGGTGGCACAGTGGTTAGAGTGCAGTACTGCAGGCTACTTCTGCTGCCTGCCGGCTGCCTGCAATTTGGCAGTTCAAATCTTACCAGGCTCAAGGTCGACTCAGCCTTCCATCCTTCCAAAGTGGGTAAAATGAGGACCCAAATTGTTGGGGGCAATATGCTGACTCTAAACCGCTTAGAGAGGGCTGTAAAGCACTATGAAGCGGTATATAAGTCTATGTGCTATTGCTATTGTTATTGCTATTGCTATTGCTGTTCCATCATTGCCAAAACTGGTCTGGGATCAGGTGGCCAATTCAGTCACCTTATAACGGACCCATCTTACTCTTAACTTTAGGCAGCCAAAAACTTTGGGCCTAGTCTGAGATTAGAAATATACTTTTTGTTTTTTGTAAAGAGGTATGTGATTTTATGAAGCATGTATCTGACAGTATTAAGTAGCCCAAATAGTCTTTCCAGCAGGAAATAGAGCAGTTACTTGAACATAGGTTTTATTTCAGTTTGGCCCTTACAGGCATCGCTTTAAGGCATCACTTCGGAAAGCACAGCAGGTCTAGCTGCATATTTTATTTTTATGGTTGCCATAAAACATTCCTCATGAAGATTCCCTTGCGTTCCCACACCTAAATCTCTTTAGAAATTGGCAACGGCATCTGAAAACCCAGTTCCACCAAAATTATATCCTTTTATGCCTGGCTGAGAACAAAAGGAGACCTTTACTGAATTGATTTCTACCTGGCTTTTGAAGCCAAGGATCCTCAAAACTGCACATGTAAAACTTTACAATACAATTGAAGATGATATCAAATACTACTGTCAATGATTTATATGTAGCTCGAGGTAGGACATGTCCACGTTCTCCTCCAAATCTTTTTATTACTGAAGACAGTCTGGGAGGAGACTTAAGTCTCGGGAAAGTTGCTTAGATGACAGCTGTTCCATCTTTGTTGTTTCGTTTGGCTTAATTCTCTGGTCTTTTCTGTCATCCAGGTACATTGGTGGTAGGTAGGGGGGATAAAAACCCTACAAGATGGTGGACATGTCAAGCCATGGCCCATTTATACACCAGGGAACTTTGATGCATGTAGAAAAGGGGAGGTCCTAGGACCATATTGCCATGCCCATCATTGCAAATCTTTGAAATCTTCCACCCCAGGATGCCACTGCTCTTATTTATCCAGGAACATAACTAAAAGTGTCTAATTTTTTTTAATATTGTGCCTTAAGGAACATAAGTTCTTCTTCAAGCAAAGTTCATCTCCAAGAGGTTTACACAAATGAAATGTTCTTGGCAAATGCCCAGAATGGTTGTCAAGAAATGAATGGCTGGCTGGAGAATGCTGGTCTTAAAGTTGCCAAGATTGGACACCCCTGGTCTACACTGTGTGCACAATTATTAGGCAAGTGAGTATTTTGACCATATCATAATTTTTATGCATATTTTTCACCTCCAAGCTGTATAACCTTGAATCAGGGGTGAAATGCTACCGGTTTGGACCAGTTTGGGAGAACCGTTAGTGGACATGTGGCCTGGTCTGCCGAGGGGAGCAGCCTACTCCCTTCCCCGCAGCCCTGCCATGCTTGCCTGCCTTCCACGCGGCCTTCCCGGTGGTCCCCTATGCCCGCTTGCCTTCCGAGGTCGGCGTCCAGCCCAGCCCAGCCAGTGGGTGGGTGGGCGGCCCTTGGTGGAAACACATACGCTGAGAGGGGTGGCAGCGGCGGTGCTCCAGGAGGGCAAGTGGACATCCCAGGGCTGCTGCACATGCGGCTGCCCCATTTCTGCAAAGGCAGAGCCCCCCCTTGCAGGGCGATCCAAAGAGGGGAGGGGGATGCTGCAGAAAAGGCCGCCTTTCACCCGGGTCCACGCACCTCCCATGCCGGCTCCGTGGCGCTTGGGGCTCTGAAGCAGCCCACTGGCTTCCCACCTGGCCACCTGCCTGCTCTCTTTGTGAATCAGCCCGGCTGACTGCCGGCACCACTCTGGGAACTCGGCCCATGGAATCACTTCCCGCCAGTGAAGAAGCGGAGCGAGAGGCGCGGAAGCTGCCAGCAGCTTCCCGGGCAGCAGCCCCCCATGTGGGAAGAGGGCCAGGCCCGGACACACCACTGTGGAGCTTTCCCTTCAGCCTGGCCAGCGGTGCTTACCCGGGCGGGCCAGTGCGGGTAGCCCTTCATCTTGGTTATCCCACTTGTAGTCGTGCAGTTGGCCAGAGCGGGAAATGGTACGGGCAGAGAGGCCGATGCAGCCCCCACAGAGGCTGCCCTGACCGAGCAATCGCCGCACCTCCCCAGCAACAGGCATGCCAGGGCCGCCTTGCCCACCGCCTCCATGTGCTGCATTTGGAAGGGGCCACCGCTCTCACTGCCCTCCCTCCCTGCCTGGCTGCAGATGTCCACCTGCCCTCCCGGAGCACCGCCAGGGACCGCTGTTTGCTTTCTTCCTTCTCCCGCCGCAAAACGAAAGCGAACAGCGGCGGTGGTGCTCTGGGAGGGCAGGCGGACATCTGCAGCCAGGCAGGGAGGGAGGGCAGCGAGAGCGGCAGCGGTGGCCCCTTCCAAGTGCAGCACATGGAGGTGGTGGGCAAGGCGGCCCCGGCATGCCTGTTGCTGGGGAGGCACAGTGATCACTCGGCCAGGGTGGCCTCAGCGGGGGCTGCATCAGCCTCTCCGCCCGTGCCATGTCCCGCTCCGTCTGGCTGCGCGACTACAAGTGCGGTGACCTGGTCTTTGCCAAGATGAAGGGCTACCCGCACTGGCCCACCTGGATAAGCACCTCTGCCCAGGCCGAAGGGAAAGCGCCACAGGTTCCGTGGTGACGCAGCCAGGCCTGGCCCACACGGGAGGCTGCTGCGGCCGAGTCTCCTTCCCCCGGACTGCCGGACTCCATGGGCCGAGTTCCCGGAGTGGTGCCGGCGGTCGGCCGGGCCGATCTGCAAAGAGAGCAGGCAGGTGGCCGGGTGGGAAGCCAGTGGGCTACTTCGGAGCCCCAAGCACCATGGAGCTGGCATGGGAGGAACGCAGGCCCAGGTGGAAGGCGGCCTTTTCTGCAGCATCCCTCTCCCTTCTTTGGATCACCCTGCAGGGGAAGGGCTCTGCCTTTGCAGAAACGGGGTAGGCGGTTTGTATGGAGGATTGGTGGGGGGGATGTGCGGCCCTCCGGGATGGAGAGCGGGGCAAGAGAAGGCTCCGAGGTTCGCTTGGGCAGTCAAGCCAGATGGCGGAGGAGGCTTCGTTGGGGGCTTCAGAAGGGCAGAATGTGCTTCAGAATGTGCAGCTCCTGGCTCTAACAGTGAGTGATGTCAAGTTGGCCATGCCTACCCGGTCACATGATCACCAAGCCACGCCTACCAAGCCACGCCCACAGAACCGGTAGGGAGAATTTTTGGATTTCACCACTGCCTTGAATGCTTAGTGGATATAAGCATATCAAGTGATGTCTATTTGTGTAATGAGGGAGGGTGTGGCCTAAGGAGACTCTATATCAAGGTGTGCATAATTATTAGGCAGCTTCTTTTCCTCAGGCAAAATGGGCCAAAAAAGAGATTTAACTGACTCTGAAAAGTCAAAAATTGTACAAAGTCTTTCAGAGGGATGCAGCACTCTTGAAATTGCTCAGATATTGGGGCGTGATCACAGAACCACAAAATCACTCTTGAAATTTGCAATAGTGGCCAAAATCTGTAGCTTGGGTGTAGGATGAGGGTTTGTTCTCGTTCTCTGAATCCTTGGGGTTCAACACTGATCTCCTAATCAAGTCTAATGAATCATAAGATTGCTTAGCTCTTGAAACTGGACAAGATTGACTAGGGTCCTTTCTAGGGCTGTGGAGATAGAGTCTAGGACAATTTGCTGCGGCCAACTTGCCACAGGACAACTCGCCACGAGACAATTCAACACTGTATTAATCATTTCATTCAGGTACTTTTATCATTGGTGACCATGTTTTTGACAAAATTATTCTAATTATTTTAATTATTGTATTTTTGGATTGACTTTTTACTTTATTATTATTGGCCACTGTTCCAAAATAAATTTAACTTTTGTATTTATTGAATTTTTCTGCAGCGAATTTCCCCGCGGCGAGTTGGCCATGGCGACTTGTCCCATTCTGGTGGAGATACACTATAGTTGCATCAACTTAAACTACCATCTCCAAATGAAACAAATAATTTTTATGGAGGCCTTCTGCTTTGAGTTTAGACATATTGAGAAACCAATCTATTCCATCCCATCCATATGCGACTTTTGAAGTAATTGCATTATTATTAATATGTTGCATATTTAACATATGAAATATTTAACATACATGCACAAAGAGAACAAAATTAGAATTGAAGGGAAGTGCAGAAATAGTTCAGATAAAATGTGCATGAGAGGTTTAAATGGCCTTAATGTCCTATTGTCCTTGGCATAGGACCTGGTTACTCGAGGGACCACCTGTCTCCCCTAGTATCTGCCTGACCAATTTGATCTGGCAGTTTTGGTATCCTCTGAGTTCCTTTGAGTAAACAATGTCATCTGCCAGGTCCCTGGAAACCTTCCCTGTCCCAGCATCTGCCCTCTGGAATGGAGTCCTCTCCCCACCCCAATATCTGAGTTGCCCCCACCCTCCTATTGTTTAGAAGGACCTTGAAGACCTGGGTGTTTGCCCAGGCCTTGGTGAGGGTGTCTAAGGGCTCCTTTAGGTGGTATAGATTTGGTATTTCTCTTGTCTGTTTGCTGTCTTTTATTCCTTGTCCTTGTCAACTATTATATTCTTTTTTTTTTTAATACTATTTACTTGTAAGCCATCCTAAATTGTTAGGAGTTAAGCAATGTCTATGGAGATTCTCAGTCATCCAGGTCATGGTTGTCCCAAAGGTGCTTTTTCAAGATGCAACTGGACTTTTTGTTTTTTCTTTGAATATGTTTTGCTTCTTGGGTGAGAAGCGAAACATCTTCCAAGGAAAACCAGAATAGCAATAGCAATAGCACTTAGACTTATATACCGCTTCACAGTGCTTTACAGCCCTCTCTAAGCGGTTTACAGAGTCAGCATATTGCCCCCAACAATCTGGGTCCTCATTTTACCGACCTCAGAAGGATGGAAGGCTGAGTCAACCTTGAGCCTGGTGAGATTCAATCTGCCAAACTTCTGGCAGCCGGTGATCAGCAGAAGTAGCCTGCAGTACTGCACTCTAACCACTGCGCCATCACGGCTCCTAAAAGTCCAGTTGCCTCTTGAAAAAGCACCTTTGGGATAGGAGTTGAGCAGTTTACAAATTTAATAAATAACTGTAATTTGGAGAACACATATCTTTAAGCAGCCCTAACTTGCAGTGCATTAAGTCAGGAGATTATTAAATCAGGAGATTTAATTTGAAATTGCAGAGGTTAGTCCAGGCAGTTACTAGGAGCCAATACTGACTCAGAAGGCATCAACAAAACAAACAACAAACAAATCAGGAGATGGAGAATAGTTTACACAAGGCCACAATATCCTTTGCAGCCTTTCCTCTAGTATAAAATGTATGAAAAATTAAAAAAGCAAAGCATTTTCTATGTGCAATGAACGTTGGACTGATTGAACTAAGCAAGGTTTACTTTTTAAGAAATAGTAATAACTTAGTGCATATGAAGGTAAACACCAGCTAAAGAACCACAGCTGTGATTTCACATTGTTGTGTATATGAGAATTATTAAACCTATATGCTGCTCAACAACCAATGATTCTGGGTATCTCATAACAAAAAAAAGGAAGGGAAGGGAAGGGAAGGGAAGGGAAGGGAAGGGAGGAAGGAAGGAAGGAAGGAAGGAAGGAAGGAAGGAAGGAAGGAAGGAGAGAAAGAAGAAAGAAAGAAAGAAAGAAAGAAAGAAAGAAAGAAAGAAAGAAAGAAAGAAAGAAAGATCCTATGATTTAGTTCTAAGTAAGGATGGATTTAAAAAAAAAGTTTATTTAAACTAATTTTACCAACCTCCACTCTTGGAGTAAAGTTAAAGAGTGATACACTGAAGGCATTCCTAAAATTCTACTTAACGTGTGACCTTAATCATGACAGTCTTTTGCCCTTTCATGAACTTCCTGTGTTTTCTTGCAACCCAAGATTAGTTCTTCTAGCATATCTGGGTAGGATTACCAGATGATTACTGTATTAAGTAAGTTTCTGGATACTTTCAAGTAGCATAGCCGTCTGGATTTTGGATGGCCTACAAATACAGATGGATGTCACCCCTGAATTTATTTTTATGTCAAATGGTTATTTCTAATATTTTTTATTTATATTCTGCACTGAGCCAGTGTATTCTTCTAATTATACACTGTTTAGAGTCATTCCAACTGAAGCAGTATATAATAACAACAATAACAAATACGTAATGCGGGGCAATTACTGGAAAGCTGGGGAAGAATGACACGCTCGTCTTCTCTGTCTCCAAAGGATAAGGGTAGGGAAGGGTGGAGATGTTATAGATCACCAGATATTGCTGGATTACAATGCTCAGAACTCTTCATCTTTGTATATAGCAATAGCAATAGCACTTAGACTTATATACCACTTTACAGTGCTTTACAGCCCTCTCTAAGCAGATTACAGAGTCAGCATATTGCCCCCAACAATCCGGGTCCTCATTTTACCAACCTCGGAAGGATGGAAGGCTGAGTCAACCTTGAGCCTGGTGTGATTCGATCTGCCAAACTGCTGGCAGCCGGTGATCAGCAGAAGTAGCCTGCAGTACTGCACTCTAACCACTGCGCCACCGCGGCTCTTATATACTAAATGGCAATTGAAGTTGGAGAGGCAGTTTGGTACAATGGTTAAGGCACCGGGCTAGAAACGGGGAGACCGTGAATTCTAGTCCTGCCTTAGGAAGGACTAAAAGCAGAGGCCAGTCACCCTCTCTCTCAGCCCTAGGAAGGAAGCAAGGGCAAACCACTGCTGAAAATATTGCCCAAAGAACTGCACAGCCTTGTCGAGGTAGTTGTGTGTAGCTACACTAAAGTTCTTTGCAGATTAAATGGTAGCACTTTATTTTCCTATGAAAGTGACCGTGTACTTTTGTGAGATCAGTATGTATCTCAGCTTTATTTTCATCTACAGTGATTCACTAACTGCCCCTAACTATTCCTCCATTCCTCCCCCACAAGTATTTTGGATTCGCCCTGATAATGAAATAACTGTAATTAAAATGGTTGTTTTCCGTGTTAAAAAAATCTGATGGTAAAAGGAAATCGCAGTTCTACTCCCTAAATCCCAAAGAACAGCGGGGCAAATTGTTTGCAGACCTCAGATGAAATAGGAATGACTCACCTGAATTTAGGGGACTGCTTTTATGAAAATAGGAAGCCTGCCAAAAAGTAATACTATACTTTTTAAAAACAGTGCCTCTTCCCCTTCTTTACAAAACAGCTTGCGTAGATATGTATGGGGGGCTGAATTAAAAGTAGTGCCTCCACTCCATACGTTTGCTTTAAATAGGAATAGAATAGAATAGAATAGAATAGAATAGAATAGAATAGAATAGAATAGAATAGAATAGAATAGAATAGAATAGAAT
>QLTV01001698.1:5887559-5900805 GCA_003457575.1 Thermophis baileyi
TATCCTATCCTTTTCTCTCCCTCAGGCTTGCCCCACAGAATCCTCCCCTATCCTATCCCCTTATCTCCCTCAGGCTTGCCTCACAGAATCCTCCCCTATCCTATCCCCTTTTCTCCCTCAGGCTTGCCCCACAGAATACTCCCCTATCCTATCCCCTTCTCTCCCTCAGGCTTTCTAGCCCCTTCTCTCCCTCAGGCTTGCCCTACAGAAGCCTCTCCTATGCTATCCCCTTCTCTCCAGAGTTATTTTCAAGTTGGGAGGGGGAGTAAAATGTCTAACTAATTAGCATCAGAGCATGTTAATAATAATATAAGAAATACTAATGATCTGATGGTCATTTTGAAAAATCCTTTCTTAGCAAGCACCTAGAAGCCAAGAGGAACATACATGCCAAATTTCAAGTTTCTAGGCTTTATGGTTCTGGAGATTTCGTGATCGGGGCGTGCGTGGTTTTCACTTTTATATATATATAGATATATAGAACACTGGATGAACCCATCCTGCCTTTTAACTTGAGAAGAAAAACAAAAGAAATTCAATTCAGAATAGAGCTGGAAGGGACCTTGGAGGTCTTCTAGTCCAACCTCCTGCTCAAGCAAGAGACCCTATACCATGCATTTTTACTGCCAGGGCCACCAAAACATTGTAAGCCACCAGACTGAGCAAGACATGTATAAAGCCCAGGTAGGTTGCATTACCATCCTGCCTGACCATCAAGTCAACTGACTTCAAATGTTAGTCTTCTAGCAAAGATGAACCAGTTGTGGTTCTCCACTCCTAGCAGACACTGTTGGAAACAGTAGATCAACAAAATTTGGGGGACATACATTCTTTAACTCTATGCTACATCTTAGATTCATACAGAACAATGTATGTGTTTGTGTCTTTAAATGTGTAAGAGAAGACTGCAAACCTCCTGTTCCCCTACAGTGCGTCTTCATATCTGCCTGGGATCTCTTTCTGATCTCAGAAAATGACTTTTTAATTGTGTCTTGAGAGACTTATTCAGATGAATGCAGACAGATGCCACATGACCAAGGGCAGGTCACTCCAGATGTTCCTAAATTACTACCCCTGCATCTATCATAATTGACCACGCTTCCCAGGGATGCAAAATCATAATTCAGTAACAGCTGGACAGCTGCACTTTGCCTACCTTTACCTACGATGCTATCAGCATGCACATTATTAAATGCATAATAGGTTATGTACGAGAAATGTACTTCTATTTGTAGAGATGCTAGCTGAAGAAACCATCACCCGATTATACGCGAACATTTTCTTCCTTAAACTTTCACTTTTTAATCAAATAAGCAACTCTGACAGCAAATTTCATTCACTGCTCAAATGGCATGACAGGCTGTGGCAGCAGAAGGCAGGAACATATCTGGAAAAGCAATAAATAGAAATGGCGGGGGAAATATTGTGATCCTTCATGCAGAGATAAAGCAAGCAGCAGACTGAGCTTGTTCAAAGAAATACCTATAAAATTTTAAACAGTTTTTACAGCCGCAGCTACTTGTGCCGTACAGCAGAACTTTTTAATTGAAAGCTAAAGGGTGTCTGATCGTAATACTTTGTAGGTGCTCATTCTGCACACACAAGCCATTCCTAGTTCTTCTGGAGAACTTCACAGGCCTCTGCCAAGGCCTTTAATTCATTTTGAAGCCTAGATAAATCTTGCTGAGAGATCAATGACACATTTACTCTAATACATGTTCTCTCTTTTTTCACACACTGTCCCTCTCTCTCTCTCTCTCTCTCTCTCACACACACACACACACACCCACACAGACACACACCCACACACACTCACACACACCCACACACCCACCCACACACACACACATAGGGGGGGGGAGAGGGAGGGAGGGAGAGAGAGAGAGAGAGAGAGAGAGAGAGAGAGAGAGAGGAATGGAATGGAATGGAAACACACACACACCATGCATACACAGATTTAATATGTCAATGAAGACTCAATCTTCCAGGCCAAATGTGTCTAAATGTTGAATCATGGCAACTGGACCAAACTTTGTTAATCTGAGATGTTTCGTTGTTCATCCAAGCAACTTCATCAGTCACAACAAAATTAGTTAGGCAGAGTTACAGAGTTGTTGGAATGTACCAACTCTTGCCAAACCAACTTCAGGGGTTTCTCCCCAAAATGACTTGCAATATGTCAATGAAGACTCAATCATCCAGGCATACAGACTTAATGAAAACATATCCAGAGGTATGAATTAAGTACGGTGTGTGCACACTCAAATATATATGTCAAAGTGACTCTTATCCCCATCTGAATGGTGAAAATCTGAATAGAATCTGCAATCATATTCTGCTCCCTGTGTTTGTAGAGTTTCTGTCACTAAGTTCAGCCTGTCAGGGAATGAGGGATGCAGAAGGATTGCCCAGGTCCAGATAAGTCCTGTGTGGCTATAGTTGCCCCTGTGGTTTGAATGATGGCTTGCAATTCTATGTTGTTATTTTAAGATCTTACATGTTTCTAATATAATGAACTATTGGTAGGAGGAGGCTACAACTGTTAGTAAAATAGTTCATCCCAGGGACAGGCAATTAGTTTTCTCTGAGGTCCACACAAGAAACAGGGATAGTTGTGGAGGGCCGAATGAAAAAGACGGACTTAATTCTGCTCAATATTAATTTTATCGCTTTATAAAAAGCAATAAATTATATGGTTTTGAATAGCTGCTACTGGTAAGGATACATGTTATGTCTTATTTACATTTGATTTCTAATTTCCAACTGACCTCAATCAATTTCCAAGCCAATTGACATAGGAAGGACAGAGACAGCCAAAGGGCCGGATGTGGCCTGGAGGCCATAAAATGTCCAGGTCTGTTTTATCCTGTGATTTGGTTAGCTTTTGTGATGCCTTGATTGAGACTGTCTTATTGATGCAAGTGTCAAAGAGGGAGGATTAAGTATAGTGACAACTGTTTAGGGATGGGAAGTAAATGATAAGAGAAATGTTTATTAATGAGCACAGAATACAATCAATCCAATGGCCCATTCCAGTCTGGCTGTCAGCTCCACAGTGGACACAGAGGTGGGTCCTCCCGGTTCGGACCGGTTCGCCCGAACCGGTAGTGACCCACTGGTGATGTCACGATGACGTCACCGATCCGGTTCGGTCGGTGCCGGTCCGTGGGTGCCGCCATCTTTTTTTTTTTGAATATTTTTGAATTTTATTTATTTTGAATTTTTTTATTTATTTTTTCTTCTGCGCATGCGCAGAAGCTGAGTTTCCAGCACTGCACATGTGTCGCCATCTTGTTTTCGGCATTTTTTTGAATTTTTTTTATTTTTTTGCACTGAGCATGCGCGGCACATGCAAAGCGTGCACGCACCCACGAGGCACGGCCACGCAGCGTGGGAGGAAGCGAACCGGCAGTGAGGTAAGTTAGAACCCACCCCTGAGTGGACATCAGGAGAATGCCACTCAGCGATTTATATTTTTCAGCAATTCGTCTTTAGATGAAACAGCCAAGTGTAACATGTATGTGTGACGGTGGCTCATTGTGATTTATGAATTGATTGATAATATAAACACGTATCATATTATCAAAACAGAGGTGGGTCCCAAAAAATGAGGGACATAATTATGGATTAAGACATTATTTTGACAACTAAACTTAGTGAAAGTTACATTCATGTTTAATTCCACACTTTTAATGGAGTGGTGTTTTCAGGTATGATTTTTTTTAAAGCATCCAAGCAGTATTTCTTGTGCTACCTACTTGTGTTGGATTACAATTCCAAAAATTCTAAGTTAGTTCAGCCTTTAATTCTGACAGGAATTCGGAAGAGTATATTAAGTAAATCAGACTGCTAAAACATCATGTGCCTTTTCTTTTCACCAGGTGGTGCTGTTTGACAAAGAGTGTGTGTGTGTGTGTGTGTGTGTGTGTGTGTGTGTGTGTGTGTGTATCACACAAAGATAGGTGTAGCAGAAATCCTGATCTGTGTGTACATATTGAGAACAAGAAGCAGCAAAGAAAACACTCTGGAGGAAGAAGGAAATAAATTTGCTCTTATCTGGTACTGTAATAATTTAACTGCCAAATAATTTATGACATTTAGGTAGGTAAGCAGGTAGATAGGTAAGTAAATAGGTTTGCATGTACTATATGCTTCTTAGAGCAGGGGTGTCAAACTCATGGCCCATGGGCCGGATACGTCACATGCTGGCCCTACCCCTGCCCGGTTTAGCGAAGGGGGAAAAAGTCCCGATACATCATGTGACGCCGCCGTGACAACGCAAGTTTGACATCCCTGTCTTAGAGAGATAGAGAAAGAGATAGATTCTGAAGTCAATTTCTGGCAACTACACTGCCGTTAATTGACAATTATCACCTATTAGAAAGAGCCGTGGTGGCACAGTGGTTAGAATGCAGTATTGCAGGCTAATTCTGCCAGCAGTTCGATCCTCACTGGTTCAAGGTTGACTCAGCCTTTCATCCTTCCGAGGTCAGTAAAATGAGGACCCAGATTGTTGGGGGCAATAGGCTGACTCTGTAAACCACTTAGAGAAGGCTGTAAAGCACTGTGAAGCGATGTATAAGTCTAAGTGCTATTGCTATTGCTATTGCTATGATCTCTCTCATCCTTTCCTCTTTGACAGAACCATGGGAGAGAGGCTGCCCTATTAACTGACAACTTTTTTGGTCCTAGTTATCAAAAATGTCATTATTTTTTCTTCTTTTTTATAGTTTGCCATTTTAAAATTTCCTGAACAGAAAGGTAAATTTCCCCAAACAAAGCCCCAAGGCCATAAAAGGCTTCCAAGTTCACCGAACGAAATTTGACATTTGTATTTAATCCTGCATCTCTTCTGATCACGTGGCCCAGAAAGGAAGCTATTATTAAGGAGTTAGAAAGAATTCCAAGAAATCATGTTTTCCTTACCCTGTTAAGGCAAGTTTTGTTGAATATTATTGTGCTCTGCTTTTATATGTTTGATTGTTTTTATTGTAAATTGCTTCATGGTGCTTCGGTATGTGAAGCAATATAGACATACATAAAATAAACAAAAAGGAGTTCTATTGCTTTAAAAAAACAATGCAGATATTATTAAAATAATACTACATTATCAAGGCAGTGTCTGTTTTGCCTTACAAATAATATATTAATATCAATAGTCGTTTTTCCATCAAAGTACAATGTTATTTTTCTACCAAATGTTCAGTTAAGCTTCCCTCATCCCTAGCCAGCAAATGAGGATAAGTGAACCAGGGAGAACTGTACTGACTTGATAGCCATTTGCAGTTGTTCTTTTCCAATTGCTATGGAAAGGAAGAAGCGTGAAGAAGTACCTTCTAAGGAATCGGAAACTTACTCAAGGTAGGTTTAAGTAATAAAGAATGGAAGCAGGAGAAAACTTAAATGAAGTAACCTACAATAAATGTTACTGACTTTAGGAATCTTGAGGGGGGGGGAAAGGCATTGACTTCCGACTCCTTTGGTGCAGTAAAATAAGGCATTAAGAGTTACCCTCAACTTTTTACTTTTTCATAATAATAGAAACTAGCCATTTCTATAACAACAAATCTATCTAATCGGTAAAACCCACCAAAAGTTGAGGGTAGATCTTAATGCCTTATTTAACTGCACCAAAGGAAGTCGGAAGTCAATGCCTTTTTTGTCTCCTTTTTCCCTTGCTTTCCCCCACTATCCACTTTCAATTTTTCTTTCCTAATTTCCCTAATATTTGCTTTTGTATTCTCTTTGCATGTCATATTATAAATTAATAAAACTATTTAAAGTCAGGAATCTTGAGAAGATTGATTTATGGACAGCAATCTATAGGATCATGGGTGAAATCCAATTTTTTTTACTACCGGTTCTGTGGCCGTGGCTTGGTGGGCGTGGCAGGGGAAGGATACTGCAAAATCTCCATTCCCTCCCCACTCCAGGGAAAGGATACTGCAAAATCTCCATTCTCACCCCACTCTGGGGCCAGCCAGAGGTGGTATTTGCTGGTTCTCCGAACTACTCAAAATTTCCACTACCGGTTCTCCAGAACCTGTCCGAACCTGCTGGATTTCGTCCCTGTATAGGTTGCAACTTCACCCTGATTTTCTTTTTTGAAGAGCTGAGGTCCTTTTTGAGGAGCTGCTGATTGGGGAAAAAAATGAAATTGCATGCATGACTTGCACTTGGTTGCATCATCCAAAGTTCTATCACAGGTAGTCCTCGACTTACAACAGTTCATTTAGTGACCATTCAAAGTTACAATGGCACTGAAAAAAGTGACTTATACCATTTTTCACACTCATGACCGTGGCAGTATCCCCATGGTCACATGATTTATATTCAGATGATTGACAACTGACTCACATTTATGACAGTTGCAGTGTCCCGGGGTCATGCAATCTCCTTTTGCGACCTTCTGCCAAGCAAAGTCAATGGGGAAAGCGGATTCACTTAACAACGGTGTTACTAATTTAAGAACTGCAGTGATTTACTTACCAAACGAGGTGAGAAAAGTTGTAAAATGGAGCAAACTCAGTTAACAAATTTCTCACTTAACAACATAAATTTTGGGCTCAATTGTGATTGTAAGTTGAGGACTATCTGTATTTCTCCTCTTCCTCTAATCTCCATTCTATTTCAGTCTCATTATCTATATAACCAATTGTATCAGTAATATTGCTATAACCAGTTGAACTAGGTTGCATCAAAATATTATTTTTTTAAAAAATATTGTCTTTGCATATATTTCAAAAATTGCTCTGAATGAGTGATTCAGTCATGTGAGCCCAGGAGTTAGGATCTTATTCTTCCATATTTCTTTGGCTTGCCAGATAGGGCTAAATTGGAAACATGGTACATTCAATAGTTAGGCAAGTATAAAAATCTAAAGTTGGATTCAGTTGTCCCATTATCAGAATTGGCCAACAATCTTCTGGAAGTCTATGGAGATTCTCAATCATCCAGGTCATGGTTGTCCCAAAGGTGCTTTTCCAAAAGGCAACTGTACTTTCTTGGGTTTTTTTTTTCTTTGAAAACATTTCACTGAGAATGGCATTAATAAGGGCACCTCAGTTGAGCAAAGTTTAAGGGTGTTATTAATGTATACACTTTGTGGTGTATTTAGAAAGTCAATTGTGCATATAATAGTTCCATGGATTAGACATTTACTAGCTCCAAATGTTTAAGCCTTGACTGAATGTATGTTCCCAGAGGTTGAATTTCAACTTTGCATGTGCTGAATTTCTGCAGCCAAAAACTTACTGACCTCCTGGATCAAAAGACGCAGAGAATGTTCATAAAGAGCTTCCGGCCTTTACTTGCCTAAAAGATTTATTTGTGTCTATTATTACATCTCCTGTTGGTTAGGCTGGTATAATGGCCCAGGCTCTGGACTCATACTCTGAGGCTGAAGAAGCTGCTCCAGCTGAGACTGTGGAAGGACAAAACCAGTTATCACCCGAGGCTGCTCAATCACAAACTTCATCTGAGCACTTGGACCTCTCTGGTGAGAATAACATAAAGCAGAGGTCTTCAAACTTGGCAACTTTAAGACTTGTGGACTTCAACTCCCAGAATTCTCCAGCCAGCTATGCTGGCTGGAGAATTCCGGGAGTTGAAGTCCACAAGTCTTAAAGTTGCCAAGTTTGGGGATCCCTCACATAAAGCCTTCCCATCCCTGCACCAGATGAGTAGAAAAGAGAGCAGGACAGCAAAAGTCTAATAGGTTCCTTGCCAAGCAAGAGAGGAAACATTCTGATTAGTGACAGCTGGCTGTAGCCTATATTACAGATTTATTTTACCTCTGTGCTTTTTGCTGGAAATAATGTTGGGCTTGTGTGTGATCCCTGTGTGTGTATTCCACTCTTGACCCTTGGGCTGGTTGACAAACGTGGACTGACATTGGAAGACTCTTTTGTACACTCCTCTTTGAAAACACACTTTGCCGGTGAGTCTTTGCTTTGTTTGACATTCCTGATTACATTGCTAACGTAGTCAGGCGCCTGAAAGTAAAACTGATACTCTCCCAAGAAACTATGCATATGTGTGAGAGGCTGAACTCTGAAGCAGAACAGGATATATTCTCAGGTTTTTTCCTCCCTCCCTTCCACTCCCAGTCCCCTTGGGGGGGGGTCTCTTACCTGTGCTGTTTGGGACCAGCCTGACTTGCTCTTTCTCCAGGAGACTCCATGACAGGTGCTTTGCTAAATAGACTTCAGAAAATCAGGCTTTTCTACAAAAAGGGTCTTTTCTTAAATAAATCTATTCCCCCCCCCCACATGAGAACCAGCCACAAAAATAACTTATCCTCCTTAGTTACACTCCTAACTTGATTGTTTCTCTCTCCAGTTATTATTCCACAGAACAAATCTATCTGCCATCTAATATACAATTCAGTTCAACGTGGGCTCTTTGTTCTGTTCTGGGAACACAAATAACATTAAAAAAAAACATATTCCATTTTCTATTTTATGATGAGACTTAGAATCCAAGAATAAGAATCCAAACAATGACCGAAAGAAAAGAGATTAGCTAGTTTTAATGAAAATTGGCTTACTCTGGTTTTTTTTTTTTTCCTTGTGGACTTGATTGAATTTTGAATTTGTCAAATAGATTCTCCTTGCTGTAACGGGAAATTTATCAGGTTGCAAATTACTTCTTAAAGGCTGGATTCTTTCATAAGCCACCCAAAGCCATTTATACAATATTTTATAATCCAGTCAGAGCAGTTAAATTGCTAAATAAATCAATAAACAGCATTCTTGATTGAGTAAGATTACAGGAAAAAACTTTAGGTTCTTATGCTGCCTCAGTTGTTATAGCCCAGAAATGTTTGCTTAAAAACAGCCTTAGGTTATATTTTTAATTGGACAGAGCAGGTATATACAAAATTGCACTGTAAAACATTAGGATTCAGAAGGCTAATAGTATATTTAGAGTCAAGCCAAAGCTTAATAATTGTCCCTAATAGTGAATTAGACTGTAGGTTGGATAGGCTCCTGGTTTATTCAGATTTCATTCTCTGTCTCTATTTTTTTTTAATGTAGGCTCATTTATACCTGATTCCCCATCAGCCTTCATGTACAATATCTCATGAAAAGTTTATTTTTTTGTGTAGCATTATATGATGTATGCATGTTTCCTAAAATCCACCTTTGGAATGCACCTCTCCCTAATGAATAGTTTTGCAAGCATTTTTCCTTAATGTGGTGAGGTTAATATGGTGAGGACTTACCTTGGCATTTTTGTGATAAATGGTGACCAATATGTGCAAAGTTCACACAGTGCATATTTTGACGTCTAAGTGATTTTAGTTTATATATCATCTCCGGAAGTAGACAGGTGATAAATTTGCATCACTATGCAATCCAAACTATTTCTCTCATATTGCTACTTCCTAATTTAGTATAACTGAAACTGACCCCTTTTCATGATATCCCCAAGCAACCAAAAACAGATTTTAAAGTGGTTGGGGGAGATATAGGTTGACCATCTGTCCAGAACTGTCATTCATAACCAAATAAGTGCCTTAGTTAATTGAGTAAGAAAATAAGAAAAGAAACCTCATTCCATCTTTCCTAGAGCTTCAGAAAAAGCAGCCCCTATTAAATAAGCACCAGCAGGAAAACTCATAACAATATACTTTCAAATATATAAGAAGGCAAGGCAAAAAAAAAAAAAAATTAGCTGGTGAAATAGATAAAAGCTGAATGCTCCAGGACCACAAATAAAAATTTATTTGGTTCCAGTGTTCTTGCTTATTTATGGGCAACCACACTGCCTTCATCAAAATGGGCAGTTTGAATTTATCTGAGATTAGCTTCACACTCTACAAATTCATAAGCCACTAAAATATCTCTGGGGATACGAAGTTAGTTCCCATCTTGTGACTTTGGGTAGACTTTAAGATTAGTTGCTTTCCCTTTCTCCTTCCTTCCTTCCACCCTTCCTTAGACAGAAAGCACAATTGTTAGTTCAAAGTGATTAATTGCAAGAACCTGCGGTGTTAATAAATTTGTATTGCCTCATGGGACGTTAACATTTTATTCTGGAAAGAATACAGAGAGTATCTTTTTGCTATTCTTTTTGAAAATGTACCACAGTATGAAGTAGTAAATGCGAGGAGAAACCAATTGTAACGGGGTGAGGCCTTGTCTCTTTTCGGAGCTACAGGACATAGAACAGGGAATGCTGAGACATATATATACATCTTGGGTGTATGGTGAAACCAAACCAAGAGGAAAAAAGACAAAATCAATTATCTTTCTGTTACTTGACAGTTTTGCTTTTTGTTTTAAACTTTGCATCCAGCTGAGTGACCCCTCAGTCCAACTCACCTCGCAGGGTTTTGTGGGAAAATAGGAGGAGGAAGTTGTGTTAGGTACGTTCACTGCCTTGAGTTATTTGCAAAAATAATAAAGGCGGGACGTAAATAAAGTAAATAAATTAAAATTATGAGAATGATGTTGATAGATAATTTCTGTCTTTCACTTAGACTTATATACCGCTTCACAGTGCTTCACAGCCCTCTCTAAGCGGTTTACATATTGCCCCCAACAATCTGGGTCCAATATGTAAACCGCTTAGAGAGGGCTGTAAAGCACTGTGAAGCGGTATGTAAGTCTATTTTACCCACCTTGGAAGGATGGAAGGTTGAGTCAGCCTTGAGCCTGGTGAGATTTGAACTGCCAAATTGCAGTCAGCCGGCAGTCAGCAGAAGTAGCCTGCAGTACTGCACTCTAATCATTGCGCCATCGTGGCTTTAGTTCTGAATAGCACACCCCCTGGACAGTTTGGAGGCCTGCACTCATTTGAGCTTCTGCTCAAAAAAAAAACAGGAAGCTACTGTGGCCAGAGGTCTTTCCCCAGATTCATCCAATGTAAACTCTTTCCTGGAACAGCAATCCCTTCTTATGGTCACTTATGGTTTAGTCCCCTTGTGCATGGACTGTTGCAGTATGTGTAGGTGGTGTGTCCTTGAAGACCAATTGGCAGTTACAACTACTTCTGAATACAGAAGCATAGGCAATTAGATAATTATATATCTCAGTACACCAGTGTAACAGGCTTCATTACCAGTAAGATCCCAGTTGCAGTGTAAGGTTGTGACTGATAAAGCCGTTCAGGCATGTGCATGACTGTCATTCTCCCACTGTTTCTGCTTGTCCAGTAAGCTCTGACAAAACAGACACATCCCAATTCTATCTTTACAGCAGCAGCATCCGATGGGATCTAGGCTGTGTGACTTCTCTGTTGTGGCAATAGCATCCACTACGGAGGTTTGAGTTATCCTGACCCTGCCATCCTTTAAGGAGGCGTGAATAGAATAGAATAACAGGGTTGGAAGGGACCTTGGAGGTCTTCTAGTCCAACCCCCTGCTTAGGCAGGAAACCCTATAGAAATAGAATAGAATAGAACAGAACAGAACAGAACAGCAGAGTTGGAAGGGACCTTAGAGGTCTTCTAGTCCAACCCCCTGCTTAGGCAGGAAACCCTATACCATTTCAGACAAATGGTTGTCCAACATCTTCTTAAAAACTTCCAGTGTTGGAGCATTCACAACTTCTGGAGGCAAGTTGTTCCACTGATTAATTGTTCTAATTGTCAGGAAATTTCTTCTTGGTTCTAGGTTGCTTCTCTCCTTGATTAGTTTCCATCCATTGCTTCTTATTCTGCCCTCAGGTGCTTCTGGTGCTTTGGAGAATAGCTTGACTCCCTCTTCTTTATGGCAACCCCTGAGATATTGGAATACTGCTATCATGTCACCCCTAGTCCTTCTTTTCATTAAACTAGACATACCCAATTCCAGCAACCGTTCTTTATATGTTTTAGCCTCCAGTCCCCTAATCCTCTTTGTTGCTCTTCTCTGCACTCTTTCTAGAGTTTCAACATCTTTTTTACATCATGGCGACCAAAACTGGATGCAGTATTCCAAATGTGGCCTTACCAAGGCGTTATAAAGTGCTATTAGCACTTCACGTGATCTTGGTTCTATCTATGAAGATCTGTACTTTCCCCCCAAGTAATAGGCTAGGGAACTCTACATTGCTGGTGGGAATTTTATTAACAGACATGTTTATTAATCTCTGGGGTGTTGTTTGTATTGATCTTTATCTTGTGTACCATTCAGAGATGCTACCAGTTAGGTAGCCTGGAACTTTGATTTAATAAAGAATTATTTTTTTTTGTTTGAGTAGCAACACCAACTAATGAAATGTAAGCATAATGGCAACAATGCCCTTCACCTGGGTATCCCTGTCTGAATAGCCTAACATTTCACACACCCCAAAAATAATTTAAGGCTGCTGTTCATATTGTCTGCCTCTTGGGCCTAAACTAAATATGCCACTAAGCAGGAAATTCATGCTTATGCATTGGGTTATGTGTATGTATATTTGCATGTTTTTTAAAAAAAGTAAAATATGGTTCAGGGCCATCATCAAACACATGGTTGAATATTTTGCTCCACCATGGTTCCAACCCAAGAGCTACATGCTCTTGGTGTATCCACTAGATTCCAGATGGTTGAATGATTATATTATTAAGCTGCAATATAAGTGTTGTCAAATAAGCAGCTGAAGATAATTAGTGGCAATGCTAGCAGGATATATTAACATATGGAAAATGTTGCAGAGTTGACAAAAATGCTACATATAACCGAGGACAGTGATATGACCTGGAAAGGAATGCTACCAATAAATAAACATATCCGTGGAATAGGGCATCTGCTCTGCTGGTAGCAACCGCGGTAGGAAGTGTATAATCTGGAATAGCATATACATTATATGAAGTACGTTTGTATGGCAAAGTAACACAGGTGCAGATGCAATAGAAAACCGTTGCACTATATTTTCTGAGGAACATCCTCAATGGCTGAAAATGCCTATCTAATATCTGTGGAGATTCTCAGTCATCCAGGTCATGGTTGTCCCAAAGGTGCTTTTTCAAGAGGCAACTGGACTTTCTGGTTTTTCTTTGAAGACTTTTTGCTTCTCATCCAAGAAGAGTTGAAGAAGCTTCTTGGATGAGAAGTGAAACATCTTCAAAGAAAACCAGTAGCCTCTTGAAAAAGCACCATTGGGACTGCCTATCTAATGGTTCTCAGTCCTGGTAGACTTAGACGAGCAGTGAAGAATTTCAAAAGAACATTTGTCAACCTGTAGTATGAGATACTACAGATTAGAAGGAGGAGAAAGAAGGGATTATTATTATTATTATTATTATTATTATTATTATTATTATTATTATTATTAT
>QLTV01001698.1:5905435-5968204 GCA_003457575.1 Thermophis baileyi
GGGTGTGTGTGTGTGTGTGTGTGTGAGGGTGTGTGTGTATGTACATACACATACAGTATATATAGTAGATAAAGTATATTTTTGTGTGCCTGTGTGTAATATGTATGTACACATATGGAATATATACATAGGATTAAATAGTATATTTTGGATGTTCAGTAGTAGTAAATAGATAGGGAAATTGTATCTCATTGAGGCCTTTGAGGTGAGGAGAGGCCAGACACCCTAACACTAACCCTTGATGTGAGTGACGTCAAGTTGGCCACGCCTACCCAGTCACATGACCACCCAGTTACATGATCACCAAGCCACCCCACCCAGTCACATGAATGCAAAGCCACTCCCACCCAGTCACATGACTGCCAAACCACTCCCAGTCACATGACCATGAAGCCACACCCACAATCACATGACCATCAATCCCCACCCACAAAATAAGCCACGCCAACAGAACCAGTAGTAAAAAAAATTAAAACTCACCCCTGATGAGATCACATTGCCTACTTCATAGAAGGAGGCAATGTGAAGAAGGTTTGTACTTCATAGAAACTGAAGATATCAGTGTCTGTCTGGTATAACAATATTTCGTTTTTCTATCATTTTTTCTTTACTGGAAACACACACACACACACACACACACACACACACACACACGAAGTAGAAATAGGTGTACCCTGTACTTTTGACTGAAAACTCAGGAGACATTAATAAAACCTGCTAGTATATACAGGTAGTCCTTGGCTTACAACAGTTCGTTTAGTGACCATTACAGTGGCTCTGAAAAAAGTGATTTATGACCGTCTTTCACATTTACCATTGCAGCATTCCCATGGTCACATGATCAAAATTCAGATTCTTGGCAACTGATTCATATTTATGATGATTATGGTGTCCCAGGGTCAGATGATCAACTTTTGCGATCCTCTGACAAGCAAAGTCAATGGGAAATACAGATTCACTTAACGATCGGGTTACTAACTTAACAACTGCAATGATTCACTTAACAACTGTGGCGAGAAAGGTCATAAAATGGGGCAAAACTCACTTAATAAATACCTCACTTAGCAACACAAATCTGGGGCTCAATTGTGGGCATAAATCGAGTAGTACCTCTATTTGATTTCCTAATTCTGGGGGTTTTGACCTTTTTTGCAGATTCCCCTCACTATGAATGTATTCATATATATGAGCTTCTTTATATTCTCATATTCATAGATATGAGGCTGGACTCCAGCACGAGTCCGAAAGTTTGGAAGACAAAACCTCTGATCTCGGTGACCAACCCAGATTGGATCCTGCAACATTATCCCGGGATACGTATATTCGCCTTCATTCCTAATGATATAACCCAGCCATGCTGACTTAGGAATTCTGGGAGTTGAAGTCCATAAGTCATAAACGGGCCATAGTTCCCCACCTCTGATATAACCAATGATGCCTATCTTCCCCCGATGAGGACCTTCCAGAGGTATCAGGGCTTCCATGCTGGCTAGGAATTTGGGCAATCCCTGATCTAAGCCTGGGCCCCAGAATGAGTTAATCCCAAAGAAGCATTGCTTATCTTCATCAGAGGTTTGTCTGTCTAGTGGAACAACACAATGAACCTCAGCCAGGCAGAATGTGCTTAGCAAAAGACATCAAAGCAATATATTTTGCAGGGTCGCATAAAGATATTTAAATTTGATGGGAACGGAGCAGATGCAAGGTTAAAAGCATTCCCTGCTCCAATTGTCGTGTTTGCACAAAACACCCATCCCAATGTCCCAGGCAGCAACGCTGAGCATGACAGCTGTTTTCACCTTTAGGTGTGTGAGCTATCTGAAGTGACTAAAGACATCAAAATCAATTTAGTGCAACGGTATTTAACAAATGTCCCTTTTCTCCTCCAAAGAAAGTGCTTTTTCCAGAAGCATAATATATAGAGATTTCCTCTTTCCAGGCCCATTTAACAGAATAACAGAGTTGGAAGGGATCTTGGAAGTCTTCTAGTCCAACCCCTTATTCAAGGAGACCCTACACTATTGCAGACAAATGATTGTCCAATCCAGGGGTGTCAAACTCGATTTCATTGAGGGCCGCATCAGGGTTGTGTTTGACCTCAGGGGGGGATGGGCGGCATGGTCAGGGTGGCTGTGGCCAGGGTGGGTGTGGCTAGCTTGACATCACTCGTGCTGGGGGCACCTGTGGTGGCCAAGTGCTAAGGCAGGACTTCTCTCAGACCATCCCTCACTCTCATAACCTTCCTTCCTTCCTTCCTTCCTTCCTTCCTTCCTTCCTTCCTTCCTTCCTTCCTTCCTTCCTTCCTTCCTTCCTTCCTTCCTTTTCTTCTTTTTCCTTTCCTCTTCATTCTCCTTTCTTCTTCCTTCCCCTCTTTCCTTATTTTTCCTTCCTTGCTCTCTTCCCATCTTCCCTTCTTTTTCTTTGTCTTTCCTCTTCCCCTTTTCCTTTCCTATCCCTTCTTGCATGCTCAAATGCAAAAGGGGAAACATTTCTCCTTTTGTTTTGTTTTTAGTTTGTTTAGCTAGCCTGCCAGCTAAAATGGAGCTCAGGAGGGCCACATGCAGCCCCCCGAGCCCTGTTTTCAGCCGAAATGGCCTCCTGCAACCCCTGGCCAGTATGCAGCCCCCCAAGCTCTGTTTTCACTGGCAGAGACACCACGGGCCGGTCCTTTGCTGTTTCCAGGGCGACCCCATGTTCCATATCTAAGCACCGCGTGGGCTGGATCCGGCCTGCGGGCCTTCAGTTTGACACCCCTGGTCCAATCTGTTCTTAGAAACGTCCAGTGATGGAGCACCCACAATTTCTGGAGGCAATTTGTTCCACTGATTAATTGTTCCAACTGTCAGGACATTCTTGCTTAGTTCTAAGTTGCTTCTCTCCTTGATTAGTTTCCACCCATTGCTTCTTGTCCTGCCCTCAGGTGCTTTGGAGAATAGCGTGATCCTCCTCCATCCTTCTTTGTGGCAGCCCTTTAGATATTGGCACAAGCTAGTGTTTGTGAACTTTGATTAAGTGTATCCTTATTCATCAAGATTTAAGCAAGATAGGAAATGTGCTCCAAATGCCGCTTAAATAAGCTTTAGCTCAATTTGTCGGATGAATAGTAGTACCCAAGAGGGTTTTAGCAGGGTTGTAACTTTAAGCCTCTTCCTGAGAAGGTTCTGCTTCTGGAATACTTGATTTTTCTTCTTGCTAGGCTGTCGCTGATCTTTAAAATAAGAATGTCCAGCATTGTCCACCCAAGATCAAACCTGCTGCTTGTGGTTGACAAGACAATTTCTGAACAGTGACAAGAGTGAGGTGCTTGTGCTGGTTAAGACATGACTTGTTGAGCCTTCCTAGAATGAAAGCCTGAGGATGCCTGCAATTGGATGATGTCTTTGCAATAACTTTGGAAAATGCCACCGGAACAGTGCCGCAGAGTTAGAAATTCATCTAAAGGGAACAAACATACCACATTTTTCAGCTTGCCACGTTGTCAATAAAATCCGGACGCAATGTCACATCAAGAGCCTCAAAAATCCATTTCCCCTTATATCTTTTTTTTTTGTTCCCTCGATCTTTTGTTATTCTATCATCTCCCAAAGAAATGTTTATTTGGAAACTCTTTTGATGCAGTGCTTGCCCTGCCCACCCACACTCAAAGCTGCAAGCAATATTCTTGTTGCAACAGTTTATTAAAGACGAAAAACGATGCGTGAAGTTTTCCTCCACCTGGCTACCTTGCCTCCTCTGTCCATGCAGATGAAATGTAGCTGGAGGCCTGTATTGTTCTGAACGGCAACAGAGGGATCGAATATGTTCGGCTCCAGCTGCTTATAGATAATTTAAGCCAGGCTCCGCATCCATTTTTAGAACAGTCCTGTGGTTCTGAATGACTTTCACAGAGGCTGCATCAAAAGAGAGAGCTGAATGCAGCATTTGTAGAATGAGATAACAACTGTAATTACAGGTAAAAACAGAAAAAGTTGGTTTTACTTAAAGCACACACACGCACACACATTTTACAGAACATATACTCCTTGTGGTCTTAGCAGATTTTGCACATACACACTTATCTCTCTCTCCCTCCCTCCCTCTCTCTCTCTCCCTCTCCCTCTCTCTCTCTCTCTCTCTCTCTCTCTCTCTCTCTCTCTCTCTCTTGTACTACTGTACTTGTACTGTAGGATGTCAGTAGTCCTGTAACCCCTTCCCGCTGAAAAGAAAACAAGATTATTAACTTGACAGTTTACTGCATAGAGGGTAGTTCTCAACTTGCAAACATTCGTTTAGTGACCGTTTGACCATTTTTCACATGACGGTTGCAACATCCCTTTGATCACATGGTAAAAATTCAGGCACTTGGCAACTGGCATGTATTTATGCCAGTTGCGGTGTCATGGATTGTCATGTGATCATCATTTGCAACCTTCCCAACAAGCAAAGTCAATGGGGAAAGCCAGATTCACTTAATGACTGCATGATTTTAAAAAACCCTCAAAGAAGTAGTGCAAGATTAGAAGATGTGGAGTGACCTGGCCTCTAAATTTGCAAGAATTGGACACAACTGAATGGATAACATTATCTTATCATAGGGTGATGACTATTTCCACCCGTGCTTCAAAACCACAAGAATGTAATAATTCTACCTTATTATACATCCCCCTTAAAGTATAAGGACTCATATGCTGATTTTCCAACTTGAAGGTCACGAACTCTTACTTTGCTGGGCTCTTTCAGGTCAATATTTTGCTGGGGAAAATATGTCTAGGACAACATTTGAATAATGAAGCACCCCACGTAGTTTCTATAGATGAAATTTTCCCTGCTCTGTCTGTATAAGATCTTCCCCAAGATTTTACCTAGTATAGGGATTGGTCAGACAGAAATGTGACTGGTTTATAAATTATTTATAAATACTGAAATGTCTTTGAATATTAGCAGCTCGGATTGGTAGTTATGTTGTTGGTTTGAGCTCAATTTGGTTGCAAATGTTTCGTCCCCATTCGAGGAGACATCATTAGTGCGCTTTGAATTGTGCTCATCTGTCAGAACACTGGCCTTTAAATACCTTGCTGAGTCCTGGTCTGATTTCGGGTTGTGTGATTGGCTGGCTGTAGTTGCTGAGTCATAGTCCTTGGTTTTAAGTTATACCTCGACAGATCTCAAGAAATCGGACCACATCACACACAGCCAATCAAATCAACCTGAAACCAGACCATGGCATCATCAGAAGACATCCGAACAACAACAACAGCACTAATTTATACCACACAGACGGTACTTAAAACCAAAGACTATGACTCAGCAACTACAGCCAGCCAATCACACAACCTGAAATCAGACCAGGACTCACAAAGGTATTTAAAGGCCAGTGCTCCCCCAGACAAGCACAATCCAAAGCGCGCTGAAGATGACTCCTTGAATGGGGACAAAACGTTTGCAACCAAATTGCCAAGTTCAGAGCTCAAACGAACAACATATTTATAAATACATTAAGGAAGCAGGAATTAGAAATCTGTGACCATCTAGATCAGGGGTGTCAAACTTGACTTTATTGAGGGCCGCATCAGGGTTGTGTTTGACCTTGGGGGGCCGGGGTGGGCATGGCCAGGGTGGGCATGGCCAGCTCGACATCACTCATCAAGGCTCCATTTTCGGCCACGACGGCCTCCTGCAGCTCTCTGCCAGCAAAAACGGAGCTCAGGGAGGCCACGTGCAGCCCTCCCGAGTTCCGTTTTTGCTGGCAGAGGCACTGCGGGTCAATCCTTCATTGTTTCCAGGGCGGCCCCACGGGCCAGATCTAAGTCCGTGGGCCTTGAGTTTGACACCTCTGATCTAGATCTTAACTGAACTATGATCTGCACCACTCACTAATTTAGTACTGTAGTTCAATAATATTTGAATGGTTCTCTATGTTATATTAATTACATCAGTATTAATAAAGGAATCTAGTCCCAGCCTTAGCTATAGAAATCACTGATGCCTTTGGACAGTCTTTCTTTCTGCACCCAACCTCTTCTGCAGGGTTGTTTGTGGAAAAATGGAAGCAAGCGCACTACATTTGCTGCCTTGAAGCCACTGGAGGAAAAGGCAGGCTATAAATCTTACAAATAAATAAATCTAAGTAGATTCATCTGATTACTGTCATTAAGGCACGGTATGACAATCAGGGAACTTGGGTGTGACTCGGCTCAAGAAGATGTACGACAATGGTGCCTTCTCAAGGAAGGCCTGCACAGGTTTTTCTCGGACTCTGCTCCCTTACGCAAGTGGAAGATTTGTAATGAATGTCACTCGTAAGAGAAAATCAACTGGAGTCAAGTCTATCTCGAGCTGGTTACATTGCTGGCAGTGTCACTGTTCTTTGTAAAACATGAAGCCGATCTGAAGAGAGGAGAGGAGAGCCTAAAGCACACTTGAGAATTCACAAGATCACCATGTAAAATTTAATTTGCTGAATGCTCTCCAGATTGTTGACTTAACATTCAATCCCTTCTTTTCCATTGGAAAAGAGGCAGTGTTGCAGGCTTTAGACCGCCAAGCCTGACAGCCTCTTAGAGTGATAGTTAAGGACATTACGTAATGCTTCTGAGAAACTTTTAGATGCCTCAGCACTGCAAAATTAAGGCAGGGCAAAATTAGGAAAGTTGAGCTACAGTGAGGCAAATTGATCATTGATATATATATAATTGATCAGCTATAACGAGGCAAAGATAGGCACTCTCTCATGTAAATTTTTTGTTTAACAGGACACGTCAGTTGTCCAGATCTATAGTAAAGCAAGATTTTGGAACTGACCTAAGACTAACATAGCATTTGGCATATACAGATAGTCCTCGATTTACAACAGTCTGTTTAGGGACTGTTCAAAGTTATAATGGCACTGAAAATAGTGACTTATGACTGTTTTTCACACTTATGACCATTGCAGCATCCCCATGGTCATGTGATCAAAATTCAGACGCTTGGCCACTGACTCATATTTATGACGGTTGCAGTGTCCCGGGGTCATGTAATCCCATTTTGTGAACGTCTGACAAGCAAAGTCAACGGGGAAGCCAAATTCACTTAACCGTGTCACTAACTTAACTGCAATGATTCACTTAACAACTGTGGCAAGAAAGGTCATAAAATGGGGCAAAATTCACTTGACAAATGTTTTGCTTAGCAACAGAAATTTTGGGCTCAATTGTGGTCGTAAGTCGAGGACTATCTGTACTTTTGGACAGGAGATTAATCAACTGTCTTGGGAAGAAGTGGAATTAATGAATAAGTTACCTTTACAGGCTCCTTAGAATATTATCTGCTTTTCAATATTTTGAAGGGATCAGTACACTGTTGGTTTCTTCTATGTAGGATCAGCTAAAGTGTTAAAAGAAGTAAAAATGCTCAACAATTCTATAATTTAACAATAATAACTTAATAACAGATTGTATGGAATTTAACAGCAAGTAATAATATATTCACTATGTCCTAAAGATAGGTAGACGTTTTGATATAAAGCACTTGTGAGAAATAACACATTTTGGAAGGTATTATTGTAGATCTTTTTTTAAAAAAAATATTTATGAAACGTAGGCTTCATGTAAACATTTCTTGTCTGCCTTTAAGTCTTGTGCACTCAGCACTACTTTATTTATGAAGAGAATTATTTAAGCCTTGAAGATTTGATTTTAATATTATTAACTCTGTGCATCAAAATGAATGAACCATGAATATTAAAAATAGTTAGTTTTGCCTGGATTATGCTCATAGATTTATTTTCATCATTCTCTCCTAAAGACCAAGTATCTGTAACATAAATTTAAATCTGAAATGACTTTAACAGATTAAATCCTTCCTAATGTTCACAATCTTAATCTTAACTATGGGAATTTAGTCTACTATAGACCAGACCAACACATCTCATAACTAAAATAAGATCACCCTAATCACAACCCCCCACGCACATATCTAAGCATGCTGTACTGAAAATATTCATATTATTTGGAGCAATTAGTACAGGCAGGGTTATAGTCAAGAAGTTCATGAAGTATAAAAGTTAAAGGTCAGATTATAAGCAATACAGACTAAAAGACGTCAGATTGTGATAGACAGTAAAGGAGAAAAAGTGGGAGAGGCTATGACGAATAGTAAGAAATCCCTCAGGAAACAGACTACCTTGATATATACAGGTAGTCCTCATTTAGTGACCATCAATGGGACCAGCAAGTAATTAAGTGAAAATCACATTACCATGACTATGCTTATGATTTTATTATGATTTTATTTCAACTTTCCTTTGCTTTACTGTATGAGAAGGATATGACCCCAAATAGCTAGGTGAACCCCCAATGGTGGGGAAGATTTCTGAGATTCATATGGAAGCTGGATAAAAGGGAAAATCTTAGAGTCCCTTTCCCCCACTCCCCACACGTTGCTGGGATAATTGTCAAGAAGATAATTGATGTTTGTGTTTATATTCCTTGGAGAGGAAGGGATTACAAGAGAGTAAGCAGGCACACAACAGGCAATACACGTGAAAAGGAGTACACTAGTATTGGCTGTTTGCTAGTCTGCTGCAGGCTGTGAGCCAGGAGTTGCTTAGGAGCAAACAAAAGCCTGTAGGGTCTTGTCAATGTCAGGCAGCAGTGCCAGCTGGCCAGAGAGTTCTAATCAATTAATTAAGGTCATGGAGCTGAGCTTATTAACTTGCAGTTAGCGCTTTTTAGGGATGAGCTGCACTAGGAAGAAAAGCAGCCCAGGAAGAGATCACTTGTTTAGGCAATCTCTCTGCTTTAATTAGGTATTCGGAGGAGGGGGAGGAAAAAATGGGTCTGGCACAGGACACCATGGACTAAATGACTTTCATAGAGAACATGTGGTTGAGAGATGTTCTGTGAAAGTTGGAAATGTAGGCATTGGTTATAAAGTTACTTTTTAAATATCAGTTATTAACTGTTGCCTTAGGCAGTCTTTAAATGAAATCTACCTGTATTTGCAACCTGTAGAACAGGCATGTCCAATCCAACATGCCTGTTCTTCAACCCACAGGCTGCATGCAGGCCTGGACAGCTAGGAATGAGGTCCCACAAGGTGAATAAAAGCATAAAAAACAAAGTTCATTATTTATGCACATTAACTCTATTATATAATTTATATGAGACCCAAAACAATTCCTCTTCGTTCAATATGGCCCAGGTAAGCCAAAAGGTTGGGCACTCAAGCTGTAGAACATTATTCTAGATTGTTTTAAAATTCTTTTTGCAGCAAGAGTTGCCAGATCATGAAAATTTGTACATATACTTTGTAAATACACTTTCAATTTTTCCAGTCCTTTCAGCATTTCTGTACGCTGGCCTATCAGTTGCCATCTGCATTGTTGCAATTATTTATAGAATAATACATTTATAGAATAATACATTAAATACCAGAAGTGGAAAGGACTTTAAAAAAAAAAAAATCTGGTCGTCTTGTTTCAGCTTCCAGGTACCAAATCCTGTTCCATCTATTTTAGCCTCTCATTGGTGGCCAATAGCAAGGAATATGCAAAGCCATATTCTACCCTTATAATAGTTGACTGTTTTGTCATCTGGATAGCTTTCACAAAGAATTTAAAGAACCCTATGCTTTGAATTCAGGCTAATTCAATTGCCCTTAAGTGAAAAGTTAATAATAAATAATCTTTCTATTGGGCAATGAGGATTTTTTATTGATTAATTTGGGCACAATCAATGAAGTAGTTTCATTAGTTTTTATCACTTATCATCAACTAGGTCTTCATCTATATGGGATGGGTGGAATATATGCAGGACATAGATACGGTCTTGTGTAAAGTAATGTCAATGATGGAAATTCATTGCAAATGATGTGATGCAATGAGTTATGCTGAATAATTATGCTCAAAATCAATTATGCCTGCTTCCCATAGTGGCCAACCACAGGGCTTAACAAGCATGGCTTAAAAGCCATACTGTTATTCCTACTAGAAAAGAATGTTGCAGGATCCAATCTGGGTCAGTCACTCAGACCAGAGATTTTGTTTCCAAGCTTTTGGACTCCTCAGGGAGCTTCAGAGAAGTTCCAGCATGAGCCCGAAAGCTCAGAAAACTAAGCCTCTGGTCCCGGTGACTGACCCAGATTGGATCCTGCAACATTATCCTGGGACACATATATTACAATAGAACGGAACGGAACGGAACAGAACAGAACAGAACAGAACAGAACACTTTATTGTCACTTTAAATATACACTAATCAGCATATATTAAAATGAAAATTCATTACATTCAGCTCTTAAAAGTTAACCATTCGTCTTCATTCGAGAAAAGAATATGTACAGTTGGGAAATTAGGATAGGAAAAAACTCCTTTGTGTCTGTACCATTTTCACTAAGTGGTTAACTGCAATGCCCAGGGATAGTTAAAAATTAGCATTATAGGAAAATAGCTCTATACTTTTCAGCTGTACAGGGGAAATAATTACAACATTACAGAATATGGTCCTACAGTCCTTTGATACTAATATTGAAAAAGCTTATTGTCATAGCCACCTTTAAGTACTTGGTTTAGTGAGAGGAAAGCTTCCTTCCCCCTCCCTTTATATGGGGGAATAATCCCCTCCTCCAGTATTTTACTGTTTTTAGACACTCTTTCTCCTTGGAGTTCTAAAACATTTGTCGCAAAAAAAGGTTCTATTATAGACTCACTCAAATAATTAGAAGAAATTAATTTAACTTCAATTACCATAAACTTGGTTGAAAGCAGAGAAGGCCACAAACTAAAGATGCTGAAACCGATTTACTTCAACGAAAGATTTTTTTTTTTATGGATCACATGTTTACAGAAAAATGCAAAGCCTTTCTGACACTGGGAGCGACTTGTCTCTATTCTTAAGGTGTTAATAAAGGTCAGCAGAAGGAAATGCTTTCAGGAGGAACATTTGATTCTGATTCGGTACAGCCTTTTGGAGAGGAAAAAATGGCTACACCAAAAAGAGAGCAAATTTAAATACATACATAAATATAACAGCAGGGATTAAGTTTGACTGGAGTCAAACCTTTGTGGGACTGTTGTGAAAATCCTCCTGACGTGGTACCCCGAGATGTTTTTGTCTCCTGTAACTGGAGTTTGGCCATTTATCAGTGCAACATTCAAATTATTTTCATTGACTTCTGGGTGACTTTTCAGTGAGAACAACGCCAAAATAAATAGTTTGAGATTGTAGTTTAATAGCATTTACACTGAAGTCCTTTATTAAAGTACTGGTCCCCCTGAAGTCAATATGACAAATTGGTTTAATATAGTAAGCCCTTTCTATGACCCACACTCTACTTTGGGCTGAAACTCCACTCTACAGTTGTGCCTGTAAACAATGTGATGCCCTGTATACTTTGGAAAGATAGTTAAAGGCAGTGCTTTTCTTTAAAATAGGTCCAAAAAGTTAGGCAGTTATATTCCTGTGCTCTATCTTAGACTAAAAACCACAATATGTTATATCCTTTCCAGTCTGCCTAAATTTATCAAAGAGCAGATTTGGACATTGTCATTTGAGGAGTTGCTTGGGTTATTAGCATTTTAAGTAATAATGGGATAGATACAGGTAGTCCTCGACTTACAACCACAATTGAGCCCAAAATTTCTGTTGCTAAGTGAAAAGATTTATTAAGTGAGTTTTGCCCCATTTTATGACATGTCTTGCCACAGTTATTAAGTGAATCATGATAGTTGTTAAGTTAGTGACACCATTGTTAAGTGAATCCAGCTTCCTCATTGACTTTGCTTGTCAGAACGTTGCAAAAGGCAATCACATGACCCCGGGACACTGCAACTGTCATAAATATGAGTCAGTTGTCAAGCAGCTGAATTTTGATCACATGACTATGGGGATGCTTCAACGGTTGTAAGTGTGAAAAACAGTCATAAGTCACTTTTTTCAGTGTCGTTGTAACAGTCACTAAATGAACTGTTATAAGTCAAGGACTACCTGTATTTAGTTTAGGCCAGGAGTGTCAAACTCGCGGCCCCTGGGCCGGATGTGTCACATGCTGGCCACCCCCACCCAGGGGTGGGTTCTAACTTACCTCGCTGCCGGTTCACTTCCTCCCGCGCAGTGCCGAAAAATAAAAAAAAATCCCCCCCCAAAAAAGGCAAAAACAAGATGGTGATGCATGCACAGTGCCGGAAACTCGGCTTCTGCGCATGCGCATAAGAAAAAAAAATTCAAAAATTTTTTTTTCCAAAAAAAAAAATCCAAAAAAAAGATGACCGCGCCCACAGACCAGCACCGACCGAACTGGATCCATGACATCACCGTGATATCACCAGTGGGTCACTACCGGTTCAGGCGAACTGGTCCGAACCGGGAGGAACCGACCTCTGCCCCTACCCCCGGTTTAGCAAAGGGGAAAAAAGTCACGATATGTCACATGACGACAACATGATGCCGCGAGTTTGACACCCCCGGTTTACAGGATCATCATGCTGAAATATAACCTACATACTTGTGAATATTCCTGGAATACAGCCAGTGCAATCTATAATTGGATCCCCTGGAAGATCCTGATGGGTTATTTTACGTGTAGACATGCACACACACACATACAATTTTATACATATGTGTTTTTCTTCCAAAAGTGAGCATGTTCATTTCTTTTCAATATACAACATACTAATCAATAAAGATAAATATGGCTCAATTCAATGAATGTTTACTCTAGAGAAGGGTTGGACCAAGATCTTTTAATCCAATTACCAAGTCTGCTATGCTGACTTGTAACATATTCTAACTCTAATTTATACATTCATATGATTCTAATAGTCACAGACACACATTATGACAAAAGATGGCACCAGAGGGACAAAAATGTTGTTGGGGAAAGGAAAGGAAAGGAAAGCAGGCTATCTTTCGGACTATGTCAACATTTGTTTTTCATGGAATAAAACCAAAGATTTGATGTTGTCTTAACCCTTAATCAACCCATATGCTCAGAACAGCTCAAACAGCAGGACAGAATGCGGAAGAAATGCTTTGGAAAGCTGTTGATGTTCAAGTATACTTTTTTCTTTTATCATTGCTCGGTTTCTCTTCACTCTTGTCTTGGCTGAAGATTTCTATTTCCTTTGAGATAACACATGAATTGAATATTGTGAGGTATTAGCCCATCTGCCACAAAATGGTTTAAAGTCCTGCATGGTATTAAGTGCACATGCACACATGAGCACGTCGCCTCTTCAGATATAAACACTGTTGAGATAAATATGATAAAATGAAGAGAGAGAGAGAGGGAGGGAGGGAGGGAGGGGAGAGAGAGGAAGGGAGGGAGGGCTTCAAGCCTTTTGCACTTGTCCCTCTGCTGGGATCTTGTGTGAAGCAACTCCCTCTTGGACTTCCTCAAATGCTCCAGGTATCCAATTGCAGGCCTCTCTCCATCCCTATCTGTCTTGGGTTTGGGGTGAAGCATGTCTGGCACATATGTGAACAATAAAATGTAAGAGAACTTGTTAAAAGTTGATGAAGATTATATGAGTGCTCATTTGTACATATTACTAGTTGCCTTATAAGTTGTAACGCTACTTCACAAACAAAACTGGAGTTGCCATAAAAAGATATATATACAATCTTTTATTTTTATCCTGTCTACAAAGTTCTATATTATTCAGCTTATTTTGCAAGTTCATAAGATAAAGGCAGAGGACCTTGATTGCCCATCTACTGTACAATAGTGCCCTAAATAAAATTACCTATGGTGGCATTTTAGGGTTTATTGATACATATCTTTATTGTCTACACTAAATGCAACTCAGTGCATGAACTCCGTGCATAAACCATTATGCTATCAGCCTTCACTTGCCAATAACCTTCTGCTATGTGTAGTTTACTGACTTCTAAAGATTTCAGATTGAAAATTTCTGAAGTTCCATCTAAACATGCCAGTGATTCAATCTGGGATTTTCCCCCTATAAATTACATGTTTTATGAGCAATAACCCTCCTCTTAGAAAAGTGAATCTGACATTTTGCCATGTAGAGAATCTGGAATTTGCTCTATTGCAAATCACCTGGCTGGGGACAGCTAGCAGATAGTAATCACCTTCTCATAGGGCACACTACATTTACACATAACTAGCTAGAATTGGTTTCTTATCTCAAGTTGTTATAAACAAGTAGCATGCTGATTGGTGCAGCTCGTTTGCTTCTGGTTTACTCCTTTCTTTGCAAAAGGTAAAATAATCTAGAAATTAAGTCTGTACAATGGTTCAGATTTAAATAGGTGGTTCAGATGTTGTAAAAAAAAATGCATTTAACAAAATGCCTTATCCCACCCCCAACCTGAATCACATGGCAGTTGTGTGATCCTTTGAAAAAAGTTGTAGATGGGAGCAATTTTTGCACGCACCGTTTGACCTTTGAATCTTACTAGAAATGAACAGTGTGAAATCCAAACCCTTATCCTTGAAGATTGGTCCCAAATATATTTGGATTCATAAACAACAATAAATGGGGTTATATTAGCTTGTTTGGGAGCAGTGAACCAGGAACCTGACATCATATAAACTTTTTTTTCATTTCTGGTTTGTTTTATTCATACATATTCAGACTGAGCTGTTTGTACCAGGAAACCATGATAAACCAACAATCCTAAATTGTTATGCAGGGAGAAGGCAAAGCCTTTGCAGAATTATGTGTAGCAATGCTATATTTCTCCCATTAAAAAGCTTCCCCATTAGTCTGGTTGTTATGTATATTAGGCATTGATCCCCTTTAATTTTACTTTATGGATTAGAAGTACTGTGACTGTTTGTCATGTCTAGTTGGTTCTAAAATAGTAGCGCTTTAGAGTATGTAAGAATAAATAGCTGTTGATTGATTGAAACAGAAACGTTTAATGAAACCCAAACAAATTTATAGCTTGTGGAAAAATATAAATGAGTCCTAAGGAAGATGGTGTGGTATAACCATTGATTAATAACGTTTTATTGAGAATTGCATTCATACATGACTCACACATGACATGCATGAAGTGAAAATGACTCTGCAAAAGTGGATAAGAGCAAACACCAAGGAACCAATGAGTAGACAGGCTCCTTGGGACCTCTCTTGATAAGAAGAGAATGAGAGATCACCCACACCCAAAAACCTAAGAAAGTGACTTCCCACCCTCATCATGACTAGTATAAACAATTTTACTATATCTTCAGCTCTTCTTAATTAACAAAACTCTTCACCCTATAACTCAACTTTTAACTATAAATGAGTCCAATAAGCAACATCTTTTTCAATGCAGGTGTCAACAGAAAGTCCAAACAGAGTCCTAATCACATTCATTAACAAATGCAATATTAACCATTACATATCTCAACTCTTAAATATAAGCAAATCTGTGTTTCACTGGATCTAGAAAGTAAAGTGGCTGAGGTTTTAAAATTTAAAAGGGAAATACAAATGATGAACCAAGACAGTGACCTGGGTAACTTTTTCCTCTTGAATTTACAAAAGAAGCTTATTAAAGCCTCAAAGAACTGGTAGCAATGGGACAAAGAAGAAAGGAAAACAACAACATTTGAACATACTAAAGACTAAGAATATTAGAAGTAAAAGAATGAGTATAACATTGGTTTATTTGATTAAAGTTAAAACAAGATATGTTGTTACTTCTGGCAACTCTTTATTGACTTTCTGCTGACACCAAGACTAAAAACTTATGGTTTTGTTTATAGATAAGAGATGGGATATGGGATGAAGAGATAAATGTTGATAACCTTAGAGGGAATGAATTTTGTTTATACTGTGATGAACGTTGGAAGTCTCTTTTCTTTTTATTATATTTTTCCCTCTTCTTTCCTTTTCCTTTTTACTCCTTTCTATTCTCTTTTCTTTCTTTAAGTTTAATTTATATTACATTTTACTATTATAAAAAATATTAATTAAAAACAGTATTGTGTTCCTGCAAGTTTACATTAAACTTTTATTTTAAAAAGAGAAAATTTACACTGAACTTTATATTTAAAAATCCCTGGATATTGGTTATAATATACTGGAGATTAGTTTTCTTCTCCCATTCCACTTGATTTAAAACATTTTTTTCATGGTCTGTTCTGCTGTGTTGGTGTTCCTAATTTGTTTCTATCATAATGTTGCTTCACTGTGTGATTAGATTATTTTCATGGCATACAGTTTATGCTTTTAAAGTACTTTTGGTAGTTAAAGGAACCTTTACTCTTCAGAAAACTGATAGATATCTTTTCTACACCTTTAAATTATATCAAGAGATAGGAGAAATCTATCAAGTAAGATGTGTCTTTGTAGTGCAGACCTTGGAATGGACAAATTTAGTTTACATCTCCATTCACCAAATATATTTACCAGGTGGCTTTGAATTGGCCACTGTCCTTCAACTAACCTACTCATAGACATTTATTTTCTCTCTGATAGACCTTAAGTTTAGAAAACAATTGTCACACAACTCTCTATAACCATAAAATACAAAATGTTAAAGACAGTGAAACTAAGCATTTGTAACTTGTGTGAAATTTCCAAGGAATTTTGTAGTGCAACATCTTAATTGAAAAAGCAGTGGAGCCATCTTACCTCTATGCATGTTGCCATCTTCTGGACAGTGCCTTTGATGTTCACGCATTTAGCCGAAGAGTGACATGTGAGATTGGCTTGGTTGTCACATCCATTGATGCCTGCAGTAAAATGTAACAATGCCATTATAAAAAGAAGTTGAAGTCTTGACATTTTACCCCAAAATCCTTGAAGAAGCCCCCCAGAAGTAGTGAGAGCAGTTGAATAGCAATAAGGGCAAGCTTTTCTTTGGCATGTTGCAGAGTTATGGAGATGCAACTACTGGAACTCCTTAATACCGTAGTGGGAATTCTGGAAAGGTAACCCTAACATGTGGAGGAAGCCTGCTGTGGTTTGTAGTAGGGCATCTATAGCTAGCAGTTCCTCTCACCCCTTATGTTATAGTCTCCCCCTGGAGGCCAAACTTGGACATCTTTTCACAAAATAATTACAACAAAGACACAATATTTTTTGTTGTATTGTGAGCCATCCAGGGTTGTTTGAAGTTAGGTAATGGCTGAACTGAATACCTAAAATAAATTAAATATTGGTTGACATTGGTAGCTATGGGAATTATTTACCCATAGCTTACCCATGAACTTTCCTTTAATTGATTTTTTTTCAATTACTATTTACTTTTCTTTTATCCGCCCAGAGTCCTTCGGGAGTTGGGCGGCATATAAATTTTATATAAAAAAAAATATATTGTAGGTTGGTTTTGTGCTTTATTGCTATGAACTGCCATGAGTCAACAAGTATATGCATTTGCCAAGTCAATGAGGATGGGAAGAACCACTGCTTTTTAGTTGTGTTTTGCCCCTAATCTATCAATAGTGATTCTGGGTAAAAATAAAATGTAACAGGGCAAAAGGCCACTTTGCTAATCTGAAGTGGCTTAAATCAGTTAGGTCATATTACTTATAGGTTTTTTAAATGACCCTGTAATCCTTTGCTTCGGTGTGGGGTCAGAGTGACTGAATGGAGTGACTGAGTGTTTACTGGTCGGATGCCCTTCCTGATGCCTATGTGGAGTCGCAGTAGATATTTTCTCTTTGTGCCTTGATAAACATCTGTGGCTGCCTGGGATTGGACTCTCAACCTTCTGAGTGGAAAGCGAGTGTCTTCACCTCTAGGTCACTGCGCCGCTCAACTCATAGTTGCTAGGCTCTAAATTAATGATTTAGAAATGCAGATGGGGAAGATCACCTGGAGACTGGGATTATTGGCTGAAGTCAATCTTAGGACGGAGAAGCAGGAATCTTGTGGTTGAGACTGGGAGGTTGGATAGACAGCTGGTGGCTTACAAGAGCAGGCAACTATACTGTGATAAAGCTTCACTGAAGATTTCAAGCAGAAGCCAGAACAGTTTAGGCTCTTAGTTTTAGATGTCCTATTTTTCTTTAGCATAAACATGTCCATATTGTTAATGCTAATTCTGTTTGTGTTATAGGAATCATTCTGCAGACACTTTATTTTGGTGAACATTTTTGTAGTCAAGGTAGTATTTTCTATTTTGGGGGACCCAACTGGGAAATTTCTTAAATAATATGCAGGAAGTATCAAAGAGGTCCAAGCCTCCTCCTCCCCTTCTTCCTCCCCCTCCCCCTCCTCCTCCTTCGAAAAGGAAGAGTAATGGTGGGGTAGCTATATTGTTTATCCTGCAACTTTTCCTTAAGCTTAAGGTTCATCCACATCCAACTGAGATTGATTTCTATTCTGTCCAAAAAGATAAAAATGAATTTATGAAATGGAATGGACTTTTCAAAGCAACTAAAGCTTGTGAACTTTTACCTCAGAAGGAGGATTACAGTAGAAGTAGTGGAGCTTCAGATTTTCAGGACGATTTATTTATTTATTTATTTGGCCAATTCTGGGCCTGGTGTATCCAGTGGCTTATTCGGTATTGAATGTTATTCCCCTACATACATATCTTTCTATGTGATTCTGAATATGAGGGGAAAAAGAGAATATCTCCACAGAACAACATCCCAGGACAATGTAATGGAGAAGGGACTGTTGGTTTCTCTGAGCTTCCTGTAATTTCAGCAAATATCTGCTCAACTGATGTTTATTTCTTGATTTGTTTTTTCATCTGCCTGATTGTGTATGGAAGACGGAGAATAGGCTGTACAGGGAAGAAGTCAAGGCTTCCTACTGTATAAATTAAACTATGATCTTTACCGACAGTCTTTGATAGTTGTTTTTCTTCTTATTTTGTCAAGTCCCATTATGCTGCTTCATTTTCATACAGGAGACACACTGCAGTTTATTTTGTTTGGACGTAAACAATGTCTCGGAGAATAAATTACAGATTTATGCAACTTGCCCATTCAGTTTGTTGTCAGAATATTACTCTGCTGAGAGGCAGGGAGAATGATATTATAACACTATTAATGCTTCTGTATTTTGCCTGGCATATTGGTAGATAGAATTTAGGGGGATATATACAATGTGAATAAAAGAGAAAGTCGCATTTCCCCCCCCCTCAGATCATCTAAATCCGTCGGCAAACGGATCAAGACACAACAATATCCCATGTGTCACAAATTACATAATGAGTATGTGATGCCATTTGCTCCCTTTCCTGTCGCGTTATCTGAATCACTTTCTCCTCTCAGAAATGTTGATAAGGTAGCTTAATAGAGAATCTACCGGCTCATGCATGCAAATGAATTCATCATCTATCAAGGTATCTTCCTGAATGCTGTGGCTTATTAGATAGTAATGCAAAGCTCTGTGGACAAATAAACGTGTACAGGTTTGTCTTTTGCCAAGTTGAGGATAAGACACCAGGCTAGAAACTAGGAGACTGTGAGTTCTAATTCCGCTTTAGGCATGAAAGCCAGCTGGCTGATTTTGGGACAGTTCCCCTCTCTCAGCCAACCTTACAGGGTTGTTGCTGTGGAAAAATAGGAGGAGGGAGGAGCATTAGGTATGTTTTCTGCTTGAGTTATTTCTAAAATTAATAAAGGTGGGAGAAAATAAATTTAAAAAAATAAAATAAAATCAAGTATCGAGGAACAAGTATGGTCTGAACTAATAATCTCAGAACACAAAGGAAGAGATATTAGCCAAGCACCTCTGGCTTTCTTAAGAAATGGATTGACTTAGCATTATGCAAATCCAAGTCCAACTCTTCCATCTTTCTTATGACCAAAAATCATAACAGAACTACGTCCCAATAATGAACTTGATCCAAACTGTCCATGGGATTCTTTCCTCCCTTTAAGGATGGTTAATCCCCCCATCCCATGGTTTCAAGGCAATCCTTCTCTCCACAGAAATCATTCAGACTACACCTTGGCCAGGAAAGCCAGCCTGCCACTGTTTTCTGTTATTTTGAGTATGTCTGTTAATTATTTCAAGAAATTTGCCTCTGATTCTTCTAGCAGAAGTTAATTTATTGCTTTGGTGTAAACTGCATCTCTATCTATCTATCTATCTATCTATCTATCTATCTATCTATCTATCTATCTATCTATCTATCTATCTATCTATCTATCATCATCTAGTTATTTAATTTATCATCTAGCTATTTAACCTATCTATCTATTTAATCTATCATCTATCTATCTATCCATTTATTCAAGATATAGGGATAATAAATCTCACCCACTCTGTATTCAATCACCCACAGCATTTTGTGAGAGATTGATGTTTGAGGAGTTTGATCTTATCAGCTAAATGCCTTGCTCCATCCAAGTGTAATTGTTTGGGCATTTGATCGCCTAAAGCTAAAAGAAAAGTTCTGTTTGTAATTTTAATACAATCAATTTTAAAAACGTAAGATGGATGCTCTTGTTTTCATCTTAAAAGAATTCGGGGCTGCTGTTCTCTCGCCATATGCTTTAAAGCTCCTTGGGCCAAAAAATGTTTTGCTATAGTATTGTGATTCGTTGCACAATTAGCCAGATGTTCAGACCGGATTTGGCACTTTTGTCCACCTCTCGAGTCCTTCACAAGGACCTGGGATAGGCAAATGTGGATGTTTGATGGCGATAATAATTATTATTGGTAGTATTGCCATTATTATTTTGCCCAGCATTTCTTTTCTTTAGGAAGATGGTTAGTGGTAGCGGGTCCTATCTGGAAGCTGGATCAAGGTGGATAGAAAGCTGGGCCTACAGTGATGATCAGGAGAATGAGACTTCTCCTCCACCCACCCAACTGAGCCCCACAATCAGTCTTTGTGTTTCTTGTTTTTCCTCACCTGCTTGAAATCCTTTGACTGCACAAACCTTCTAGAATTCCATTATCTCATGACTGCAATAGCCTGTAAAATGCTTTAGCTCTTCTTAAGAAATGCTAGAGAAGAACTCTCTGCTTTTTGAAGATAGTTGTTTTTATAAATGCGTAGGGTTTGTTTTTAAAGTTTTAGGTAAGTAAAAAAGATTCCCCCCCCCCCACTGCACATCATTCAGTACAGAAAATAACTGCAGCATAAGCTGACATGGATCCAATCTGGCAATTATCTTTAAGATTATTAATGAGGAATTGATGGACAAATCTGCAAGATTGGAATTCTCCCTCCTTCCAAGGAAACAGCTAAATAAAGTGATCCTTCCCAGGATCACTCTTCCCTGTGTTTCCTATGTGTTTGGAATCTACACTAAGTATTGGCAAATTTCTGAATCTATCTGAAAGTGATGCTCTCTTTCTAATTTAGGGCATGTGAAGTTTAATTATAATAATGGCAGGGCACACAAAGGCAAGTGTCTACTAGAACTGTAGTGTTATAATCACTTGTATGAAGCAGGTTGTGGACAAATCCAACAATTCTACACCTTCTCCCTTTCATATAGCTTCCAATGGCAGATCTGTAGCTTTTCAATGGGACACTCTTTGTGGACGTTTCTGTGAATGGAATATTTTCCCAATCCCATTTCAGTGAGTATCACAGTGCAATTTTCTACGTTAATTAAAAAATGGCATCGTGCACATATATCAAGGTTGAAACAGCACTTCCATCCTTCTGAGGTGGGTAAAATGAGGTTTTGCCCCCAGATTGTTGGGGGCAATATGCTGACTCTGTAAACCTCTTAGAGAGGGCTGTAAAGCACTGTGAAGTGGTATATAAGTCTAAGTGCTATTGCTATTGCTATACCCAGAGGAAAAAAATATGTGGCCCGGTGACTGAGAATTATGTGAAATTCCACTTTCCAATCACTAGTAGTCTTTCACAATTTATTGATTTGAGCTCAATTGCTCATCTTAAGCCATATCACTGAACTGCAACGTTAAAATGGAGCTTCTCCATGAACAGCCAGTTTGAGGGAGGACACACCATTACTTTGCACTTCAGCCAGCAGGGATGTTTAGAGAAAAATAGTTTCTGTTAATAAGTTATGTACATTCACCCAAAGAACTTTGTAAACCATACTTTATTCAATCTGAAAACAAAGATAGCTATACAGGTCATCACGCCCTTAATCTATACAATTAAAAAGCAGTATGAATATTTTCAGAGGTATGTGAGGCCATTTCAGGTCTACTCGGGAGCTAATTTTTTTATGGCTGCAGTTTGTCCAGCCTGAGCTTAAACACAGAGAACCAGGTTAAATCCTGTTCCCATTTCCCTTCCTACTACAGGCAGTCCTTGACTTACAACCATTCATTCGGTGACTGAAGTTAAAACAGCACTGAAAAAAGTGACTTATAACACACTTTCACACTTACATCCGTTGCACCATCCCTATGGTCACATGATCAAAAGTCAGATTGGTTCATATTTATGATGGTTGCAGTATCCTAACCTGAGGTCATGTAATCATCTTTTGTATCCTTCTTACAAGCTAAGTCAATGGGGAAGCCAGATTCACTTATTATCTTAACAACTGCACTGATTCACTTAACAACGGTAGAAAAGAGAGGTTGTAAAAGGGAGCAAGACTCCCTTAACAACTGTCTCACTTAGGGTTAGGGTTAGGGTTAGGGTTAGGGTTAGGGTTAGGGTTAGGGTTAGTATCACTTAGCAACAGAAATTTTGCACTCCACTGTGATAGTGAGTCAAGGACTACTTATAATTAAATCTGCCAAAGGTTTCTTAAACTAAATTATATGCTCTCGAACAGCATGAAGGCTTCATATGAATCTTATTGCAACCTTTGATCCATGTTTATATTTATTTGTATAGTTTCTCACACTTTTTTGTATCTTTTCCTTGACTTTCCTTTACATATGTTCTTATGTTTTGCTTTTGTTCATATAATTTTTTAAATAAAACTATGTAAATAAAAACAAAAGGAATGACATTTAGTGGGGCTATGTTGAAATATTTAATTGCGATGAGAAAATATCAGGTTTAGAAAAGAGAAGCATCTTGACAGACTGGCAGTTCTGAATTCCATTTCCCTTTTGTGCAGGATAATTGGTTTTTTTGTCCAAGTAGCTTATATCTTTGGTGTCAGGAGTGGGTCACTGAAGGTTTTCCAGCTTCTAAGCAATGGATGAAGTCCTCATGTTCCTCTTTCACTGGAGAACCAGGTTGCAACTTTTAAAGTAAAAACAGAACATGAGGTGAAAAACCAGAGGCACATTAATGTCCATGGATCAACTTTGTTGATGGTGATGGCTTTAATATACTGAAATAGAAGCCTTATTCTCCACTCTACTAAATTATTATTCTTATAGACTTTAAGGGGCATTTAACTCATACTGAAGTCAGTTGTGAAGCCCAGATTTTTCGTATAACAGTCCATGCAGTTACATACAAATACGTATTTTTTTTTTAAATTCATGCCTTCATATTTTATAAAACGTATACAGATTTTATTGCACTGATAGCATTATGAAATTATGCAACAAATGAGAAAAAATTAAATACACAATAATTACTGTAAGTAACAAACTTAGGAACAGCCTTGCAATATCTTTGTTTTTTCCTTTTGCCTTGATGTAATAATTTTCAAGGGTGCCTATTAATCAGCTTATTCGGCTGTTGAAGGAACAATTAATAAATATTTTGTATTGTTTATTCAGGTGACAGTGATTCCATGAATCATAAGCAACTTTGTGGGGGAAAGGAATAAAGCCTGCATCACAAACTCTGTTCCTTACATGCTTGCTAGTGACAGCAAAACTCAAGTCCTAAAGGGCAGAACTTGCATTGTGGTTCCTATAATGCCTGTTTACTTACTTTTTAGCACCATCATGGTTAGGAACAGAAACCTAGGATAGCAATTTACAGCAATATATCTTGCTGAATACAGAAGTCCCATATATACGGTACAAAAAAACAAAACAATATAGTGAGTTTAAAAGGACTTAGTGCAACCTAATAATAATTTCTTTATTGCATATATAACAGGGATATTTTTTAAAAAATATATGTATACTCTGTTGTGGATTACTGTAGTAGCCTTGGTGTTTTCAAAGCTGGGGAAGAAACAGTTTTTCTGTTTCCTAATGGCAGATGTAAGTTGACACCACTAACATGTAATCATGACTTAATACATTCAATCTAGCAGTCTTGACCTAATGTCAACTTTGATGGCTGGAACATTCAATTTAATTTCTTGAATTTCATGCTTTCCTCTTAACTTTTTCACCACTTTTGGTAACCTCCTATATCAAAGAGAATTCTGGAGAACCTGAAAATTTGCATAATTTTTTTTACTATTTTATTTAGCCACGATTAATGTATTATTAATTGGTGGCGCAGTGGTTAAAGGCAGGGGTGGGTTCCGGATTTTCTTACTGCTGGTTTGCTCAGGGACGTGCCATGAGGGCGCGGGCGCATTGCATGCCACGTGGGCGGGTTGCGGGTACACGCACATGCGCAGTACAAAAAAAGCTGCTGTGCATGCGCAGAAGCAAAAAACAAGATGGCGGTGCCTACAGCGCCGCCGAGAGAACTGGCTCAGGGGCGTGGCAGGTGTGGGTTGCTACCGGTTCTAGCGACCCATGCTGCCATGTTACTAACGGTTCTATAGAACTGGTCCGAACCGGTAGGAACCCACCTCTGGTTAAAGGTAAAGGTTCCCCTCGCACATATGTGCTAGTCGTTCCCAACTCTAGTGGCGCAGTGGTTAAGAATGCAGTATTATAGGCAAACTCTGCCCACAGTTTGGAATTCGATCCTGACTGGCTCAAGGTTGACTCAGCCTTCCATCCTTCTGAGGTGGATAAAATGAGGAGCCAGATTGTTAGGAGCAATAGGTTGATGTTTGTAAACCGCTCAGAGAGTGCTGTAAAAACACTATGAAGCGGTATATAAGTCTAAGTGTTATTGCTATTATGTATTTTTAGTTCTTTATCCTTAATGAATTTACCAGGATGTCAAACTGACCAACAGCTAGTAATTATTTTGTTATTTACCCACTGCCTAATAAAATATAACATCTGATTTTATCTCCCAATGAATCTTCCATCATGATAATTTTTTAAAAAGATAGACAGCACTTTTCCAAGGGTTAGTACACTTGTTACATATACCCCAAAATACTCTTCACCATAACTTTGGGCATTTTTTTTGCAATATGTGTTTTTGTACAATTTGTATTTTCTTAAAGTGTTGAAATACTGTTTTTCTTAATTGCCTCATTCAGTGCTCGCATAATGATACATTTTACTTTAGGAATGTCTTTTATGCAGACAACTTCTAAAGCTGTTCTAAAGAAAGCATTCTTTTTAGTTGTTATTCTAACCATGTAATGTCTAAACTTGGTGCTCACCATTGTCATTTAAATTTGCCCATATTTTTACAAGGAAAAAAAGCATACAAATATATTATCTTCTAGCTATATCCTTATAAGCTATTTGCTGCTTTGTAGCTTATCCCAGAGAATGGATAAGGTCTTTTTTCTGAGCAAGGCCATAAGGAATCACATTTTTTCCATAAAAGATCTTACAACCTCCAGATAAGGAAATTTATATCTGTTAATAATATTAAGAAACCAACTTTTTATTCACCTTGAACCCTAAAGGTATGTCCATCGTGTCAGAGTATGTCTCTCACAGAGATTACTTTGGTTAACACATTGGTCCAAGCCATACAAAGTTTGTTTCATTTAAAGGAAGCGAGAACTCTGCTACTCTGCTTTGTAAACCATGGTTATGGCTTAACTTGTGTGAATCCAATTCTGATTTCTTAAATAAGCCATAATTAAACCAATTATGACCTACCGTGACTTATAAAACCAACTCTGACTTATTTAGGAAGCCATATCATCATATTCTATCCAGGCTGTGTTGCAGCTGGAATAATGACTTCTGGAGGATTGTCATATATGGAGTGCTGTCTACTGCCATTTACCAACTGTCCATTTACCAGAGTTCTACACTTCAGATCCGGTAGCCTTTGTTTCTGCTGCATTAAAATCATGTACATTTAACAGATGCTGAGGATGTTCCAGTAGCAATAACACCAGTGGTGGGTTGCTACCGGTTCGCACCGGTTCTGTGAACTGGTAGCGGCAGCGGGGGAGGCTCCGCCCACCTGCCCGGACATCATAAAAAATGCTCTGCGCATGTGCAGAAGCGTTGGGTGCGCGCGAAGCACCCGCACACTCCCATTCCTGAACCAGTAGCAAAGGTAAGTAGAACCCACTACTAAATAGCACTTAGACTTATATTCTGCTTCACAGTGCTTTACAGCCCTCTCTAAGCAGTTTACAGAATCAGCATATTGCCCCCAACAATCTGGGTCCTCATTTTACCGACCTCGGAAGGATGGAAGGCTGAGTCAACCTTGAGCCTGGTAAGATTTGAACTGCCAAATTGCAGGCAGACCGCAGTCAGCAGAAGTAGCCTGCAGTACTGCACTCTAACCACTGCACTACCACAGCTCCTGTAACTGGTTGTCTGCATGAATATACATACAGTATGTTCTCCTTGCCAATATATTCACTCATTGGATTAATTGGCTCTGATTCCATTGTATTGACCCTGATTTCTTTAAATTTGGCAGGTATATAAATGCTGCATTGGCAAGCTTTTTAGAGATTCAGCAACGTAATTAAAAGGCAGTTCTTGGTTTTAATCTAATCCTGTCCCATGCCTATACATGAAAGTAAATTCAATTTGCTAGGTGTAATTTAGATTCTTAATAAGGAAAGCTTCACCAAAGGTTAATTCTGAGCCAGTAGTATTTGTAGGGATCACAGTATCAGTGTGTATACATTTAAAAGGGTGGCGCTCTGACCACAGCTATTGATACTATTTTGAGCAATATTTCTTGCATACTTTCATAATCCTTTCATGCAATGCAAGAAGATATAAGTGGTGGCAGAAGAAATTAAGACACATTGCTTCCATCCTTCAAAACATTCAGTATATTTTTTTGTTTGAAATATCCTTAACTAAGGGGGAGATATTAAGGCAGCAATCCTATGTTTATTCACCTGGGATTATGCTCCAGAAATGAAATAGAATGTATTTATCAATAAACACTCATAGATGAATCTTTTATTAGTTTTGAAGTTACCTGGTCAAAGGACTTCACGCCAAGGCTCTAAATTAATGCTAGGTAGATTTTCACATGACACAAAATCTTTAGGAAATTTTCCAAGTAGAAAAGGGTCAGGGGGTGCTTCCGTCAAGCCTGTGTTATCACAAATAAGTCTGGATAAAGAATATTTTCCAAGCTCCTGCCTTTGAGCATCGGTAAAAATGCTGCTGTTCTCCCACCAAAATCTGCACGGAAAGAAGATCCCAATACAATTACAATCTATCAGTGTATATCCTGATTTCATAGAACTAAATTTACTGATATTAAAATATGTATTAGTACATAGCTAGAAATGGATTAAAATTTGTGTAAAGAGTAGACTATTACAAAATAGAATCTCATAAAATAGAAACTAAGGATTATATGTTTCATTGAAGGATATTGAATAAAAGTAATATTATGGATTTAATATTGGAAGGAAGGAAGGAAGGAAGGAGGGAGGGAGGGAGGGAGGGAGGGAGGGAGAAGGAAGGAAGGAAGGAAGGAAGGAAGGAAGGAAAGGAAAGGAAAGGAAAGAAGGAAAGGAAAGGAAAGGAAAGGAAAGGAAAGGAAAGGAAAGGAAAGGAAAGGAAAGGAAAGGAAAGGAAAGGAAAGGAAAGGAAAGGCTTCACTGTGCTGAAGTCACCAAACCTATTGAGTCCAGATATCTAAATGGCTCACCCTGTCTGTTCTGTAAAAGCAAGTATAATCCAATAATGCAGGTACAGTAAACTTACCTATCGCCATCTCTCAATGCTTTCATTTGCTTTCCAATGATGCATGCAAACAAGGGACCTGTTCTGGCATCAGAATGAATATTTTCTACTATTCCCCCCAGCCAGACATCAATATTGTTGGGGCTTCTGTAGAGTTCCATAATTCTTTGGACAACGGTTTTATTCTCTATTGCTGTCATCAACTCCAGTTCTGTCCTTAGTCTTGGCAAGTCACAGAATTCTCGCCAGTCATTATAACCTACAGATATTGCATACACAATAAGATTCAAACATATTTCTCTTTTTTAGATCTACAAAAGTACCCTTACTATGTTAGCAGTGCATCAGTTCTAAAATACCTGAACCCCTGCCTCCATGAAATAATAATTTTTGTACCAAAAGCTTTTTGTAGAGTGAGAATCCTTGGGACTCTATGGATACAACCGTGAAGTTTTCGTGGCAATGGTATGCAAGTGATGTGGCAGTACCATCTTTTGGGATTTTTTTTCAATTTTCCTGTCAAGCCTACAACCCTGATATATCCTCATGGCTCCCAATCCATGTGTAAACTGAGCTTAGAGCAACAGTGGACTTTTTCTAGTATTTTAAAAAATACTAGAAAAAGTCATTGCTTTGTCTTGGCATCAAGAATGTATTTGTCATATTGGAATCCCATCTGCTCGCTCAAAAAATTACATTGGCTATGTAGCCCACCTATCCAATGTAATTTTAGGGCCAAGCATTGAGCTAGTTTTGATTGAAACTAGCCCAAGAATCAGAGAAAAAAAAACTTTGAGAGGGGATTTGAGATACAGTAGGCCTTGCCAATTCAAATCCACAACCCTATGCAAATGAAGCTGTAAATATTTTGCATGGCCTTCATCTTACATTGCACCAATACAACCTTCAGACACTCTCTGATTCATCAGCATTGTATATAGATGCCATTTTTCTGCAAAATACGTTTGTGGAAATACTGATAGCTGTGGTGCAAAACTGTAACTGGATTTGGTAATAAGTCCCAGTCCAGCTTGGTCCTGCTTATCATAATGGCAAACCAATCACTAATTTGATTTAGGGCTTTTCAGGAGTAAGAGGCTCAAAGATGTCAAGCTCACTATTAACAGCTAATCTTCAGGGTCAGAGTATTACAGTAGCTATATTCTATTAATTAAAACAGAGGAACGTGTATTGAAGTGAATTAAATAAAACATTGGAAAGCGGATTGGAAATTGATGGTAACGGATTGAAAAACTAGAGCTCTGAAAGCATGAGTGGAATGTTTCATCTGATATTAAAAGTTTTAGTTAAGTAGAAAAATGAACACTGTATGAAAGAGAGAACTCTACCCAAAGCAGATTAGGCCTGTATAGATTTTAGGACATAGTTTGGAAAAGGTGCATTAGAATGTGCAGGGGAGGAAGAGTAGTACTTGTCTGAAGCTCTTTAAAGCAGCCACACTTTTCATGTGTTCACACAGTTACTCTCTGCATCCACCAGGTAAGCTTTAAAGAGTTACAGTCACATGGTTTACTCGCATACCTTAATGGGGTTTTTTTTGGAATTGAATTTGGAAAGTAAATGCAGGTAGTCCTTGACTTACGACCGCAATTGAGCCCAAAATTTCTGTTGTTAAGTGAGACATTTGTTAAGTGAGTTTTGCCCAATTTTATGAATTACTGCAGTTCATAAGTTAGAAACCCGGTTGTTAAGTGAATCTGGTTTCCCCATTAACTTTGCTTGTCAAAAGATTGCAAAAAGTAGTCACATGACCTTGGGACACAGCAACGATCATAAGTATGAACCAGTTGCCAAGCGTCTGAATTTTGACTACGTGATCATGGGGATGCTACAAAGGTTGTAACTGTGAAAAATGGTCATGAGTCACTTTTCTCAGTACCGTTGTAACTTTGAATGGTCACTAAATGAACTGCTGTAAGTCGAGGACTACCTGTAATAGGAATGAATAAAAATCATGCCTTGAAATCTACTCCTGTAAGCTTTGGTTACTCCTTCAATGTGCACAATATACATCATAATGTTAGAAACAATGGATGGAAACTAATCAAGGAGAGAAGCCACTTGGAATTGAAGATAAACTTCCTAACAGTGAGGACAATTAGCCAGTGGAACAGTTTGCCTTCAGAAATCGTGGGTGCTCCATCACTGGACATTTTTAAGAAGAGACTGGACAGCCACTTGTCTGAAATGGTATAGGGTCTTCTGCTTGAGCAGGGGGCTGGGATAGAAGACCTCCAAGGTCCCTCCCCTTCCTCTATTCTGATTCTGGTGTAACTGCCGCAGGCAAGAACTAGAATCTTATGACTTCTTTGCAGCAGAATCTATCAATCAACTTGTGGGGAAGGTGGCTGGTAAACAAATGTTAAATCTTCCCCATTATGTCCTTTGATTATCTTCTTAATCAAAGAAGGCTGTTCCTCACGAACAGAGGCAGAGAAATGGTCATTTCTTGTACTTTTGGACACTATTTCTCTGCTATCACTGGCTGTTGGTAGCATGCATTGTGGCATCATCTACTTGATCCATCCCAAAGTTTGACCACTTCTGCGATAAAGAAAGCCAGCATTGCATGAAACTCATTTTACCAACCCCCTCAGGAAAACAATAGCTTTGAATAATCATAACCAATATTCAAGTCACAGAGGAAATATACACCGTGTTTCATTCTAATGTTGACATAGAACATCTTTTTTTAAAAAAAACACCAATATACCTGGGAGCCCATGATCACGTCCCCGTTGTAAATCAAGTGATGATAAATCCAAGGAAGCATTGTTAGACAATACAAAGAGCTTCTTTGTTAATTCTTCGTTCAGCAGTTGGTCCTGGACCTGACGTTTTGCTGCAGTTGTTAGTGTTCCTCTTAGCAAGGGATCCAAACCACCTTCGACCACAAAAGTAAGTAGCATTTATAAGAAGCTAAATTAGTTGGGATGAGTGCTTACACGTAAGATTTCATCAACTATCCAAGAAAAATAACTTACCTGGCATTACAACTTTTTCTTTGATGTCATTAGGCCAGTTATACCCATTTATGCATAATCTTTTCTTTATAAATTGTATGCTAACCTCTTGATTTAACAGGCTAAGGGGGAAAAGGCTATGTGTTAAAACCGAAAGTTCACTACATCCAAAGGAATGCGTAAAATGGCAAATGGGAATTCATGCCTGCACAGAAGTGTGCAATATATGGATAGACTTTGTCCCTTGCATTCAAAGTCTGCTAAGTTAAGTTCCATTAAGCTGAGAAGTTACTACTGTATATAAGGAAGCAAAGGATGGTGGAGGCACCTATCCCAAGCCTTATACCACCCTATATGAAGGGTCCTTGGTGCTCTCTGTTCTTGTAGACCTTTCATTACTAGGTACATCATCAGTGCTCCCTAGTTACCTAGATTGAGTAATGAAACATCTGCAAGAAAACAAGCAAGCTCAGAGGGCATCAAGGACCCTTCATTTCAACTCTGAGCTACAAATATTTTTTCTTTATTGATCACGCTATATCTACCTCTTCAGAAACAAGATAAATGTAAATTGGAGGTTTAGGTATTATTGGTACCCTGTTTATAACATCACACTGTAAAAAATTAGTCTAGACCTTTGGAACAAATGAAAAATTATTGAAATAATTCAGAAAGTATGAGCTTTGATTGTATTTCATATACACCTTGCAGTGTGTACACGTATCCTTATCCCACCCTGGATTGTAACCCACTTGACAAGCCAAATTTATTCAGAAAGCCAAAATAAATGAAAAGGGTGCGTAATTAATTCTACCAGCTAGAAGCAGAAAACCAAAATGTGTCAGCTAATGATTCAGCAGTCAGAACAATGTTGGAATGAAAACAAAACCTTTTCTTCGAAAGAAAATTCAATTAGAAAGAATATTGTAGCGATGTTAGTGGATGTAACTGCATTACACGAAGTACCTTCTTTAATGAGTCTCCAGGGAGTGAAAAAAACCTCATGCAAGTAAAGATTAGGAAGCGTTGGGTCTTCCTTATACTGCATATTGAGCCTCTTCACCAGTGGATGAATTGCAGCGTGAGCAAAGCGAAAGGCTGCAGTCGAAAATATGTTGGTTACTGTTGGATTGATAGTAGGATCATAGCCTTGATAAGGACCAATGTATTGTTCGAAAGCATCCGGACCAATGATCTTGGGAATGTAATCCCTGATGGTAATAATCTGAAGGAATAAATAAGAAGGAAAATAAGAAAACTCCAATAGTGCTTTAGGAAGGACAAACTATTATCAAGAAACGTTGGGCTGCTTTTATCAAACTCCCAACATTCCCAAAGAAAGTGACTCCTTGGACAATATCAGGCGGTAGATATGCCTTCACTACAAGCAAGGCAGCCTTGAATTCCATTGGAAACTCTGGCTTTGAGCAACTTGCTTTCAAGTTTATGGCCACTCACCTGGTTTTTGATGAAAGGTTTCTTTCCTGAATGAAATTATGGGCAGATTTTAAGATAACGTGCTCACAAAATCCATCTGATAAGGCCATTTGCAATTATCTACAGAAAATTCATAGTCATCTAAAGCCTCATATTCGGTTATAGAAATTCTTTAGCACATGTTTTTATAATGCCATAGGTTTATTGATGCATATAGGTGGGGGATCAGCGCCCCCCCCCCCAGATCTCATTGTGTGTGCTAGAAGTGTGAAGAGACATCATTTTGGCTCAGCTATTGAGAGCAATCAAACACATTCTCTATGCAAGTATATGATGGCCTATCATGGTAATAAAGATTTGATTGATCTATGAAAGTTTCTCCTATGCTGTCAAGAAAACCTTGCATGCAGTCCTCAACTCACAACCATAACAGAACCTGCAATTGCAGTTGTAAGTCATTCCAGTCATTAAGCGGGTCATCACATGACCACACCTGATTTTACAACCAGGATGGATGTTTCTGTTGCACCAGCCTGATGGTCCTATGATAATTCTGGCCCCGGGAGTGAGCAAACTTCTCAGATCTGCTACTTGTGTCTTTTCTTAATCCTTAGAAGGCATCAATCAAAGAAATGCTCCTGAACGACAAAGCAATCATGTGCTCTAAACGCTAAACCAATCATGTCCCACTAAACACTCAATTTGGGAAGGCGTTTTTTAGTCCTGGAATCAAGATCTAAGTCCACTGCTGATTAATCGAAGGGTTTCTCATTTCAGCAGCCTTAGCAAGGTGCTAATTCAGAATTAGAAACTCTGTAATCTATCTTCTGCCCATACCTGTTCTACTGATGGGGGAGAGATTAAGAAATCAATCTTGTTGCAACAGTATATAATGCTGGCTCAGCAGAGGCCAAATTACCTTGCTGGAAGAGCCAACCTTAAAAAAAAAATATTATTGCTGCCTTTATATATTTCTCCTCTCTTCTCTTTGCCCTGCCCGAACTCACAAACAGATCATTACAGTTGATAGGATCAACCACACAAGGCACAAAAAAAAATCCTACTTCCAAGTAGGACTTAGAAGATCTCATCTTTGAAAGGCCCAGCAACAACAACTAACATTTCTGTTTAACCTGTGCAATCTGGAGTAACAAGGATTTAATAACTTGTCAGGAAAACTCCAGTGGTTTTCTTTGTCAAACACAGACAACTAATTATTGGACCAACCAACTGCTGCAATCCCTGATCAGTGTCCATGATGAAAAGGATTTGGAGTGGCTGCCGTGTAAAATATTTGGGGAATCTCAAGTTACTGAGCTAATACATCCTTATGTATTTATGCATTTATTTAAAATAATCTTTCAAAGCATCTCATGGCAGGTTACACTTCTGAAAAAGAGAGTGTATTGTATTTAGAAAATAATCCCAGATGGCATGGTGGTGCAGTGGTCAGAATGCAGCAGGCTAATTTTGCTGACTGCCAACAGTTTGATTCTCACCAGCTCAAAGTTGACTCAGCCTCCCATCCATCCGAGGTCAGTAAAATGAGGACCCAGATTGTTGGGGGCCATAGGCTGGCTCTGTAAAGCACGTAGAGAGGGCTGTAAAGCACTATGAAGCGGTATATAAATCTAAGTGCTATTGCTATTGTGAAGTGGCATTGCCATCGGCCAGGCCAACTGAGAGTCACAGAAGTCTGAGGCTTTCTTTTGCCCTATTTACCAAGCTCTTTAAAAATAAAAAGTTCAGAGAATACATTTGTAGCTGGGCCTTGCTCTTGCAACTAGTTTTGTGCCTTTAGGGTTTCCTCTCTCCGCTCTGCCATCTTTGAATGTTGCTCCCATCGTCACACATTTGCAATCAAGGGCTGTGTTTATCCAGTTCCAAAACAGAACAATTCAGTGTGAAACCTCTGCAATCCTGGCATAATTCAACTGGAAGCGGGGAGGTATCCTAAGAGGCTGCCCCAGAAATTGTGAGCCTGTTACTTGAAGAAATTAAGCAGGTTTGTCTCAAGTCAGGAAATCTACAGTATGTATGATTGCTCTTGCTTGAAAAGCTATGAATTAAGTCCATTTTCTTCACCTAACCGGGCTTTAATTTTTCATCTGAAAAGGATTGGGCAGTAGCGGTGTCTGAATCATTTTGGGAGTCAGAACTTCAGCCAGCAAATAAGCGGTCAAGTTCAAAGGGGGAATTATTTGCTGTTGCAATTGCACAACATGTTGCAATTGCACAAAACACAGTTTCAAGAGAAGTTGTTTCAGTGACATTCCTCTGACATTGCCATTGGCCAGGCCAACTGAAAGTCACAGAAGTCTGAGGCTTCCTTTTGCCGTATTTATCAAGCTCTTTAAAAATAAAAAGTTCAGAGAATACATTTCTAGCTGGGCCTTGCTCTTGCAGCTAGTTTAGTGCCTTTAGGGTTTCCTCTCTCCGCTCTGCCATCTTTGAATGTGGCTCCCATCGTCACACATTTGTAAACAGCTCAGTGAGGGCTGTAAAGCACTATGACGTGGTATATAAATCTAAGTGCTATTGCTATAACGTCTCTATGAGACCTTCCAGTATTGGAACAGCAAGTCTTTCAGCAAACAGGCCCATAAGCGTGATGTGGGTATCTCTCTAAATCAGGATGTTTTCAAAAATCCCATCTGGGCCAGACTGTTCAAACCAAGCTCAACTCTGCCTTACATTACTGCAAAAGAAAAAATAACAGCTGATAGTCTTCATTCAGCCAGCCTTTCTGGCAAGTGATGGTTCGTATTGTACTTTGGAGACACCCAGTCTTATTCAGGGAAAAATAAATAAATAAAAGCCTTTATCTTTGCACTACAAGAGTGACCTAAATTGAGTGGAGTCCTCTGAAAGGAAAAGCAAAAAGGCAGAAGAAATGGAAGGACTGCCGCAAGTGATGAACATCCGCTTCAGTGTGACTGCCGTTGCAAATGCCTTGGAAAATTAAAAGGTATTTGGAGAAGAGCAAATGGAAGATGCTTTTGCCTTTTTCATTATATGAATTAAACGAGAAACAGTGGAGCCGAGATTAGATCTTTAGCAGACCGCCTTCCCAATGGAATGGGGTAAAACAAAAATGAGCATTTGAGCTTCTTGCAGAAATCACTAAATTCCAAAATGGCAGGATCAGGTATAATGTTCCAGCAAATGCCTAGATGCTATCTTCCACAGAATTCTACTGGGTATCGACTCTGGAGCAAAAATGCTGGCAGGGTTTTTATTTTTAAATTTTACACATAAGTTGGCTCATAAAAATGTCAATTTAAACATGCATTTGGCCCTTCACTAAGCCACATGGTTGTTATGGCTAAATTCCCTTTCTATAATTTTGAAGCTTGGTCCCTCAGGGAGACCTCATAGTTTACGCGTGCTGCTTCAACTAGAAAAATTGGATCTTCTAGACCATTGATGGCGAACCTTTTAGACCCCGAGTGCCCAAACTGTACATGCGCACATGCCCAAACTGAAAGGTGTGCGCACATGCATGTGTGGACATGCATGTATGCATGCACGGACATGCACACATGCACGGACATGCATGAACATGCGCTCATGCGGTGACATGCGGTGACATGCGCATGCACAGACACACGCAACCATGCACATGCGCAGACATGCACAGATGTGAGCGGACATGCGCTCATGTGCAGCAGACACCCGAAGACCAGCTGGCTGGCAGGAGCCAGGGCATCCCAACACTGGCAGCGCACCAAGATATTTTTCTTTCGTGAGCTTCTGTTTCGTCGTTTGCAAGGAAACAGAAGCTCATGAAAGAAACCCCACGGAGATCTGACCTGGGGCGACGGCACGCATACCAGCAATAGCAATAGCACTTAGACTTATATTCTGCTTCACAGTGCTTTACAGCCCTCTCTAAGCGGTTCACCGAGTCAGCATATTGCCCCCAACAATCTGGGTCCTCATTTTACCCATCTCGGAAGGATGGAAGGCTGAGTCAACCTTGAGCCGGTGAGATTTGAACTGCCGAACTGCAGCTAGCAGTCAGCTGAAGTAGCCTGCAGTGCCGCCTCTGGCACGCATGCCATAGGTTTGCCATCACAGTTCTAGACCATCCATCACAACCAGGGACAAGTATAAGATCTTCTTCTGCCTCAGTCTTATCCCTTCTAGACCGAGTAAAAGCAACATACTTGCCAAACGTCTGTTGAGACCTTTACCTGAAGCTCTTGGCTGCTGCTGGGCTCTCTTGTCAGCTTGAATGGCTACATGGCTCCTCAATTAAAGATCCAATCTTTTCTGTCAGATACTTTTAAACAGAAAGAGTGGCTTCTTCATTGGTCCTGAGCCAGGGTCCCTCAGTCAGCAACTATGGCCTTCTCCAACTAACAAACTCCACCTTTAAATCAACTCCCACAGCAAACCTAACCAGAGTGACCTCTTTAGTTGTTTCATATGCTCACTTTGGTATTAATCAGTTAGTAAATAGAAACAGTATGCAGAAGAGGGGGAAAAACCCCAATAAATGAAATTGTGAATGTATTGTGTTCTTCCTGCCTTTTCAAGGTTGCCTGCCATTGAAGATCTTTCTTACCCTACTTTTTCCTCTTAGTTTGATAAAACCTTTGATCCTCCTCCACTCTGTTTCTTCTAAGTGTAGTTATGTCAGTGCTATCTCTTCTCTTGTCTCGTCTCGTCTCCTCCCCTCCCCTCCCCTCCTCTCCTTGAAGTTATGACAATGCTGAAAATCAAGACTTATGGCTTATTCTTGAAACTACAGGTATTGTAGCATTGTGGCACAATTAAGAGATGTCTGATCTGATTAGTAAGAGTTCCCAGTCCCTATTGTAAGTGAGGAGTACCTGCACTAAATCTACCAGAATCTGCTACCGAAGCACTGAGAATCAGCCAGCATATGTATGCCTTGAGTAAACAGTAATAACAAGAACAGGGGTGACTTCAGAAATAACCTTAAATTGCATGATATAATTTTCCCCCTCTGCTTCTTTAGATTCTCCTAGTACGATGTCATTTCAACAGGATGGAAAGACATGACCTTGAGAGACCTGCATTCATACTGTCTTTCTACTTTAATTTCCCCAGTGACGTTATCTTATGAATTCACTACGTTTTTATAATGAAGTGTTCACAATATTTTCCAAGCAGGGGAAAAAAAAAACATTTTCCTTACTCTGTCATCCCTCAAAGCAGCTAAATCTGTTCTTGTAATTTGTATAAATATTCTGTATTAGGATTCAAAAAAAGTTAATACTTCTTTCTCAGCTTCCCTGTTTGCGCTATTAAGATGTTATCCTTTCAGTTACTTTCCCCCAAGTTGTAGAGGAATATAGTTGTAGGGGCTCAATAAGAAAGCTTCACATTCATAGTTGATATGTTCAACTCTAGAAGCTGCTAGCTGCTAGTTAAGTACCCATAACATACTTCAGTTATGGATCTATGATTTATGTTACCAACTTGATGTTGTTATAGATGTAGAAAATGTCCCTGAAAATGACAAGAGTCTTTCTAAACTGTTTCTAATGTGCCAAAGGCTGATCTCATTAACATGCAATTCTCAGACAGATGATGAGTAGTACTTTAACCTTGGGCTTCTGGAAAAAAAATAGGTATACAAAAAATACAATTCCTTGGTCTTCTTGTTGCTTTGACTTGTTGACTGACTAATTGAGTGATTGGGTGTTGATATGGCTTTCCAAGCAGCCTCATCTCTGAGCAGTTTACAGTAAAAATAATGAAAGGGGCATGGAAGTAAAATTAAATACAACAATCCATTAAAAAGATTGAAAAGAGAAAAAGGAAAACCAAACTATTCCTCTGTCACATTCACACAGGGAAGGTTTACAGGAAGAAGTAGGTGTTTAACAGGCATCTGAAGACAGAACAACTGGTTTCTCATAAGGGGAACCGAATTCCAGATAGCAGGGGCACAAGTAACTCTGAGATGACCCCTATTGATTATGGCATTGCTGCAGAACACCCTCTATTGAGGTTAATAATGACTGCCCAGGTCTGTAATTGGGCTGTCAGGTATCCTGATCTCAGTATTCATAAAGCAGCCAGTAGTGTTGGTTCAACACAGGTATAACAATGGAGGGTCCTTGGTGCTCTCTGACCTTGTTATCTTGCAGATGTTTCATTATCCAAACTAGGTAACATCATTAGTGCTGGTAGGGAGCAGGGTTTGTTCTCTGTTTATATAAAGTGGCTTGCCCTGTCAGTGTTGGTGGGGATGGTCTTGGAGGTTCTTTGGTTGGGTTGTTTACTTTTAGCTTGTTTGGCAGTTCCTTGATTGGGGCATTGTTTACTTCTTGATTTCTGCTTATCTGGGTGCTGATTGCTGATGGGCAGGTGTTTTGATCTTTTTGTTCCCTTTTTGGATGTTGGTTGTCTCTTTTGAACGGCATGTAGATGTTGTTTATGTCTATGTTCCTGTTGATGGCTGATTTTGTCTGGGTGCCAGGCTTTTAGGAATTCCCTAGCATTTTTGGACTTGGCTTGATCTAGATCATCACAGTTTCCCAGTTGAAACTATGGTTAAATTTCATATGTTGTGAAATTAAGGAGTTTTTCATCATGTCTTCTGACTGCTATTTTTCCTTTGTTGGTCCAAGTATAACAAATGGCCAGGTGGCCCACTCAATCTGGTTACTACACTTTGTATTGCTTGCATTTTCCAGTCCGAGAGCCTCACACAGAATGCATTCCAATAATTTAACTGTGAGGTTACTAAGGTGAGAACAAAAATTTAGATTTTTCCCTGTCCAGGAAAGTACAAGATTGTTATTTATGTATTCATTCAATTTATATGGTTGCCCCTTGCCAAATGACTCTGGGCAGCTAACAAGGATTTTAAAAAATCATAAGAATAGCAATAAAATAATAATAAAAGACACTGCATTATCAGCAATATACAACCTCAGGTATTTGCCACATTCTTATATTATCTGGGTCAATTCCTGCAGGAAGAATCAGGTTTTCAGGACTTTCGTAAAGGCCATTCCTGTTAAGGAATTGTGCAGAGTAACCTCTGGGCCCTGAAGGTTTGCACAGTTCACCGTAATGTTGCAGTAGATATGAGTAATGGTTCAGTCAATACACAGATACGTTAAAGTGTATAAAAGTAGTTTACTTAAAGAGATAGCACAGTCCAAATAACAGTCCGAATCATACACGTTCTATCAGTCAGTATTCAGAAGTACTGCAGTCTTCTTACCAGCCTTTCTTTGTTTTAATCAGCAAACAAAGAGTTCTTTACTATCACAGATAGCTAGCTACACACAGAGCTTACTTTCAGACACGAAGTCACTCAGCAATGAATCAGCAAAAGAGAGAGGACTAACCATGTTCTCTAGCTCCCTCTTATGGCCATTACTGCCAGTCAGAATGCACCAATGCATTTAAAGCAATATTACATATATACATTAAACAGTGATTTGTGGCTTGTTTATATTAACCAACCCAACCGTTTGGACAGAGTCCTAACAATATCAATCAAAGTTAATAAAATATACTCTGAGACACAGAGGTTACCTGGGAAAAACCTATAACTTTCTACTGCTTCTTTCTGGGATCACTATCCCGCTACAAAGTCTTTGTCTTGTTAAGATGGATGCCAAGGCCTACCTGGCCATACCTTTGTTTCAGAACATGAAGCAGCAAACCTGTCAATTCTGAAGCCAACAAAACAACCATCCTTACTACAGATCCAGGCTGTACCACTTCTAAACTTGATATGGGGGATTCTGATATGGAACTGGAGGCAAAGCCCTTCAGCATTGGAGAATGCTGGCAGCAAGGGATGGAGAACCCCAGTAGCTAAGCAAGTAACTGCTTGCAGAACGGGGTCCTTCATAGGAATTGACTTTGCATTAAATCTTAGCGATTCAGTTTCAGTTCTGGGTGGGGAATAAAGGATGCTTGAATATTTAAGACCCTTTCAAGGGATGATCACACACACATATCTTTATTATGGTTACGGACCAGAAAGTCAGAGGAATGTCACTGAAACAACTTCTCTTGAAACTGTGTTTTGTGCAATTGCTGCATGTTGTGCAATTGCAACAGCAATCAATTCCCCCTTTGAACTTGACCGCTTATTTGCTGGCTGAAGTTCTGACTCCCAAAATGATTCAGACACCGCTACTGCCCAATCCTTTTCAGATGAAAAATTAAAGCCCGGTTAGGTGAAGAAAATGGACTTAATTCATAGCTTTTCAAGCAAGAGCAATCATACATACTGTAGATTTCCTGACTTGAGACAAACCTGCTTAATTTCTTCAAGTAACAGGCTCACAATTTCTGGGGCAGCCTCTTAGGATACCTCCCCGCTTCCATTTGAATTACGCCAAGATTGCAGAGGTTTCACACTGAATTGTTCTGTTTTGGAACTGGATAAACACAGCCCTTGGTTGCAAATGTGTGACGATGGGAGCAACATTCAAAGATGGCAGAGCAGAGAGAGGAACCCTAAGGGCACAAAACTAGTTGCAAGAGCAAGGCCCAGCTACAAATGTATTCTCTGAACTTTTTATTTTTAAAGAGCTTGGTAAATAGGGCAAAAGGAAGCCTGAGACGTCTGTGACTCTCAGTTGGCCTGGCCGATGGCAATGGCACTTCACAATAGCAATAGCACTTAGACTTATATACCGCTTCATAGTGCTTTACAGCCCTCTCTAAGTGGTTTACAGAGTCAACATATGGCCCACAATAATCTGGGTCCTCATTTTACTGATCTCAGAAGGATGGAAAGCTGAGTCAACCTTGAGCCGGTCAGGATTGAACTCCTGACAGTGGAATGCAGAGTTAGCCTGCAATACTGCATTCTATCCACTGTGCCACCATGGCTCTCACAAGGACAGAAGATAATTAAAGGAAGAAGACAACATCTTCCCCGCAGGCTGAATTGGCTTAGTTACTTTAAGATTCTGGCCAAAGCATTTATATTCCAACTGGATTAAATCGGTACCAGAGGTGGGTTCCTGCCGGTTGGGACTGGTACTATAGAACCAGTAGTAAAAATAGGGATTGGTTCTCCGAACCGGCAGTAACGGCAGCCTGGCCACGCCCCCTAGCTGGTTCTTTCGGCGGCACCATAGGCGCCGCCATCTTGTTTTTCACTTCTGCGCATGCACAGAAGCTTTGTTTTAGCACTGTGCATGCGCGAAGCGTGCGCGTGCGCGACGCGACACTGAGCAAACTGGCAGCGACGAAAACCGGAATCCACCCCTGATTGGTACCTTTGTAACACATTACTTCTGAGGAGTTCTCTCCTCTGTTCCTGTGGACAGTAAATTAGTATAACAGGATCCATGTGAGCAAATGCACAGAACAATATTTTATAGTAAGAAGCCTGTCAAAGTCTAAGAAGTTTAACTTTTTCTCAAGTTGGCCCCAAACCGCAAAAGGAGAGACAGGCTTTATGTTATAATTATCTAGCAGTAATTCCTTAATGTATCACTGCAGCTCTGACAGGGCCAAGTGGTTCTGCTCTCTTTATGAAAGGGCTAAATTAAATATGGTGGTGGCTTCAGGAAAGGGGATCTCCAAGTACAGTTAGTTCTCAACTTACAACACTTCATTTTAGTGACCGTTCGAAGTTAAAGTGGCACTGAAAAAAGTGACTTACAACCGCACTTGTGACCGGTGCAGCATCTCCATGGTCACATGATCAAAATTCAGGCGCCTGGCAATTGGCGTGTATTTACAATGGTTGCAGCATCCTGGGGTCATGTGATCACCATTTACAACTTTCCCAGCCAACTTCTGACAAGCAAAATCAATGAGGGAAGCCATATTCATTTTACGACTGTGTAATTCATGTAACATCTGCAGTGATTTGCTTAACAGCCATGGCAAAAAAAAAAAAGTTGTAAAATTGGGCACAATTCATTTAACAACTGCCTTGCTTAGCAGCAGAAATTTGGGTCCCAACCATGGTCATAAATTCATAAGGGGAGACTACCTGTGGCCTGATCCTCAGTGTGAAGATTCCTATAATCCCAGTGATATTTTTATATTATAACCACCATTTGGAGTAGTTTCCTACAGCTTCCATGTGATACGTAAACTTGGTAGAACTACTATAACAAATACAGTTTTCTCAAGGAAGCAAACTGATATCCTCCAGAACTTTTGATTTGTACCTTAGCCTTCAAAAACTCCTATCATACATATGTAAAACATATTTTTCTTTATAACTCATATGCCACTAGGGTGCTATAGAAAAATCCAGGACTATACAAAATGACGTAAGCAGAATACAATTTTAATCTCTAGCTGACATAGCACATTACACAGGCAAATCAGAAACTTCAGAAGTAGCCAGGATTGCAGAGCCCTGCATGCTAAGAGTAGTAATTTAACTGTATTCTAACCCTGGTTGGTACTCAAGGAACCACATATAACAATGGAAGATGAGATGGGAAAACTGGCTAAGATTCAGCTCTGTGCAAACTGCAGGATTAAAGGATGAAGGTAAGAGGAAGGAAATTTTGGTAAGACGCATGACCCCATCAAACCACAAATGAGTAGTTTAGCTGTCTGGGAAATCAAAAGCGATCCACAAATTCCCACCATTGAATGTGGACAGGTGACATTCCTTGGTTGTAATTTTAATGAAGAGTCTGAACATTAAGCAGGCATGGACCTGTATTCTCAAATTTTGAGCTATTGAAAAGGTGCCATCAGAAAAGAGCTGCATCAATAAGAGGATACAAGGGGCAAACTGACTGGGGAAGATCAGGTTTTTTTCCCAACTTCAGTCTGTGGTTGGACAACCCATCTCAAAATGTTCTCAAGGTATCTTGATAAAGAAGTCAAAATTTGTTCATCTCAACAAGGAAAGTACGGCTCAATCTGGGGTTTGTCAGATGAAATCCAAAACTTGAAACAAGTACCTGGTAGAAGAGAGGGAAGAAGAGAACCAAGAATTCACCTGTCAAATGTCTACCATGAAAGGAAAAGATGACTGGAAAGAATGCCAGGAAAAAAACCACAAGAAGAGGTAGAACTGGTTGGGAGAGATGCAGAGTATCAAACAGTGGTGTTGTGCTTGGGCCATTAGAACACCATTCAAAACTCAGATGCAACCTGACAGAAAACAATTATCTGAAAACCTTTAGATGGAAAAAGAAGAAAATCAGTAGGTGGAACATACAATCAAAATAAGGGGTTTTCAACAAAAGATTATTAAAAGAATGCTTAAAAAGAAGCTTGGAAGAAGAAAAAAAGTAAAACCCTTACAAGCCTGATCATAGAAGGCAAAAGAGAGAGAGAGAGAGAGAGAGAGAGAGAGAGAGAGAAGGAAACTAAGATAGGAGGAAGAGGGGAAGAATCATATAGACAGTACAAGATGAAGACAGAATAACCACAGCCGTCTCCTCCTCCTCCAAGATATCAAAAGACATAAGGATTAAGCCAACACAAGACTCATATTGCTGTGCACTATCCCCCTGCCTCCAAAACCTAGAAGAAAACTATATGAATAAAAGAAGATGGAGAAGAACTCTCAGATAAACTACTCTGATGAAATCAATATAGGCTTTCATTGTAAAAGCTTGAAGCTACTTGCTCTGTTATGGGACTAACAGAATTACTGACTTCTTTTGAAAGAAAATATCAAGTCAACAGATACTGTAATGGTGAAGCTAACTTTTTCTGGAAAATGTGCCCCCAAAGCAGGGGTGAAATCCAGCAGGTTCTGACAGGTTCTGGAGAACTGGTAGCGGAAATTTTGAGTAGTTCGGAGAACTGGCAAATACCACTTCTGGCTGGCCCCAGAGTGGGGTGGGAATGGAGATTTTGCAGTATCCTTCCCCAGGAGTGGGGAGGGAATGGGGATTTTGCAGTATCCTTCCCCTGGAGTGGGGTGGGAATGGAGATTTTGCACTATCCTTCCCCTGGAGTGGGGAGGGAATGGGGATTTTGCAGTATCCTTCCCCAGGAGTGGGGAGGGAATGGGGATTTTGCAGTATCCTTCCCCTGGAGTGGGGTGGGAATGGAGATTTTGCACTATCCTTCCCCTGGAGTGGGGTGGCAATGGAGATTTTGCAGTATCCTTCCCCTGCCATGCCCACAAAGCCACGCCCACAAAGCCACACCACGCCCACAAAGCCACGCCCACAGAACCGGTAATAAAAAAAATTGGATTTCACCATTGCCAAAGCAACCAATGCTGAAAAATATGTTTGGTTAGCTGTACCAAGATGTAGAAAAATGGTTCTGGAGAATGTTCCAGGCATATTCAAGACTAAGCATTCCTTTCTCAACTCATATTCGAGGAATGGGGAGGATGAAAGGTAACCTGATTTCTGATGAACTACATATTTCATAAGGGAGCATGGTGGCTCAGTGGTCAAGGACACTGAGCTCGTCAGCTGGAAAGCTGACAGTCCGGGTTCAAGACCTGAACACGACGCAACAGAGTGAGCTCCCATTACTTGTCCCAGCTCCTGCCCACGTAGCAGTTCAAAAGCATGCAAATGCGAGTAGATAAATAGGTACCACTTTGGTGAGAAGATAAGAGCATTCTGTGTGCCTCAGCCTATAGTCTTGTTGGCCATATGACCATGGAAGCTTCTTTGGAAACTCTGGCTCCCTCAGCTAAGAGACAGAAATGAGCATGGCCCCCTAGAATCAGACTCAACTGGAAAGGGGAAACCTTTACCTTTACTTTTATATATTTCACAACTGATCAAATAGCATGTGTAAAAAAAAAAAACCTGAAAAATCTCACAAGTATCCATTTAGCAAGAATGCACAGTTCTTCTTAAAAAGCTAAGGAATCAAGAAAGGAAAAACCCGGAGCCCAAATTATGGAATTATCTTAAATTCTTGAAAAGTCCTGAAGGACTTCTAAAGTTCTATTATTTTCTCTGAAATCGGAGAAGGAATGAAGAAAGAAGGAAAAAAAAAAAAAAAAGGCTAGAATGTAGAACTGGTAATTAAGAACCAATCAGTAAAGAGTAGCATAAGGAGATTAAGCACCTGTTCGGCAGTTAATGGATGGAAGGAAGGAGAAAGAAAAATAATCAAATTTTGTTCAGACTTAACAGAGAATCCAGTTTCACTTGGGAAATCTGAATGAATATTGAAATCCACAGTGATCACACGGGGAATGATTGGGGAAACACGCATGATTCCTTCTGATAGCCTTGGGGAATGGTAAAACCAGCTTGATATAATGAAATTCAAACAAAGATGACCTTGGTTTAGGGAAGCAAGGGGGAACACAAGCCTTCCCTTCAGTATCCAACTACACAGAATGAATTAAAGCAAGTATAGCTTATTGCTGAGACAGCTGTTAAGTGCTCTTGACTCTAAGGGAGAAAACAATATTTCAGATACAATAGATAAAAGCACATGACCATCAAAAATATATGATAATAAAGCACTTCGAGCAACAAATAAGTCCACTGAGTTCAATGGCAACTTACTTCGCATCAAGGCTGAATGCAACCTATGTCTAAATCATTCTAATTCTACTTTTTCAAAAGTTTGATCTTAAATAAAAGTGACTGAAGCACAATGCAGCTTTGCTTGTGGCGATGGGCGCTTACATAAAAAAAATGTAATGCAGGAAAAATACACCTTGGAATTGAAGGAGGATTCTATTATTACGTTTTACCACTCTGGCTGTTATACTGGACAGGTAGTCCTCGACTTACAACAGTTCATTTAGTGACCATTCAATGTTACAACGGCACTGAAGAAAGTGACTTATGACCGTTTTTCACACTTACAACCATTGCAGCATCCCTATGGTTACCTGATCAAAATTCAGAAGTTTGGCAACTGGTTCATATTTATGACGGTTGCAGTGTCTCAAGGTCATGTGATCACCTTTTGACACCTTCTGACAAGAAAAGTCAGTGGGGAAGCCAGATTCACTTAACAACCGTGTTGCTAACTTAACTGCAGTGATTCACTTAACAACCATGGCAAGGAAGGTTGCAAAATGGGGCAAAATTCACTTAACCACTGCCTCGCTTAAAAACATAAATTTTGGGGCCCCATTGGTCGTACGTCAGAGTAAATACCGTGGCCATCCACACAATTTCTCTCGATGAACTGGGCAGAAAGGAGAAATTAGGATCTGAAAGGAAGACATCGGCAAACATAGACTGACCTGATGTAGGGCACCAACCATTTTGCGGGTCTCTTGATAGACCGTTTCGGAAGTCCAGTGAGGGTTCAGCTCCTTTAGGGCTTTCGCCAGGCGGTTGTGCTCTCGCAACCAGAGAGTGTGAAGAGCTGCCAAGGAAAGCACTTCACTCGACCTGGTATCCCCAGCCATGAAGCACTCAATCCTTTCTGCTTTGTCCTCCCTTGGATCTTGGGCACAAGGAGAAGGCACTTGGTCAACAAAAGGAAGATATTCAAGCCCTTTATCAAAATGTAGCAGGTTAATTCTTAGGAGGCCTTCTTCGCTGGTCAGATTCTTCAGCTTGTTCTCCGCGGCAGCTGTGCTGCCATAAACAGTAGAGGCATCCAGGAAGGAAGTAACTATATTCATCTGTTGCCTTGGGTTTATCACCGATAGATTTCCTAACACTCCCTGTTGACCAGTGATGCATGAAGGCATTGAACGATAAAAAGGGATGCAATCCATCCTTGCAGAGAATGTATCATTGGGGAAGATCTGTGAATTAAATGAATTATTTTCATAAAAGAGCATAGCCTTTTTTAAAATCACAACATGGATCAGATTTATTAAGGTTAGAATTAAAGGAGGTATAAAACCACACATATTAATAGAAAGGTGTTTCCTACAGTAGAAAGACCTTCCTACAGTAGGTCTTCTCCAGTACAAATTGATAATCCTTGGTGCAACTTCGTTTTACAATTCATCTCCATTGTTACGCAGTGTTTTGTAGTAAGGCCCAGTGCATACACCAGGGATCAGCACGAGTGAAAGGCCTTTTTTGAATAGCAATAGCACTTAGACTTATATACCGCTTCATAGTGCTTTACAGCCCTCTCTAAGCGGTTTACAGAGTCAGCATATTGCCCCCAACAATCTGGGTCCTCATTTTACCCACCTCGGAAGGATGGAAGGCTGAGTCAACCTTGAGCCTGAATGGATAAGGACTTTTTCTAACTTGGCAAGTAATAGTAATCACAGTTCAGTCTTCTGCCTAAGATCCGATCTAGGGTCTTTTTTTAGCAGTGGCAAAATAGTTCACAGAAAGTACTTCCATTACCCCTTTGGTGGATCTATCTGTAGATCTGTAGAATGTCACATTCTTTATTAGGGGTGCAAAAAAATAAATAAATCATTGGTTTCTTTTCATAATGGTGCAGTGGCTTAGAGGTGGATCTGTCACCTCACAATCAGGAGGCTGTGAGTTCGATCCTAGGTAGTGGCATATATTTCTCTCTCTGGGCATAATGAGTAATTATCTGCTGCGAACTCTGCATTGGCGACAGGAAGGGCATCCGGCCAGTAAACACTCAGCTCCATTCAGTTGCCCTGACTCCAACCCGATGTCAGGGATTACGGGGTCATTAAAAGACAAAAAAAAATAAAATGGTTTCTTTTGATATTTAGCATAAAACACACAGAGATTCAGATACTTGTTTTGTTTATGAAATGGGGGAATAATATCTGATCTGAGCTGCAAAATTCTAGCTGCAGAAAACTCAGGTCTTTTGCTGACATCTAGGGATTGTCCAGTTATTTTCAGCACACATTTGGGTAGCTGTGGTTTAAGGTGCAGATTTTTTAAAAAACAAAATATGCAAAAATATTGGTGGTGGTGGTGACTTATAATCTAAATAAATAAATCAGGAGCACTCTAAATAAATCCTCAGGAGAGGATTTAACTCTTTCCTTTGATCTGTGGTCTTAAAGAAAATTTCTCTAAATGTTAGTTGCTTTGTTGGCTTTATTTCTCTTTCCAGAAGGGAATCACACTTACACATTTTCAAGTGAGAAGCCTTTTGTGGCAGAGCAAGTTGTCATACGCCACAATTGGGAATGTCTTTTCTGTCATGTTATGCATGAACAAGTTGAATTTCTTTTCTTTCTTTTTAACTCCTTTGTGTAGTTAGCGGAGTCATGCAGAAAGAAAGGAGAAACAGGCATTTCATGATCTCTATGCAGGAGAAACCGTTCTGTATGTAGAGGGAATTCTTATACAGGTAGTCCTCGACTTACAACGCTTCATTTAGTGACCATTTGACGTTACTGAAAAAAGTGACCATGTTTCACACTGACAACCATTGCAGCATCCCCATGGCCATGTGATCAGAATTCAGACGCTTGGCAACTGACTCATATTTATGATGGCTGCAGTGCCTTGGGGTCATGTGATCGGATTCTGCGACCTTCTGATAAGCAAAATCAATGGGGAAGCCAGATTTACTTAACAACCGTGGTATTAACTTAACAACTGCAGTGATTCAATTAACAACTATGGCAAGAAAGGTTGTAAAATAGGGCAGAACTCACTTAACACATGTTTCACTTAGCAACAGAAATTTTAGACTCGATTGTGGTAGTAAGTAGAGGACTATCTGTATTTGGCATCTTTGGAATATAACTTAAAATGCAGGGATTATGCAGTATTCAGGAGCCTTCCCCAATTTTCCTTTTTTGTTACTGTGGAAATCAACTGGCCAACTCAGCTATGGTTGAATTCCTGAACCAAGATGTTGTACTTTCCCATTTTCAGTTATTTCGTAGGAGGAAGGTGTCACAAAGAAGTGTTGATTAAGTTACATATAACATTGCCATTCTTGTATATTACCTTTGTTCTGATTATTAATATCAGTAAAGTTACAGGAGATAAATATGTTGATAATTCAAAGAAAGCAGTGTAGATTTCCCTACAGCTATTTTGGTGGAGCTGAAAATGTTAAGCTAAAATACGTTTACACATTTGGAACTACCCTTAATATTATGTCATGAGATTTTTATCATTATGGTATCAAAATTAGTGGTGTTGCACAACAGTTTTTACACTGGAACATCTTAATTTTTCATTCAGGGGAAATACATTGGGGCTGCCATGTAAGTATGGCATAATTCCACTGTATGTTAAATGCTAACAGAAGAATTATTCTGCTAATGATTTGAGGGTGCATGTTCATAGAATGTTTTATCCTTAATTATTAGGAGAAAATATTTCTAGCTATTTAACTATATTTATCACAATGGCAATTTAAATAAAATATAATTACCATGCTGCCTTTAGAAAAATTAATTACTGTCAGGACATCAAATAGCTACTAGCTATTAAAATCTATCTCAGAATTATAATTATCACACTCAAGAGGATTCTTCTGTTTTGAGGGAAGAAATTCATTCTTCTGAGGTACTTTTCTTATTCTTAATCTTCAAAGAAATGATATATTAAATGGAGATTGATAGAACAAAAATTTAGAGACCAATTGCATAAGAGGTGAGGAACTCACCTGTGCCTTCATTTATATTTATTTATTATTTATTATATTTTCACTTCCCCCCCCCCACCCATAATAGTATTCTTGACCATTGGGTTGATTAGACTGGCAAAAAGCTTGGAATCTGTATTAGCATTTGAATTTGGAATATTTTTATTTCAATGTTGCATACTTTTTAACTGTATATGTTAAAGGTGGAGTTTAGGGTGGAGTAAACATGAACACAGTTTACTTCACAGTAAACCAAAATGTGTAGTTGTTTAACTTTGACTCAGCATGTTACTACTTTATGGCTTAGTTTATTCTGTGAACTCAACCAACTATGTCTGGTTTAACAAGCCATAGTTAATCAAATTAAAATATTTGAATACAGCCAAAGGGTTGTAATGGCTTGTCAGTTTGACAAGACATAAAAGAATGGAACAAATTGCTATAAAAACACCTATTATGTCTCCTATGGATGTTGTGGAATAAATGAATATACCCCTCAATTATCTAGTACAAAGTCAAGATATCTAACCAAATAACCAAGTTCTGTCTGTGTCCTTCATAGGATAACATCTGTTTCCACTAGATTAAAACAAAATGGAGATATCTGGGATGGATTTCTTGAATGTAAAACATAACCTCAAACCCAGAGGGACAATTTTCATTACAGCTGGGCTGGATTTTCATTATAGCTGGTAGGTCCCTGAAGAAGGATTGATATTTCCTCAAAGGACTGTCTCATTTTTAATAACCATGCTGCACAGGATGGCGAGACTTCTGAAGATGCTCACCACTGGAATTTCATACGTTGAATATATCTGCTTGCACTGATAGGCTGCAAAGGACACCACTCAAAGCCCTTCAAGAGTGAAGTAGTTTAAGTACATACAAGCACACATATGTAACATATGCAATGACAGATGATTTGGTCACATCCAGGTGCACATGTGTGAATGGGACTCTTTTTAAAAAAGTATTTAAAAGTAAATACAATTTTTTAAACAGTACCTGTATTGGGAAGCATGGATTTTGGTTTGCACAGGTCATTTGGCAATTGATGGCTCCCTGGAAGGAAGGTCGGTTTTCACTTTGGGGAGTAAAGGCAAGGTCATGGTCTATATATTGGCCCCACACAGTGATCAGATCAGAATATAACTCATCTTCAGTGACAGCCTCGTTAGACGCCTCAATAATTTTTCTCGTCACTTCACGTACCTGGAGGACAATGAGTTAACAAGTCACCATGTTACGTAGTATTTTTTTTCCTAATGTTATCCCACCCCTGAAAAAGCCTTCACCCCCAAATTGTTGGCTTGTTTCTCTACATTTTGACAGACTGGGGCTTATATGCAGGTGTAGGAGTTGGACATCACAGAAGGTTGAATTACATATTTACCAGCACGTTATTCATCCTTTTGGAAAATAAGAAACTTGTGACTTAGTATCTTGAGGGAGACTCACATAACTTGATTATTTGGTAACTACTAACTGCGCTCCTATACATGGCTACTCAGAGGTGACCTCCATTTAGTTCAATGATACTTATGTTCAGATACAATTACACTCTAAGAGGTCTTACATAGCATCCTCAATCATATAATGAGAGTACTTCTATCCACCAAAAAAAGAAGATGGGAAAGACACTGAAAAACACAGCTTCTGAGGGGAAGGGTTGCTTTCTGGCACCTGGATGAGAGCCTAGAAGCAGTCAGGCAATCAGATATTTGTCTTTCAGATGGTATTCATTCAGGTCCAGAGTCTCTTTCCCAGGCAGAAATACAGAAGTTGTCTTGCCTGTGATGCAGTGAAAGATTTGCCCATTATGTACTGTATAGGAGATTGCTAATGGTTAAGATACTGGGCTTGTTGACCAGAAGGTCAACAGCTCAAGATCCAAGAACTGCATGAACAGAGTGAGCTCCCGTTCCTGCCCCAAATCTTGCCAACTTAGCAGTTTGATATCATGCAAATGCAAGTAGATAAATAGGTACCACCAGTGGGAAGATAACAGCGTTCCGTGCACCTCGCATATAGTCATGCTGGCCATGTGACCACAAAAATATCTTCAGACATGCTGGTTTCCTTGGCTAAAAAACGGAGATGAACACTGCCCCCTACAGTCAAATGACTGGAAATGGGAAACCTTTATCTTTTCAGTTTGCAGGCTCTAGCAGTGCAATGAGACAAGCACTGTGTTTTATTTGTTCTAGTATTGGTGCTGATGTTATACAGTATGTACAGACTTCCTTTCTACAATTTATGCATGCAACGTGTGGAAATAGCAGTGTTCACAGATTTGAGGGGAGCAACTCTTATTCTAATATGTTCAAAAAGGTGTAAGATCGAATACATCTATCCAGCTCCTAAATCATATCTCCTTTTTTCCATTCATTAGAAACAAGGCCATAATTTCCCATATATCTAATGTTCATGAATGAATAATTCCGTATCAACATTTCCCCAATCAATGGGATCTTGGCTAGAAAGGAAGGGAAGCACCATTAGAATCTTTTCTTTGTGAGCTTCCTAACCCTACCCCTTACCCCTTAGCACATATTATTTCATTCAAAGGCAGGGAATCTGTGTCTCTCCAGATATTGATGAGGGCAACATCTTAGCAGTGTGGAAAAATATGAGGACTGCTAGGAATTTTAATTCACCAACATACAGAAGGCTGAAACTCATCCCTATAATCCTATAATCTACAGATTAGAAGACAGTACACAAAGTTGCCCCCAGCATAGGGCTCATCAATCTGAAAGAATCAACTTGTCTTTCCATATCCTAAACAATGTCAGGGTTTTCACTCTGCAACTGGACATGAAGAGAGTGACAAAAATGAAAGATGTACAATGGCACTTTGGTACTCAACTGCTTTGAAACTCATCGGATTTGATACTCGATGCATTTTGAGATGAACATTTTGTCCCAGTACTCATCATTTGTTTGGTACTCGATGCACAAATTGGAACTTGTCAGTGTCGGCTGCCTTGTGATTCACTATATTATTCCTTATGGGAAAAATTTGTTTGGTGCTCATCATTTTTGGTACTCATCACACCTCCAGGAACCAATTAAAAATGAGTAACAAGGTACCACTGTAGTACCTAAACTCTGTTTCTTGAACTTTTTATGTTGGTATATGGTACATATCATCCTCATGAAGACTTTTCTGTTCTTCATTACCTTTGGAACTGCTTTGTCTCTTTTAGGCTGAGTTTGATTACTATTAATAGCTGCTGTTTGACTATGTTTGTTGGATTGAGTGTGGTTGGATTATAGAAAGTTACTTCTCAATGTGTTTCCTTATTTTTTTTCTTGCCTGGAAGCTTATGTTTCAGCACAGTAGAGATGCCTACTAAGCAACTTTATTTTGAAAAATGATTTCGTCCTGTACTGACCGAAGGCAACGGAAATCCATTATGTAAGAAACCGATATTCCATCCTCTGGGCTGACTTAGTTCATCTTCATAAACCGGAGGAAGCCATCTAACTAAAGCAGTGTTGGAAGCTCCCCAAGTAGGATGTTCCCTATGTAATTAAAATAATTAAATTAAAATAATTTATATCATTACAATTATTCATTATAACAGTCATGTGTAATTTCCTTTCTATTCTTACAAGCAGTCCTCAGTTAATGACAGCAATTGGAATTTCCATCACTAAGGTGTAAAGTGGTGTCACGTGACTGCATCACTGAGTGATTACAATCTCAGCAGTTCTCTTTGCCAATGTTAAGTGAGAATCATGAGTCATTAGGCAAGGTCCCCCTTGTAATTTCCTACCAGGTTCCAGCAAGCAAAATCAGTGGGGAAGCTGGTGGGAAGTCACGAGTCCTGGAGGTTTGCAAGCAGGCTGGTGGGCAGGTAAGTGGTTGCTATGGGAGCTGCTGCAGCCCAGAGTGAGTGCAGTTAGCGGCTGCTGCTGACTGGAGCAAGCCGATCAAGTTGCACAAGCTGTTCCATAGTCTTGCAAGAGTTTTCAATCCTTGCATGACCAGTAGCTGCCTTGTGAAGGGCCAGGCTGGGCATGCCTCATCAGCAGTGGGAGGAAGAAGATGGAGAAGGTCCCTGGGGCAACAGAAGCGGCAGAGCACAGGGCAGATTGGGGAAAGTTGAAGCTCACCCTGTGATTGTATATGTGGGCAGCTTGACAAGCACTCGAATTTTGATCATGTGACCCCAGAAGCACTGCAGCAGCAGGCATAAGTATCACTCATTCAGTCCTGTGGTAACTTAGGTCACTGAACAAGTGATTGTTAAGCGGGGTCCTACCTGAACTTATTGTTTTATACAGCCAAGCAACTCTACTTATGCCTGTATATCTTGCCAGTGGGAGAGAAAAGAGTCAGAACATTGGAGAAAATGACCAGGTAATGCTGAAATATTTAATTTTAAGGGAAAACAAAGCTGAATGTAGGCAAATGTATCCTGGACTTCCCAAAACAGATGTTAATACACCCAAAGTGATGCTAAATGGAAGGAAGAAGCGATGGGCCCTCACATGGGGGGAAGTCCTAAAGCATGAGGTAATAGAAGCACAGTTGCATATAATTTTAATCAGGAGGAATCAAAGAAAAAGCCGGCATGATTGCCCATAAAATTTAATGAAGAGTTGAAAATGCAGAGAGAGAGAGGAAAAAGGGAAAGAAGGTCAGGCCACAAAGGGCAAAGAGACAAGTAATCCTGAACTGAAGAACATGAGGAAAATGAGAGCCCAGAATGTGCTGACATTAGAAAAAAAGATGCTAATAAAAACAAAAGGGGCTTCTTTAGATGTGTTCAAATGAAATTCCGAAGAAAAAGAATCAATATACCAACTGCCCAGGGAAGGCGATAAAATGCTAGCAGGTAAGTGGCAAAGTAGGGGCAAATTTACTCAAGATATTATGTGGTTCATTCTTCTTTAGCAAAGAATTATGGGTTCCTCTGGAAGTTATGAAGAGCAGGTGAAAGGCAGAATTAAGGCTTGAGAGTGATAAAAACATGGGTCAAAAAAGTATCAGATTTATACTTCAAGATTAGATGAATTGAATATTTTTAGAAAAACTAACTAGATGGCCTTCCTGAATTGAGAGAGAGAGAGAGAGAGAGAGAGAGAGAGAGAGAGAGAGAGAGAGAGAGAGAGAGAGTGAGAGAGAGAGAGAAAGAGAGAGAGAAAGAGATAGAGAGAGAGAGAGAGAGAGAGAGAGAGAGAGAGAGAGAGAGAGAGAGTTGCTTTGCAATATTATAGTTCTGCTGAACTTGTGGGCAATCTATTTCCACATTTGCAAAAACTTTTGTTTCAAACACAGATATGCAGAGAGGCGGGGGAGGGAGGGAGGAAGGGAGAGACTGTGCAGAAGTAGAGAGAGAGAGAGAGAGAGAAGAGAGAAGAGAGAGAGAGAGAGAGAGAGAGAGAAATCAATAGATAGATCCTGAGGAAATGAAGTGTCAGATGACTGGAGGAGAGCCAATGCTGCTCTCTCTTTTCAAAATGGGGAACAAGGAAGTAAACTAGAGGCTAGTCCGTCTGACTTTCATCTCTAGAGGGATTCTAGAACAGATCATAAAGAGAAGCAGCTTAAAAAGAATGGGATGATTAGACATAAACACGGATCTGCAAAGAGACAATCTTTCCAGACTCATGTTAACTCTTTTTTTTAAGGTAACTGCTTTATTAGATTATGGATTTTGATTTTGGCAAAGCATTTGTAAGTCTCTTGCGACAACGATCGGTAAGCTAATTCAAGTATAGGCTGGGTGGCATTGAAATTAAGTGGACATATGGCTGGCCTGAAAACTGCATTCAAAGAGTGCTCATCAGTCCCTTATCAAATGGGAGAGAGGTATAAAGCGGGATGCTCCAAGAATCATCCCTTTATCCCAGGGGTCCCCAATCCCAGGTCCGTGGACCAGCACTGGGCCGCAGCATGCCAGAAACCGGGTCACGGAAACAAGCGAAGCCCCATCCACGGGATCAGGCAGCACATGAAACCACACCCTCTTTGGTCCGCGGAAAACCCTCTCTCCACAGAACCAGTCCCTGGTGCCCAAAAGGTTGGGGGCCACTGCTCTATTCTTAATAATTTATTAATTATTCAGAAATGGCCGTAGCTTGCAAATGATACCACAATGGGTAGGATGACTAATACCACTGAAAACAGAAACAATGTTCAAGACAGAATGAAGTTTTATTCCAAGTAACACAATGCATTTTAAGAGAGATTTCTGTAAAGTTCTTTACAGGTAGTCCTCGACTTATGACCACAATTGAGACCAGAATTTCCATTGCTAAGCAAGGCGGTTGCTAAGTGAGTTGAGCCTGATTTTTGGACTTTTTTTTTTACTCTGGTTGTTAAGCAAATCACTGCAGCTGTTAAGTGAATCATGCCGTCGTTTGCTTGTCATTTGGGAACATTGCAAATGGCGATTACATGCAACCATTATAAATACATGCTGGTTGCCCAGTGCCTAAATTTTGATCTCATAACGATGGAGATGTTACAATGGCAGAAATGTGAGGATTGATTGAGTTATAGGTCTTTTTTCCCCCAGTGCAGTTGCAACGCTGAACAGTCACTAAACAAATGGTTGTAAATTAGCTCAAGTTTGGTGCCCAGTTATGGACACCAGAAAGTTCAGAGAAATTGAAAAGCCTCAAAGAAAGGCATCAAAAGTGATCAGAGAACTAGAAACTGAACCCTATAAAGAAAGCCTCGAGGAGGTGGGTATGTTTAATCTTGAGAAAAGATTATTGGGACAGCTATGATAACCCTCTTTAAATACTTGAAAGGGAGTCCCGTATCAGGACCTGTTCCAGAATGCGGAAACACAGAATAATGGATTTCAATTACAGGAAGGCAGATTACCATTCAACTTTAGAAAAAAACCTTCCAGCAATAAGAATAGTAGAACCAATTATTCAGAGAGGTGGTGGCATCCTTTCACTGGATGTATTGAAGTGACAGCTAGACTGCCAACTGTCTGAGATAATTTAAGCTGGGTTCCTGCAAAGAGCAGGTGACTGATGTGGCTTCAAAATGGTCCCTATCGCCATCATGATTCTCTGTCCTTTTCTCTCCCTTCATGTTCATCTGCTTTTCTTGATTATGCTCATCATAGCCATTATTGAGAGTGACTGTGGAGAAGAAAGAATCAAGAAGAATGCTAGACACGAACAATTCACACATAGCAGAGGAGTTCATTAGTGTCTGCCTGCCTGCCTGCCTGCCTGCCTGCCTGCCTGCCTGCCTCCCTGCCTGCCTGCCTCCCTGTCTGTCTGTCTATCTATCATCATCTATCATCTAATCTACTGTATCCAGGGGTGGGTTCTAACTTACCTTGCTGTCGGTTCGCTTCCTCCCGTGCCGCGTGGCCGCGCCTCATGGGCGCACGCACGCATGCGCAGTCCTAAAAAAAAATAATCTAAAAAAAAAATTCAAAAAAAAAAACCCCACGCCAAAAACAAGATGGTGATGCATGCGCAGTGCCAGAAACTCGGCTTCTGCGCATGTGCAGAAGAAAAAAATAAATAAAAAAAATTCAAAAAAAAATTACATTTTTTTAAAAAAAAAGATGGCAGCGCCCACAGACCAGCACTGACCGAACCGGATCAGTGACGTCATTGTGACGTCACCGGTGGGTCGCTACCAGTTCGGGAGAACCAGTCCGAACCGGGAGGAACCCACCTCTGACTGTATCTCATAAACTATCTCATAAATGGCAGCTCAGTCCAGGCTTAAAAAAAGCACACTAGGAAAGGATTCAAAATATTCAAACCCACTCCACTTTAATGAACTCTCTAACAAAAGAGGGCTGGAGATATTGATGGCAGTTTCCAACTTTCAATACTTTATTGTGAAACCTTGCATTAAACATCTCATCAAAATCTATGTAATCCTTACTTCTTGATCATATCCTGCTTTGGAGGGCCTTTCAATTATGCTTTAATTTTCCTGTAGGAACTTCAGATGGGACGATGAAGGAGCACTGAAGTTTGCCATGCAGGCAGAGCTGAAGGGGATGGGGGTGCAGAGGAAATGGGGTCATGGTTTCAGAATACAGAGACTCAAATCTGGGTCTCCAAAGAAGAAACAGGATATAATAAAAAGAATAACAATTGGAAAGCAAACAAGTCCTACGACTCATTTTAAAAGCATTATCTATAATCTGAATTTCCAAGAGAGGAAATTGGGGAGAAAAAACAAACAAATCTGAAGACTGTTATTCATACAAGGATTTTTTTTTTCTGAGTGGACACTCAGTAGAGAACCATTATTTTATTAATACTTGATTGATCTTCAATATACCAAAGGGCTCAATTTGCAAAGCAGCGTGAGACAGTAATACATTTAATTAACTGTGATAATTCACACTTGAAGGTTGACATATGCCTATAATAAAGCATTCAGATTAGTTACAGTTGATTTGTCTTTATTGAAATGGCATAAAGATCGGCATATAGTGTTATTTCACTCAATTAAAAATAATGATATGTTAATTTAACAGCTTAGCCAGTTATTTTCTTCTTGATTGCTTTAATATTTTAGCAGACAACTGACTGTTTCTGGGAGAAGAAGCTTTCCAATAGATTTCTGGGGAAGAAGAAGTGTGTAAATAATTTTTTTTAAAAAAAAATGATTAGATAGATCACTTGAAAGCACTGTGGGCCAGATAGTTCTGCTACTGCGCTTAAAAGTCCTGTATTTATTTAAAATCTCTCAAGTGAAGGCAGTAAAAACCAGTGATACAGTCTACAGTCTGCCAAGTGGCGATCTGTGCATAAAAGACCTTTTGTTCATAGACTTAAAATAAATTTGTACCTGAACATAAATATGATTTATATGCTAAATTCCTCCATATGATTGTATAATGCAGCTACAGTAAACTGACAACCTACAAATAGTCCAGGGTTTAAATGTGGCTATAGCTACGCATGGAGACTCATGTCTTCTGGATCTGCAAAATGCCCATTGTTTCACTGCCAAGGCTTCAATTTTTACAAGAAAGCACATCTGTGTTCGCGCATTGTCAAATGAACCAAACCTCAACAGTTGCAGGGAAAAAGCAAAGCAAAATAGACCATGATCCAGTTTGTACATCATACTAAACCATAATTTAATATTCTGCATCCAAACGGGAATGAGCCTGGTGAAATGCCAAAGTCCACTGTCCGTTTCTCTTTGACTTCAGCAAATTCCTCATTTGTCGCTATGCTAAACTCTGAAGTGGGATTTAAAATAAACACTAATTTAGTAGACTAGAGTTTACTTTAAATTAGAAATGTAGATGTGGATACTAAGATTTACCTGTTGTTGCAGGCTCCAGTTATGCTTCTATACTTATTGGTTGCAGAGTTGGTTTGACACTTAGATGGTAGCATTTCAGGCACACATCCAGATATATTGGAAACCACAAGGAAGACTTCACTAGATAACTGGTCTGGAATTTTAAAAAATTGGCATAATTCTTCCCATCAATAATATTTTACGAATAGCAAACCTTATCCCAGAGTATGATAGATTGGTTTAAGGATTTAATTTCAAAGACATGGTCCGACAAGGTCTATATGACTTTTTTTTTTAAACTGCCTACTGCACCCTACTGCAGGTGCAGTAGGCAGTTTTGATATTTTGAAAACAACCCGTTAGTCTATTCCAAGCCACAAACAAAGCTATGAGCTAGTGCCTTCATCTTTTTTATTCTAAAATATCCAACTTTTCAAAATTTGAGTGCTTGGCTTGAACAGTAGGACAGTTCCAAATAATACAGACATTGTCAACTTCATGAAGAGACTGATAACACTTCACAAACTGAGATTTTTGCCATATATTCCAGCTACTCTGAGCTGCTACTTAGGCTTAAGAGAGTGTTGGCTCGCTCCTAGTTTCCCTTCAAATAATCTTAGCTGTGATAGGAAGATTTTCAAGCTCTGGAAAGAAAACAATGTCAAAAAAGTGTCTCTATCTGAACTGGATATTACAGATTGTTTCTTCTGTAGAGATAAATTAGACAATCTGTCCTTATCTGCATATCTGTGTATCCATTAGAATTCTGATTAATATCAGTACAATCCAAAGAACCAAGCCCAATGATGTATTTGAGCACTTGCTATAAGAGAAATTCTTCTTTATGGAGTGAAAATTGCCAGTAGTGCTTGATTATCAGGATACACATCCTTTCTGTTCAAGTATTTGTTGAATTGCTTAACTCCCCAAACCAAACACAGCTGTTTCCTGTCTGCTTGTGTGTAGTTCTTCTGTACAGCTATAAGAGAGCATTATGGGAAAGCAGTCTCTCGTGACACATGAGATAACGATGGCCATGTTAGTTGTGAGGAATCACATGCCAGCTTCACTGATTAATGTGGGCTATAAGGTGGTAAGCATCATATATGATGTCACCATTTTCTTTGCTTCTTTGAAAGCTTCTCATGAAGCTCTTGATAACGAAAAAAAATGATTCCTGATTCTTGTGAAGAGAAGTCTTCTATAAACAGATTCATGAAAGAGAAAATGGATTAGGTACAGAAATATTGATGACTTGATACTTTTGCTTTTAGATCCCAGTGTATCTCTGAGTTGATGATACTGGGTAGAGACAGTATTCATCTGGTTCCCTGATAAGGAAAAACATGCAAGTGTTCCAAATATATTTTTCCCCCGAAACCCCCAAGTTGTGAGAAGATCATAACATTTCTTCTCAATGTTTCTCCATTATCATATCCTACCCAGTTGTAATAATGTATTCAAGGACTGACACATTAGCTTGATGGCTAAATTGTCAAGAATTGGTCATAATAATTAATGCATACTAAAAAGAATTATGGCTGTGACATATTTTGAGTCATTCACAAGTACGTGATTTTTCTCTGCACACTTCTGTAGGCCTTGCGCACCAATGGTATGACTCCCATTTGTTATACTAGTTTTAAAGATTTTGTGTTTGTTGTGTCATGCTCAAATACCATGTTCTATTAATCTCTGCAAAGCTGCTTTGAGATTATGAAGATTCACCTAGCAATTTCCTCCAATAATTGTCATGTCATCTAAATAGCTCTAGGAGCTCGGACAGCTTTAAAATACGTGGTCTATTGCTTTCTCCAAAAGTATTGATGCTGATGCTACACTTAAATCAAATGTTGCAGATCTATTGCCATTTCTGCATAGATTTCATGAGAAATATATAAAAAGGTCATCCATTTCTATCTGTAAAAAAGACAGTTTTAGGTCTATTTTGTGAAATATTGTTCCCCAATGTGATTAGCAAAAATAGCCTCAATTCTTATTGTTCCACTACCGTAGTAGTAATGATTTAATGGTAACTTTAAAATATCCACAGATCTGACATATGCTCTGCTTAGCTGTGGAAACCACAGATGTAGAAACATGGGCTCTAATAAACTTTTCAAGGGATTCTTTCAAACTTTCTTCTGATTCACTTCAGTTACCGTTTTCCTGCATGCTCCTCTGTTTTATCTTTGATGTCCTTAAGTGGGCCAATGCTATTTTTGAACACAGTAGTCTTTGTGACAGAAAGTATAGCAGTATATGAAGGCTATTGATGGGGTCTTAAGAATTACAGCCTATACAGGTGGGCCAAGGAAAATGAGCAGCCATACAAGATCACAGGTCTGCTTGATTAACCTCTAACAATGTAACCCAATACTGAATGCCAGTGCATAACAATTTAGGGTCAGTGGAGTCTTTCTCTCTTCTTGCTTGGCCATAATTGTATATACACATCAAGAGATTAGCCATTTCCAACAAAACTGTCACATTCATAGCCTGTTGACTCACTGTATAAGGAGCGAATGGTTTAAACTATGCAAATAAATAATATAAGCACAAAAAGTTTAAATGCCAATTGCTAATTTGCATGAATGTCCCTTGGCATTTAGAGAAATAAAGAAAAATATTTTTTAAAAAACTCAAATGCTTGTTACTTTCTGAAACGTCCGTATATACGGCTAGAAACTGAGCAACCCCTTTGTTTCTAATAAACTATATGCAACCAACGGCAGCAACTATTTAAATATCCTGAAAAAGAAATTACGTTCATCATCATATACAGGATTCATGTGTCCTTGTTATTTGGCAAACTTGATTTTTTCCCCCTGAAGCACTAATACAGTTTTATAAGAGTTTTCTTTTCTCTCTTTCATTTTCTTTTTTTAAAAAAATCCAGACATTTAAAGTGTTTAGCTGGGACTTCAAGCTCTGCTATAAATTTAAGTGTGACCTATGGCAATGTGTGTTTTTTTAAAAAAATAAAATAGTACTGCTTTAATCTAAGAGACACAACCCTCTCAAGCAACCACAGGGTTCCATCCCCAGTATTATCCTTATGTATTTATTCACCGTTTGGAGACAGCATGCGTTTATGCTTCTGATGTTTTCCTTTCAAGTCTTGCGTGGAAGTTTCCATTTTTTCAGCTGCTCGAGATAAAACCTCGGTCTCTTCTTCCGGGTAGTTAGGAAACGGTGCATAAGCCACTGTTCGACTTCTTTGGTGAAGACTTCAACAGAAATTTAAAAAATTAATAATAGCATTTTAATTACACTGGGTTTAGATGTGCCCTGGGAAAGCAAGAAATAGAAGTCTCTTTTATTATCGCCAAGAAAAATGCTTAAATAAACATATTTGTCCAATAGAAAGGGAGGCATTCTATGACTTATATTTCTGTGAACTAGATTACTGTTCATCAGCATAGCTTTAAGCATGCAACTTAAAAACTTAAATTGAATATATTTTGAATATACAGTATGTCACAGAAGTGATTACTCCCCCTCACATTTTGTAAATATTTAAGTATATCTTTTCATGTGACAACACTGAAGAAGTGACACTTGGCTACAATGTAAAGTATTGAGTATACAGCTTGTATAACAGTGTAAATGTGCTGTCCCCTCAAAATAACACAACACACAGCCATTAATGTCTAAACTGCTGGCAACAAAAGTGAGTACACCCCTAAGTGATAATGTCCAAATGGGGCCCAAAGTGTCAATATTTTGTGTGGCCACCATTATTTTCCAGCACTGCCTTAACCGTCTTGGGCATAGAGTTCACCAGAACTTCACAGGTTGCCACTGGAATCCTCTTCCACTCCTCCAAGACAACATCATGGAACTGGTGGATGTTAGAGACCTTGCGCACCTCCACCTTCTGTTTCAGGATGCCCCACAGATGCTCAATAGGGTTTAGGTCTGGAGACATGCTTGGCCAGTCCATCACCTTTTCCCTCAGCTTCTTTAGCAAGGCAGTGGTCATTTTGGAGGTGTGTTTCAGGTCGTTATCATGTTGGAAT
>QLTV01001698.1:5968651-5987301 GCA_003457575.1 Thermophis baileyi
GCGACAGCTCAGTTTCAGGGTCTTGGCAATCTTCTTATGGCCTAGGCCATCTTTCTGTCGAGCAACAATTCTTTTTTTCCGATCCTCAGAGAGTTCAGTGCCATGAGGTGCCATGTTGAACTTCCCGTGACCAGTATGAGAGAGTGAGAGTGATAACACCAAATTTAACACACCTGCTCCCCCTTCACACTTGAGACCTTGTACCACTAACGCGTCACATGACACCAGGGAGGGAAAATGGCTACTTGGGCCCCATTTGGACATTATCACTTAGGGGTGTACTCACTTTTGTTGCCAGCAGTTTAGACATTAATGGCTGAGTGTTGCGTTATTTTGAGGGGACAGCACATTTACACTGTTATACAAGCTGTATACTCATTACTTTACATTGTAGCCAAGTGTCATTTCTTCAGTGTTGACACATGAAAAGATATACTTAAATATTTACAAAATGTGAGGGGGTGTACTCACTTCTGTGACATACTGTATTTTCTGCTGGCTTTTAATATTAATGCCAATATTTGATGTTTGGCTTGCTCCTTTGGGTATTAAGGATAGTCTGCAAGAACAAATGGAATGGACCCTTCCCTTCCACTAATATCTACCTACTGATTATTTACTGAAATTTGATTGTCTTTCTCTTCTGTCTATGAGTTTTGGCATCACTTTCAAAAACTTTTCCAGGATGGAAAAGTTGAGATGATTGCGATTACTGCATGTGGAAAAAATTTATGAAGGTAGATTGAAGCATTTGGCATGAAATGTGAGGGAGTTAAAAATGCACAGGCACACATCCATCTGAATCAGAGCCTATATTGTTCTAAAAGAAAACTCTTACAAAATGTGGCACAAAACTTTTCTATTTCATTCATAACTTCTAACGTTGATGATTGTAGAATAATTCACAATGCTTACTGACCTTCTGAAATATCATCTGCTTCTTTGGGGCATATAAATTGATTTTTCCACTTCTTTGAGCGCCATATGGCTCTTTTGTATCCTCATCGGGATACAAAGCAACAACAGCAACAACAACAACTATCAGCTGAGAGGATGAGATATAAAGAGACATTGTCTGCAGAAGCGGTTGCAGAATAATCTTTTTTTGGAAGTTTAGTTCTGCTTTTGTCTCATAAGTACATTATTTAGTACTTGTATGAGACGGGGGAAAAAAATCTGAACAATCTTTCACCAAAGTATAAAGGGACAAATTTTGTGTGCAGTATATTTTATCAACTCCGATCGAAACCAAGTTTTCAGTTACTATAAGAACAAACTACTTGATGTATCACATGGCTAACACCCAGCTGCTCTTCTATTATTATTTTTCTTTATATTAGAGAAAGAACACAATGATTTGATCTAGTTTGGGGCCTCCATTTTCCTTCAGAAATTTACTTCTATATAAGAATTTTAAAAAAAAATATGACAAGGAAGGAGAATTTAAAAAAACAAACAAACCTTGAGGATAATATGCATTTAAAAAAAAAATCTGGGACATGGTTGGAAGTATTTTATTCCATCCCCTGATACACGGAAGTTTCAATCCAAACTCGACCATGGAGGTTTTGATTTTTTTGGTTTAAAAAAAATAGCAGAACATATACATTGTTGTATATGGGTGATTCTCGACTTACAACAGTTCATTTAGACCACTCAAAGTTACAACGGCACTGAAAAAAGGAACTTAGGACCGTTCTTCACAGTTACGACTTTATACAGCATCCCCACGACCATGTGATCAAAATTCAGATGCTTGGCAACTGGTTCATATATATGACCGTTGCTCTATCCCCAGGCCATGTGATCATCTTGTGCGGCCTTCTCACAAACAAACTCAATGGGAAAGCCAGATTCACTTAACAACCGGATTACTAACTTATCAACTGCAGTGATTCATTTAACAACAGTGGCAAGAAAGGTCGTAAAATGAGCCAAAACTCACTTAACAAATGTCTCACTTAACAACAGAAATTTGGGGCTCGGTTGTGGTCATAAGTGGAGGACTACCTGTATTGTGTACAGAATACACAATTTCATCCCCGGTGCAAGCAATGGGGTTTAATCAGCATCATTTGTTTTGTTGATTAAAATAGGATCGCTCCAACCACTCTAAAGGAATGAAAATTAGCTTTTTCTCACTTTCCTCTACAGCTCTTTGTGCTGTCTAGCAGAGTTTATACAACGTACTTAATCAGGTCTCTTGAAGATCAATCAATTGCGCTAATTAATTCATTAAATTTATACGGCTGCCCATCTCACTTGCAGATGACCGCATACAGTTAAAACACAAATCATACTCTTCTACCATTAAAAGCAATTAAAAATTAAAAGCTACATTAAAAATACAATAAAAATATAGAGGAGAGTTCACTCTACCTATATACAATATAACCATTTAATTGACTTCATACTTCCTTGGGAACCTCAAGTCTGAGGGCACATCCAATTGTTGAGTGCCTTCCAGAAAGCTGGAAGATTGGGGAAATTTCACCCAGAGCGGGGTATGATGTTCCAGAGGATGGGTGCCATAGCAGAAAAGACTCTGTTTCTGGATCCTACCTAACAATGCTCCTTAGCCGACAGCACCTGTCCCTTCTGTTGGATCTGATGGGATGGCTAGGCACAATCAGGGAGAGAAATAATGTGGGCCCCGTGCCATGGAGGGCTTTAAAGGTCATCACCAGCACCTTCAATTGAAGCTGGAAACAACCTGACAGCCAATGTAGTTTGTGAAGCAGAGATGTAACATGTGCAGTTCTTGAAACACACGTAACTGCCCATATTGCTGCATTTTGAAGCTTCCAGATAATCATCAAGGGTAGCTCAAAGTAAAGCATGTTACCGTAATCCATTTGGAAGGTTACTAGGGCATGAGTAATTGAGAGTTGGGCTTCCCAACCCAGGGATGGAGGCAAGTGATGTACATCATGAAATTGGACCTTCCTGACCACAACGGATGTTGTTCAGTCCGCTAAGTCATGTTCAACTCTTCACAACCCATGGACCATAACAAGCCAATCCCGCCCCCCCCCGTCCTCCACTGTCTCCCTGAGCTTGCCCAAATTCATGTTTATTGCATTGATGACATTATCTAAGCATCCTGACCCAGCCTTCTATCCTTCCGAGGTGGGTAAAATGAGGATCCAGATTGTTGGGGGCAATATGCTGACTCTGTAAACCACTTAGAGAGAGCTGTAAAGCACTGTGAAGCGGTATATAAGTCTAAGTGCTAAGTGCTATTGCTATCTTCTCCTCTGAGGCCCTCTTCTCCTTTTGCTTTCATCCTTCCCCAACATCAGGGTCTTTTACCAGGAGTCCTCTCTTCTCATTAGGTGGCCAAAGTATTTCAGCTTCAGTTTCAGTACCTGTCCTTCCAAAGAACAGTCAGGGTTGATTTCCTTTTAAGAATTGACTGATTTGATCTCCTTGCAGTCCAAGTGACTCTCAATTGCCACTTGCTTTTTGAATCACCAGCAAGGAGACGGCTGATAGGCTACACTGTTGCCCAGGTCATCCAGCCCCTGGCCTTCAGCCAGGCCCTTGACTGTGGGAGCTTAGGGCCTGGTGATCTACCACCTGTTCACCCATTTTATCTCACAGGCCATACACAAAGAAGTGGCAGGCTGGATTTGGTCCAAAGGCTAATACTTCTCTATTTTCTCTGACAGAGTTTTAGAGAATTCAATTATTTCTGTATCAAAGTGAACACAGAGTCATTTCTGAATTAAGATGAACGTGCCCATTGATATTGGCAGCCTTTGTAATGATTTCAGCAAATAAATGCCATGTGCCATTCACAGACGCAGCATTGTGTTTGGGTTTTTAAAATGTAATTAACGAAATAGCTATGCTACAAAGTAAATCCACTTGGCCAACAGGGTCCTCCTTCAAGTTCAAATAAAATGAAATCAATTTTTGTTCACTTGGCTGAAGTACTTTCAAGTCTTAGTTCATAAAAATCAGCAAACGTAACCCTGAGATCCTGTGTATAGAATTATTAAGAGTTTTTCAGGCTGTAACTAAATCAGAAACTGCCTCTTCAATTCAAGAGTCCTTTTTCACTCTCAAGGGTAGCATTGAAACTTACTGGCGTTGCACTGCTGCAGTCTTTCAATGAGAAATCTAAACATTTGAGTTTTCACAGTGCTGAGAATGCTGTTGCTTTGTGAAGATCCAATTTAAAATAATACATCTCCTTTCTTTGTTTTCTTTCCTCTCCTGTAATATTTGGCATTCTCATAATACATTCCTGAGACTTCAAATAAAAAAAATTCTCAACCTGGACAATACCTATCTTCATTAAAGAACAAATATCTTCCAAAATCCTTTCAAGTCTTCCCAGATTTTCCCCCACCACCAGTTTCAAAAATATTTTCAAGTTACCTAACTGATATTTTATGGAAAATATGATTATTTAAAGTAATTATGCTATGGAAAGGAAACAGATTTGAAAGGCCACTAAGTTGCACGAAAGCTTGTAGTTACATTTCTAGACTGAGGTGGAGCCGAGGTGGCGCAGTGGTTAGAGTGCAGCAATGCAGGCTACTTCAGCTGACTGCTAGCTGCAGTTCGGCGGTTCAAATCTCACCGGCTCAAGGTTGACTCAGCCTTCCATCCTTCTGAGGTGGGTAAAATGAGGACCCAGATTGTTGGGGGCAATATGCTGACTCTATGAACCGCTTAGAGAGGGCTGTAAAGCACTATGAAGCGGTATATAAGTCTAAGTGCTATATAAGTCTAAGTGCTAGACAACGATGTATATGCTACCAAAGAAGATACAAATATAAATGTTTGGATTTAAGAGTCCATATGATTTTTTAATTCAGTTTCTATGGAGAAGGATAAAACCAAAAACCACACAATGTTCAGAGTGACCATTTTATTCCTCATATTTTTTATAGTTCTTTTGAATAGTTAAAAGGTATTAGAATGCCACTGAGTTGGGCTGGGCCTCTATGTTGTCTATACCACATGGACAATACCTACCCCAGCACTAATCCATAGCTTAACAGAATACCAGAGTTGGAAGGGACCTTGGAGGTCTTCTAGTCCAATTCCCTGCTCAATCAGGAGACCCTAGACCATATCAGACAAATGATTGTCCAATCTTTTCCTAAAAATCTCCAGTGATGGCCCACCCACAACTTCTGGAGGCAAGTCATTCCACTGATTAATTGTTCCTTCAGGAAATTTCTTCTTAGTTCCAGGTAAATTTTCTCCTTGATTAGTTTCCATCCACTGGTTCTTGTCCTGTCTTCAGGTGCTTTGGAGAATAGGTAGAACCCTTAGATATTGGAGGACTGTTATCATGTCACCTCTAGACCTTCTTTTAATTAAACTAGATATACCCAATTCCTGCAACCATTCTTCCTATTTTTTAGCCTCAAGTGCGCTTATCATCTTTTTTGCTGTTCTCTGCACGCTTTCTTAGAGTCTCAACATCTTTTTTATATATCCTATCCACCCATCTTATCTCTTGACTTTCCTAAGTCTAACCAAGCCCAGTTGCTTTCTTCTCAATCATCTTGTATCACATGGCCAAAGTCACTAAAGTATCCTGTCTTTAGCTTCTAGGGCTCATTGACTGGTTCTGTTTGTAGTCTACACTATTCTTAATAATAGTCCCCAAATCCCTAATTCAAAAGCATCTATCTTCTTTTCTTCTTTTCTTTTATGTATTCAATTCTTTACCATTGGAAAACCATTCCCTTGTCTAGCGTTGTCATAGAAATATTCTTACCTTTTTTTGATTTGGCCGATTCCATCTTCCCACTGCCTGTCCCTATCTATTTCTGATCCCCTTTACTGCCTTTACATCTATGTTATCAATAAGATGTTTGCTAAGCATGCTGGTTGACATGACCTTTGAATCCCCTCCCTCCTGACACATCCCCTGCCATCTTTCATTTTCCAACTTTTACTCAAAATGATTTTACTTCAAGTAACAAGGTGACATCCCCTTTATACTTCAAATTGTTGGCATATTAATTTCCAATTTTGGTTCTGGTTGCCGTCCCTTCCAGTCCTGACAAGTTTACAATATATTTGCTGTGCAAGTTAAACAGGGATGAGAACAAGGGCTATACTGTATTCTCTCTCTAGTCTTCAGTTCATACTCTTTTCTCTCGGCTTCTGAAAGTGTTTCTCAAAAGACAAGGGTCCTGGTACACCTGTTACTTGTAATAATATATTTCATGTTCACAGTCAAAAGCCATGCTTATAGTCAATAGAGCAAAGATTTTTTTCCTAACTGTCCCAAAGGGGGGGGGGAATAATAATTGCAGACTACAGGAACCATTAACACTACTCAGGTGACCCTGAGGACACAGATAAACCTCCAAGTGCTTCAATGACCCTCTAAAAGGATGCAAATGACCAGCTGTCTGCAAGGAATATAAATCCTTCCATTCACCACTATCCTGTCAGAGCTGAAGAAGCTTCTTGGATGAGAAGCGAAATGTCTTCAAAGAAAAAATAACCAAGAAAGTCCAGTTGCCTCCTGAAAAAAAAGCACCTTTGGGACAACCATGACCTGGATGACTGAGAATCTCTACAGAATTTTTTTCCTAAATTATCTTCTTTCCATTTGCTTAGCTATGTGATTTCATCTGCCTTTTTCGAAACTTCCATTTCATTTGGCATTTCTCTCTCTCTGTAGGGTTTCCACTCACCTTGTTAGAATTTTAAACAAATCGTTGCTTAAGTAAGGAATTAGTGCAAAAGCCTGGTAAATCTGCACCTTCTGTTGCCTCTGTCGTCTTTGGTATAGGATCTATCCCCCAATTGCTTGCTGTCTCTGGACCACATAGACTTGTTCCCGTGGACATAGAATCATTTGCAGATTAACTGCTTCTTCTGCAGCTTTAAATAGCTCAGTTGGGTATTTTGATTGCCTCCGGTACCTTTCTACTTGACAGCCGGATTATTGCTTCTTATGTGTAACTTTTTAGTGAAATTGGTTCTTGAATACATTCTCCGTATACAGATGTTTCTGTCACTCCAGAATTCCGTTTGTGAAGGGTTTCAATATAACATTTCCATCTTCTTTTAACCTCATTTGCCTCTCTATTTTCTAGTAGACCTCTAGTAGAATCTAGTAGATTCTTGAATATATTAGCAATAAATGTTCTTATGAGCTTCTTAAGAATAGTATCATTTTGCTCTTTTTCTATTATTTTCTTCTATGTGTTAGCATTCTTGAAACTGAGATCTTTCTTTGTTGCTTGTTGCTGTTCATTGTCATTATTTGCTTTTCTTGTTTTCCAAAATTTTCATATATATATATATTGGGGGGGTCTTTGCTTGACTGGATAGCATATTCTGAAAGTCACTGGATAATTTCCGCTTTAACAGTTTGAGAATGTTTTTTCCACTTCAGTTTTTATAGAGTTTCCTTTCTCTTCACTAGACTCTTTTGGTTTTGTTTCATATAAGGTAAGTGTTCTGAATCAGCTTGAGGTATATCTGAGCCACACAAATTCATAAAACAATTTAATGGCAGAAAAAGGTTAGATTTTTGCAACCCTGATATGGTATCCCAACCATGTGTCTTCCACATGAAATTGTAAAAATAAAGGTAATGGTTTCCCTGTCCAGTCATGTCTGACTCTAGAGCATGGTGCTCATCTCTATTTCTTGGCTGAGGGAGCCAGCATTGTCCAAAGACAATTTCCATGGTCATGTGGTCAGCATGGCTATATGCCGAGGCGCATGGAATGCTGTTACCTCCCCACCAAAGTGGTGCCTATCTATCTACTTGCATTTGCATGCTTTAGAACTGCTAGGTGGGCAGGAGCTGGGACAAGTAACAGGAGCTCACCCCGTTGTACAGAGCTCGGGTTTTAAACCTGGGCTGTCAGTTTCCATCTGACAAGCTCAGCATCTTTAACTGCTGAGCCATCATGCCCCCCGGTGAAATCATACCAACATAAAATTGTTTCACACTCAGCTCCTGGAAATCCTATAATTACTAAACTGCACTTCTTCATCTTCTGTTTCAAATATATGGTTGATTGATTTCATTGTTATCTACCGCATAATATTCCAATGTAAAATGTGTGTTTTCATTGCTTGAAGCTGGTGTTTATCAAAAATTTGTCTTCACAACACTCTATTAACATACAATATATCCTGCATCACTGCATTTATTCAATCAAAATATTATTGTAATTCAGGTTGCTCATTTCTTCAACATTAGCACTTCAACCACATAGCAGGGCACGATGTAATTCCCTGATTTAACGCTTTTTGCAATTTGCCATAGAATTCCTTAATTTTTTCTATCATTGTCTGTAGTAAGTGCATAACTTTTATAATGTAGATATTACTGGATTTCCACTGATTCTAATGATTATGATCTTATCATTTATTGTGCTATACCCAAACACATACTTTACAATGTCCTTTTTGAGTATGATAGCCACTCCATTCCTTTATATGATTACATGGATTGAATGTAATCATCTGATTGAAGTGACAGATTCCGGCCACTTAACTTCATTTCTTCCTAAAACATTTATTTTAGTATGCTTCACTTCACTTCAAAAATCTCAGGTTTTCATCAGTCTTTGCTTCTCATCTTATGTATTCCAACTGTTTCTTCCTGTGAAGTATACCAGAGAAAGAAGCAGTATTTCTTTTTAAAGTGCCTTGGATAAATTGAATCTGCTGAATGATATGTCTCTGAGGAATTCTTCTTTCCATACTGGTATCATCAGTGACCAGAATGTTATCAGTTTATCATGTGATTCCCTCCAGATCGTCTCATGAAAAGCAAATGTTCTACCCCAAAAATTAGCGGGATGTTTTTCAACCAAGGTATTGTATCATCCAGCACCAAAATTGTCAAGTGCGAAAGATCGGGTCCACATGCTTGTTGATCAAGTCCAATTAAACTGATTTATGGCTAAAAAGCCTATGCGTAGGAATCTTCTCAACTAACGGTTAGCAGCTGCTTGGAGTTGGATAAGAGTCAATGGAATTCAAGGGAGGTTGGACTTAGTTTGCTTGTGGCTACATAGAGATTCTAGGCTGATCCCTCTTTTAACTCCGCTCCTAGGTTCTGCAACTTCTTCCTCTACATAAACATAATAATTCAGCCATAGCAAGGCTATATTTTGGCAACAATCAGTTGGGGTTTGCCCATATATTCTTCTAGCTTTGCTTTTATATTTTCCATTTGCCTTCATCCTTACAGTAGAGTACCCTTACCTTCTTCATTCCCTTTCAACCTCACTGGCAAAAGTGACCCTTCCAGGATCTTCAACTACTGCCAACATCACTGAAGCTACTGAACCATCCCACCATGTCAAGTTTGCAATCCCCTAAGCTAGGTTGAAGAAGACAGCTTTCTTCTACAGTACATTTTTTTAAAATGGTACCCTTCAAAAGTTTTGCTTTAAAAAAAACCCACTGATGGTGTTAATCTGTTTGTCTTCAATTACTCTTTCTTTCTTTAGCTGCTCCTCTTTCCCATGTCATAGATCTCACTTCCATATTGTGTTACATTATGACATGCATAAATGCCAATTATTAAGTTGTCCATTTTCTATCTTCCTTGTGTTTTCTGTGATCTCCACTAACTCTTTGATCATTTTAATCTTGCAACTCTAATAGTGCTGTGCATTGGAATACACAGAAGGAATTCAAATCGGTTACTAAAGTGTTTCTTTTTAATTATTTAAAGCAGATGTAGATGATATAACCCCAATGATTCATATGGCTGATCGGCTCCATTTTTTAATCTCCAGGGATTTCCCAAGTCACATTGTCAAATTTGAGTAACATGAAGATTTAGTTGCATATTTTTTTCTAAACAAACAAGCAAAGAAAAGAGATCCATTAAGCCTCTACAGGTATCACATAATATTTATCCTCAAAACTGCTTCTCAAATCTCAGAAATATGAAAAAGGGAAAATATTTCAGTCCCAGCTTTTTCCAGGGACATCACTTACATTTAACTTAGGGGTGGAGAGATCAGAGGTCAACACAATCTCAAACATTTAGCTCTGCTTTCTTTCCACCCAGCATACTAAAGTAGTGGCCTTATTCTACTAGTGGTAGGACCAACCCTGCAACTATGCAGATATGATGGAATAAATGTCTCCTGACAGTTCTAAATTGCTAACATATATTTTACCTGTTTCTTCTTCCTTTTGGTTCCTCTTCTGCTTCTGGTGTTTCTTCCTTCCTAATTCCATTTTGTTTTATTTTTCTTACCCCTAGAAAAAATAAATTTGACTCAGCAATTAAGTACCTTTTGTAAAAATATTAGTAAAAAATATACCATCAACATGGTGGAAAGAATGGCATATACTACTATTTCATTATGTGGGGTTTTCAGCAAAAAGTTTGCTCCTAAGTACTGTTTCAGGAACTATCCTTTTGTGTTAATCACTAAATTCCAATTTGTTAAGAATTAGATGCACTTCAATGGTTCTGAATAAACCTCCTTTAGATTTGTGCTGTGTACTTTTGCTGATACCTACAAAGAAATCAATCTTTATATCTTGTTCAGAATAGTTGTGGAAAGTGTATCTAATCAGTCTCTGTGATTTATGTATCACATGATAAACTGGAATAGACAGGGCACCAGAAGAAATCCAGACTTAAAAATACTGTCATTCACACAACCCTAAGCCTTTTAGAATAACTTATTCCACACTAAGTGTTGTGGTTAGTCAAAAACCCATGATGGATGCCCCTTGAAGGATTGGTCTTATACTATAAGCTTTTTTTAAAGATGAAATCAATTAAACAATAAATATGAGATATAGCTATTAAGAACAAGATATTGTTATTTTGAAAAAAGTACGGTTCAAAATTTGGATTGATATATTTTTCCTAAAGTAGGAAATAATTTACTATATATTAAAAAACTCTCAACAATGTATACTAAGTTATTTCTCCTGAAAAAGATCTAAGCATCCCTTCCCCATGATATTCATTTTCTCTGATTTGTGAAATATATTGGAACACTTCATCATCATCATCTTCTTTTTACTTACTTAATAAGTCATTTCTGCCGTTCTGGACAAAAGCAACAAAAACAACCATGCTGGGAATTGTTAGTAAAATTATGAAGAAAATGAATACTTTTATCTGAAAAATAGTGAAAACATTCCAAGGAACGGATGTTAAAATTACAATATAGGAAAAGACCCATGTACATTCTTTGTTAATAGTGTATAATATATGATTCCCTTTCAGTCTCACTAATCAAGCTAAACCTCCTTTTTGGCTTAAAGTGTTAGTGATGGAGGGAGTTAGGTACAGAAGAAACTCCAGTAACTAATGATTTTTTTAAAATGCTATGTTTAAAATAAGATGCCTCTTAATTTCATAAAAAACATTTTTCAAAAATTGAATTATTACCTAATCAAATTTTATATGCCTTGAAATTACTTAAATCACTTCAAATTAAACTCCACACAAGATACTGATAGTAGAAGTCCTCTACCAAAGTTAGTGAATCTGTTCTAGACTAGAGCAAACTATAAGATGCTGTGATGGTAAAATAAAATAAAAAATATTTTATTTTTTATTTACCATCACAGCATCTCATAGTTTATTGCTATACATCAATCACATTTTAACCACACTTTTCTGAGGTAAAACCAAAGGCTGGTTTGCAAGTGTCGATCATTATTTTCTGAATGTCACATCAAAGTATGACTTAAGCCTGTAAATAAGATCGCCAGAGGTATGGTGATATTGGCAGCATTTCCAAATTATTGCTTTTCAGTGGAAATGACATTCAGCTACAAATTCTAAGCCGTCAGGAGTAACATTACCAACCCTAAGCATTTCCTTTTATTACTGTAGTCAACGGCTATATAAATATAAAGCTTATATTGCTACTGAATTGTTAATTATAAACCCAGGCACGCCAGGGCATATATAATTCCTGCACAAATTAGTGCCAGCAGCAGTTGGACACCTGAGTTGCTAGCCATTCCCATTATACTTTGCAAGTTAACATAATTACTTTCATCCCCCCCCCCCACAGAAATTAAAAGAGAGCACTTTATGATCTCACCTTTTTTCTCTCCATGGAGGTGCTCATCTGCAGCCCTGAGGCTTCTGGGCTCAGAAGTTCTTCTGAAACAGCCAACTGAAGTGCTTTTCAAGACTCTGGGTTTTAGTAGAAATTTGTTCTCTGCATGAATGCACATTCGAAAACCCTGCTGATGACCCAAATTTATTTTGACCTATGCTAAATAAATAAATAACCCAAATGTGCTTCACTGATAAAATGCAGCACTTTCTCAAAACTTTACACCTCATTTCCTGTCCTCATGTCATTCCAACTTGATCCGGTTCAAAAATTCTGAAATTATGTAAAATGTCAGGTATGGATCAATACTGATTCTCCAGCTATCTAATTCACCAATTATCTTTTCTTTTCTTTTCTTTTCTTTTCTTTTCTTTTCTTTTCTTTTCTTTTCTTTTCTTTTCTTTTCTTTTCTTTTCTTTTCTTTTCTTTCATCAGAGTCTCTTTAACATTAAAGGACTCGTGGTAATTGTACCCATGAAGATTATCTTCATTCTATTTTATGCCACTTTTATTTTCTTGGGGTTAAAGCATGCATTTGGAAAGATACAAAGAGCACTATAGTAGACGTGGCGCATAATATTTATTCTGTTTACTAGTATTTTGAACAAATGGGAAATTATCACAAAGAGATAGCTTTCTCTGCAGGAAAAATAGCTGTTCTCCCCCCCCTCTTGTATATAATATACATGCTAATATAATCATTTTTATATGTGGCTTACAAAAATCCTATCTTGACATACCTGATATCCAATACTAAAATGTCTCATTTGCAATGGCCTTCAGAGACCACAGTCCACTATATAGAGAGCAACACCTCAGAATATATACACTTAGTAAATATATATTGTTGAGTTGTATACCTTAAAAATTCACAGGACACTTTAAGTGAGGTTTGTACAGATATGAATTACCCAGGTTATTCAGAGTGAAAAAAGGAACTTCCTAGGACTGGTGTTTATGTTCCAAATATAGTCTGCTTTCCCCCATCACTCATGAGCCGCGGTGGCGCAGTGGTTAGAGTGCAGTATTGCAGGCTACATCTGCTGACTGCCAGCTGCCTGCAATTTGGCAGTTCAAATCTCACCGGCTCAAGGTTGACTCAGCCTTCCATCCTTCCGAGGTGGGTAAAATGAGGACCCAGATTGTTGGGGGCAATATGCTGACTCTAAACTTCTTAGAGAGGACTGTAAAGTACTGTAAAGCAGTATATAAGTCTAAGTGCTTATTGCTATTGCTACTCTACACACATATGTATCAGGGGTGAGTTCTAACTTACCTCGCTGCCAGTTCGCTTCCTCCCGCGCCGCGTGGCCGCGCCTCATGCGCAGTGCAAAAAAATAATTTTTTTTTAAAAAAGCCAAAAACAAGATGGCGACGCATGCGCAGTGCCGGAAACTTGGATTCTGCGCATGCGCAGAAGAAAAAAAAATGCAAAATAATAATAATAAAAAAAAGATGGCGGTGTCCACGGACCGGCACCGACCGAACCAGATCCGTGATGTCATCATGACGTCACCAGCGGTTCGCTACCGGTTCGAGCGAACCGGTCCAAAACAGGAGGAACCCACCTCTGATATGTATTAACCATACATTGAATATTTGTTTAGGCATTTAGTCTAATGTCCACTCAACTGACAGAATTCGACAATATGTATTTATTGCTTAAAATGGCATTCAAACCAAAAAATTACTTAAGGGCAAATAAGAACAAGTCATAGTAAAAAAAAACAAAATCAGCATGGATTCAGCAAAAGTAATTCCAGTCTTACCAAACCTCTACATTTTTTTAATCTTGACTTAGGGGTAAGCAGTGGGCTGACTGAGTTTGCAGATGATTACTTAGGATGATGAAAACGAAGATTAATTGTGAAAATTAATCCCATTTCATAAACTAAGGCCTTTAAAGTCACACAGTTAATGATGCCAGTCATCCATGGAGGAGATGTTATCAATAATTTCTCATACCTAGAAAAGATCTTGATAACTATTGGAATTCAAAATCAACAGAAAGAACCCAGGATCCTCTTACCTTTAACATGAGTGGTGTTATAACTTTCTTCGGTTAACGTTTAATGGGACTTAAATATTTGGGAATCTTCTTTCCAGTATTCAAAGGGCTACAACGGTATTATTTTTCCTACCAGGCCTCTTATGTTTTCACCAGGAATCTAATTTTGCAAATTATCTAATTTAGAAGTGCATCTCTCCCAATAGATTTGCATTAGAAGCAGAGAAGGGTAAGAAAGAAAAATCGACAGACATAATTACTAAACAATCCTGAGCCATGTCTTTTTTTAGCAATAAGATTTCACCAATGAAGGCTGATTTCTCTTTCTCTGCTAATGACCCAATTTAGTTTGAAACTGTGTTTTTGCTTTTAATAACCAAGTCAGTTTTCTCTGCTCCTTGTGCTTTAATTGACAAACATTGATTCGAAAAGCACAAACTCTTGCCGTTCTTTGTCAGTGGAGAGTTGCAGACTGGTGAACGGTCCTGAAACAGAGATTCACAGCAACATGACATAGATTTTTTTTTCCTTTCAAAACTGAAAACCTACTTATACTTCAGAAGGCAGGTATCAATATGATTTTTGTTCATTCTTCCAACATGGTAATAATGTTCTTCTTTATACTTCAAAGGTGGAGAATTGAGGCTGGGGAATAAAATACTTATCTGGGATTTTAATATTGGAGTCATTCTAGATAAGAGAGATTTGATTTTTATGTGGTGTTCTAGCCTCAGTACCTCTCACCCCAGGGAGGGATAAATTATCAATTGACTCCTTGTAAAATTTGGAAAAGATAAAAAGTAAGAAAAAAATGGGAGGGTTATTACAGACAAGACTGTTCTCCCCTATTTTTGGTGAAATCTAGTTCTTTGTCATCAGAGCTGCTATGGTCAACTGAATTCAGAGAGGACAATTCCCCTTTCCTTTGCTGAAGTTTGCAGTCCCTAGAATGCCTAATTGAAGATCTGCCCGAAAGGTTTTAGGGCATCCATCCCTATTGCTGAAAGGACCACATGAAGGTTCTTCTGCTTGTCAGCTTACAGGGCTTCAAAAATGTGAAAAGACATGGGAAAAACCAACCAAATGCATATTAAGCATATCGCTCATCAGATGACAAGCCCTTGGGTGGAAGGCCAGTCATCATAATCATTGCTTGCTTCTGGCCATTGTTTTGGAACAGTCATCCATCCTCATTCCATCCAGCAGCCACGTTATTCATTAGCAGACCTTCTCTTTTGAGAATATGGTAGGGAGATTTAAATAATAGAATAACAGAGTTGGAAGGTATTCTAATCCAACCCCCTGCTTAAGCAGGAGACCTTATACCATTTCAGACAAATGGTTGTCCAATCTCTTCTTTAAAACCTTCAGTGTTGGAGCACCCACCCACCCACACACACACTCAACTTCTGGAAGCAAGTTGTTCCTCTGATTAATTGTTCTAATTTTCAGGAAATTTCTCCTGAGTTCTAGGTTGGTTCTCTCTTTGATTAGTTTCCATCCAATGCTTCTTATCCTGCCTTCAGGTATTCTGGAAAATAGGTTGACCCCTCCTTCTTTGTTGCAGCCCCTTAGATAGTGGAACACTGCTATCATATCACCCCTAGTCCAGGGGTGGGTTCTAACTTACCTCGCTGCCAGTTCGCTTCCTCCCGTGCCGCGTGGCTGAGCCTCGTGGGCACGTGCGAGCCTCGTGGGCGCATGCGCAGTGCAAAAAAATTCAAAAAGTTCAAACAAAACACAAAACACCAAAAACAAGATGGTGACGCATGCGCAGTGCTGGAAACTCGGCTTCTGTGCATGCGCAGAAGAATTTTTTTTAAAAAAAAAATTCAAAAAAAATAATAAAAAAAAAGATGGCGGCGTTCATGGACCGGCACTGACCGAACCGGACATCGTGATGTCACCAGCGATGTCATCATGACATCATCGTGACGTCACCAGCAGGTCGCTACCGGTTTGGGAGAACTGGTCCGAACCAGGAGGAACCCACCTCTGCCCTAGTCCTTCTTTTCTTTAAAATAGATATACCCAATTCCTGCAACCGTTCTTCATATGTTATCTTGAAAATCTAAACTAGGTGATACTTGGATGGTGTGAGACGGCTGAAGCTGCCATACCCAAAGATAAAGCAGGCCCATAAGCAGTGTGGATACTTGATTGTTTTCTTGCAAACGTTTCATTACTCAAACTAGGTAACATCATCAATGCTAGTGGATAAAACCAGGAATCTTGTCTAAAAGATCCTTTCTGGAGATAAATATGAAGGAACTAAATTGCCAGGGAAACAAAGAAGAAATGTCAGGTGAACCAAACAAAAGAAATTGAGCAATGGAAAGCCCCCCCCCACAATCCCATCAACAACTACCAGACTTGTAAAGCAACAAGGCAAGAGTAGCTGCCAGACTTGAAAATCAACAAAGCAAAGCAAGCAAGGACTCTGAGGGATAAAAGGGGTCCTGAAGTCCACCCACTCTTTGAATCATCTTTGGATCCAGACTTGGTGACATCCATCCTTCTGGCTAGCGTACATGCATATGAGAAAGAGCAAATATGCATTGCAATTATTAAAGTTTTGTTGTTATTTTAATTTCACTGGGTCTCTGTGTATTCTAAAGCACGGGTCCCCAACCCCGGGCTGCAGCCTATTTGGAACTGGGCCGCGCAAGCAGTGTGCGAGTATGCATGCGCAGCTTCAGTTGAGTGAGCGGCGAGAACTCACACTGACATGTGCAACTCCATTTGCGCGAGTGGCAGGGGCTCACGCTCATGCAAATGAAGTTGCCCACACTCATGCCTGCCACTCGCACAGAACCATCCCCTCTCCCCCCACCGCCAGTCCGCCAAGCCGGAAAGGTTGGGGACTGCTGTTCTAAAGAACCTCAGTGTTTGGTTGAACGTAATTTGAGTTTGGCTATTGACCAGGGCTGTAGATGTGTGAGTGAGTGACCTAAGCCAAATTTGAGACTGCATGTAAGAATGAAAGACTGTTAGGAAATCCCAGGGTGGTAGCCTAGTTTTAGAGATTGGGGGGGGGAAGGAAATCCTGGAAAACAACCAGGACCAACAGCCTGGACATGACATTACCAGGCGTTGACCTTACTCAGAGGAGACCCACTTTTGTTCATTCCTGGACACTGCTTGAAGTTCAGCTCCCTTCTCTTCTGGGCAACCTTCAACTTCTCTAAAGGCCCAATATAAAAGGGTGAGGGGTGGCGGTACAAGAAAGGGGGTGGGTGGGCAGGTCTGTCCAGGGAAGATTAGATGGCTGGAAGATCTGCCTGGAAGGGGGAGGCAGCATTCAGTTCAGAGACACAAAGCAGGTTTCCAGCAGCTGGTTTGGCAGCTCAGAGGTCTCAGCTGTTTCTTGTAACACTTCGAGCTTTTTATAAGATGTACTGGACTCCTTCGTGTTTAATTTTATTTATTTATGTCATAGATTTCTCTCTTGCTTCCAAGGGGCTCAAAGGTCAGTATTTGGTCTTTTGTCCTCTATCCTCACAACTCTGCGTGGCTCATACGGTATTTAGCCGGTGACATTACAGCAGAATCTGTTCCTCATTCTAAACGCATTCAGTGTCAGTGCCAGGTTCTTGTCTGGCTTTTTCTATACTTTTGTATAGTTTTTCTTTTTCAGTGAAAGAGCTATTGGAAAACTGCGTTTCATGTCATTTGCAATTTTTCCTTATATATGTACTTTTACATGCACTGCTATTCCTGATAAATGGAGTTTTGTTCACAGTTCTCCCCAAGGACTGTAGTTTTATACCAGTACTTCTAAGAGTATATAATTCTTTTTTTTTTTTAAGGGAAAGCAATCCGATATATTTTGTTTGGAAGCAGCTTTTCCAAATTTGCACGCTCTGTGCAGATTACTTTCCATTGTATATACAGTACTTGGCAAAAACCTTTGAACAGAGAAGAAATAATGATACTCTTTGGAGTGGCTCCCATTTCACTTTCCCTGCATCTGAGGCAGCTTTCTTTTATGTCCACTTCTAGCCCGCTGTGGCAATGCTGGGGATGGAAAGTCCTGCCAGGTTGGTGGTGTTAGATAGTGGGTAGAGATGACAGGAGACAGACTTCCAAAGCAGCTCTTTATTTCAGCTCTTGTGTAAGCAACCAGCAAAGAGCAGTCTGACAGCTTGCCCTTTTATAGGGAGCTGTCAGACAGACCAGACAATAGCGTTCGAGCTTTTTCCCGCTCAAACGCTGGACCTGGTTGGAACCATGCAACACAGTGTGGTGTTAGATAGTGGGTAGAGATGACAGGAGACAGACTTCCAAAGCAGCTCTTTATTTCAGCTCTTCTGTAAGCAACCAGCAAAGAGCAGTCTGACAGCTTGCCCTTTTATAGGGAGCTGTCAGACAGACCAGCCAATAGCGTTTGAGCTTTTTCCCGCTCAAACGCTGGACCTGGTTGGAACCATGCAACACAGTTGAAACAGTTAGAACATAACACCCCTCCCCTCCTGGATGGAGCTGTCCAGCATACGTAATCACGCAGGTAGGCGGGGCGTTTTGAAGCCCTACTAGACCTGCGCAATTCAGATGGCGGTGAGGCAGCGGACTGTGCGGCCAGG
>QLTV01001698.1:5990350-6018334 GCA_003457575.1 Thermophis baileyi
TGACTGCCTGGCTGGTTGAAAGTGCTGAAGAAGCTAGTCACAGTTCTCCTGGCCCAAGCCCTCGTCGCCACTGTTAGATAGTGGGTAGAGATGACAGGAGACAGACTTCCAAAGCAGCTCTTTATTTCAGCTCTTGTGTAAGCAACCAGCAAAGAGCAGGCAGGCAGATGTCTGCCTGGCTGGTTGAAAGTGCTGAAGAAGCTAGTCACAGTTCTCCTGGCCCAAGCCCTCGTCGCCACTGTTAGATAGTGGGTAGAGATGACAGGAGACAGACTTCCAAAGCAGCTCTTTATTTCAGCTCTTGTGTAAGCAACCAGCAAAGAGCAGTCTGACAGCTTGCCCTTTTATAGGGAGCTGTCAGACAGACCAGCCAATAGCGTTTGAGCTTTTTCCCGCTCAAACGCTGGACCTGGTTGGAACCATGCAACACAGTTGAAACAGTTAGAACATAACAGGTGGGTTGGCTGAGGTTTGCTTGGTGTTAATGGTAGACTGCTGGGATCAGTGCAAAAGGGCCATTTTAAAAGAAAAACCTCAGATAGTCAGGGACGTCTTGAGGGATGGGTAAAAGGTCTTAGGAAGGAAGGAAGGAAGGAAGGAAGGAAGGAAGGAAGGAGGGAGGGAGGGAGGGAGGGAGGGAGGGAGGAGGAGGAGGAGGAAGGATATTCAACTGGGACATTAAGCAAAGAAGCACTCTTTAAGACCTGCCTAGCACATCAAAATCCATAGTGTGCTGTTGGAATAGAATTATTCAGCTGTTCAACTAGAACTAAGGATAAATTATAGTTAGAACAATCAATCACTGGAACAGCTTGCCTTCAGAAGTTGTGGATGCTCCATCACTGGAGATTTTAAAGAAGAGATTGGACAACCATTTCTCTGGAATGTTATAGGGTCTCCTATTTGAACAGGGAGTTGGACTAGAAGACCGCCAAGGTCCCTTCCAACTCTATTATTCTGTTCTGTTCTGTCCTGTTCTGAATATGTGTATTGGTCCTCATGGGAACCTGTCATTTTCATATCCTGTTTCTTTTCATTTTTGGGAGGACCAGCTTGGTTATAGCATCACACACTTGATTGTTTTGGACACATTTTTCTCACAAGTTCATAAAGTATTATTTCACATCCAGGGAGGTATGCTGAAATGAGTAAGTGAGAGAGGTTCATTTGTACCAGCCATCACAGAAGGAATGAGGTGAGGGTTTGTTTGTTTTTGTGTCAAAAGTTAGAAAGGGTGGCATTCCAGTGAACAGGAGCTAGCTTGATTGCAGAACTCTCCCCTTACTCTGTCCGACTTGTATTGGAGTTGGCAAATTACTCTAGCCTTTGTAAACCTCAATTTAAGCACACACAAGGTAGTCCTTGACTTACCACCATTGATTTAGTGACCATTCGAAGTTACAATGGCACTGAGAAAAGTGACTTAAGACTATTTTTCACACAACCGTTACAGCATCCCCGTGGTCACATGATCAAAATTCGGACCCCTGGCAACTGGGTCATATTTATGACGGTTGCAGTGTCCTGGGATGATGTCATCCCCTTTTGCAACCTTCTGACGAGCAAAGTCAACGGGGAATCTGGATTCGTTTCATAATCATGTTATTAACTTAACAACTGTGGCAAGAAAGGTCAGAAAATGAGGCAAAACTCACTTAACGACTCTCCCAGCAACATACATTTTGGGCACAATTGTGGTTGTATGTCAAGGACTACCTGTATATCAAGATAAAATCCAAACCAATGAAGGAAAAAACAAATACAAAGACAGTACTTTTCTTGTGTTGCTAATCCAAAACAAAACTGGGCTGTTGTTTAAAAATCCACTTTGAATCTCATCTGGAAAGGAATTTAATTCCCAAAATACCTCCCCAAATTTTCACTGCCTTCGGGTTATAAGTTCTGCATAGTGAGATATTTTAAAAAGAGAGAAAAAAATTATTCATCATTAAATCTTAGTCGTGCCCACTTCAATGTGTAATGAGTATGCAAAACCAATATCTAGGATTTTTATCCAGATGGGGCTCCCCAAACTATTTTGTCGTTTATCTACTTCAAGTGTAGCAGTTCACTCAAGTTTATTTTCTGAAAATTAATTGGGGAAAGGCCAAGGCTCCAGCTCTGAGTGTATCTCACCTCAAAGAGAAGCTTCCAAGATGTAGGCAGTCATTCTAGGAATGGACAAATCGGCCACATACAATTGCACAATTTCTTGTTTCTTCAGGCCTCACTTCCCTTCTTCCCATTACATGTTAGTAATGCTCTATTTAAAGCTGAATTCCATTGCTACCACACACAATTTCCCTAATCTTCAACTTTTGTGATTTATTTTCCATGCTGCCCTGCAGTTTTCTTGCTTATTTGTGCCATGTCCACAGTTTTGTGAAAATTGTTTAGAGTTGTGGGGGGCGGGGTGGTCTTGATTCCCCTCACTGGGTATGTGTGTGAAATTTCCTTGGCATTGCAAGAAAGCAACAGGACCACAGTATAACGAATCCTTTTTATCTTTTAAAACCCTTGACCTCCCACCTCTCTACTCAGTTGGGATCTGGTTCCTGCCTTTTTACTGTTGGACTGCAGCTCTCTGCCTATCCTACAAAGCCAGGGACAGTCCTTGAGTGACAGAAATTGTGCACTGCTGTGTGAGACGTCCGTCGGCCTCTGGATTTCAGATGCCATTTTTAAGGATGGAGCATCAAGAACATTCAAAGCATTTCAGTTTCTGGACAGTCCATTGGTGCTAGTCTAATCTTGGATTTCATCCTGGGCTTACGTTTCTTTCTCTTTGCCGTTTCTGCTCGGTGCAGCTTTGCGTTCCGCTGCATATTAAGGAGCATCTTGAGCAAAAACAGGGCTCAGACAGAAGAGCCAACAGGCAGAACAATTATCACAACGGTGGGTAGAGTGGTGAAGAGTGGATTAGGCACGGATAATAGAAATACGCACCCCATTTATAAATGGAAGCTTCAGCCACCTTTTTTATTGCCTATTTCAGTTCAAATTAAAGTGTGCCCTTGGCAATGGATATGCTTCCTCGCTCTCAGAGCCTTTCATCTGTTCGGCATGATTTTTAATGCCACTCACTTGGCCTCAAAGATTCCTCCCAAGCTACACTGCAATTTATATTTCGAGATACATTTTTTTTCCATTTTTCCTGCAAAGTTGCTTTGCTTTTCCAGTTTTCATTCTGATGAAAGCCCCCATCCAGATTTTTTTTAAAGAATTGATTAGTCCCTTATTTTATATTTAGAAACTAGGGGAGGTCTTCTTTACATTTAGCTTTGGTCAATGTTCGTGGCCCATTCATCTTTTTATGAGAGGAAGAAAATATGTTGACAGGGCATTTATAATAGTTCACAGAACGTTCTTCTCCTCATGCTGACTCTATGTGTGAATCAGCCATTAAATATTATAGGGGGGGAAATGTAGTACCTCCAACGGTGTCTGCATACCAGCAGAACAAACTTATTTAATTGCTCCCTTCCCCACAAATAAAAAACACACAAATTAATGAGGGACCCTCCAGAGGATAGGAAAGCACATCTTATCATATAAGAACAAATCATTGTGTGTTACTCTAAATGTCACCCTCAAAGTGCAGGGGGAAAGATGGAGAAGGGAAATCATTGGGAGCTGCCTAACTCCCCACTATTTATGTGGCCCCCAAGGCACATTCTCCATAAGACATTGCCACACTTGCTATGGCAATTTTGGTATATAAAATATAGAACTTGGGGCAGCCAAAAGGAAGGCACTCAAGAAAGTCAACATGGGAACTCCGACTGCTGACAGCCATTCTCAGCAGATATTGGAAATCACAAAAAACACTCCCCTATGGGAGAAAGAATGGCAGAACCTGGGAGTGGAGTGAAAAGAGGAATCACCTTAGAATCCTTACATTGCCACAACCGAATTAAGTCTCTGGAGTGCCAATGACCCTTAGCTAACTCTAAGGTGCTGACCACTGGTTGAGAAGATTCCTATGCATAGGCTATAACAATAAATCAGTTTAATTGAACTTTCACATTGAACCTGGTTTTGGGGGGGCCTGACACCCCACCACCATATTAAATGGAGGCTGTATCATATCTATAGGTGGTACATGATTCATGTATTTGCACAAGAGTTTGGAAACAGAGGACTCAGTTGCATGTATGGTCACCGACATTGTTGTGTGGTCTTCAAGACTCACTGATCATAGTTGCTGCAAGTTAGTGGCAGATTTTCCTGAGATTTGGAGATGAAAAAGAACAATCACAAACTGTAATGAAAGCCTTTGCTTAGGTGCAATAGTTAAAAAAAAATCAAACAAAAAAACTTGCTTAATCACTTTCCTCCCCCCTTCCCCCCAAAAAATCTGGTGCCATCATTTTGCATTCTTCCCTTACCTATTGAGTAACCCCAAATATGTCAAGTGCAGTCTCCATCAAACAGCTGGTGTAATGAACACACTTGATTGATGTAAAATGACTTGCAAGAAAGAAATATTTGCTGGCTTGGATTCAGGATTGTCTTATGCAAGCAGAAAAGCAGAGCCAGAGAGTCTCTTTCGTTCTGCCTCAGCTTCTTCTGCCCTGTCTGATGCCACTCAAGAAGGTGGGTTTTGAAGAGGCGAAGGAATTGGATGGAAAATGTTGAGAGAGGTCCTAGCTGCGTGGGGTGCAATTCGATAAGAGGACAGGAAACATAATTTACATCAGGATTCTCTGTCTTGATCTTTAGAAAATGATCCATCTCGTATCATTTGAAGAAGGCAATCATGTCTCAAATTTAATGTAAATCATTATTTTGTTTAATGTTGATTAATAGTTGACTAACATTGGGAACTGCACAATGGCATTCCTCCTCTCTTTTTCTCTCTCCAGCTAAATGTGAATCAGATTTTGTAGAAGGGCTTTCACTGTGCTATACACAATGAGGTTCAGAGCAGGGGTATCCAACCTTGGCAACTTTAGGACTTCAACTCCTAGAATTCTGAGAATTGAAGTCCACAAGTTTTAAAGTTGCCAAGGTTGGATGCCCCTGGTTTAGAGGGAAGAAAAGATCAGTTTTAGGAGACAGTCTCAGCTCTTTGACGGCCAATAAAATACTATTGACAGCTGCACCTCAGCTTTTGGGAATTCTCTGAGAAATCCCAGTAGCCACACTGCCTTTTGCAACTATCCCAATAAACACATGAAGGCATCTGACACCATGTTTTTGAAGAACCAACATGTATGGGGTAGGAAGAGATTTCAATTTTGCCTGATTCAGTTTGTCCAAGGAGAACATTAAAACCTAAGATGTATTAGGTTTATGATGGTATGGATGGCAGTATAGGACAGAAAGACTTGTCATGTTGGGAGTTAAACTACTGTGTCCATCATTCGTCTTCTTTGACTGGCATTCTTTCTGGAGCATCAAATCTTCTTAGACAAAATGTTTTCTGAAAAGCATCTTCTTACTTGAAATTCTCTTCCCCTTGCTTTTTTTCCAAAGTCTACTGGTAAATCAAGTGACCTCTAACTTTCAACTGAGGACCCAGCTTTGCCCCATTATTGACAGCTTGGCTCTCAGACAGTGTGTGTAGGCTCAAAAGTTACTGGCGCTTAGCTTTCATCTAAAAACCTTGTTTCCCTTTAACTGAGATGACAATCTTTCTCCTCTCTCAGAGCTCTGAAGTCCCTTGACCACTTTGTTTTGTTTCCATTTATGATTTTTATTGCGGGAGTGGTCTCCACACTATTCGTGGACTCTCAGTTTAAATTCCGGAAATCAATTGTCTCTGCAAACTCATGAGTGGTGCATTTTCTTTTGAAAAGTCTTGCTATTTGGATCTTATACTTACCTCTCCTTCTCCTTCTCCTTCTCCTTCTCCTTCTCCTTCTCCTTCTCCTTGTCCTTGTCCTTCTCCTTCTCCTTCTCTCTCCCTCCCTCCCTCCCCCGCTCTCTCTCTCTCTCTCACACACACACTTTTGCAGGGATTCTGTGCTTCACCCACCCAGCACTTTTGTTTTCTTTAATTATGACAGGAGATGAAGCCATGTGAATCACCTTTTCTTTTCCACTTCAACAAATTTGTTAATCACATCTGCCTCCTGTTCAGCTCATCTTTCCATTGTGCAGCCAAATAACAGAATTTGCCCTTTAAGAAATTTACCTTTTTCTTTATGCTAGGAGCTTCTGTGGGAGGATATTTATTCAAAGTTTGTTTCTCAAATAAAGGAACTGAGGACACTGTCTAGCATATAATGTTATCTCTGGGGAAATTAACTGGAACATGTATTCAGGTGTCTGCAGGCATCCTTTGGGGTTTACTGTAGATCTGGTATCTATCCATGCCTACTTTTCTGCTCTTTGGCTAATATGCTGTGGCTATGATCCAAGAGCACATTTGGAGACTCTGGATTTCTATATATCCAGAAGAGTAGACCATTTTATAATTTATTGGCAACAATAATTCTGCCATTTTGAAATGTTGGATCTCTCTTGGATGGAGAAACACTGGGAAATCTCAAGGCAAATGGCAAATCACTTCATTTTGCTAGGAAAACTATGTACCTACATGTATCTATAAGTTGATCTTGAGTCCAATTAGTAGTTGATCTTGATTCCAAGGAAATTTTACAGACCTACAGGAGTGTTTGCCCAGGCTGTTGAGTTCTCTGTAGGCATTGTGCTGTTTCGATTAGAAAAAAAAATAACAAAAGCCCACCTCCTTCAAATTCTCTAGTATATAATTATTAGTTCTTCTTGGCTAATTATCTGAAAAAGCACATTATTCTCTTCCTTTCCTTGGTCTTTTTTGACAGACTAACGTCTGAGTTGAAAGAGGTACAATGATAATAAAAATGCTGACGACACATTTTATTGTTAGGGTTCCTTTGAAATGGATAACATTTCTTCCTTGAAGGAGTATTACTGCCATACCTCTGAGTTCTCCCCTTTTCATTCAATAGCACTGACTGAACCATAAAATCTCCCTTTCCAGTAATGAAAGTGTGCCATAACCATTTGCTCTAATGAGCCTCGGTGGCGCATCGTTAGAATGCAGTAGTACTGCAGGCTATTTCTGCTGACTGCCGGCTGCCAGCAGTTCGATCCTGACCGGCTCAAGTTTGACTCAGCCTTCCATCCTTCCGAGGTTGAGTAAAATGAGGACCCAGATTATTGGGGGCAATATGCTGACTCTGTAAACTGCTTAGAGAGGGCTGTAAAGCACCATGATGCGGTATATAAGTCTAAGTGCTATTGCTATTGCTCTCCTGCAGTTATCTCTCTACATAGAGAGGCATCAACCCATTTACCATTCATCCTCCACACCAGTCCCACATTCTGGTCTCTACTCTTTCCTGATTAACTTTCTTCAGACTGAAACAAATCTATTGGATAATAAAGTACTTTATTGTAGTCCATCACTGACACAACATTGGCAGTGCAATGTTCCATCAGTCATGAATTGCAAACATGAATACATCATCAACCTCAATAACTTTAAGAGGTATGGACTTCAACTTCCGGAATTGTCCAGCTCAGTCCATACCTCTTAAAAATTGCTGAGGTTGAGAAACACTGATTTAGACACTTAGCAATTGTATGATTGAATGGCCCTATCTGAAAAGACTGGCTACAGCCTTGAGGGGCCCATCCCTGCTTCCTCTGAAAACAGCTAAAAAACTCTTGTCCGAGAACTGGGAAGGGATAATCAGGAAACCTTCTCACAGGTTGCTTAAAAAGTTTCTCTTGAAGACAGTCCCTTTTGTTAAGTGGAACAGTAGTTAAAGAAACTCTAGAACATCCCTTCCTTCTGAGACTGCAATGTTGTCATCTTCTGGTGGTCTCCTATTTATATGCTCCATCTGGTTTCGGGCACATCTGCTCTTGGTGTGAATGATTGAAAGCAGCCTATCCTGTTCCATTATTTCTCTCTTTAGCTCTAAGTGCATGATTTCAAAAACGTTGGCTTCGATTAGGACCAACGGATACTGCTGTGAAATGGCGGTGCTCTTCTGCAGGAGCAGGCTAGCTATGATGCTGCCTTGTTGAACACCAGCTGATTCCTACAGGCTTGACCTTGTCGAGAACTTGGTGAAGTGCTTTTGTTTCCAGCCTTGCTGACTGAGACCCTTGAACTGTAGATGCCAAAGGTGGAATCATGGACGTTCTCTACACAACGTACACACGGTAAGCTCTGCTTATTGTTTGGCTACAGCTTTCCCTGCTAAGCAGTAGGCAGACACTTACCAAGAACAATTCAACTTCTTTTCACGATGATGTTCCCGCATGCTTGACAAGCCATCCTGTGCCCACTGCAATTTTGCGAAGTTAATTGTACGATAACAGTATAATTTAGGATCTGTTAGGATTTGTACTTTACGCTGTTGTTTGCCTTCAGCAGGATTTGGGTCTGTATTTTGTCATGAAAGATTAATCAGTTCCTCTAGAACAGGAATCGAATTGCCCTTATACAACAATCCTCCTTCTGTTCCCTCATCCATTGCTACAAGGAGCTGCGCTGAAGTGAACAATCAATGATGCAAGCCCTTCCAAATCAAATGGCAGTGTAATCCTTGGGGCCAGATTGGTTTTTTTTTTCCCCCTTCAAAAGTTGCAAACCTTGCTCTGTGTGCTAAATGCAGAATCCACTTATAGCATCATTACATGGCCAGCGGACTGTTGTGATTAAGAATCAATTGGTCACTCAAAATTTCTCGTACCAGGCATTTTCCCTTGATTGCTACCCAGCACTCTCTATTCAGGAGGCTGCAGACTTGAACCCTCCCTCAGCTGCCATTATCTAGACTTTAGCTCTGGCAAGTAACAGTTTTATTCCAGGAGGGTGATTTAATCATTCATGCAAACAATTGCCCTCGTGCAGACTGAATTTTAATAGTCTCCTCTAATAATCAAGTAACAGATTCCACAGATATGTTGTAGGCAGGCAACTCTGGGCATGGTGTAATAAAAGTTGAAGTCAGAAAACTGTGGCCTGCCTGCCTGCCTGCCTGCCTTCCTTCCTTCCTTCCTTCCTTCCTTCCTTCCTTCCTTCCTTCCTTCCTTCCTTCCTTCCTTCCTTCCTTCTTTTCTCTCTCTCTAAATTTGGCAGCATTCTAACACTTTTACACACTAGTGAAGAATACAGTCCTCAACTTATGACCATAATTGAGCCCAAAGTTTATGTTGCTAAGTGAGAAAGTGTTTTGTATATTCTTTTACCACCATTTACCTCAACAATTTTCCTATCTGCCAAATATCCAGAAAATCCCCAAAATCAATTCATACTTTTTAGATATTTGGCAAATCAGTTGGCAAATTAAAAAGAAAAAGAAATGCATCAAATGTGTATTGGAGAGAAAATATAAAAAATATATACAAGGATGCTTGTTAGAGAAAAAAACATTTGTTCGTTAATTTGACTTAATCATTTATAAAGTTGGATGCAACCCCAATCACAAGAAGAAAATGCTTTTCAAAAAGGCTAAGAGGATGGCCTACAAAAATTGGATGATTCCCCCCTCCCCAATTTCTAAACAGTGCTGCAGGATAGATGTGGTCAGGGTGTGTGTGAGAAGTTTGCAGAAAGAGAACTGGATTGAATTGCTCTTTCCTTTCAGCATGTTTTCCCAGCTGAGGCCAAGCTACAGAGGAGAAGGAAGAGAACTCGTGCCATCACTTCAAACTGGAACACATGTAGGAAGGGAATGGACTGTGCCCTATATTGGATAATAACATCTTTACTTTTTAGGTAGGTGATTTATTATTTAGTTGTACACAGAGTTGGAAAAATGGTCTACGTCATGGATCTTCAGCATACTAGATCAGCAGAATAACCTACTTATCCTTTATGAATGGCCTTCTGAATGAATGTGTACGCTATTCTAGAACAGCATTTCCCAACCTTGCAAATTTCCAGGAGTTTGAACTTCAACTCCCAGAATTCTCAGCAATGGTCATTCTGGCTGTGGAATTCTGGGAGCTGAGGTCCACACTCCTGGAAATTCCCAAGGTTGGAAAGTACTGTTCTAGAAGTAGGGCTGTCTCCTTCTGTGGAGAGTGGAAGTGGAAGTGTTCCAGATAAATAGACTTGTCTGACTGAATCTAGGTATTCTGGCCCAGTGCTACAAAGCCTCCAGATGAAATTGAATCAAGAACGGAAAAAGATACAGATGAACCAAAGATTATTTAAAAATTCTTTTTAGAGATGCTCTTGTTCAATTATGAGTGCCTTATTTTTGCTCTGAATTCTCAGTCCCTCTGTTTTTGCTCAGGATGTTTGCTAGCTTTGTTATGCAGATTTCGGCCAAAGTTGGTACTATTCTCTCAAATTCTTTCTTTACTGCCTTTATTCCAATAAAATATTTTGTTCCTAGTAACTTGGTTAGAAGGGGAAAGCTAGAGTCATTTTACCTGAGGGAATCATCAAACCCAGACATGTGGAAGAGGGTAGAGAGCTGACATTCCAGAGAGGCATCTGGCAAGTTGTGTGGTGTTTTTCGAAAGGTGTCTCCCCCCACCACACTTCTCTTTGTTACAATGGAGTAGTTCACAATGAAATACCAAATTTGAACAGTATTTCTTTGCAATGATGGATTGTACCTGGTGGTTTATGCAAAAAATAAATAAAAAAAATAAAAAAAAATAAATTGGAGGTTTTTTTTGGGGGGGTGGTATACGGAAGACTTTTGTTGTTATTACAGAAAATGTAATGTAAATGTAAAGACTTTTCTATAAATTCTGAGAAGACAGTAAATAGAATCAGTATTTTGACTAATCCGATTAAAGAAAAATAGATATTATTTTAAAGAGAGAAATACAGGGGGAAAGTTGGTTTTTTGCATTCCAGTCATGAGATAGTATTTGAATGAAGCAGAATGTTAAAAAGTGCTGTATCTACTGGCATGGAAATGCTTATATACAACAGAAGACTTTAAAAACTGCCTTTTTAGATGGTGAGGAGGGAAGCTGTCAGCAGGTGACCATCTCTGTGGTGCGGTTGGTGGAGTGCTAGCCTTTTGATGTTCCTCCTCTTTCAACTTGCTTTCTTGCATGTTGGATAAATCAACATCTAGCTGATCTTAAGTGATCTCCAAAAGCTAAGCAGTGTTGGACCTTATTCCAAGTAAGGTGGAAATCCTCTAAGGAATACCAGAAATAGAGACTACACTGGGAAGGAAGGAAGGAAGGAAGGAAGGAAGGAAGGAAGGAAGGAAGGAAGGAAGGAAGGAAGGAAGGAAGGAAGGAATCTCCCAAAAGGCATTGATCTATTGTGCCACTGCCAATGGACCTATTGTGCCACTGGATGGGTGCGTATAATTTGTAGGAACTGAGGGACACTTTAATCGTCTTACTAAATTATGATGAATGTATTATTTCTGAGATATTTTGTGTGTTCTTATTTATTTCACAAAAGTCCCATTGGAGCTCATGTTAGTCTCATGGTTGGTTGGTCTCTCTCTCTCTCTCTCTCTCTCTCATCTTTTTTCTCCCTCTGCATTTCCTAATTGGAAAGAGTGCAGGACATAATAATTTAAGTCAGATTTTTTTACTGATAGGAAAACATATCGGAATGGTAACAGCAGTTTGATGAGGAGGTAATGTGCTCCCTTCCCTGGAAGTATTTAAGTGGAGTTTAGACAAGCATGTTTTGAGGGTGCTTTGATTTGGATTCTTGCACATAGGAGAGGGCTGAGCTCATCTTAGGAATCCATGAAGCAGGTCTCTGCGTATTGTTCCAGCACGCACAAAATACATGTTACAGTGCAACTCATGGTTACGAACAGGAGTGAAGAAGCTCACACCTCCCCTTGTTATATATTTTATGTGAATGAGGCTTGCCAACAGACTAGCCAGTCCAGGTCTATTATTTCAGTTTCCTAGAGTGAGAACAGGCCAGACAGAGGCAGTTTATCCAGATTTTCTTATATCATCTGTGTGACTGAAGCAATGCATGTTGTGAGGCTCTTGTATCATATTGGGTACCATACCATACATATCTCTTGTACCGTACTGGGAGAGTAGAAGTAACTTCTGAATGAAGCTCCTTATAACAATGGCGAGTTTTGCGGAAGGAAAGGAAGAAGTTTGCAGGCAAGTTTGGAAGTTCTGGGAAACGTGAGAGGTCCCTCAAATTCTGCCCTTATTTCTGCAGCAGCTACAGAACGATAAACTTCTTGGATACCAAACAGATAATCTGAATGATTTATATCTAAGTTTAGACTAATTTTTAGAACTGTTGACTAATTCTGAAATTATACGTAGCAAATTCATATTTTTAAATTTAAATTGATTTTCAAGAGCAGGCTTTAAAATAATATAGAATGGCGAATTTAGGCTAAACTGGCCAATTTAGGTTCCAGTCATGCTCTAAGTATGACTTCATTAGATATGAAATAAGAGAGGTGTCTCAATATTCTGCCCTTATTTCTGCAGCAGTTACACAATGACACTCATTATCCACTGATGTGGGATACCAAACTAGTCTGATGATGAACAACATCCTGGCTATTTTTTTAATACTTTCTGCAAACATTTGGCAGCTAGCACAGCTCACTCCAACGATGCTGGATGAACCTATCTTTTCTATTTCCTCAAATGAATTTTTCCCCATCACATTAAAGATATTTATTGCTATCCTTTAAATTAAAAAAAAAATGCATACCATGACAATAATATGGAACAAGAGCTGACTTCTCTGTACTGAGGATAGGCTTCTAAATGTAAATCTTCCAAAGCTACAATTTGTTTGTATTGATGCTATAATTCAGCTGTTGTTGTCCACATCATTTAGATTAGTCCATACTTGTGATTTATTTGTTCACTTTTAAGACACTTATCTTTTTGTTAAAAAGGACATACAGTACGTAATTGCCACCATAAGAAGAATCAATTGCACTCAATTGCTAAAAATCCCAACAACACAACAAAAAAACATTAGTTTCTATGTGACTATGGATTCCACATTCCTATTTTGAACTTGGTCTTGTAAGTTAATTGGGTTTGGGCAAAATTGTATAAGTTATCTATGGTCAGTTTTCTTTCATGTCTTTCCAGGTTGTAAATTTTGTGTCCTCTTTAACCACGTCAGAATTTTGATTTTCTGTAAAGGTGATAAAAGAACTCTGGATATTCCAACCCATTTAATCTCTTATAATAGAGTTATATTTGTAGAAAATATACAATTAAGTTGTTTTCATATTATTATTAATACCAATTGATTATATTTATGTTAAGTCACTACTACTGGTCACAAGCTAGGGATCCTTTTCCCTTGAGGCCTATGAAATGCAAGCTTCTGTATGCATTTGGATCAAAAATGTAATGTGAACCAATCTATATGGATGCATTTCATTCAAATTAATTCAATTCCATTTCCATTATTTTTAGTGGCATGTACATCTAGCATGTCCTCATTTACTATCTGACACAATTAATTATACAAAACTAGAAATGAAGCAGGGAATTACAATTCATGTTCTTTGATAATTCTGCTGTTTCACAGAAACACCCTAGATCTTTTTTGAAGGGGGGGGGTTCTCTTAACTGTATACAAAGTTATCTTCCAGCAAAGAATGCCTGATTTAAACCAGAGATGGGCAACCTGAATGCCACAAATGGTTTATTAGATTTTCTTCTATATATTGTACTGTTGAAATTTGACTGCAAGGCACTCAATACAGACAATGTAATTTCCAAATGATTTTTTTCTTGGGTAACCAAATAAAATCAGTGTATTAAAGTTGAAATAGCTTTAAAACATCTATAACACAAACACACAAATAGACTCAAAGAAAAAAGAAGAAGAAACAGGAAATTCGGCCCCAACTTTCCAATCGTATCATAATATTGCATCTCTGCTAATGACAATTCTTGGTGGGTAAAATTCCTCTGATTAAAAAGTGCACCTTTTGGTCATAAAAAATTGTCTTCCTGTGCTCTAAAGAAGAGTAGAATTAGCCTAATCACTGAGATGTTTCTTCAACAAATCCAGAAGTAAATTCTTATTAAATCAATTGTTTAGTACTCACTTTATGTGCCATGGTGGTTATGAAATAGGCTAGAAATCTTTGGTTAAAATGTCTCTTCCACCATCAAATTACTAGATAGTGTTCACGCTACTACTGTACTTTTTCCTCCAACTCACTGCATAACACTCCCTATTTTACAATTTTGGGAAACATATTTTTGCAGAGTTCGTATAAAAACTACCAGTATTAAGATCATAATATTTGAAATCCTTTATAAGATAAAGTGCCATGTTTATGGTTAATATAGTTATTATTTGTAGGATCAGAATCTGACATTTCAGACTTGTAGGAAGTAAAACTAGACCAGTTTATAGGTAATCTGGATTATTTAAATCTACATTTAGACTCATTTATAGAACGGTTAACCAATTCTGAAGCAATATGCAGCAAATACATATTTTAAAATTTAAGCTGGTTTTATATATCAGGCTTTAAAATAGTATAGAATGGCAAACTTAGGTTAAACTGGCCAATCGTTCTTGAAGTATGATTTTATTATTAGATACGAAGCATGATAACTATCATTGTGGAGCATTGCGGTTGATATAATGTTACTAATAACCTGGAGGAATCTATCTGTGGGAAATGTAGATTATCATCTCTTTCTAAGAAACTGCTAAGGGAAGCCAGGTTTAATTATATGAATGAGATTTGACTGGATATTTTCCTTAAATGTAAAATTAAATAGTTAAGCACAACAGAAATTAACATGAACATCAAAGATGACAAATATGAACAATGAGATAGAATAGGATACACAAACTGCAACCTCAGGGTCACACAGATACCCTCTCACAGCCTTTGAACCTTCCCCAAAGTCCCAGAAAAATATTTTACTAACTTGCAGTTTTAATGTGAAATTGTGAACAAGGAAATTATTAACAAGGAACAACCAACTGCTTGAATTTAACAAGCTAATGTTAGTGAATTAAAGTTTAATTTTTGGCCTAGTGCCATTTACTATTTCATTCTACCCCAGCATCCCATTTTAGGTGCTTTCTTCAGCTAAAAATGTACCCTTCCTAGTGTTGTTCAAAATTCCTATTGTTTTTGTTTTTAATGAAATTGTGGAAACTTAATTCACAGAAAAATAGATAACTGTGTACTGTTAGCACTGCATGTTGTCATTATACAGTTTAATTCTACATATGTTTATTCAGAAGTAAACTCTATTCATCTTTGAGGAATTTAATTCTAAGTAAGTGATCAAAGCATTGCAGCTTTAAATGAAATACCAAGTTATAAAATCAGACATACTGCATATCTGTCTACTGATAAAGAAGTATGAATCTGTTAAATCTTGATAACAATCTCTGCTTTAGAAAAGCAAAATAATTGTTTAAAGTTAACCTTGAATTTAAAATCCATTAACCTAGTCAAGTGAGTCATTATAAACAATGCTCAGTTGTGTCTCCAAATATATTTTAGCATTTAAGAAAATTCCTGTTCTCAAGTAAATTGTTAAATGGATAATGCTTGATAAAAAGGTTTAAAATAAGATTACAAGTTATTATATTAAGAATATATTCTTTTAGGTGCTAGGCAATAAACTGATTCAGTTTGAACAAAAACTTAACTCATCAGCTTTAATAATGATGAATCAAATGTGAAAACTAGTAGCTTTTATTGATAATACAACTATAGATCTGTTATAAAATTACATGGAATTGTAATAGTGCACATGAAATATTTTTTTTTCCTTTAAGAAAATAATTTATCTGTTATAATCACAACACATTGTTCTCTTAATTACTGTAAGTATATTTTCTTGCAATGAATTGGCTGTCTATAAATGATGGATCCACCGATGCAACTTTAGCAGCTATAAATGAATGGATGCAGTTTAAAACTGCTGTCAAATCCTGAAATTCTAGTTCCTGAAAGGAAAATAAGAAAAACAGAAAAGGTGAAACAAAAAGCATCAATAGTATTTTTTTTCTACAGATTATTACGCTCTCTAGTTTAACAAAAGATGGCTTTCTTTAATATATATCTTCTGACTTGAAAATGCCATGTCAGTATTTTAATGCTCAAGGTAATTGATATGATGTAGTAGGGACAATATGAGAAGAATTTAATTTGCCCTGCTGTTGTGGTTTGAACTTATCAACATTGAGTCTATGTGCAAAAGATGCTGAAAAAGGAAAACACACACACACACACACACACACAGACTCTAAATTCTGCACTTTGAATATCTTTTTGAAAAATGCTCATTATATTATTATACTACGCTAAGCTCCTTCTCTGTTTATCTGTGTGAATAAAGGAAGGAAAAACATTTGTTGGAGACATGGAGCTAAAGAAGGAATATCACCTTATATCACAAGTGCTGCCACTAAATATCTCCTGAAAAAACATCTGAAATGAAACATCTGAAATGAAGAAATTTTCCACTGGATTATTAAAAAAAAAAGTCAAAATGCATTCTGATATAATTAGCAATGTTTGGAACATTGGTGGCCATCACCAGATTTTGGTCAAAGCCATCTTCTAGATACGGTGAAGGTTCCTCTGAGATGATACAGCTGAACAGTTTCAAAAGTAGCCAGACAGAGTTTAAATGAGGCCTTATTCATTCTTTGGAAGACTTTTTCTAAGCCCATTTTTCCATTTTCTAAAATAACTCTGTGGACTTCTTGGGACAAAACCTTAGTTTTATTTCATTGTTTTAATAACTTTCCTAATAGATTGTTGGCATGTTATGAATTTGATGCAGTATCCTCATTATGTTCTGAGGACCAAATTACTTAAATATGGACTGAATGCCTAAGCTGAATCCAAGGTGGATTAAAAGTCATTCTTAAAAACTGTGCATCAGTGGTTCCTCATCATACTAGAGTGAGCTATTAAGACGGTTCCAGAGTGTTTAGTTCTGATCCCAATGCTCTTAAAATAGGCTCTCCTTGTAGTGAAATAACCCTAACCCTAACCCTTTGGTTTATTTGTTTGCCCTAATCTAAGAGTGTCATTTGTCTGAAGCTGAACTGAGAGTCCACAGTCTGTTTTTTTCTTCTACAGGATCAGCCCACCAAGGTCTTCTCACTGGGATATTGATTTCTCCCCCTATGATTTTACAACTTCAGTCAAAGGTAGCATAATGTTCAGGAGTTATGCTTTGTAAAATATTTCTTCCTTTGGGCATAGTTTCTGCTGTTTAATGGATTTTTTTTGCAGGAATCTTAACCATGGAGTAAATATTATCTAATACTGTCGTAATAAAAGACTATTAAAGGTTATTTCCAAGGGAAATAGAAGCCTAGGAATGTTTCCAGGTTCTAAGAGAAGCTGAGAACCTTTTGAGTTTTTTTGTTTGGGGTATGCTCTCTATATGGCTGGAAGAAGAAATAAGTTTTGGCAGAAGGTTCTACTTTGTTCCTACAGTCTTACAACTTAAATGACCCATTAAAAATGGGGGAACAATTATTACAAGAGCATCTGCTTTGTTCTTCTGACATTTGCTAGTTTGTCTACTCAAGGGGAATGAAGTTCACCTTGTTTGATTTCATAATGGGTTTCTCATTATTGGCTACACTTTGCTATCCAGCAACTGCAAATCCCATCACAAACTTGGTCATTGTGACAGTACAAACTGCATTAATAATAAATATTCAAGTTATCCACCTTACTTTTCCTCCCATTCTAGCAGTTTTTGAATCCAAAAAAGAATATGAAAATTAGAAAACTCTGCTCATCAGATTGCTTAATCAACTTTTTCTGTTCTCCTGGTATCACCATAAAGTTATTGTGCCTATATTTGCACAATTTGTGCAATTAGAGAAAATCTCAAATTACTTAGGAAAAAGGTAACATTTGTATAAATTTCAATAGGAAAAAATAGTTTGTGAAGTGGATTATGAATACACTAATATACCAGTTAGGTACGTTGGTAAATTTTAAAGCTGTTGAACCAAATATTCACCTGCATAATATTTTGTTTACCTAAAGATTGAAGGTCCATAGACCACTGACTGACTCTATGTATGAAAAAAAAATGTGGCTCATGGAAAATTTAAATTACCATATTTTTCGGAGTATAAAACGCACTTCCCCCCCTAAAAGAGGGTGAAAATTTAGGTGCGTCTTATACACCGAATGTAGCCCCGCCCACCCACCAGCCCCCACCCTTTGGCCTCTGCCTCCCAGCAATTTGCCTCCTTGCAGCAAACAGCAAACAGCCTATTTCAGTTTCAGCTTCAGCACAGCCTGATTAGCACAAGCAGCTGATTGTTGGTTGGATCGGCCTCCCGACCATCAGCTGTTTCAGGCTGCAGGGATTGCCATTGCCTATTGCCGCCTCCGCGCACCACATTTTTGGCCTCTGCGTCCCATTTTTGGCCTCTGCATGCCCCATTTTCTGCCCATTCCGATCCCTGCTGCCCAGAACAGGCGGAAAATGGGGCACGCGGAGGCTGAAAACGGGGTGTGCGGAGGCTGAAAACTGGATGCGGAGGCCGAAAATGGGGCACGCGGAGGCGGCAATAGGCTATGGCAATCCCTGCAGCCTGAAACAGCTGATCGTCGGGAGGCCGATCCAACCGACAATCAGCTGCTTGTGCTAATCAGGCTGTGCTGAAACTGAAACAGGCTGTTTGCTGCAAGGAGGCAAATTGCTGGGAGGCAGAGGCAGAGGCAGATTTTTTTTTCTTGTGCTAATCAGGCTGTGCTGAAACTGAAACAGGCTGTTTGCTGCAAGGAGGCAAATTGCTGGGAGGCAGAGGCAGATTTTCTTTTTCTTATTTTCCTCCCCAAAAGCTAGGTGTGTCTTATACGTTGGAGCGTCTTATACTCCGAAAAAATGGTACTTTTTTTTTGCAGGCCAGTCAGCCAATCAACTATCCCAAATGTTGATTTAAAAAAAGGCTGGACCAGAAGTACAGAATGGCAATGGAGTGGAAAGGCAGAATTACCAGGAAGAAAAGCTAGCTCATAGCTTCCTCCAACACCGGCTCCACTTAATATTACTTAGAGCAGCGGTTCTCAACCTGTGGGTCGTGACCCCTTTTGGGGTCGAATGATCCTTTCACAGGGGTCGCCTAAGCGCGCGCTAGCCCGCCATCTTGGTGACTGGCAACGCGCACGCGTGGGGAGGGGCCGGGGAGGGGGTCATAGCGGCGGGGCAGGGGTCGCGGCATTAGGAAGGTTGACAACCACTGACTTATAGGGAAAATGAGGGGATGTATGCGTGTGCAAGTGCAAATGTGAGAGTGTATCATATATGTGTAAATAAGGACATATGTTCCCAGTCTAACAAGTGACATGACCATCTGGTCTGAAATCATCCAACACCATTGAAGATAGAATAGTAATGAGCAGTTATACCTTGGACTGAAAATTTATGAATGCTTTTATGAGTTTTGAATCATGTGAATAATATTTACTTCTTTGCAAAAAAAATTTTGAGGCAGAAAGGAAGACAAGCAAATGAAAAGCAACTGTGAATACAGTGGGTGAATTTGATAAATAGAAGTAATGTGATTAGGCACAAAATCATACATAATTGGTTTCTTTAAACAATTATTACTTATCCACCAACTTTTAATCTTTGACTAAATAATGTGTATCCATGAATAGAAATTGAAATGTCTGTCACATCAATAGCTCAGCTCAAAACAATAAGATATAATAAATATGAAAACAATGCTGATTGGTTATTGGTAATCCACTTTGTGTGGAAATAGAGAGAAATCATGCTATAGATTACCTCTGCAATATGAACTAGAAACCTAGATTACCTTGATATATTTTCTATTTCTATAGTATATATTCTATATGCAGCAAAGTATGGTACGCACCTTTGTCTCAATTTGTTTTGTTTCAATATTCTGAAAAAGCAGTTTAACTCGAGTTTTTCCATCATCTGATGACCCCTTGAGCTGAGAAAATTTAAATCTCCAGAGAATCTTCTGCAAGGAAATGGAGAATTCTTAACATTTTTGCCCATTGGCTAAAGTTGTAGCTTTAGTTGGAAGATCTGTGATCTTTGCATATGGACACTAATTATGAATCAATATAGAAAAGATCATCCTTGCAGAAACGTCAACTCTATGGCTTCTCAAAAAAAAAAAAAATATTGATGATGGGTTATGATCATGCACTTACTGTAGTCAAGCAAAGTATTAGAGCCTGGGAATGCCAATTGGACCAGTCTGCCTTATCCAGGAATGTCTTTCTGAGTAATCAAAAGCCTTTTTTTCAAGCCAGCAAGGTATTTAAATCCATTAACATCCCACATTCCAAAAAGAGCTAACATCAGCATGTCTTCATGCCCTCCCAACATCTCAAAGGCAAATATAAATAATTTCTTAAAGAGCTAAGATTGTTCCCCTTGTGGAGAAGCAGCCACAGAACCCACAACCCATTTTGTGTTACGTTACAGTTTCTCTAACGATGCCAGGGCACACTTCATAACTCATTTGATGATGTACCCAGACAATTATGATTAAAATTTATGCAGTCACTCCTACTAGCCCAGTATGCTTCTATTTCCTTGAATGGTAAATACTGTTTGCAACATATGATAGGTCTTGCTGATTATTTATTTTTGAAATGTGTATGGCTGCACAACTTGAACTCCAACCAACCAACCAACCAACCAACCAACCAACCAACCAACCAACCAACCAACCAACCAAACTATTCTAATGAAAATAAATTCAAAACACTTAGTAATCAGGAACTCAAAATGATCACCCTCCTCTAGACAGAAACTCCAGTCATCTTAGTTATAATTATATGTTTATATTTTATTTTATCAGAAACTGCTCAATTAATTTGTTAACTTTCACAATTTTAGTCAATGAGCATAATAAAGAACTACTACAACATGTTGGTATTCACCTGCACTACAGAACAGCATCCCAGCTTAGATACACATCTGGCCTCAGTTTAATTTGAATAAGACCAATGACTATGCTTTGTATATTCTCAGGAATATTTTGCTGTAAATATTTACATGGCATATATAATAAACTAAGCAGTTTGACATATTTATTTTTATAGTACTAAATAAATTATACGTTCATAGTAGGTCTATCACTTCTTTACTTTTCCTCCTATTTTAATGGATTTCTAGATTTAAAGTTCTGTTCTTTATATTCATGAAAGAATATGAGCTTGCTTGCTATGATTCAGCATTTCATAGACTTGTCTAATAAATTGATTTAGTCAGAGAAATATTTTATTGATCAAATGTACTGTTCCATGGTTAAACATTGAGAAAGGTATTAAAGAGGTAATAATTTCTTTGGGAATGAAAGTGAATTGGCTAATTTGATTTAAGTCAAGTGTTCTCCCTTTAAATTAAATTTGCAGTTTTTAAATCCAATGCTTTGTTTAAATATAGCTTACTTGATATATCCAGTAATGTTTCCAATAGCTTTTTAAATGTAGAATTATACATTTATTATCTTTCAAATGATTTTTTCACTATATTCATGTTGGAAAACAGCCAGTCTGATTTATTGTTCAAACATTTTAGAACTTTCTTCACTATGCAATTGTTCAATATCGCGTTCTTTCTAGAGATGCATTTTAATCAATACATTGAGCTGTTCTGGTGAGTGGGGGAAATTTTGAAGGCAGATGGGAAGAACTGGAAAGAAAGAAAGAAGATTGTTTCCCCCTCTTATTATTATGCTTTCTCTGTGAGAAACAAGCATAGATCAGGTAGACATTTTCCTAATTCTCAAGGTGAGTCAGAGGAGCAGCAGGGCCATAGATTCTGAAGAACCAAGTTTTTCCCAGTCTATCCATAGAATGCCCTTCTCTTTACTCAATCAAAGCACAGCTCAGTTTCTAATCTTCCACCCTTTGAAATATGAAAATCGGAATTTTTCCCACTCCAGAAATTGATATTCATATTTCCTAAAGTAATAGCATAATGTATTTTATATTTTATTTTCTGATACTACTTACCTTTGTTTTATTGTCAAAACATGTGAATCCCACAGCAAAATCTAAGGTGAAACACAGACTTTCTCCTTGCCAGGAACACATAAAAGTTTTAGACTAGAGAAAAGATAAAATATGTATTTGTTTAGTAATTTAAAGTGAAACATAAACTGTAAGAGCTGTAATCTTTTATATACTCACTTATAAGTTTAGTAACAATACACTGCAGTTGAATAGAAGGAGTAAGAATCCATGTAAAATCACAGTCCAAAAGGGAGTGATATGCTACATCTGAAACATTTCTAATATTCGAGATTTTTCACACACTTTTTGATTTGGGGATTATCATATTTCATAAATAATAATTCCCTTCTCACCGCTATGGGTGGTCTGTGTCTTCCTCAATCTCAGGCCCTTTATCAGAAGCCTGGGAGTTTGAGAGTATTACATAGCATCTTAACTGCTCCTAACAATGCACTGGACAGACAGTTCTGAAGTTGTTCCTAGGATGTGTTGGAGCCACCCTTCCAGCTTAGAATTCACAGCCCTGAGTGTTCTTACCACCACTGGGACCACTTTGGCCTTTCCATATCCTCTCCAGGCTCTGATATCTCTCCAGCTTCTCATACCCCTTCTTTATGAAGTTGTTGTCATTTGGCACCACTACATCTAGCAACCACTGCTGTCTTCTGGTCCTTGTCTGCTACCATGATGTCTAGTTGTTTGGCCAGTACATATCTGTCCATCTGGATCTAGAATTCCACAGGATCTTCACTCTCTTATTCTCTATGATCTTCTCTGGAATCTCCTAGTGGGACTTGGGAAGGTCTGGCCCAGACCTGGACATTTTACAGCCCCTGGGCTGCATCTGGCCCTTTGGCTGTTCCTGTCAGGCCTGTTTGAGGTCAATCAGAAATTACAAATAAGATAAGCTGCAGAGGAAGCTGAGACAGGTCCTGCTCTGCACAATCACTGTGTGCTCCTTCAGTCGGCTGGTGGCCATGGGAGGGCAAAGAGAGAAAATGGTTTTCTTCGCCTGCACAGCATTCACCCTTTGCCGGGAAGCAGCTTGAGGAGTTGAGGTGATGGAGTTTGAGGACATCAGATCAGGTTCAGCCCTTCACAACAGTTCCAGTTTCTCATGTGGCCCCTTGGCAAAATTGTCCACCCCTGGTCTAGCCTGTATACTGTGCAGATATTCCTGTACATAATAGCAATAGCAATAGCACTTAGACTTATATACCGCTTCATAGTGCTTTACAGCCCTCTCTAAGTGGTTCACAGAGTCAGCATATTGCCCCCAACAATCTGGGTCCTCATTTTACCCACCTCAGAAGGATGGAAGGCTGAGTCAACCTTGAGCCTAGTGAGATTTGAACTGCTGAACTGCAGCTAGCAGTCAGCTGAAGTAGCCTGCAGTGCTGCACTCTAACCACTGCGCCACCTCGGCTCATACCAGCTACAGGACTTAAAACAGTTCATTTAGTGGCCTTTCAAAGTTACAACGGCACGGAAATAAGTAACTTATGACCGTTTTTTACACTTGAAGACGTTTGCAGCATCCCCACGGTCACATGATCAAAATTCAGACGCTTGGCAACTGACTCACATTTGTGACCAATGCAGTGTTCTGGGATCCTGGGGTCCCCTTTTGTGACCTTCTGACAAGCAAAGTCAATGGAAAAGCCAGATTCACTTAGCAACAATGTTACTAACTTAACAACGGTGGCAAGAAAGGTCATCTAATGGGGAAAAATTCACTTAACAAATGTCTCAGCAGCATAAATGTTGGGCTCATTTGTGGTCGTAAGTCGAGGACTACCTGTACTTGGTTGTGCTGTTGAGTGTATGCTATTCCTGCTGCATCTTACACCCTGCCGTTATGTGATGGACTGTCTCTGAGGCCTCTCTGCACAGTCTGCCCTCAGGTCCTGTCTCGTTTGGACTTAAGTTGCTGAATTCAAATGAATTTGAATGAAGGAATTCAAATATAAAATCTCAGGTTACTTTGTAACACCCTACACGAGCTATGTATTTGAGATGAACAAATGTCAGTACAGTCCAATGTCAATGTGTAATTGAATTATGTGTCACATCTATATTATGTGCCACGACACATATTAATACCTAACTGTGAATGAACGGTTTAAAAATGTGAATATCTTTCTTTTTTCTTTTGGGATTAAATTCACTGAGATATTAATACCTCTGAATATTTCATCATTTTTTACAAACTATTCCTGGACATATTTATTCCAAATGTAGTTGAGTTGACAATCACTAATTTTAGTAACCAGAAGAACGTTTTTAACACATCATTTAAAAAAGAAACAGTATACAGAAGATGTAAAATGCTGCAAAACTTGTAAGAAAATTTACATTTTGATCTCTACGTATATTTGCATATTTTTGTTTTCTTACCCGCAGTACCTTTAACAATAAATGTTTGTTCATATATGATGAGTAGCATCTAGAGAAATGGGAATTGATAACAGTTTTCAATTTGAAATGTGAAAACTTTTGTTTTGAATAAATTTTATGTTTTGGGCTAAATATCTATGCAGGCATTATTTAAAGTGTGCCCAGTAGTGTGAATTGGGACAACTTTGAATTAAGTAGACATATATTAAACATTCTCAGTTTGCAAATACCTTTCTAATAACTTTTGGGCAGCGAGCTTTATGAATATAACTGACCATGATAACTGGTTTTCCTTGCGCCATGAATCCTAATAACAAGGTCCTTTTTTTTAACAGATGTTTGCACAGAACAGGATTAGGCCTGTGGCAATAGGCACAGAACATGGAGGCAAAGGAGTTTTCAAACCTTTTAAAAATATCTTGCATGTGTGGATTTGGGGCTACAAATTTAACTTAACTCAGTCATCATATATAATGGCTTGAAACAAGTATAATATTTTATGCATGTGCATAACTGGAAGCAAATATCGGAAAAGCAGCTCCATATGCTGTACATAGAATATAATAACATTTAGACCTATGTCAAAAGAAGCCTTGGCAAATATGCCTTGAGGGAAACATTTAAGTACTACAAATATAGCAGTCATACTGTAACTATAGGTATGTCGCTTAATGTTTCTCATACTTGGTGTGACTGCATAAATGTTAGGCTAAAGACAGTGTCTACAGGAGTGCTTACAAACATTTTCTCTAGTGAATTTCTGTCCTGTTTTGTGGGTCTGGATTATTTATTTTGGTTACAGGTGCAAAATATCAAAAATATATTCCTATTCATATATTCAGTTTTGAGAATGATGACAACCAAAATGTACTAACGCTATGCTCTTATTAGATTTTTAAGCACCATCTTGGTTTCCTCTCTCCGGTCGTTCATACACATCTGTGCATATGACCCCCAAAATTTATTATTTGTGTGCATAAACACATCAATGTATATTCTTTCCCCCCCTTCAGAATATACATATTTCTTTGCATCCTGAGCTCTGTGGACATCAGAAATACTAGGTTTTTTGTTTTTTTTGTAAACTGTGTGACAGAACTCAAGATTTTAATATTTTGGTACCAAATAAGATCCAGAAGCTTTGCCTTCAGAAATATATTTGCAATAATTATGGATTTAAGGAAAGGCTTTAAAACTATGAAGCAGATCCAGAAGCCAACATTTTTTATCTAACTCTAGCTGACATATATCAAAATACTGTATATCATAATTATGAAATGAGTATATCTTGTATACTTCTGTAAACAAAATCAGAATTTGTTCTTCACAGTGCTCCTCAGAGTATGTAGAAAACTGTGAAACAGGCACACTTGTCCTATTTGAGTTCCTTTTGTGTCTTTTTAAAATACTGTACAAATGTGCGATTGCCATTAGCAGGGTACTATTATTGCTTTAAAAAAATATATCAGTCACATCAGGGGTGGGTTCCAACTTACCTCGCTGCCGGTTCGCTCCCTCCCACGCTGCATGGGCATGCCTCGTGGTCGCGCGCACTTTGCGTGCGCATGCGCAGTAACGAAAAATTAAAAAAAAGCCAAAAACAAGATGGCGACCGCATGCACAGTGCTGGAACTCAGCTTCTGTGCATGCTCAGAAGAAAAAATAAATTCAAAAAATTCAAAAAAAAATTCAAAAAAAAAAAAGAGAGAGATGGCGGCGTCCCGGTTCAGGGGCATGGCAAGCCTGGGTCACTGCCGGTTCTAGCGACCCAGGCCGCCAAGTTACTACCGGTTCTATCAAATCGGTCCAAACCGGGAGGAACCCACCCCTGAGTCACATATAATCTAGAGCTGCATACTGTATTTGTTTCATTGCAGCAAGACTACAAAAATTATACTGCATGACTAGAGTTATCCACAGGATCCGATGCTTAATCCAAAATGATGAAAGTGGTTTTGAGAAAAGCTCTTCCTTTCATATGTGTAGCATAACATGGGCACAGCCAGCATTGTGGCAGCAAAACACAGCTTTCCTCCTCCTCCCCAAAAAGATAAAAATATTAATGAAGAAGATTTTTGGACAGAGAGAAACTAAGTTAAGATCAATTTAAAAATATACCCATTGTTGGAACAAACCAATTACTCCCCAAAATCTATCCACATGCTGTCACTCCCTAATAATTGCTTGCCATAATATATTCCGTAAAATTGTGCTATTTTAGTGCACGCACCTGCCTCGGTATATGGATATTGAGGAAGGAAAATAAACAACTGAATCAAACTGTATGCCTAAACTTTTTAAAAAATAATTGAAATGCATATAAAATCTTGTAGAGTACAAGATAGAACCGATCAAAAGCGAAATAACTTGAGGTAGAATAACTTCAATTTGCACATCCTTCCAGAGGTTGCTCATTAGCCCTTGAGAACCAGTTGATTTGCTTCCAGACATTGCTTGATCGACTCTGAAAGATTTTCCCTACTTTCTTCACTTTTTGATTAATAAATCACAGAGCTATCATATTTGGATAGTAAAAATCCAAATAACCAATAGATGGCAACAAAGATATGGAAAACATGTCCTTGTTGCTATATAGATTTTGGCAACCTAGACAGAGTAGTTCTAATCTGATACACCTTGTTCAAAGAACTATAAGGAGCAGCTTTATCAGTATGCCTACTTGATCACAATACAAATCCTTTTCAAATCCTTTTTTTCTGTTCTTATTTGTTTTGATTCATGCAGCTGTCTAAAACTAACATAGCTGAAGCAGGTATCCCGATTTAGGTTTTCCTCTGAAAGAATCATGAATGTAATTAGCAATATGCAGCATCAAACCAAGCACTTAAATAAAATAAGGATAAGAATGGAAGTATATTTTTTTCTTCCTATTGCAGATCTTTTATTATTACTTTGGCTGATTCTTTATGCAATAATTTCAGCCCAAATGCTTGTGGGTAAGTAGTAATGTAGTGTACAGGTGGTCTTTGACTTACAACATTTTGGTTAATGACCGTTCAAAGTTAAAATGGCTTGAAAAAAGTGACTTAAGACTGTTTTTCACATTCACGACTATTGATATATCTTTATGGTCATGTGATCAAAATTCAGATGCTTAGCAACTGGCATGTATTTATGGCAATTGCAGTGTCCCGGGATCATGTGATAACCTTTTGGGAGCTTTTGACAAGCAACCTCAATGAGAAGCCAGGTTCACTTAATCACCGTGTTACTAACCGAACAACTGCAGTGATTCATTTAACAATTAGTGCAAGAAAGGTCATAAAATGGGGCAAAACTCACTTAACAACTGTCTTGCTTAGCAACAGAAATTTTGGGCTCAATTGTGGTTGTAAGACAAGCTCTGTACCTGATTGTCTTCTGGGCCATAGACACATTTATAATTACCTCTCTAATGACTGTATGTAGATACTCCTGTTCTGACCTAGGCCTCCTAAAGTAAAAAACACGGCACAAAAGGCATCACACAAACCTCTCTTTTATTTGTAACGGCTGCTAATTATTTTTCATTAGCAGTCGTCAGAAGTCCAAACCAAGTAAAGCAAGTCTTTTATTTGTAATGTCTGCTAATTATTTTCATTAGCAGTCGGCAAAAGTTCAAACAAAGTAAAACAAGTCTGATGAGAGGCTTTCAGGGAACAGCAGA
>QLTV01001698.1:6018627-6035286 GCA_003457575.1 Thermophis baileyi
GCCACGCCTGGCCCAGGTTCCTCCCCAGCCTCCTCGCTGTCCGATTCTGCTGCCAGCTCCGCAGGCCGCTGGCGGACCACAACAACTCCCACTTTCCTCATTGTATGAAAATATGGCTCTTAATATCTAAACACATATTAGGAGAAGCAACGCACCATATTTAGCAGGTTTTACAAAAGGTCACTCTCATACAGTCCAAAAGTAGCATATAATTACTGTAGCTTCCTGTGTTCAGAACTGAAATGACAAACGAGTGTCATCTTACAATGAAACAGAACAAGAGTCAGGGAGTGAGTCTTTGGCAATGCTCATTACAATATTCCTTTTGTGATTTATTTATTCAAATTTATATGGCAGCAGCTTCCTGTAAAAAGCTATGTGATATTAATTAATTAATTAATTAATTAATTAATTGTATTAGCTGCCTTAATCACTGCAAAAACCTAGATGGTGTACGAAGACAGATAAACTATTTAAAATAGGCCAAGTCTAGCCAGGAGAGGTAGTTTAGCATAAAGGTTAAAGGCATTGGACTAGAAGTCATGGAATTATGAGTTTTTATCCTGCCTTAGTGATGCAAGCCAGCTAGTTTGGGCCAGTCACATTCTTTCTTAGTCCTAAGAAGAAGGCAAAAATCATTTCTGAAAGTGTTCAACTGTATGAACTTGTCCAGCTGGTTGCCAGAAGAGTGACTTACAAATCTCGCCAACAATTAAGTAAAACACAAACTATCCACATCAGAGAAATGACAATAAAAATAATAGACAAGTGGGATAACAAGTCGCTCTGCCCCTGGGCTTTTGAAAACAACAACAACAACTAGGTCCTGTTGACTGCCAGAAATGGGGCCATATAACTTCAGGAGGAATGCTATCCTCAAAGGCAGAGGGCAGCCACACAGAAGGCATGTCCTCAGGATCTCGAAGGATTTGAAATTGCTTAGCTGATGGGACCAGGAACAAGTCAACTCTGCCAGCAAGCTGATGAGCAAAAATAGTAATAAAATGTTGGCTGTAAGTATTCAGGGCCCAAGTTATTAAGACCTTTATAGGTGACAATCAGCACTTTGTATTTGGAAGCCAACTGAAAACTACAGTAGTGCAGCTCACTGATTAGTGGTGTCACATGGGTAAAAAAAGATTCATCCAGAACTATTTGTGCTGCTGTGTGGTGGACCTGCTGGCTCTTCCAAGTGGAAGCTGGTAGAACCTATTGCAATAGTCCAAGTAAGGTAACCAAGGCATAAGAGGGACATATCAATTCAAAAATGAGTGCAGTTGGCATGCTAGATATATCTACACAAAGGTCTTCCTGGACATAGCTGAAGTTGCTCATTAAAGAGTCAGGAGGCCAGGAAGACTCCCCCAAATTGTGTAAAATCTGGGGTAACTGAACTGAGCTGAAAACTAGTATTGGAAATTCTCTGGAAATGAATGAGCCTTGTATCCTGAGCCACTCAGAATGCTAGGTTGCTGGGTTTTCCCAACCAGACCCAAGACCCTCCAGGACTTAGAAAAGGATCCTGACAGCATTGTCTGTTTAGACCAGGGTCAAGATGTATCCTGACAGACCTGGAATTATGCAGTGCTCTCAAGGTTAAAGCTTTTCCCCCCTATGGACCAGGCTCAGTGTTGTATAGACACCAAAAGCTTTGCACTTAATTAAGACACCCAGATGCAGGCACATCTGCCTTATAGTTGTAAAAATATAAAAGCACAAAAGCATCAAGTAAGGGAGGAGAAGATTGTTGGCTGGAGATGTTTTTATATAGCATGGATTCATGAACCTGTGTGTTATCAAAAAGGAAAAATCTGCAGCTGGATGCCCAGCGGGAACAAGCAGGACCCAAGAGAGAGATCTGCTGAATGAATTGTAGTTTTTGAACAACAGACCAGATGTCAGCGCAGATAACTTGACAAAAGTGCTGGAATCTAAGAAGCCCAGAAAAGAGTTATTTTCTTTTCTTTCCATTCTTCTCCCTAGAATGTCAGCAAGCTCTAAAGTGAAATCACAGAAAGAAACTGCAGGAGCGAGCAAGGGACTGAATGAAACAGGTAAGACAGTGCAAAAAGCTCCATGTGAAACTGTTTGCAAGGAACTGTATATTGACAACTTGTAAAGGTGACTGTGTATATTAATTGTCACTGTAAATAGAGAACTGTGTATGGAAAGTACCTGTCCAGTTTTCCCATCCTCCACCTTCAAAGATATTGATTGATGCATGACCCAAGCTAACAGATGACTTCACCCAAGGGTCTTGTGTACACGTTGAATAGCGGTAGAGAGAGTCGCAAGTCCTGAAAAACCCCACAAAGCAAGATTTCAGGTTTCATGTTTTCTATTGACTAACACTGAGTGGGATAGAAAAAGGAGAAAGAAGGAACACCGGTGAAGCATAGTGGCAACTACTCCCAACTTTTGGACATGGTTCAAAATAAAACTACAATCAATGGTATTAACCGCTGGTTGGAAGCAAATAGGACCAAGAAAGTCACACCAACTCTATTCTACTGCTGCCAGAGTTAAAGCACATACCATTACCCCAGCTGATTTGAAGTGAATACTAAGTGCCAATTAAAGAAGATGAGTATGGGTTTAAAATTAGAGGAAGAAACTTCAATAACTGCACGTACGCTAATGACACTATTCTGATAGCTGAAAATGCAAATAATTTGCAAGCTCTGGTAATGAAAGGAGTATAATGAAAACATTATCTTTTTCTTCTGTTCAATCATGTCCGATTCTTGGAGACTGTTCCTGCAGTTTTTCTTGGCAAGGTTTTTTCAGAAGTGGTTTGCCATTGCCTCCTTCCTAGGGCTGACAGAGAATGACTAAAGAGAATGACTAAGAGAATGACTTTGTGCCTAAAGTGGGACTAGAACTCACGGTCTCCTGGTTTCTAGCCTGCTGCCTTAGCCACTACACCAAAATGGCTCTCTTAATGAAAACACAGGCTAAGGTTAAATATGAAGAAAATAAAACTAATGAGAAGGTAAAGCAACCAACCTAAAATTTGGCAATGAAGATACTGCAGTAGTGGATGGTTTCTGCCTTTTGGGATCAGTTATTAAACAACGAAGGAACCAGCACACAAGAAACACGCTGCAGACTAATACTTGTTAATATAGCAGTGAAGATCCTGAGAAAGATACTCAGATGTTAAGATGTATCTTTACATACAAAGATGAGAGTCATGTAGGCAGTGTTTTTTTCTGTGATTTTTCTACGGAAGCGAAAGATGGACTTTGAAGAAGGACGGAATGGGACTGTTTGCCTAATCCGCTTGGCCGCGCCTGGTTCGCCCCCAGGATTCCGCCCCCAGCCATTTGCCTCTGACTTTTCTCCTTGGCTGAAACACCCCTAGCTCTTCACCCCAGCCCCTCCCTCCCAGGCCCTCCGGTCCCAGGCCCTTCATGACAGCCCATTCACCGAATGGGCCCAAAAGCCTGTTCACCCCCGGGCTTTTGGGTGCACGGGACACTTCGCCGCCAGCCAATCACAGGAAGGGAAGGTCTGCGGCGCTCGCTTGGGCCGGGAGGATACTTGTGGAGCTGCCTTTGGCTGTTCAGGAGTCTCGCTGGGGGAGCACACCCGCAATACCGCCTCCCCCACCCAGGCTCCCGCTCAGGCTCCTTCAGGGCTGCAGGGATGGGCATGGGGGATCTTGGAGAGTTGGGGGGGGTGTTGGGGGGCAGGTGGGAAACTGCCTGTCTCGCTGCCCCTCCCTGCAGCACAAATTCTCACTCCGGCTCCTCCGAGGTTCAAAAGCGCTCTCCGCCGGAGGATGACACATTCCCAATCCTCCTGTCCCTCAGAAGCCCCCGAATTTTGTTTTGTTTCGCTTCCCTTCGAATAGCAACGGGAGAAGAATCCCCCCTTCTCCGTGGGGATGTTAGTCCAGCCACCCGCTGCAGGAAGCGGTTTGTTGCGGGAAGCGGTTTGCTGTTTTCCCCGCACACTGATGGAGAGGAAGGTTGGGGAGAGGGGGAGCCGCGCCAGGGGCAGAGGGAGAACCTGGATCTGCCCCCTCCCAAAATCCAGAGAGCAGCTCTGGTAGCGAGGGGGCTGCGAAAGGGGCGTGGGCGGAAAGCAGAAGAGAAGAAGCGAGCGAAAGAGCGAGCGAGGAGGTGGGCTGGGGAGCTGCGGGTGAAAGTAGCTTGGGCATCGGAGCTGCCTGCTGAGAAGCCAGTGGAGGGTCAGCCGAACTAACCCCCCAGGACAGAAAAGCCCCCTTTCTGTCTCCGCCTTTCCCAGCAGCTGTTGCACTAAGGCCCGTTAAGTTCCGTCCTTCTCCCCAACCCAGGGAGGGTGGGCACCTCCAGGTCCTCCCCTTCCTTCCAATATTGTCTCCGGTGAGACCGAGCTGGAGACCCTTCCCACAGCAGTCCTGCCGCCGTGAAGGAGTTTCCACCATGGGATTCAGCAGCCCCCCTGCCCCCCCAGTTATTTAGAGATCCATGCCCTGTTCAGAGGTGTTTGTGGTTTGATGAGGTCACTAAAAGGAAGCCTGTTTCTCTAGGCGAGGTGTGTGTGTGTGTGGGGGGGAGAAAATGCGCGGGGGGGTGTCACTTGATTGGCAGAAGAGCAGGGCACGTCCTCCACAGGTGGGAGGCTGGAGGGGCGACTGCGAGAGAAGCCTCCCCTACAAGGAGCGGCGAGGGGGTTGGCAGTGCGGGCAAGGACTTCAGGGTCGGCTTGAGGAGAATGACAGAACTTAATGGGCCTTAGTGCAACAGCTGCTGGGAAAGGCAGAGACAGAAAGGGGGCTTTTCTGTCCTGGGGGGGTAGTTCGGCTGACCCTCCACTGGCTTCTCAGCAGGCAGCTCCGATGCCCGAGCTACTTTCGCCCACGGCTCCCCAGCCCACCTCCTCGCTCGCTCTCTCGCTCGCTTCTTCTCCTCTTCTGCTTTCTGCCCGTGCCCCTTTTGCAGCCTCCTCACTACAGGTTTCCCCACCTTCCCCCCAACGCCCCCCCCAACTCTCCAAGATCCCTCGTGCCCATTCCTGCAGCCCCGAAGGAGCCTGAGCAGGAGCCTGGGTGGGGGAGGCGGCATTGCGGGTGTGCCCCCCCAGCGAGACTCCTGAACAGCCAAAGGCAGCTTCACAAGTATCCTCCCAGCCCAAGCGAGCACCACAGACCTTCCCTTCCTGTGATTGGCTGGCAGAAAAGTGTCCTGTGTGCCCAAAAGCCCGGGGTGAATGGGCTTTTGGGCCCGTTCGGCGAATGGGCTGTCACGAAGGGCCTGGGACTGGAGGGCCTGGGAGGGAGGGTTGGGACGAAGAGCTAGGGGCGTTTCAGCCAAGGAGAAAAGTCAGAGGCAAATGGCTGGGGGTGGAACCCTGGGGGCGAACCAGGCGCGGCCAAGTGGACGAGGACAACAGTCATAGACCCGAAGAAGGAGGATTAAAAGAGGACTGACTGCTTTTGAACTTTGGTGTTGTTGAACTTCGGAGAAGGCACCTGAGAATATACCATGGATAGCCAAGAAAACAGGCAAATGGATCATAGAACAAATCTTACTTGAGGCACAAATGTTCAAACTATCAAAGTTTTTGGACATATTATACGAAGAGAGTTAGCTCTCTGGAGAAGTGGGAAATGTGGAAGGAAAGAGAAAAAGAGGATTACCATCAACAAGGGCTTACAGCAGAGAAGACTACATTATTTTAAGACCTGAAGGACTTGGTAGAGGCTAGATCATCCTGAAAAAAATATCTACGGTATGTAACTGCTAAGAGCTGACACTGACTTAATGGCACACAATCATAATCTTAATATATTTTGGCACTCTTTGATTACACTATATCATTCCTACATGTTATATTCTAGATATTCGTAGAAAATGCTCTATTTTCCATTTCAATATAGCTGAAATGTTTTGTGTTGCATACATTCTCACTATATGTTCTAATGTATTATTGATCTTGTAACTGATGAAAAATCCAAGTAAGTTTCAAATTAGCAAACAAATAAAGAAGTTTACTTTTGAGACATAAGATGTGTACTACATCCGTGTACTAGGAGCTTCTAAAATTAGAATGGAAGCAAACTGGATTTCATAATGGAGAAAGAAATGACTGAGAAACCTGAATTTGTAATACACTCCTATGCATAATGAAAACAATCTAAACCTTAATTGTGTAATTAAAGTCGTTCTTCTAGGAACAAACAGATCATTATCTTCTAATGACCACATAAATCTGGTCTTATTTAACTGCTATTCATATCTCACCGAGTTTACAGAACCTATTACCCAGTTTTATTTTCTTTGGTTTTCCCAGGAAGAGAGTTAAATATCTTTTCCCCAAAAAGCAAAATATGTAACCTTGCCTGGATTTATCATTTGCTATGTCTTAACTATTATGAATTTAAAGGTGGAAGCATCAACATTTTGACAAGGATATAACAAGATGTCAGCTTATGCAGAATTCAGTGTTGTGTGATATGGTGACATTGATTAACTGACATGATCAAAACAATTTTGGCAAATCTCAGAGCATGTCTTTCATAGTTAAATATGCAAAGAGAGTTCAATTGTGATGATCATATATTAGTTTAAAAAAAAGTGGTGTGCTTGATTTTCCTATAAAGATCTGATGTTAAAATGACCATCTAGTAGTCACCCTGGATAAAAAAAAAACCCAAACGCTGAATTAGATCAACTATAAGCGGGATCACATTTGATGTTTTTAATTTGATTTACATTAGGAGATCTCCAGCCTGTTTAAAGGTTCTAGGTTTTTAATTGTTGATATCAGCCAAGCAATGTTCCCTCTAAGCTGCGCGGCCGCGCACGTGACAGGGAATCGCCGCACGGCAGTTGGAAACTGCCCCGCAGCGATTTTCAATGTCAGAGGGAACATTGCAGCCAAGCAAAGTCGACCACGGTATCCTTCTGTGTCGATTAAGGGAGCTGGGAGTGGGTGGCACCGTTTTGCGGTGGTTCTCCTTCTATCTCTCTGATCGTTCACAGTCGGTGTTGGCAGGAGGGCAGAGGTCGACCCCTAGGCCCCTTAAGTGCGGGGTGCCTCAGGGTTCGGTCCTCTCTCCCCTTTTATTTAACATCTACATGAAACCACTGGGTGAGATCATCCGACGGCATGGGGTGAGGTTTCAACAATACGCTGATGACACCCAGCTGTACATTTCCACCCCTCATCAATTCAGTGAAGTGGTGGACGTAATAGACCGGTGCCTGGACGATGTAAGGGTCTGGATGGGAGGTAAGAGACTCAAGCTAAACCCAGATGGGGACCTTTGCACAGGTATGCCTTGTGCACCAATTGCGGCCCTATTTAGATCAGGAGGCTCTGCTCATGGTCCCTCATGCCCTTATCACCTCACGGCTTGACTATTGCAATGCGCTCTACATGGGGCTACCCTTGAAGAGTGTCCAGAGACTACAATTGGTCCAGAATGCAGCTGCGCAAGCAGTCGTGGGTGTGCCAAGGTACACCCACACGAGTTCCATCCTTCGCGAGCTGCACTGGTTGCCGACTGTGCTCCGGTCACAATTCAAGGTGTTGGTTGTTACCTTTAAAGCCCTACATGGCTCAGGACCAGTTTATCTGCGTGACCACCTTATACCACATTCCTCCCGTCGACCAGTGAGGTTGCACAGGGTTGGCCTTTTTCAGTTCCCTTCGGCAGACAGTGGCGGCTGGCCGGGCCGGGGGGGAGGGCCTTCTCTGTAGCCGCTCTGACTTTGTGGAACCAACTTCCCCCCGAGATCCATACTACCCCCACCTTACTGGCCTTCCGTAAAGCCGTTAAGACCTGGCTTTTCCGGCAGGCCTGGGGCCAATAGTAGTTCTGATTGGCCCATGTATGGTTGTGTGAATATTTTATTTTAATATGGATATGGTTTTTTTTAAAAATTGTTTTTATATGTTTTATTTTTATTTTTTTACATGATGTAAGCCGCCCAGAGTCCTTCGGGAGTTGGGCGGCATATAAATTTTATAAATTAAATTAAATTAAATTAAGCATAATTAATACCATTGCTTAATTCTAAGGGAGAGTTAGAAGGGGTTTAGAAATAGCTGTCAGTTTTATATAGATTTATAGATACAGGTAGTCCTTGACTTGTGACTGGTCACTCAGTGGCTATTCAAAGTTACAGCAGACCATCTACTTATGACCTGGTTTCAAAGATATGGCCGTTGCGCTGCCCCTGCAGTTATGTGAACCAAATTTAGGTGCTTGGCAATCTGCCCGCATTTATGACTGACTGCAGGGCCTGCTCTCTTTCCTCAAAACAATCTCTGGAGCTTCCAGAAGGAGATCTTCAGAAGGTAAGTGAGTGATGGGTAATGGAAGATGGGGAGGAAGGTCCAATATTTGACAGCATAAAATATAAATATTTTATATTTTAATATTTTATATTTAGGTAATCCTTGACTTACAAATGTTTGTTTAGTCACCCTTCGAAGTTACAACGGCACTGAAAAAAATGACTTATGGACGGTTTTCATCGTTGCAGCATCCCCATGGTTGTGATCAAAATTTGGACACTTGGCAACCGGTTCAGGTTTCTGACGGTTGCAGAGTCTTGGGGTCATGTGATCACCTTTTGCGACCTTCTGACAAGCAAAGTCAATGTGGAAGTCAGATTCACTTAACAACCATGGTACTAACTTAACAACTGCAGTGGTTCACTTAACAATTGTGACAAGAAAGGTCATAAAAATGGGGCAAAACTGCCTTAACAACTGTCTCACTTAGTAACAGAAAGTGTGGTCATACGTCGAGGACTGCCTGTATTTAAAATATAAAAGACAGCAGGCCTGAGGTCTGTGGGAGCTCAAGGGGAGTGCAGTGTACCTCAGTGGTTGGGAGAGATCTTGGAAAATCTGGGGCAGGTGGGTCTGGGTCTAAGCTAGGTCTCCCACACGGTGATCCACTGAGTGATCTGCTGGATGCTTAATAATCACATTGGGGAGAGCAGGGATGAGGTTTGTCAAACGAGATGATCACAGGACCGTCACAACTTGCAACCGTAATGGCCAAGCTCCATTATGGTTCTAAGTTGAGGCCCACTTGTACAGATTTAAACTATCTGTATTGCAAGCAGTGAAATAATTAATTCTGAAATCCTTTTAAGATAAATCGCTCTCCACTTATCACAGATACTGAAGGCATGCAGTAGAAAAGGAGGTAACAAGTTGAAGGAACACTTGTCTTGCACGTTACCAAATTTTTATAAAAAGGGTGGGGAGGAATCACAGGAAGGGTTTCTTATACTGAATCTCTGAAGACTTTATGAAATCTTGTGACAAACTGAAAATTATAATTTGCTCAAGGTCGCTTGCAAGCCACCTTCAAATGGTGATTTCAAGGTGTTGAGAAGAATTGGATCTAAAGTATAGTGTGTAAGATGTATCATAGCAGAATCCTGCATCCAAATGGATGATTAGAAAAGATTAAAAAAAAACTTTAGTTTTGTGTTCCTTGATGTTATGCCATATCTAACTTCTAGGGTGGAAAAATTGTCCCACACAGTTTCCTGCACAATTTATTTCACTCCTAGCCAAAGCCCATCGTTCTTTCCTGAGCCCCACACTCCTCCACTTGATACTACAAACCTGCAAATTGTATTTTTTGAGATTATTGCAGCATATATAATAAAAATAGGGAGATTTTTTTTTTCTCATCAGAGAAAAGGAAAATTTGTGCTTCGTTATCTCCAGATGACACCCTTCTTCTTTCACATACCAGTCTGAAACACTAACTTGAGGCTGTAGTGAAATATTGGCAAGATAATCGAGTATGATAACACTCGATTTTTGGTTTTTGATTAAAAAAATTCAAAAAGTATAACAGGAAAAGTCAACATTGTATGATAACTCAAGTCAAGAATGTTAGTTAACTGGATTTTTATTCAGTTATGCTCAGTCATAGTTTTGCTTCGATACTTTTATCAAAAGGGGTGGTATGGCTGTAGAGATTTTATACTGCTGTAGCAATACAAGATTTTAATGCATAAAAATATCATCTTAAATCTTTTATGGAACTTCAGTTTGGATTACAGTTGCCAACAATAATATAACCCAATTGCAGGTGAAAATTTTAAGAGTTCTTTTAAAGGTTCCAAGTTGTGTTCCAAATTCTGATATTCTCGTGGAAATTGGGTCGTGCCCGATGAAAATAAAAGGCTGGCAAAGTACAATTATATTTTGGTTTCTGTGATAGTTTTTCAAAAACAAGGAAAGATTGCTGTCTGACCTCCCAAATTATTTTTATTTAGATATATAGTTTGAACTGGTAAACCAAAAGATTGATCAGACTCGTATTAATCTTGATTCTTTGTTTTCCACAGCATGACACTGAAATATTATTGTATTACACAAATATTATTTGACAATTCAGTGCAGGAGTTAATGGAAAACACCAAAGGTCCGTGTACAGCCTTCACCTTTAGAAGCAATTTCAATTATGCTTTTCCGCTCCCTATATACTGTAGTAGTTTACATTTAAAGAAATATACAATAGCTTTTGTACTGCTGTCAAATATGTTACATAGTAGATTTCAAAAGGTTCTCATGTCTCCCAGATTTTGTCCCTGTAATGGTATTGACTTTGAACCTGTGGATCATGTTTTATTGTGTTATAAATTTTACAATGGATCTTAAACAAGGTCGTTATTAATAAATGTTTTATGTAATATTTATCCCTACATTTTATCTGTTAAACTGTTTTACCACAGGCCAAAATTTAAATATATCTATAATTTGCTCTTTGGATCTTTTGGCTAATAATATTAAAGTTGAAAACAGAGAAAAATAAGTTTAATAATTAAAAATAGTTTAATAGTGGACATTGCAATACCTGGACACAGCAGAAGAGAAGAGAAAGAATTGGAAAGAATCACAAAATAAAAAGATCTGCAAATAGGATGACTGTGGCAAAAGAAAGCAAAGACAGTACCAATACTATTAGGTGTCTTGGGTGCAATCCCAAAACATCTGGAGCACAACTTGAACAAATCACCATTGACAAAATCACCATCGATCAGTTGCAAAAGGATATTTTGGAACAGAATATATCCAATATCTTAAATATTATTAAACAACATCTTCCTATCCTAGGTCCTTGGCGAGGACTTGATAGGTAGTCAAAAATTCCAAATCTAGTCTAAACTAACTAGGCTAACTAGGCTAACTCTGTGACCCACCATAACAGAATTGAAAATTGGAAAAAAAATAGTAATGATATTCTTTTTCTTCAGAACATATCAATAATATTTCAGAAATATTTAACACTACAGTATGTTTGTATGTGTGTGTACACAACACAGCTGTTTTTATTTATGGAGATTACTTGTAAAAGCCATGAAAATGAGATCAATAATTCTGAAACAACTGCAGCAAAGTGACAATGAAGTTAGGAAAAAAAATATATTAATCAAGATTGCTATCGATAGATTTATCATTTTCTATGGGAATTCAGATTAAGAACGTGCCATAAATTTCAATTTCCCTTATGAAGAATGCCAGACTGAGGTGCAGTAAATCTGTGGAATAATATTTTTAACTGACCCATAAAATTGGAGTTAACATTAGGCTTAATTAATGAGTTGCAAGTTTAGTTCTCCACCAAAAAACTGTGTTTTATAAAGGAACCCATTTCTGAAGAAATCTACTGTCAGAAAAAGAATACCGAAGTACGTTGTTCTCTGAGTCCAGTTTTTATTTTACTTTTTTGTATCTCTCTCTCTCTCTCTCTCTCTCTCTCTCTCTCTCTCTCTCTCTCTCTCTCTCTCTCTCTCTCTCTCTCTCTCTCTCTCTCTCTCTCTGTGTGTGTGTGTGTGTTTGTGTGTGTGTGTGTGTCCATTGAGTCAGCACTGATTCCTGATGACTGCCTGGATTAGTCCCTACAGTTTTCTAGGCAAGATTTTGAAGGTGGTTTGCCCTTGCTGGCTTTCTGGGGCTGAGAGAGAATGACTGGCCCAAGGTCCCCCAGCTGGCTTCGCTGTCTAAGGTGAGACTACAACTTAAGATCTCCTGGTTTCTAGCCTGATACAGTATTGTTTTACTTATGTTCTTAGTATTTGTATTTTAATGTTATGTTTTATCTGTCTACTTGCAAATAGTTTTCCAAAAACATTTGGAAGGCACACTCATTCCTCTGCATAAAGCAACATCTGTTTGAAGAAGTTTCTTTGATAATCTCTAGAAGACAGCAGAGGAAAGGGAAAATAATTGAAAAATGTCTCTCGTTCTACTGACAGATACCTTGTATCAACAGAAGAGCATCTATTGGATAATTCATTTGGCAGTATTAAATTTTATAATATATGGCAATTGTGATACTAGTACTTTCCTCAACTATAAAGAGCTTGAAGATGGTCACATGATATCACAACTTTTTTTTTTGAATAACTTTATTGTCACTTTGAATGTACACTAATCGGCATACAGCTCTCAAAGGGTCACCACCTCCAATATATACTACATAAACATGACAAAATAAATAAATACAAAATTATGCATATACCTACATATATTACCATATTTTTCGCTCCATAAGACACCCCCCCCACAAAAGTGGGTGGAAATGACTGTGCATCTTTGGTGAATAGCAGCTGGGCTGCAGGGTCCTTTTACAGTGCGGAACCCCGCCTCTTCTGTCTTTGTCATTGCCTGCCTCTTCTGTCTCTTTTCCGCAGTGCAGGAGTCAATAGGCAGAGCTGGCACATGAGAAGACACCTATCTGTGGTCCTCTCAGGCTCCGCCTGAAATTTTTTCGTCTTCTTTTCCTCCTCTAAACCTAGGTGCGTTTTATGGTCAGGTGCGTCTTATGGAGCGAAAAATACGGTATATGACACGGAGAAACAACAGTCTAGTTCAGATGTATACATGTACATGGCGAGAAAAACAAAACTTGGTGAGTTTACCAGATGGATGGCATAGGGAACAAAGCTGTTACAGAATCTGGTAGTCCTGCTATAGATACTTTGAAACCTCCTCCCAGAGTGGAGCAACAGAAACAGACCATGAAGTGAGTGTGTGGGGTCTCTAACAATGCTTTGAGCTCTAGGCACATAGCGCTTATAAGCAGTATCCTGAATAACGGGAAGCAAGCTTCCTATAATCTTCTCTGCTGTCCTTACCACTCTCTGAATGGACTTTCTCTCTGAGGCACTGCAGCCACCAACTTATTAAATACTCAGTTTGAACAATCCCATCCTTGTCTAAATGTGTATGCGTCTCTCTCCCCATACATGCACACATATAGGCAGGGCTCATACAAAATTTAAATATGGAACATACACAAAATACATTATACATTTATTCAAGTGGCAGATGTATTTTTTCTATTACTTACCCCTGTTCTCTGAACTTCCAAAAAGATTGCTCTTTGAAATGATTTCTCCCATATTGCCAGCTCACTTCCTTGTTCCACATTGAAGTAATGACTCTTGCCATGTCCAACCACAACACTGAAACAATATGGCCTCTGGTCTTCAAGCTCGTAGTCTTGGTGAATACCCAAATATAAATTTGCTTGTAGCCAACAGTCATTATTGAGCCAGAGCTGAAAGATATATTTTTGAAGATATTTCATCTAAAGTAGAATGAGAATAATTTGATCCTGTAGAAATAAGTCATGGACGTTTGAGTGTCAGCCTTTTTGCCTCAGAATCATGCTGATATTTCACATTGTTAAATTGAGAAATTATAGTGGCTCTCTTGTTCCATAGCCTCTTTTCATTTTTTTTCCAAAGCAAGAATTTTCAGTAATCAATCCTAGTTTACCTATCTGTTTACCAATCACATGCTAAGATTCATAGGAAAACACCATCCATTAACATCTGAAGGGCCTAGATCTCTGCTAAAAGAGAACATTTCCTGATCCTGGTGGCTTTCATTCATTTGATTTGCCCTACTTGTTAGAAAATAACAAACATCAGCATCAGAAAGTCATATGTTGACTAAACTGAAGCACATCAGATTAATAAATAAATTCCTACTGCTGTAACATATCATGCAGAGGAAGACGAAGGGGGCGGAAAAGAATCCAGTGGACTCTTCAGACATCCTTCTAGGCAGTTCTCATTTCAACAGCAGACAAGTTGAGACCTTTATGCCCATGTCTCCAAATGATACATTTATAATCAATATATTTGGTTAGTGGGTTTTGACTCACTTTCATTTTCTGCACACAATACTGAAATTGTAGATCGGGAAAAGTATGAATTTAAATCTTTTCTGGAAAATGAAACAATATATTAATCCTGATGCAACAATATAGTCTTGATCCAGGAGATCTACTTTATTTATTTAAAGTGGAAAAGGGAACCTTTAGCCCAAGGGCCACATTAAATCTACACGTCTGAGATATACTACTGAAGCCTTCCTTGCCGGAGCCTTTTCTGCTTAGCTTGAAAGCAGCAGTCAGAGCATAAGGAAAACTGAGTACCAGCCAGTTAAAAAAAATTCCGAATATCTTGTAGAAAATGGAGAAGTCTCTAGAGTATGTTTTTATAGCCTTGATGAAGTTTCTTCTTTCAGACTACTACTATTTTTTTAAAGCCGCATAGAAGGCAATCTTAAAATATTCTCGAATGAGTGCAAAATAGCTTACAATTACCACCACTAGACTATAAAGCAGTTGATTTTAATCTAAGCAAAGATACATTCGATAGAACTTCACTGTCCAATTGAAATTAATGGAGTACAGATGTGATGGAAGGAATGCTAAGTAAGACGAGCAAATCTGTAGCCCATTTCTAAAATGGGATGAATAGTAACATGCTGCTAATTCAGATGTGATAAATACTGCTTAATTAGAATGAACATCTAATTTATGATGCTAAAATGACAAATAGCAAGACAATTAATAACATGGAAGGTACTGTATATTTACACTTCATACGTGTTTGCATTAACACTGTTGCTTAGAGTAAACAAAATCTTCATGCTGATTGATTTTAATAAAAAGTATCCTTTTTAAGAAACCACCCACATAAATCATGTAAATCAAGCAAGCCAAGGTCTTAATTATGAGTTGTAATTACTATTACAGATTACTTTGTTTAAACATGTTCATAATCAGGTAACTATACAGCAGAATTGCTGGGAAAATTTACTATTAATGAAAAACTATTAGTTAGTGGAATTACTTCCACTATCTATCCACTTAACTGAAAAAGGCTAAAATATTAGATATCAATAAGAAAAAAAAACAGATTTAGTTCATCTCGGTATTAGTATATGCATATACACAGAGAGAACTGTTGTTCAGTGCTGATATATAATGTGCCACTTCTAAATGAATAAATAAAAATCAAGTGTTATGAATATTTATGCTCTTCACTTCCTATATGGAAAAGAATTTCAATGTATTAATTGCAAATATCATAAATGAAATTTATGAGCCGAGGTGGTGCAGTGGTTAGAGTGCAGTACTGCAGGCTACTTCAGCTGACTGTTCAGCAGTTCAGCGGTTCAAATCTCACCGGCTCAAGGTTGACTCAGCCTTCCATCCTTCCGAGGTGGGTAAAATGAGGACCCAGATTGTTGGGGGCAATATGCTGACTCTGTGAACCGCTTAGAGAGTGCTGTAAAGCACTGTAAAGCGGTATATAAGTCTAAGTGCTATTGCTATTGCTAAATTATATAATGTGAAAAATTAGAACTGAGAATTCAGTACAATCTATGACCACCATGTCATAATTTTTTTAGAGAGTGTATGCCTCTCTTTGGGCTAATATTGTTCAATCCACATTTCACCAGCTCAGATTCTGATAGTCTGTGACTTGGCACTGAGAAAAAATTAAGTAAGGTGCTTGCCAAGTTGGAGGAGAAATTGTTCATTTTCTACATCCCAGTCTTACATTTTTTTAAAATTAGATGCAGTTTATGTACTTGTAGATGTGAAATGATTTTGAAAATGAACTCACACTTGGAACTTTTCACTTGTTATGACAGGACCTTATCCAACTTGAAACACTAGGTTTGATTTCTAAAACAAATCAACTTCCAAATTATTTCAAGCCATATTTCCAGTATTTCTACTTCTTCAGTTTTAAAGTGCCATGCTTTTGGAAACAGGACAGAAAAGAGACTCATTCCTACTTCCAGGCCCCGTTTCATGAAGCATATGCGTGCTAACGTAGCTCCAGGCCCAGACAAGCTAACTCCTTCTTGCTTAAAAGTCTGTGCTGACCAATTGGCCCCCATCTTCACCCGAATCTTCAATAAATCGCTAGATATGTGCTATGTTCCTTCTTGCTTCAAACGCTCTACTATCATCCCAGTGCCGAAGAAGCCCACCATCAAGGAACTGAACGACTACAGACCAGTTGCTCTAACATCTGTAGTTATGAAAACATTTGAAAGGCTAGTGCTGTCCCACTTGAAAACCATCACGGATCCACTGTTAGATCCCCTGCAATTTGCATACCGAGCAAATAGATCGACAGATGATGCTGTTAATATGGCTCTGCACTACATCCTACAACATCTTGAATCTCCAAAGACCTACGCAAGGGTCCTCTTTGTAGACTTTAGTTCAGCATTCAATACCATCATTCCAGAAACTCTTCTAACTAAGCTAAACCAGCTAGCGGTACCTGAACACACTTGTTAGTGGATCATAAGCTTCCTAACAAACAGGAAGCAGCAGGTGAAGCTAAGCAGAATCACATCAGATAC
>QLTV01001698.1:6036111-6057441 GCA_003457575.1 Thermophis baileyi
TGACTGTATGACTGTAACTTTGTTGCTTGTATCCTTACGATTTATATTGACTGGTTCCTAATATGATTTGATTGCTTATTTGTACCAGGACTATCATTAAGTGTTGTACCTTATGATTCTTGACAAACATATCTTTTCTTTTATGTACACTGAGAGCATATGCACCAAGACAAATTCCTTGTGTGTCCAATCACACTTGGTAAATAAAACTATTCTATTCTATTCTATTCTATTCTATTCTATTCTATTCTATTCTATTCTATTCAGGCCAAGGCCTTAGGAATGATGAAAAAGAGGGATTTATGAAAAATTATAAATAGAAATGAAATAAATATTACAAGTTGACCAATCTTGATGACTCTTAATGATAAAGATTGTCAGAATGAAGCTTAACAATATAGGATAATAAGCAGCAAACCCCAGTAGCAGAGACCTATGCATGTTCATTTAGACTTAAAACGACTTTTACTATTCACTGGTTTTAAGACACTCGTAAAGTAATGATGCAGTAAAGAATCTATTAGTCTGGAAATGTTGCTAATAATGAATGTTTCCAGCATTCCTCACCACTGACTACATTGGGGCCACTCAAATTAATAAATTCAGCAAAATTTAGGTGGCCATAGGCCATAATTTTTTCCCTCAAGATACTTTATATTTGCAGTGTTGTCTATTCTGGGGCAGGGGAAAGAACCATTAGCCATGGAATATTCATATGAAAGTACTAAGATATGCCAATTAAATAAAGAAAAATCAGTGGATTTAGTAGAATAGGTGGCATTACCTGGCTGAGTTAGAAACTAGTAATAGCTGGATTCAAGACTAACAGGGATGTCAGCTAGACTAAGAAGTGAAAATAAAATCTTAGAAAAAAAAGCCATCCAAACAATTTTTGTACTGTTGCCTTGAAAGCTGTTTGAATGTGTCCATGAAGACAGCAGGAGTCAACCAACACTTCAAGGACCCTTCACCTCTAGCAGTCAATAGCAGGAGAATTATGGGGAGGACAGATTCTCAAAGATTTAGTGCACTGCAAATTCATGACTGGTAGAGAAATGGGAGACCATATTATATATTGCTGAACTGCCAATGAGAAATTCCACAGCTAGAGAGCCTCTACAATTGCCTGCAAAGGGATGGGGGAGGGGCAGTTGGAGATGTTCAGGTTCCCCCAGGAATTCAATCAAATGTTGGTCTGTGGAGGACACATCAGCTTCTCACTCAGAACAGAAAACAGCTTAAAAGAGTAAATGGAATCTTTGAATTTGTAATGGGGAAACCTTAATCTTTCTTAAAAACCACATTTACCCCAACTTAATTGATTTGCTCTAAGTTTCCTTCATTATCATTTATACTGAAATGTTAACAGAACAGAGGCTAGAGTTGCACACTGATGCTTTTATATTTCAGTTAATTTATTCATGAAGATTGACAATTCAGTATTCATTTATTAAAATGTCAAAAACACAAAGTACTGAATCCTGAGCAATTTATTTCCATTTTTTCTTCACTCACCAAAATAATATCCAGTGTTAGAATTTACTTTTACTGTGTTGTTATTAAAATTAACTTTGCCAAAATAAGTAAGCAGTCAGGAAGCATGAAACAATATAGAAAATTATATTTTTTAAAGAGGTCAACTGATCTACTAATGGCCTCTGAAGCATTCATGTGGAAGCAGCTTAGAAGAGGAATTGCTAATACTCCAAGTATAAAGTTTAATCTTTCATTTCTCCCATTATAAATCTAAAATGTAAAAGGTCAGCAAATGGGTTACAAAATGTTTGTATTTTTTTAAGTTTCCAATACGTTTTCATCAGGTTAAGTGGTTAAAGAAACCCAGAAAAAAGAACAGAATGAGCAGATGTATTGTTGATATTAACTGTTTTACAGTCTTAGATAATTTATTTAAAAAGTCTGTCATGCAAACTAGTTGTAATATTATTAAGTTACATCCATCCAAAGAAGAACAAAATAATTGTTGATTTTCCTCCTTTTTTCTGGAGTTTTCATAATAATGCTCGATGAAAAGCTTTTGGAAACTAAGTTTGCAATTATTGCATAAATTTGTTGCCTCAATGTGGATTTTGTATTATTTTAATGCTGTATAAAACATTTTATTTGAAATGTTCCAGTTCAAAATGCTGTGTTCCAATTTTAAAAGCTGTTCTGGCTTTATCATAAGAATCCTGATATTCTTATGAACTTTCCAGAAATGTTTGAACTTTTCTTAAAGTGTTTTGAGCTTAAAATACTATTTTCATTAGTTTTCACTTTCAGTGAGATCAGAAATAGCAGTTTTGAAATCAAATTGGAGAATTATGTATTTAAAGCATTTCAGACTTGAAACATTTTACACATTCCTAATTTTTCCCCATTCCTGATCAGCATGGCGTTTTTACATATTACTTTATGAAGTTAATTTAAGTCCTGTGGCAAAAAGATTCCTACTCTAGGTTTGTTTTTAATGGTGACACATTACATATATGCATGATTTAAACAAAATAAGTATCTAAATTAAAATAAAAAGCAGATATGACCATGGAATGTAAAATCCAAAGCAATCCATAGATCATTCGATGGTTAAATCATCAATATTATCATATGAGTTACCAATGAGGCAATTCAGAAAATGTTCTGTCTTTTTTACGGGTAAATCTATCTTATTTATTCTGATTGGCAACTATTGTCACTTCTTCAGTCTACATGAGACCTTTTTTCCTGGAAATACCATCAACAGTGAGAAATTTTGCATGAAACATTTTTCTAGGAGAAAGCTGAGGACAAAACTACCAGATGAAAGCAATAGAAAAGGGCAATGTCACTTTTGCATTATACAAAACCACAATAATTTACTGCTGATATTGGCTAAATTTATTCTGACTAGGTTTCAGTAAATAATTAACATAATCTTCTATATAGAATATTTTGTTATTCATAACTTACCTACCTTGTGAATTTTAAATAGAACCTCACAGAGGCTATAGGTTTTTTCAGCTCGTATCCAGTCTAATGTGCTTACCTGTACAGCCAAAAGAAAATGTTATTACAGTTTCATACTTTTTTTGCTTAACAAAAAATTATCCTGCTATTATATAGTTTTTTTTTTCATTTCTTTGAAAAATTGTTAATCTTTACATTTTTATATACTAGTTAGCTGAAGGCTGTGCACTAAGTTCTTTCAACAAATGATGAACATGAAGTTAGAAACTAGTGTTTGTAAAGTTTTAATAGTTTTTCTTTTTTTCTTTTTAAATGACAAATAGTGGAGATTTTGGCACTTAGCTAGAGATTCAAATTCTTCATGTTTTGTTTTTTATGACTATTTTCGCATCAATATATACTGAGCACTATCTGTACAATCTCAATAATCCCTTTGTACACTCACTGATACTGCATTATATCTCTGTGTAATTATTCTTTTTCTTTCACTTGTTTGTTCATATTTTTTTTAAAAAATATTAATCTATAAATCTATAATATATAAATCTATAAATTAAATTAAAAAAAAACAACCCTTCCACATGTACTTTGTTTTAAAAAGCAGAGAATCTGTGGATATATAATTCCATATATGTTATTTATCCTGAGGTAATACTAATTGTATCCCATCTTTATATGGGAAGAACACAAATATAGAGATAAGTGGAAAATCTGGGCCTTATATATTATTTATGCACATATCCCATTTTTCTTTTGTGAAACTGTTTGAGTTGCCAAGAAAACTTCCAAGTAGAAGCTCCTAAACTGAACTAGCTGTGTTTGCTTTAACACCGGGATAGCATTATGGATTCACAGATTATTTTCTGGAAAAACAGCAACAGAGAGGGCAAGATTCAGCATATGCTATGTAACTAGCAGAAAATATAGAAATATATTTGAGGATACCCTCCATATGCTCATAGTATGTTAAATATTTTGATCAATCAAGGCATTGATCAAAAGTTGCCTTCTTTAATTGTTATAGAGATTTCCAGCACCGCCTCAATCTTGTGTCATAGTTTTATACTAGCTTCATTCCATAAACCCTGAATTTTTGCTGAATATGTGCTGTGTTTCCGATAATACCTAAAACCCCACGTGGTCATATTTATTCAGATCTTAATTCAGAGTTCAATTTCTTTCATTGTGGTTACAACAGCTGAAAGATAATTAGTTTCTTTGCTCTAGTACTGCTATTATTAGATTTTTTTTAATGCAGAATGAGCCAAATAACTGAAACCAAAATGCTTTCTATAATCTAGTTTTGGGGAAAGTAATGGAATGTCTTCAATTCAGGGGCATCTGGTGGGGGAGGGGTTGAGGGTGGGTCAGAGTGGCACACTGGGTTTGCTGTATTGCAACACAAGCCTTTTATACATGTATTCCTGCTGCATGTATGACCCTAAAGAGTTTGGGGTGTGATGCTGCAGTTCAGATTTTGCCATTCTGATGAAAGCAGGAAGAGTCTCTGTATGCCATTCCTTCAAGTTGATCTGTTTTTGCTATACTGAATTATAGATTGGTAGAACATGTTTTTCACTCTCAGTTTTGGGTAACAGAGTTGGAGTTGACTTATATAAATTTCCTTCTTTATATCTAGTTTAACACGATAAAAGTTTAAAGAATACGTCTCCTAGTGCATTTAGGATCATTTTTATTTGCACACTCATTTAAAGATGATCAAGGCTAAAGCATATTCTAAGTATTGTAAACTACTACAAAAAATGAATGAAATAGTGAAATTTGTATTAGTTATGTGTGGCCAACATTTACACCCGTGATGGTTTGTAAGCTCTCAAGTGAGAAAACACTCATAATACAGTGGAGAAAAAAACTAAAAAGGAAATTGACAGTATATGCAATTTTTTTTTCTGAAGACTGTCATACTTTTCCAAGCTATTGAATTCTACACAAGCCACTATGCAATAATGTTTGTGTGTGTGCCTTTGTGTGTGTGTGTATTTCTAGTCAACGAGAAACTAAGAAAATGTAAGTCTCTAAATCTGAAACACTAGAGAATAAGCTCTCCTGAATACAATGGGATTTCCAAGTAAGTATGCATATTCAATAAAGCAATAATTATTCATTTCTGATTTCAGAATTATAGTTTGTGTGTCCAAATGCAAATACCTTCAGTGTTTCTTTTTTTTATTTTTTTATAATTTTATTTATAGTTTTTTCTTTAACATTAAGTGCTTAGTGAACAGTGTAGTGTCTGGGTCAATATATTTTATACACAATACTAATGATAATAACACTATTTAAATATACATAATCATAATCTTTCAACTTCTAACATTTGTGTATACATTGTAGTTATGATATATTCTATTATATATCAGTATACATAATACTATTTTCCAAATTTCTACTTTCTACCTCTTTTTTTTCTAACTGTTAATAAAATAGCCACCATATTAAGAAGTATTCTATATCTATCTATCATCTCTTGCCCTTTTTAGAATTTCAACTCTTATTGACTTTTTGGTAAATCTTTCATGTTTCTCCCTTGGGATCTTGTATCTCCTTACATCACGCTTATTTAATCTAAGTATTTCATCTGCCTCAACACCTATCTCTTGCTGTTGGATCTCTAGAGCAACCATCCGTAATTTTTTCATCACTTTTGGGAGATCTTTCTCTTTATTCTCTTCTATATTTTGAGCTCTTAAAGAGTAATCTATCTGTTCCATTTTAAGAATTATTACTATCTCTTCCATATCTTTATCTGCTTGTATCCTCAGCTCCTTCTGATTTCTCCTCTATTTTCTGAGTTTTTTGTTCATCTTTTATTGTCATTTGCTGGGGGTTTTCTAGTCTCACATCTGTATCCTGCATCATTTCCATCATGTCCCTATGATTCCTTGTCATATCCTCCTGAATACATTGAAACATCAATAATATTTGTTTATGGACTTCCGGTTGACGTCATGGCGGGAACAGCTGGAAAATAGCGGAGCTCCACCAGGCTCCGTGAAATGCAGCCGGCAACTGCTTGCCAGGAGACCCTACGGGGTCAAGCTACCCTGGAGAGGTGGTGAAGAAAGGAGAGGTGCTTTGTCGATCATGAGGAAATGGCAATTTCCTCACTGATCCGAAGAAAGCTCTCCCAAACGGCAGCAGGGACGATGGCCATTTTGGTCTGTCACAAGCTGGGACAACCGGGACACTAAGATCTTGTGCTGGAATGGTGTGTGGACAGAGCAGTGAAACTGGGTGAGATAACTTCCAACTTTTACCCCAAAGATTTAACCCAAGTTAAAAATTACAAAAAACAATCTCCAAATAGAAAGAAAGTGGCAATTGGATTTATGGAGAAGGATTAAAGACTAAAAATCAAAGAGAAAGACTAAAGATTAAAGACTCAGATGCAAAAGAAATATTTAAAGGATATTTTAAAACACAGAAAGCCTGGAAAATGTTGAACAACATTGTGAAAAGTGATTATTGGGAGAAATTGCTTTTCTAAACTCTATCTTTAACCCCCCTGAATGGTTGACAGTCAGATGTTTTGACTTTTACACTCTGTTGAATGCTGGAATTGGGAGCAGGGGAGCCATCTACTGGAGGAAGAAGATAGCTGCAACATGGGAAATCTGAGTGAAAGTGATGAAAGGAGAGAAATCAAACAACACCTGGAAGGCTATTTGACCTTGACTTTATCTTAGTAGGTGATTTGGAGGCTTGGAAATATCCACTGAGCTGTTTGAAGATTTTTAAAGCAAACTGAACTATAAATACCAAAACTTTATTGAACTGTTCATTGAAAGATGGATTTGAAAGATTTAGCAATAGCAATAGCACTTAGACTTATATACCGCTTTACAGTGCTTTACAGCACTCTCTAAGCGGTTCACAGAGTCAGCATATTGCCCCCAACAATCTGGGTCCTCATTTTACCCACCTCGGAAGGATGGAAGGCTGAGTCAACCTTGAGCCGGTGAGATTTGAACCGCTGAACTGCTGAACAGTCAGCTGAAGTAGCCTGCAGTACTGCACTCTAACCACTGCGCCACCTCGGCTCAAGGTGGAAATTTGAGGAAACCTGGTGGGTCAAGCTGGATTTGATTTACTAACATCACTTGATAGATCATCCTATGAAGCAAAAGAAGAAAAGCGATAGAAAGGAGAAAAGAAAAAGAAAAAAAAGAAAAAGAAGAAAAGACAAATAAGACTTTAAAATTTGGATAACTGGGAAGGTGTAAACTGGAAACTATAAAGACTGTAAAGTATAAATTTATAGCTTTTAAGGACTAGAAAGCTAGGAGACGTGGAGGAATAATTTTGGGATTGATAAATTTTATTAATAATTAACTTTTTTGGAGCTTTTAGATATTGGGTTACTGGAATATTAGAGATACATTGAGTAATTTTTAATATATTAATTTGGTACAAAATGACTCAGCAGGAGACAATAAAGTTCTATGAAGAAATGTTAATGATGGTTAAAAGTTTTTATGAAAGTGTGACAAAGAATCATAAGGAGATGATGGGATTGTCCAAAGATAAAGAAGCGAGTGTAGAAGACAAAAAATGGTGGGAAAAGATGAATAAAATATTCAGAAGATAGATGTGAAATTAGAAGGAGTGGTGGAGGAGACAAATCAAAATAAGCTACAAGAAAACAAAAACAATGAAAAGACAATAACAATAAATACTAAGAATCAAATAGATAATTCCTTAAGAACTTACAATAGCACAGAGAAAAAAAGGAAGACTTCCCAAAAATAATGAAAGGGTTATGGATGGGCATCCAAATGATGCAGCAGAAGGAGATAAGGGGTAAGGCAGAGGGAACAATCAGTCTATGTAAAAATGTTAGAAAGAAATATAGGATCCCAAGAGAGAAATATAAAAGAATCACCAAAAAGTCAATAAATGATGAAATTCTAAAAAGGCTGAGAGATGACGGATAGAGACATAATATCTTGTAATCCTGTGATTGTATTAAAAACTAATAGAAACAAATAGAAAGTATAAATTGGGAAAATAGTAACACATATATAGATATATAATAGAAATTATTATAACCACAAATATACTAAGGTTAGGAGGTGGAAGATGGTGATTAGGCATATTTAAATGTATTATTACGATTAACAGTGTGCAAAAATATATATTGGAATTTATAGATTTTAAGGACTGCAAATTCAGTGGATTTAGAGATATAATCCCGGGACCAATTAAATTTAATTAATAATTGGTTTTATTAGTGCTTATAGAAAACTGAGATATTGGAAATATGGTGGAATTGGAGTAATACTTAAAATATTAAAATACTGGTGACTTAACAGGGGTCAACAAACACATTGTATGAAGAAATGTAATTGATGTTTAAATATATTTTTGGAGAAAGCATTAAAGAATCATAAAGAGAGAATAGTACTGTTTAAAGAGAAAGAGGTGAATATGGAAGAACCCCAACAAGTGTGTGTGGGGGGAAAGTACAAATTGGGAAAATAATATTATACATATTGATACATAAAAAAATATATTATAATTATAATGAGCATATTAAGGTTAGAAGTTGGAAGATAAAAACTATGTATATGTAATTGTATTACTGTTAGCACTGTGTAAAAAATGTATTGACCCAGTCATTACACTGTCCACAAAATACTTTGGTTGTTAGAGGAAAACTGCAAATAAAACATATACAAAAAAAAAATCTTTATGAACTGTATTTGTTTTCCCCTGTTGAAACATTTTGTAATAATTTAATACGCTGAAAGTTACTCAATATTTCACCAAGATTCCAATATCCCAATTGCCCAGAAACACCAAAACCGCCAGTATTAATAAAGTTTACTCAGTCCCGAGATTTTTCCTCAAAATCCCCAATATTTATAGTCTTTAAAAATTTCCAATTTGCACTCTCAAAATTATCCAAAATTTTAAATCTTGTTTAATTTTTCTTCTTTCTTCTTTCGCCTCATAGAGTGTTCTATCAAATAGTAATAATAATCCAGATTGGCCCACCAGATTTCCCCAAATCTCTTTAATCCACAGAATCAAGTGTTCAGTTTCAAGGTGTTTCTTATTAATTATAGTCCACCTTGCCTTAAAAGGCGTTTTGGCTGCTTGGAAATATTTAGTGAGCCTTTTGAAGATTTTTAAGGCAGTGTTTCTGACATATAACACTGGTAGAGCTCTAGGAAAATGAATAATTTCCTTATATCATCTCTGCAAAATGATTTACAAATTATCATATTTTACAATTTTTAAGATATTCTTAATATCCTTATTTCAAGGGGCTTGAATAGCAATAGCACTTAGACTTATATACCACTTCATAGTGCTTTACAGCCCTCTCTAAGCGGTTCACAGAGTCAGCATATTGCCCCCAACAATCTGGGTCATCATTTTACCCACCTCGGAAGGATGGAAGGCTGAGTCAACCTTGAGCCGGTGAGATTTGAACCACCGAACTGCAGCTAGCAGTCAGCTGAAGTAGCCTGCAGTGCTGCACTCTAACCACTGCGCCACCTCGGCTCACCTTGAACTTGGTATTCTTTGTCTGGTTAATGTATTATTTGCAAACCAGTGAGACTTGACTATAAAACAAACCTCCCAGAGTTTTTCCATTACTATCAAATTTAAAATCTTCTAAAAGTAAACATAATTAAAATGAATTAGAAGTGGGAAATGCCTGGTAATAGCTTATTGAGAACATTGTCAATTCACTGTTTTATTTAACACGACAGAGTCTAGAGGTCAATAGTATGAAAGACTTTTGCTGGCAACAAGACAAAAGCATAAAACTTAATTTTCAAACCCTAACTAGCCTCTTGAGCAATCATGGTTGCACAATAATTGCAAAGACTATACCTACTTAATTCTTGAAAAGTTGTTTAATCCCATAGAGTCCTGTTCAGTCCCATTTATAAGGAATACCATAATTTTAACTTCTTACAAAGGCAGAACAGAACCTGATATCACTAAATCTGTGAGCTTTTATAATTAATATACAAGTGAGACTCCATTTTAGTAGGTTGATTGATGGGTGAACAATTCAAAACATAAGCAAGGTTACATTAAAGCTCTAGAAGAAAGCACTATCTGAAATTAGTAATAATATTTTTTCAAAGCTGATATAAATATATAAATTGATTTTTAAATGCAGCTCATTAGAATTGTTAAACCTGCAACTATAGGAATTAATTTAATTTCCCCACTGGTTCTGAATAAAAGTCAAAGTAGGAAACATTAGGTTGCTGTTTATCATCAGCCAACTTCATTGCTTAAACACCTTTTGCCAATTTAGTCTGAGCAAATTACAGATTTACAACTTTACGCATCTGAATTTTTAATTACATTTGCATCACAGTGAGAACATGAATCAAGTGTAAAGAAAATAATGTGAAAATTGCATTCCTAAAACACTTTGAATGCTATTCTGCAACCCACTTACACAGAAGCACTCTTGAATTCCAATGGCTTCATTTACAGATAAGCTTATACCAAACTGCAAGCTTAACATTAACATTTTATTGGATTCATGTGGGACTTAGTTCTGAATAAATATATGAGAGTTTAGAGTCAAATTGTAAATATTGCTAGTCAGGGGGTTTAATAAAGGTGCTTATTTTGGTTACTTTTATTGCTTAATTCTGAACTGAGAGGTAATTTTGCACATGACCTGAATTAGTTGTAAATGGTTGTTACATTAGTTTTTTGTTGAGAGTGATCTGATGTGCCTCGGGCAACAATCAAATCACCAAACATACTGTGATGATTCATCCCCTAATTTATAAGTTGGAATAATTAAAGAAATACTCAATAGAAGACTAGGTGGAAATATCACCTACAGCAGGGTGTCAAACTCAAGGCCCATGGGGTGCTTAGATCTGGCCCACGGGGCCGCCCTGGAAACAGCAAAGGACCGGCCCATGGGTGCCTCTGCCAGTGAAAACAGAGCTCGGGGGGCCACACATTTTTGCTGGCAGAGGGCTGAAGGAGGCCATTGCGGCCAAAAACGGAGCCAGGGGAGCTGTGCACAGGCCCACCGACTCTGTTTTCACTGGCAGAGGGCTAGCAAAACAAACTAAAAACAAAATAAAAGGATAAATGTTTCCCCTTTAGCATTTGAGCATGCAAGAAGGGACAGGAAAGGAGAAAGGGAAAGAGGAAAGACAAGAAAAAGAAGGAAAGATGGGAAGAGAGCAAGGAAGGAAAAATAAGGAAAGAGAGGAAGGAAGAAGAAAGGAGAATGAAGAGGGAAGGAAAAAGAAAGAGAAGGAAGGAAGGGAGGAAGGAGGGAAGGAAGGAAGGAAGGAAGGCCACCCGAGGTCAAACACAACCCTGATGCGGCCCTCAATGAAATCGAGTTTGACACTCCTGACCTACAGCAATAGCTGAAACTTATGTAACCTTTGTGCAGATTAGAGGGGAGCTTGCTTCGTATTTCTACCCTTGGATTCTTGCTTCCAAGTTAGATCTGGGGCTGGAGTAGCTGGGGTTACCATCAACAGCTGCCTACTCTTTGGTGACTTCTTTCTAGCTGTTTTCCTCTTGGGGGGGAAGCTTTTTCCTTCATAGGAATAAAATTCACAAGAGAAGAAGACAACAAGAACCTACTCTTCCTGGATATAGTCATCAGCAGAGGAAACAATGGTAGGTAACAAACACAAATATATTGAAAAATAACCCATGGTAACCAAGTGCTTCAGTACCAAAACAACACAAGAGGAGCTGCATAAGAACATTATTCAGTCAAGCAAAAACACACCGCAGTACCCCAAAGGAAGCAGACTACTTATACAACCTCTTCCAATGCAATCGATACTGATGCAACTTTATTAGCACACAGCCTTTCATAACACAGCCATCAAAACCTATTAAAAGGATAACTTTCCCATATATCAAAAACTTCTCTGAGACAACCAATGGACTATTAAAATGCTTTTGCACTGGCCACTGTTGCATACAAACCAATGAAATCCCTTAAAAAAACCCCTTAAACTGGAAGATGTAGTAACCAGAAAAGAACCAAAAGTAGTCATCTATTATGAACAATACAAGGACTGTAATAGCCACTACACAGGACAAGCCAATAGAACACTGGCCAGCAAGCAAATTGTTTCCTAAATAAGTCTCCAGACAATTTCTGGGTAACAATACATTCATATATTTTAAAACAGAAGATTATTAAATGTTCTAAAACTGATAAATTATAAACATTAACATGTAGGTCTAAAATATTTTAACCTATGACTTAATTCTTTAAAATAGTTTATTAAATAGAATAAAAACTTGCTCCAAATCAAATTCTTACAACATACGGGAATTTTGTAATTTGTCATGTTGGGCAGATTCACTTTTCCCTTTAACTTGGCTGCCCTAACTGCAAAGAAAGCAATCCGTTGTGTCACAAACGGTACCTTTAAGAGGAAATTCAATTTACTTTTAACATTCCAATTCCTCATATCATCAAAGAACAAAAATAATTAATCATCCCTATATTTAGCTTACAACCAGCATTCTAATGGGTAATGCTGCAGAGGTTCTATTTCACCTGGTCTGCAAATACAAACTTTATCTTGCAATGGGATGATTGGGAATCTGCCTTTTTGCATCATTGTACACATTGCTCAAATCAGACATGAGTAAAGATTATATGATCATCACTTTTTATTGGAAGGACACATACTTTTCTTCTTGAAATTGGGATTTAATTCTTGCGAGGTCCCTGGTGCTCTCTGAGCTTGGTTGTTATCTTGCAGATGTTTCAATACCCAGGTATCCATTACCCACTATCATCAGTGCTAGAAGGGAGTGGGATTTGCTCCCTGTTTATATACAAGTGACTTGCCCTGTCAGTGTGGGTGGGAGTGTTCTTGGTGGTTCCTTGATTAGGTTGTTGTTTACTGTTTGATTGTCTGAGCTGATAGTTCCTTAGACCAAACTAAGTCCAAAAATGCTAGAGAATTCTTGGAAGCCTGGCACTCAGACAAATCAGCCATCAACAGGCACATATAGATAAACAACTTCTACATACTATTCAAAAGAGACAATAAAAATTAGTCCATAACACCTCCTTGCCAGCAATCATTACAGATAAGCAACGATTAACATCAAGATTAATACTAGACCAATAATAAAGTAATAAGCAATAAACTACTAAATTCCTTGATTAGGGTATTGCTTATTTCAAATAGTAAACAACAGCTTAATCAATGAACCACCAAGAACACTCCCACCAACACTGACAGGGCAAGCCACTTGTATATAAACAGAGTAAACTCTTCTCCTTTGTAGTACTGATGTTAGCTAGCAGGGTAATGAAATGTCTATAAGAAAATAACCAAGCTCAGAGAGCACCAAGGACCCCACAGTTCAATTCTGAGCTACAAATAGTGTCTTCTATTGCATTTAATTCTAGCTAGCCATTTCACTGATTTCATAACCAACAGAACTTCTATGTCCATCTGTCCTTTAACATCTAATATACTTTGACTGAAAATATATATTAACAATAGGTACAGTGAAAGTCCTCCACATTAGAGCCATCTGGTAGTGTCCATTTGGAGAGAATTATGCAACTAGGACTTGTCAAAAAGTTTTTTAACCATCTGCTCATGTAAGCAAATCGGAGGAAGCATATCTCCAATTATTTGAGTTAACCTGACCCAGTAATTAAACAGAATACAACAGTGGGCCTCTGAGTTCATCTCAGTGGGCAATCCGAGTTCAGCTCTGATGGTATGTGCTAGGGAAACTCTTGATGTTCCTAAGATCAAATACAGAAAATGATTTTGGACTGTTTCAATTCCCTTCATTGTAGCAAAACTCCATATTTGACACTGGACAGCATCTTTGCCTCAGAAGTCTTCATGATTGGTTTAAGTGAACTTGGATCCCTTTAATTCAACAACCTGTTTAAAATTTAAAGACACGCAATTGCCTTCAGCTAGTTCCTTTTTATCTAAGAAATACTGAGATAAGGAAAATATCCAACCTGTCTTATTTTATAGGAATTTTAAAATCACTGCTTCCTTTCCTGCCAAAAACCATCATTTTTGATGTCATACTATTAATTACTAGATTGATAAGATACATCCCTGAATAACAACTGGCCATTAGAAGACATGATGAAAATTTGTTAATCTCTCTACCCACTGACAAATTCAAAATTATTTCAACTAGGAAAGTGTCACATTTTAGATCAAACCAAATCTAAAAACGCTAGTGAGTTCCTGATTTGTGTGAGTTCCTGAGGCATTCTGACAAATCAGTCATCAACAGACATAATGATAAAACTCACTCACACACCATTTAAAAGATGCAATCAAAAGCCTAGAAAGAAAGGAAGCGGTCTAGAATACATCCTCTCCAGCAGCCAACATTCAATGAGCAGCACACAGAACCAGATAAACGATCAGGATTCTATACCTCTATATCTATCTAGGGTCCTCTACCAGAGGCCTGGGAGTTTGAGGGTTCTGCACAGTATCTTAGCTATTCCAGGGGTGAAATGCTCCCTGTTCGGGCGTGCCTGCCGGTTGTCGGAGAGCAAAGCGTTCTGCGCATGTGCAGAGGGTAAAAGAACCCAAATGGCGGCATCTGGGCGGATGGGTGAAGCCTCGCGCTGCCGTCGCTACCAGCTCTCCAACGACTGGCAGGCACGCCCGAACTGGGAGCATTTCACCCCTGAGCTATTCCTAACAATGCGCTCTTCTGGACAGAGAGCTCTGAGGTTGTTCTTGGGGGTGTCATTGGAGTCATTTTCCTGGTTTAGGAGTTATAGCCCCAAGTGCTCCTACCACCTCTGGGACCACTTTGGCCTTTATTTTCCACTTCCTCTCTTGCTCCTCCTTCAGGCCCTTATTCTCATCCTCCATCCTTATGTTGCTGTCACCTTATGCTGCTATCACTATTGCTGTCTTCTGGTCCTTGCTACTACCACAATGTCTGGCTGATTGGCTAGTACCCGGTTGTCTGGGTCTGGAAGTCCCAAAGGATCTTAGTCTTGTTGTTCTCTGTAATCTTCTGTGGAATCTCCCATGTAGCCCATACACTGTGCATATGTTCCTGTATACAATGCCAGCTACTTGGTTGTGCTGTTCATTGTATGCTGTTCCTGCTTGGATCTTACACTCGTGTAAGTATTATGTGTTGGACTGTCTCTGAAGCCTTTCTGCATAAACTGCATCTTGCATCCAGTCTAGTGTGGTAGACCCCTACTTGCATAAATCTGGTGTTTAGGTTTCTTGTGCTACTATGCCTTGATGCTGTTCTTAGTCCAGTCCTTTCCAGCCACTGATACAATGTCCCAATGTCAGCCACCTCACTCATCTGTCAATGGTATATCCCATGCAGAATCTTGTTTGTCATGGCACTTCCTGTGTTTGATCTTCCTTCCATGTCTGCTGTTGCCTCAGGCATTGTCTCAAGAGCTCATCTTTGGGTGCCATCTTGGGTGTGATGCCATGAATGATGGACGCATTGATAGTCTTGGTTTCATCCAGGACAGCGGCTTTGACACCCTCTTTCTGGCTTGTGTGTGATCTCTAGTTATTGGACTAAGTATGGAAACCTCCGTACATTGTGAAACCTACCAGAACTTCACATCAGCAACTTCTATGCCCTCCTTTGGCCAGCTCACTATAGTGGTAGGATAGCTGACATTTGTGTTGATAGTGTGGATCTTATTCTTCCCATTGATCTGGTTCTTCAGGACCTGTCTCTTTATGTGGTAATACTTGGATGTTGCTGTCTTCCTTGCCTCTTCATCATGGTTTCCATGTGACTATGGCATACCAAGATACTTGTAGCTGGTCCGAAGGTAGTTCCACCACATCAGTCTTAACTACCTTCCCTTTCTTGATTACCATCTGGCCAGTGAAACATACATACATACATATAAACAACCAGCAAATTTTCCTCTCCCATGTACTGATATTATCTAAAATGGTAAGAAAACATCTGCAGAAAAACAAGCAAGCTCCAAGGACACCAAGAACTCAAGAATAGTGCCATTCAATCTGGCAAATGAAGTTATAATAAGTGAAAAATATTTTTAACTGGTGTATTTCTTTTTTCACCCTGTCATGGCAATAGATTCTCACTCAATTATCTACTGCTTTTTGCTCTGGTCTTTAAATAACTTCCACTTGTGGATAGCTCTCATATTCTAAAGGTAAAGGGAATTATTGAATAATAAAAAATAACCTTTCTTCATGCAATTTATTTGCCTTATTAGAAGCAAATACTGTGTATCTATATATTTATATCTATGTATGAAGAGGTCCCAGACTTCGGCCTCCTAACTGAAGTTCAGTCCTGAAGTTATGGGTTTATGCTTTTTATCTAAGAACGTAAAATCCACCCACTATTCTATACATGGTGTCTCTACCAATCTTTTCAACATGTCTCTATTTTATTCCTTCTCTGAAAGTAATTTTGAAAGCATAGCAATATATCCGATGTAGAGCTTCCCTTAACACTGCCTAATTAGTGGCACCTCAGCTTCAAAAGATCTTACAGAAAAAGTTATGCTTTGCCTCTACACTTGTACTCACTTTTGCTTTAAAAAGCCTTTGAATTTTATTACTTCCAGCCTTGTTTTACTCTGTTTTACATCATTAATTCCCTACTAGGATGATGTGTGTAAAATGAGTATGAGATCAGAATTGAAAACAAAGTGATCCAAACACTGAAAGTTACTTTACAGAGGGCAGGTTTATTGACTGGGATCCAAGGGTGAAATTCAGCAGGTTCTGACAGGTTCTGGAGAACCAGTAGCGGAAATTTTGAGTAGTTCGGAGAACCAGCAAATACTACCTCTGGCTGGCCCCAGAGTGGGGTGGGAATGGAGATTTTGCAATATCCTTCCCCCAGGAGTGGGGAGGGAATGGGGATTTTGCAGTATCCTTCCCCTGCCATGCCCACAGAACTGGTAGGGAAAAATTTTGAATTTCACCCCTGCTGGGATCTGATTAGAAGAATATAAAGAGAGACACTTTGGTGTAGTGGTTAAGGTATCAGGCTAGAAAGTGGGAGACCGTGAGTTCACGTCCCGCCTTAGCCACAAAAGTCAGCTGGATGAATGTGGGCCAGTCACTCTCTCTCACTCCAACTCACCACATAGGGTTGTTGTTGTGGGGATAATAGGAGGAAGGTGTGTTGGATATGTTTTCCACCATTAGTTATGTGTTAAAGTAATAAAAGCATGATATAAGTAAATATTTGGGTGTACAAGTGTGCTATGCTATATTATTTCTGAAACTCAGAACACACAGTCTCTCATTTACCCACAGTGCTACTTGTTGGCTTCTCAGACTGGGTCTGAAGAGAGTTACTTCAGGGATGAAATGCTCCCGGTTCGCTTGTACCTGTCGGTCGCCGTAGAGCCGGTCGCCAAGGTAGCGCGAGGCGCCGCCCACCCGCCCGGACGCTACCATTTGAGTTCTTTTATCTTCTGCGAATGCACAGAACGTTTTGCGCATGCGCAGAGGGTAAAAGAACCCAAATGGTGGCATCCGGGCGGCGTCCAGGCAGGTGGGCGGTGCCTCGCGCTACCTTGGCGACCAGCTCTACGGCGACTGACAGGTACGAGCGAACCGGGAGCATTTCACCCCTGCTTCAGACCTTGTGCTTGGGCCAGTGCAGGACCACATTAGTGAAAAGAATAACAGGTCTCTTTTTCTAATAGCTAGTATTTTCACGTTGTGGCCTGAAACTGAGTTCAGACACTGTTAGCTCTATTTAAACAGTTGAAAGCATGTATTTATAAATGCATGAATGCATAAGCATGTATCAATATGTATGCATATATTTGCAGGAAGAATCATAAGTGTTCCTAATTAGAAATATATTGGTTGGCTTACATAGTCTTTAAGAAACGGTGCACCATTACTTACATTGTTTATACAATCTAGAGCAAGCACTACTCCTTTTAGAAAAGAAAAATTATCATAACCTTTTGATCATTCTCTACAAAAGTAATTTCTATCAATGTTATGGCAGCTTCTGTGAGCTCACTCTTAAAAGAATAGATTTTTTTGGATAAGGGACTAAAGCATCTAACCAAGACTGTAACCCAAGGAAATTGATTAAACCTTTCTGATACGTCAGTTTTGTTTGAAAGTTTCCATTATGATCAAAGTCTTTCTTTTCTGTTGACTGTTTTTAGTGAAATCTTTATGCAGTTGTTAAATAATAGACTGACTGGTTTAGCCCATCAAGTCTGTCAGGGCTGAGTTTCTGCTTTGTCCTTGTAATTCTGAATTCTTGAACATGCTGATCTCGGCAAGAAGAGCCCCTTTAATATTTAGCAGAGATATCAAACCATTCCACAAAAATAACTATTTTAAAAAATATAACTCCGTCTTAAAAATATCTGTATACGAGAAGAGTTTTCCCCTCCTTTGATATTTGAGAGCATGAAAATCATTTGGAGGATGCAACATGGAAAACTTTATGTGAAGGCTCCCCACCTAGCCCAACTCAAGTCTTTCTCCTCCGCCTGCTTTCCACTTCTCAGAATTCCCTACGATCAGAAATGAATCTAACGGTGTTCTGCAGCTGCCAAAAAAAAAAGCCAACACACTCCTAGGCTGCATTAATATAGAGGGACAGAATCAAGATCAGGTGAAGTGTTAGTACCACTTTATAATACTTTAGTAAGACCACGCTTGGAATATTGCAACCAGTTCTGGTTGCCACGATAGAAAAAAAGATATTGAGACTTCAGAAAGAGTGCAGAGAGGAGCAACAAAGATGATTAGGGGACTGGATGCTAAAACATATGAAGAACAGTTGCAGGAATTGGATGACATGATAGCAGTCTTCCAATACTTGAGGGGCTGCCACTATTTTCCAAAGCATCTGAAGGCAGGACTAGAAGCAATGGATGGAAACTAATCAAAGAGAAACCCAACCTAGAAATAAGGAAAATTTTTCTGACAGTTAGAGCACTTATTCTGTGGAATGGGTTGCCTTCAGAAGTTGTGGGTACTCCATTACTGGAGGTTTTTATAAAAAGAGACTGGACAACCATTTGTCTGAAATGGTATTTGTGGGTTTCCTATTTCTAGCAGGAGGTTGGACTAGAAGACGAAAGGTCCCTTCCAACTCTATTGTTCTGCTTCTTCCCATCATTTTGGAACACTGAAGGGAATGTCTTTGTGTCTGCCAAACATTCTTTGCTTTTTTCTGCAAAACAAAAGATTAGCTTTCCCAAGGAAATGGCAGAAACCATTGTTTCCTGCTTTTTTGAGAGACAAAATATTCAGATCTATTCCTCAATAAAAAAAAGCTTGGTAATCAGTAGCAAGCAACTCCAGAAAAAGAAGGAAACTGAAAGAGCTCCAGCAGAATGCAAGATCAAAAGAGAGAGAGAGATGTATCAGATTTAGATGCCTAAATTAGAACGGTGCTCAGTGGAAGACTGAGGAGTAAATCCCACAGAGAAGATTTCACAACCTAGCATTAATACATGCCTGTCTAGGAATCTTTTCCTTTGACATTGCTTAAACTCTCCTGCTTTAGCAAATAGAAGGAAGGGAGACGTATTATTTCTCTGAGCCAGAATAATATTAATTAAAAATAATTTTAAAAGACTCAAACTTCTCACTAGACATTGCCCTGACTAACAAATTATCAGAAGAAACCAGTTCATTTAGAAATGTCTGGGTTTAGCCATGCTTCAAGAACTAAACGTAGGGCCTTGCTTATCCTTAATTAAACAGCTGAATTTCCCCATTCCAATGTGAACTCAAAAACAGGAGACAAAATACGGAAGGCTGGCTCGTATAGAATCTGGCAGCCACTGTTTCTAGGAATGTTCTGTAGGAATCTGCCTGTCTGTCTGCATATTTATGCTGGCCTTTTGACTGAACATTCAGTCTCTTCCTACAAAGTAGTATTGGCAGTTTTTTGGATAGAGAAGACATGCCATATTTTCTATCCATACACTTACAGGATGTATTCATAAAATCACTTGACAAGGTCAAGTAAATAGGTAGTAACAGCATTTGCAAATTCAATAAAACTGGTTACTGTTATATCTATTTCTGCCTTGGCATTTTGTGGACAACCTATAGGTTTGGTTAATTTATGACTCAATGTATTGTCTGGACCCAGGAAACCAGTTAATTCTTACTCACTTAGAGGTAGTCCTCAGGTACAACCACAATTGGGACCAAAATTTCCATTGCTGTGTAAAATTTTATGTGCCCAATTTTACAATCTTTTTTATCACGGTTGTTAAGTGAATCACTGCAATTGTTAAATGAATCCTTGATTTTGCTTATTGGAAGCTGGCTGGGAAGGTTGCAAATGGTGATCACATGACCCCAGGATGCTGCATATTGATGTAAATAAATGCCAGTTGCCAAGAGCTCAAATTTTGATTGCCTGCGGATGCTATGACAGTTGTATGTGTAAGGACTGTTTGCAAGTCATTTTTTTTTCAATGTCACTGTAACAGTCACTAAATGAATGGTTGTAAGCCAAGGACTACCTGTAAAGTGTATTGCATGAACACAGGCAAAGACTTTAACCAGATAGTCTCACCACTTTGGGATACAATTTCAAATCCCACAATCCTTTAGGTGGGGCAGAAAGAAAGAGGAGCAGGCTACTATTTCAATTCTTGTTCAATTGTTTTTATTATTTACCATCTTCAAGCAGCTAACAATATCAGAAGAAGTTCATAGTGGTATTTTCTATTTGCCTATCGTATAAAATCTAAGGGCCTGATGAAAATATGGACTTGAGAAGTTCTTAATCATGGTCTAGTGCTGTTAGGACAACTCACCATAGGACAACTCACTGCAGCCATCTTGCTTTGGCCATCTCGCCACAGGACAACTCACCTTCACATCACTATTGTCCAAGGGTGGTGTTAGATAGTGGGTAGAGATGACAGGAGACAGACTTCCAAAGCAGCTCTTTATTTCAGCTCTTGTATCAGCAACCAGCAAAGAGCAGTCTGACAGCTTGCCCTTTTATAGGGAGCTGTCAGACAGACCAGCCAATAGCGTTTGAGCTTTTTCCCGCTCAAACGCTGGACCTGGTTGGAACCATGTAACACAGTTTAAACAGTTAGAACATAACACCCCTCCCCTCCTGGATGGAGCTGTCCAGCATACGTAATCACGCAGGTAGGCGGGGCGTTTTGGAGCCCTACTAGACCTGCGCAATTCAGTTGGTGGTGAGGCAGCGGCCTGTGCGGACAGGTCTGCTGCCGCTCCGGGGCTCGAGCAGGAGCCCTACCGCAATTCAGTTGGTGGTGAGGCAGCGGCCTGTGCGGACAGGTCTGCTGCCGCTCCGGGGCTCGAGCATGGAAGCTCCTGGAAGGTACTGGGTGTGGCCTCCACGGCCGAAGGGACCGGTGGACCGGTT
>QLTV01001698.1:6067492-6092414 GCA_003457575.1 Thermophis baileyi
TATATATATATATATAAAACATAATAGAATAAGCTTAGTTTTATCATTTAATGGCTTGCATGAATTGCTTATTTATCTTACAAAAAGAAAATGTTGATTTCTTAAGTGTGGGAGTTATACTTCTTTTGATAACATCTATCAAATAACCATTTCCCTAACATTCTTAGTAACAAATACTTCTGTCTAATATTTACCTACACATTTATTAGGTTAAAAATAAATAAATATAATGAACTAGGACTCCAGCTCCATCATATTTTTTACTCACCATTTTAGCTTGTCTTTCCTTTCTTTAAACCAGGGCTGACAACCTTTCATTGTCATTAGCACTTGATATTTTGGGGCCAGGGGCAAGGGGACATTGGCAGGGCAAGGATACATACCGGTAGTGCATAAAGATGTGGATGGGTCCGTGATTGGGGGAGGGGGAGTCAGGTGGGAGTCATGAGTCTGTTTTTTTAGGAAATTGTGTTAAGTCTTTAAAAAAAAAATTATACCATAGCTTTCATGAACCTTGTTGTTTAAGTGGTTCTGTCCCTTAAATCTATGCAAGATTTACATGCAACACTATTTCCTAATAGTATTTTTGATAATTTGTCAGGGTGCAAAGGTAAGAAAACCTGCTTATTAAAAAAACATCTTCTAACTTTGAAGCTGGCATATCTGCCTCAAATTCCAGTTTAATGGAATTAGTTGGTGACTCTTTAGTTGGTCTGAGGATCTAGCCACCGGAGCTTCAAACTGAGGTGCAAAATAAACAAATGTCCTATGCAATCATCCAGTCCTCATTGATCTCAATGTTTTATGCATGAGAGGGAAGGATTAAAAGTGTCTGAAAGAGTTATTGTGAATGTTCTTTACTAAATTACAGTTTGCTTCATTATCCAATGGAAAGTGAAGGGGAGCCTTCTAGCTGACAAAAACAATAACAGTCACACTTAAAAAAAATAGCTGCTTACCGGTGGCGTGCTGAAAATATAGAACGATGAACCTTTCAGTGCCAGGAACTTGAATGTATACAGTTGGGGGGAGTCTTCTCCCTGGAGCCTCTCATTCACCCACCCCATATGTATCACCTTCAGTGGACAAAAATGTTTACAAATTAATTTCAATTTATTATGCCAGGGGTAAAATAAAACTATTCCTGTAGAGCATCTAGTCAATATGTTTTTCATGCATAGATCTATATGCTTTGTCCATAAATTCTGATCCCAGAACCAGCACCTTAAAGTTACTGTAGACATTATAGCAAAGAAATTGCCCCAATTTTAAAGAATGTGCATTGTCCTACAATTATGGGAAACTGAACAACACAGAACAGCAACACAGATTTGGGGGCAGAAATATATGTTATAGCTACAGAACACATGAGGCCAAGATAAAGCACTTGTGTTGTATGTTTAGCACATACAAGGACCTAGTTTTATTATTTCTTTAATGAAGAACGTTCAGTGGGATCTTAAAGATTTTTGTTCAATATCGGAATATCAGAATATTGGAAAAGCTCAAGAGGATCTTCAGCCTGTGCACACTTCAAACCCAAGAATACACTAAGGCAGAAGCTTATCCACCCCAAGGATAAAAAACCCAGACAAAACTGACAACGTGGTATAAGCAGTACAATGCAGTGAGCCATGTGCAGATCTTTACATTGGGGAAACAAAATAACCAATTCATAAACGCATGGCACAACATAAGAGAGCAAACCCATCAGGACAAGATTCAGCAGTCCATCTGCATTTAAAAGACAAAGGCCACTCTTTTGAAGACAGCAAAATCCACATTTTGGACAGAGCGGACCACTGGTTTGAAAGAGGGGTCAAAGAGGCCTTCTCTGTCAAAATTGACTCTCTCAACAGAGGGGGAGGGATACGACATCATCTATCTCCAGTCTACAACACAGTCCTTTCAACAGTTCCAAGAAGGCTCCACACCCATTTGCACTACTCAGGTGACCCTGACGACCCAGATAAACCTCCAGGTGGCCACAATGACCCTCTAAAAGAATGCAAATGACCAGCTGTCTGCAAGGAGTATAAATCCTTCCATTCCCCACCATCCAGTCGGAGCTGAGGAAGCTTCTTGGATGAGAAGCGAAACGTCTTCAAAGAAAAACCAGAAAGTCCAGTTGCCTCTTGAAAAAGCACCTTTGGGACAACCATGACCTCGATGACTGAGAATCTCCATAGACATTTTTGTCCAATATTCTACAAATCGGCTGCCCACCCAAAAACACGGACTATTATGTGTTTTGAATGCAGAGAAGAATTGGCCACAGACCCATCACTTAAGTTCTTTACACATATGAATTCAAATTCAAAAATCTTTTAGAATGTACAGAACTGTTTGATGAGAGCAGTCTTCCTTATGAAGTAGACCAGACCAAGAAAGAGATTCCATGGAAGATTCAAAATTATTTTTAATTAGATTGGCTATAGTGACATAATCTTGCAACTCTGATTGTGCTTCCCATCCTCCCTCTTTTATATTCAAGTCTGCAATATTTTAGTGATCCTGCCCCATCCTTTAGACTTAAGCAATATATCCCTTTGGGTTGCTTTGATAATGGATCTTCCTTCTCTCATCATGGTCATTTTCTTTACTCTCCATGTGAGCAGCCATGTTCTCCATCCGTACTACACACACAGTCACAGCTTCTGTCAAACTCCTTCAGTTCTGCACCAATAAAGCAGATCTGAAGGCACAGTGAAGGTGGGTTGATTGAATTTAGACAGAACGACTCAAGGAACTGCAGCTACAGAAAAGTATCCAGTTCTTCTTTATTATGGTCTGTATGATTCACACATTCAACTGAAACGCAAGCTTCATAAAGTGACCCAGAAGAGCTGCCCTTTCTTCCAATGGCTGAATTTCTTTAGGAAGGTAGATTCAGTCTATAGTGCTGGATAAAGCTCTCTCAGTCCTTGGGGCCAATCAGCACAGTTCCAGAGAGGAGTATCTGGTGTTGCCGGTGTTGCCAATACTTTTGTGCAAGGGATATGGATCAAAAGAACCACAACTGTTTGGCCAGCTCATAGCAAAGCTTGTCACTATTCATGGGGATAAACATTTGGGGGAAAGACCACACTCTTTAGATGGATTCTGTCAGGCCAGAAATAAATATCAGTCCCAATAAAATGATGTTGCAGAGTCTGACTACAGAAACCTGTATTTAGAGAATGTAACAGTATTTCCAATGGCGTTGAAGGGCTGGGGGAAATATGAGCGATGATAATGTCTTCATTCAAGATGAAGGTTGAGACCAACCTTGAAAAGAAAGAAGCGTCTGGAGAAGGAATTTTTAGTCCCTATGAAAAATAGCAGTGGGTCTCTTTGTAAGGCACATTCTCCTGCCTGACAACCTGACACAATTTTTGCTTCAGACTTTAGTAGATGCATCAGTCTTATCAGACGTTGTTATATAACCTGTTAAGTGAGGAAGAAGGTCTTGATAGATATGAAATTTATGAAGCCGGATGACACAAGCTGCTTATCAGAAACCCTGGCAGAAGATTCAGAAATGACAGAGAACAGCAAGGACCAAGCTGAAGAGGTGCCCAAAACGACTTTATCAAGATTGACTAGGCAGTTGCCTTGAAAAATTACAGTTAAGCTAGGGAGGGTTGAATAGTCATCAATTAGGGTCAGCTAATGGGCAGTGTACCTAAAGTGCCTAAACCAATCAGAAGCGGGTACTGTACACAGGACCTATCAAAGTTTTGCAAAAGGTCCTTGAGCACTCAAGTCTTTGGAGGAACTCAGGCGCTGAAGCCAGGGTTGTTGTTGTTTTTTTGCCTTCTCATTTGCATTTACAATTTTGCCTAGTCTTCTTTGTTTATTGCTTCTGCTTGTCACTTGTGTGGCAAAGTAGAAAATGACAGAATAAAGAGCACGAATATCTATTCTGGATTTTCGTGCTTTTGAGTCTCCTACAGATCACCAAAGTCAGAGAAAGACTTATGTGCTAAAATGGAAATGACTAAGGAGTTGCAGCTGCAGTATCAACGAGAACATTCCAGAGATATATAATTGCCACTAAAATATATTTATGCAAGCCTATTAAAGGAGTCTAAAATCCCAGCTCTTCTCAAACTTGTCCTGCAAACTTGAAGGTTCGAAGCAAGTTTCTGTTGGATTTCTGGGGAAAGGTGTAATTCTCACAGACTTTCCCACATCATTGGATGTAATTCATTTCTGGCTTCTGGATGTCATGTATCTTAGTCTAAGTGACATGAAAGATCCTCCTTGATGAGTCAGTCCATGCAGGGGTGAAATCCAGCAGGTTCTGACAGGTTCTGGAGAACCGGTAGCAGAAATTTTGAGTAGTTCGGAGAACTGGCAAATACCACCTCTGGCTGGCCCCAGAGTGAGGTGGGAATGGAGATTTTGCAATATCCTTCCCCCAGGAGTGGGGAGGAAATGGGGATTTTGCAGTATCCTTCCCCTGCCACGCCCACCAAGCCACACCACACCACACCCACCAAGCCACGCCCACAGAACCGGTAGTAAAAAAATTTGGATTTCACCACTGAGTCCATGGGTCACTGATTCTAGAAGTTGGCTAAGTAAATACACATGTGAAGACTGTGCACATTTTGTTAGGTCAAACTCTGCCCAAATGACAGGTAAAACAGAAAAGCTTACATGTTGAAGGTTCAATATAATTTTGAGTTCACTACCATTAAGAATAATTAAATACCTAGAAAAGAGAGCAGTATAATTCCCCAAGAGGAATGCTCTCAAGTACTGTACTTTGTAGAAGAAGTTAGACTTCCTGGTATAACCTTATAGATATCATAGAAGTCACTGGATAGTTTGGAATGCAGTTAGCAAAGAAGTCAATTTGGAAACTCTGGGAACAATTAATAGAACATGAAAACTTTTTTATTATGGAAGTGAGATGGGCAGTACCTAAATTTGATAAATAAAAAAAATAAAAATAATAGTGAAAAAAGACAAAGTAGGAAAGTCCTTACTTGCATATAAGAGACTATCTGGACTAGAAACAGTTAATCCATGGAACAAGAATGCAAGAATTCTAGTTAATAGTAAAAGGAAGGTAAAGGTTGTAACATGAGACTTCCAGCAAAATCTCTACTAGCAAAATCTCTGTAATAAAAGCAGAACATTTCCCTTTGCTCGTCTCCAACTTTTTCTTTGCAGAGGACTGGACACCTGCCCCACTTTGATACCTTTTAAAACTTTTTATCAAGATGAAAAGTATCATCTCCTTGTGTCACTAAGAGAACTAGTCCTTCTTTCCCTTGAATGTCACCTTCCCACCAAACCCCATTGCAAAAGTCAGAAGAGAAATAATTATTTCCTCCCAAGAAGTTCAAGTGAGTGTCAGCTACAACATTCTGATGCACCATCATTCTGGACAAGCACTTCATCCCAATCTTGATTGCTGCTCCTAAGGCTCAGGAGTGAGTAGGCAGTGGGAAAGTGTTTATGCCAGCTTGAGAATCAGGGGAAGACAGAAAATATTTAATTCAGCCTCTAGGTAAGGCTCCACCGGTTCAGAAATTGATTTGGCTCTAAAACTCTTTTTGAATTCCATGTTTATGCCCGAAGAGCAGTTGGTAAGGAAAATGCAGCATTTCAGAGAGAGCTACCTTGATGTCTCTATTCTATCTAGCAACCTATATTATTTCCAGGATTTCTTAATTTCATTACATTGTAATCAAAGACTAAACACATCCTTCCTGTCTACCTGGCTATTTACTTAAACTGTGACAACTACTATTTGTGCACCTGTATTCTAAAACTGGAGATGGCTGCTCAGGTGATGCTTCTGAGGAGCTGACTTGCAGAAAGTAACTATCATGGTTGCATGATAGTTGATAACACCTGAGTGTTATCTCTAACATATATTATTGACAAAAATAATTATCTTTTGATAATCTGCAGTGAAAAGTTATTTGGCTGAAAAATGAAATTCATCTTTTAAATGAGATTTATATGTATATTAAGATGAGATCAGTCATCAAGTATTTTTAATCTGATACTTGATTAACAATGTGCTTGGAAGAAGTAATATTGGACATAAATACTGCAAGATTTCTATAGTTTCTTTCCATAGTAGCCATGCCTTCATTTGGAAGTTATCCAAACCACGGGTTTAACATGTCTGCCTCCAGTACTTGATGCAACATAAAAGTATTCCAGCATCATTTGCTTTGCCTGCATATGTAGCCTCTATTCTGCCTCAGAGTGGTACTACTTTGGGCAAATTGAGGTTTAGCAATTGATGTAATTCCTGCTGGTTATAAAAAACATTCATCAGTTGTCCTCCCTAATGTGAAGCGGGGTAGTTGAGTTTTGACAAGTTCAGCCACCTCTCAAAACATGAACTGCAGATTGGATGTGGTTTTCTGTCTCTCCTGCTTTATTCATAGATCATGCATGGTAGCTGATCCACAAGGTGGGTTTGGGACTTCCTGGTATAGTAGAAGAGACTCTCCTATTTTAGTCCACAAAGCCAGATATATATTTATTCTGCAAATATATAATAAATAAATAAATAAAAATTTTAAATTTATGAATAAATAAATAAATAAATAAATAAATAAATTTATTCCGCAAAGCCAGAGCTGCAAATGCTGCAACAATGGTGCCCACACATGTCTGCCCAACATGTGGCAGAACATTTTGTGCCTGTATAGGCCTTACCAGCCACCTGTGGATACATCGTGGACAGCCCACAACCTGTTAGATGTCAAGGTCCTCTTCGAACACGATGGACGAACATCATAGAAGAGACTCTCCTATTTTAGTTTATGAGGAAATCCATCCCATTCCATCACTAATTCATTGATCCAATGAACTGACTTTCTCTTGATATATCACTCCTTGTCACTCCCTCATCTTTCTTGTTCTAATCCTTATACTACATCTGTCTTTTCTTCTCTTACTCTTTCTTTTGGTCTCTTACTTGCATTTGCTTGTCTTTCTCTTTTTTGCCTGCCAATCCTTATGTTTTTCCTTGCAGTTGCTCATTCCACTCTATCTAACAGAAGGACGGACTCTTTTTTTTACATATGATAAAGTTTCCCATGAGACCACTAGATCTATATAGGTCAGGAACCCATGCAGTGCCTAACTAGCATTATTTCCAGCTAAGAGGGGGATCAATGTAGGGGGGGGGACTGTGCCTGCAGCAGTCAAAAATGGGAAATAGGAGCTGGCAAATCCCAGCACCTGCCCTCATCATCACTACAGTTGCTGGCGAAGCATCGCACCGGAGAAAATGGAAAAATTTCACTTTAACACTGGATCAGAGAAATACAAAGCTAAGCGGGGATAAAAGGAAGGCTGCATCTCGAGGAGTTCCTCAAGAACAATGAAAGACCCAAAATTTGGGGGAATGTATGGATGTAACCTATGATAGTGAATAGAGTCCCATAAATATACAAGAGTGTTCTTCCTCAGGATATCAAAGTTCTCAGAATCACTTTCTCTTACTGTCACTGATACTATGAGAATAACAATAGTATTTTGACATCCAGTTTGCTTTCTTCAATTTCTTCATCTTTAGCAGTCTCTTTTCATATTCATTCTTACCTACTTCGTTTAGTTTATTCCACGGTTCCTGCCTTACTCCTTTGTGGTAAACCACACAAGGAAACCAAAGTTATGATTGCTAATACAACTTCTATTATAGAGTTACAGTAACAGGATCTTGCGGTCTGAACGTGCCTCTTGCTCCCCCTGCCTTTATCCTAAATAGAACTAGGGAGGGTCAAGTCTGTGATGTTTTGTCAAATTACCGTACATCACTGCTTTGACTTAGATTCTCTTATCTGACCATTGTCATTCTCAAGACTACTCTCACAGCTTATTACACTCTAAGGCTTTAATTTAGCTACATCACAAACACCATTAGTGCTCTGAAAGAGCCTCAATAACATGTTGAATGCCATCTGATAGGAGGGGTCCATTAGTGGCACTATATCATCCATCATTTTATGACTGATTTATGATTCCTATCAATGTGATGTTCTTGATAAGATACAGATGGCTCAATATTGCTTTCTAAAATGACTGCTTGCCTCCAACATCTTCCTAGTTTGTTGCTGTCCTATGCAGGTGCCTGCTTGCTTTAGCTGGTCAGTGGGGATGACCTTCACACTTTGGCATTATATACTCTTGCCATCTACTCATAGCATTCATCCCTCATCCCTCTCAGGAAGACACACACACACACACACACACACACACACACACACACACAGCATCACAACAGGAGTTGGACTATCATGGTGTTTAGCAGCAACAACATGAAAATATAAATAGACAAGATTAAGACTGCAGGTCTTGAAATTATTAATTTTTAAAAGCCTAGTTCATGAAATGTATAACCTTCCAAATACAGAGATATTGCAGACCTTATGCAATTCTGAGAAAATGGGAATATATCTGTTTGTAACACTTCAATCTTGCAGCTACAGTCCCTTACACTTCGTCAAACAAATGCTATAGAGAGTCCTCCAATACCTGGGAGAGATTCTTGGAAATCCAAAAGATTGCAGTGAGAAAAAGGAGAGAGAAAAAATTGTGCAAGCAACAACCTGATGAGAATTGATTAAATGCAACCAACCTCTGCATGCATATATAGGATTGCACTGCAGAACTCTCTGATCAAGTTAAAGAACACATGATTAATTCTCCTTTTCTGCTAGCCATTGCATATGAATGCTTCTTTTTTGCACTATTTTGGAATTTATAAGTATTGTTACAATAAGTATAGACTGACAAATTAATGAACATAAACATGGGACACAAATAGATACTCCACAAATATAAAATGCAGACTTGGCAAGTTTAAGTTCATGTAGTTGAAACAGCAACAATGACTTCATGGGGAACAAGTTTTGTCTTTAAGTGAACAATTAATGCCTTGACACTGAATATTACCCAGCAATAAAAATTAAGAACACAAAAAAACTTGTAGCTTCAGGCTTGTTTGTTTAGTGTATATATTCATAGACAGTACAAATGAATACTTTGTGACAGCAATTATGTATAAAGAAAGAAAAATTAAAGAAAGTTAAAACTATAATATATTTTGCCTCCCTGGAATGCTGCATATTTTATATGAATAAATAAATGGCAATCAAGATTGGTGAGTGTTCTAAGAAACTTGGCAGGTTAAGAGGCTAAAGTTCTAAAGCTGAGTTAGCAGGCTAATTATACAGTGGGTATTTTAAATAGTTCAAAATCAACTGGTTTAATTGTACATTAGGGCACAAAGTTGATCATTAAGGTTATTATTGCTAAGTTTCTAGGATGAAAAATTATGTCTGATTTTTGAAAATGGTCTGGCCAAATCCCTGCAGTTTTCTTAGCAATATTTTTCAGAAGTGGTTTGCCATTGCCTCCATCTTAAGGCTGGGAGAGAGTGACTGGCCCAAAGTCACCCAGCTGGCTTTGTGCCTAAGATGGGAGTAGAACTCATGATTTCCCTGTTTCTAACCTGATGCCTTAACACTACACCAAACTGGCTCTCCAGAGTAATTGATTACCAATAGTATAATTGGGTGGTTTTAATTTAATCTTTCCACAGTTTCTCACCAACTTTATCCATAAAACCTTTATCCATTTCATACTCATCAACAGACAGTAGTGTTAGGGCTAGAGCTATAGGGCAATGGGCACACCCTATGCTGACCGGGAGTATGCATAGAGTGCAAAAATAATAAACAAGACCTCAAGCTAACACCCAAAATAAACCTTTAAAAATTAAAGAATTAAATCAAAGTGCTATTTCCCCTCTCTCCCTTCTCTTCTTGTGTCTGGGCTGCATAGTTTGCTGGTCAGAACATCCGTACTGCGTTTGTGTGTTGTACAGAGCTCTTTGACCCCACCAGAACAGAGATGGAGGCCCAGTGTAACCTCTGTAATCCCTGGCTCTGTGTATAAGAGGATAATGACAGCTGGGCTGTACAAGTTCACTCATTTCATGCCTTTTCATCTGCAAATGTACTGATTGGAATATCTAGTGTTATGGCATCTCATTCACTGCTGAGAACATCGTATTCTCACCTCAAACCATATAGTCACTCATATGATAGGTGGCTTTCCAGGTAACTTTTTATACTTTTATGTAGAGACAATACTCTCTCCGCAGCTATCACTGTCAAATGTGTGATTTTTTTTAAAAGTAAGCTTGTGATGCACATTTCAGTAAATTTATAACAGAAATGGATTCCAATATACAAAATTCTGCAACTTTTTTATTTAAAAACAAAAAACAAATATAAGTTTTCCATCCATTTGGTTATGGTAGTTTATAAATTTAATACACATATTTGAATGAGAACTCAGAAAGCATGTCTGAAAAAAAAATCAAAATTATTATTTCTTGACCAGGAATATTCCAGAGACATACAACTCCTGATATTTGGAACACCTGAGTTGGTAATAATTTCAGCAGGATATAAAATCTAAAAATTGCTTTTTTCAAATCTAAATTTTATTTTAAAGATTTTTATTTCTAGGATTGTAAAAAAAACATATATATTCTAAATTGGCCCTCTACAGATGTTACTCTTTGATTTTCACAAAACATATTAGGAAACATGTTAGTCTTGATATATACCAAATCTGGGCCATTGCCACCACACTATCACACATGAAGTTGTATGACTTCTGGTGTCTGCAGATCATTGGGAAAGGTTTGTAAATTTGCTTAGCTCAGTTGGCGTTGACTGCAACAGTTTGGAAATGCAGCTGATAGGGTACAAAATGTTTGGGAGCAGCACAGATACAGTGGAACATCTCCATTGGAGATTCCAGAGCTTCGGTTACTTGTCCTCTTTCTCAGGACAATGATCTCAGTCAACATCTTGTGGGTATCTCTGAAGTGGGTGTGAATGGGTACGAGAGCCTGATATGTGCTGACTATCATGCCACACACAATGCCTTCAACAAACAATTGTGGGATGAGATGTCATACTTAGGAAAAGTGAAAGCAATTGTTTCATACTATGTGCAAATTATAAAGACATTACACAACTGCAAATAAGTTTCTCACTACTGGGACAACTAACTAGCATTATTCAGAATGAAGTTGTGGGCTGCAAAATGGACATATGTAGCATTTGGATGCTATGGTGTATTTTAGCTTAGATATCAATATACAATCCATTCCTATCTGCAGCCCCATCATATGGTTGACTTTATTAGCAATAGCACTTAGACTTATATACCGCTTCATAGTGCTTTACAGCCCTCTCTAAGCGGTTCACAGAGTCAGCATATTGCCGCCAACAATCTGGATCCTCATTTTACCCACCTCAGAAGGATGGAAGACTGAGTCAACCTTGAGCCGGTGAGATTTGAACCGCCGAACTGCAGCTAGCAGTCAGCTGAAGTAGCCTGCAGTGCTGCACTCTAACCACTGTGCCACCTCGGCTCTTTCCAACATATCCAGTCCATCTGTTTTCATACTACTAAAACTCTCCTGTTTATCTGTTTGTAACCTTCAAGTGGGCAAAATGGTGCATCATAGAGCAATCGCCATAGGTAAGTGGCTGCTGCTGGGTGGGGGAGTGTGAGAGGGGGTTATGGGGATGCAGGGGAGGCACTGGATGGGTCAGGGAGGGTGCATGGGGTGTACAAGAGACACTGTGCAGATTGGGAAGGGTGAACAAGGGTGTGAGGGAGTACATGAAAGTGCAGCATAGGTCCGAGGTTGTTAGAGATGCCATGCAGTTTGGGTAAAGTGTGCAAAATGTGTTGCCATGGGTCAGGGAAGTTGTGCGGGGGAATGGTGCAGATTGGGGAATGTGCACAGAGGGCAAGGGTTGTGAGTGGATGTGAGGTAGGGAAAGGAACAAAAAGGGAGGGTGCACAGGGGTGAGTGAATGGTAAGTAAGGAAATATATCTGAAAGAATGACCCAGTGGGTCAAAGGTTGTCTAGTCATTTCCAACAATGCTTAACTTACTTCCACAAAGCCCCCAGAGAATTATTGTGTCTTTATGACTAAGCATTGCTATCAAGAGGTATGTGGCTGAGCTGATTTTTTTTTGCCATTATCTTGGGTTGTATCTGTAATCACAAAGAATATTAATTTCATTCCTGAAAGAATTAGAAAGAATAGTAATTGCTTAATTCTGTAATCTAGGATTTACAGTAGGTCCTTCATGATTCCAGAGTTTGTACTTCATTTTGTAAGCTGGTTGAGAACCAAAGAGAAATTTCTATAGGATCATGCTTCCTGTATCTTCTAAAGGATAGCAAAAACCAGAAGGTGTCCAGGAACACTTTCTCTGACTAATGCATTTGATTAAAAGGCTTATTTTCATGAGCTGCAGGTCACTTCATCAGATGAATAGAATTCAAGCCTTTTAATAGAATTTGCTAGTCAGAAAAGATACTAGCAGATTCCATCTTATTTTAATTTTGTTTTACTATATAGACTAACATGGCTCTCCTCTTACAACGTTTGCAAGTGGGAGCCAAGGTCAGTGTGACACGAGTAATTCTATCAACCACTTGTGTCCAAAGGTTCCCCTCTTTGGATAACCTGTTCTAGTTTCTGAGTTGGTGTCTTATTCAGCATCTACATAAAACTGCCTCTCCATTGCCTCTCAGTTTTGGATGAGATATCATTATGATGATGCTGGTTTGTTTCTGAGTGCAATTCAAGTTGCTGGATATAATGCCCTACTATGTGTTTGCAAGTTCTACATACTCAGGACATGTTAACGGTTTGGGCCTACTAAGGGTCCTCACCTATTGTGATAGATGTGATAGGAAGGGACTGGAAACATCACTTATTGTGCTGTCAGCCCTACGAGGCAGACCAGACCAAGAAATATAAGTCTAAAAACTACTTTTTTAGTAGAAAAGTAAAACGGGGCTACATGACCATGAGTCACTGCAAATGACCATAAATGCAGTCCAGTTACTGAGCACTTAAAATGTGGTCACATGACTACGGCATTGAAACTTTGGAACTGGGTCTAAGTATTCCTGGGACAGTCGATTATAACTTTGAGTAGTTGCTAAGTCTACTTAGCAAGGTTGTCATGGAGAAAAGTTGTCTACTTAGCAAGGTTGTCATGGAGAAAATCTACCAATGTGATCACTAGGAGTTGAAAACAACTTGATGGCACATAATGACATTAAGTTACATGCTGTATCAAATTTGTTTTTTTTTAATATGAAGTTAGTTTTTAATGTAATTAATATATTGCTTCTATGATTGTATGATTCATACATATTTTCATATCTGAATTTGCAATTTTTCTTCAGAAAGAATTATTAGTGTTTTCCAATAGGACGAATAGAGTACCCAACCAGTTATTACAAGAAAAGTCAGTTTGATATATATTGTAGGAATGGTTGTAAAAGTCAACAATGACTGTATGGCATGTAGTCATCATAATCAATATTTAATACTGTAAACGATAACAGGCGGAAAAGAAAAACCCACCTTTAAAACCTGTTTTATATTATTATAAATCATTTCCCAGAATTCTTGCAGTATTGCCAAGTGTGAAATAAAGATCTAATCTGTTTATTGCATTTGCAACAAGTTTTAGAAAATGAATTCTCTATTTTGACAGTCAAGTAATATACCATTGGTAGAACATCATACCGCTGGGGTTGTTATGAATGTCCTGAACTGACGCCTGGATGCAGGAAAGCAAACATACATTGAAACCCAGCAAGACAAGAGACACTGTTGTTGGTAATCAATACGGTTTTATTCTTACATGATTTGGCCCTATGTAGTTCCAGGATCATGTATATAATCCTGTCTGCTCTTTCCAAAAGGGGAAACTGAGGGTCTTCATCCCATGTAATACAGAGGAATTAGAAATCAGAGGCAATCTTTCTTAAAAGTTGCCCTTCACTAGGGAACAGCATATCCCAAGATATGCGGTGCCCCCAAACTGCTAGCCTTCTGAAAAAACAACTGATTCCAGCAAGCATTTGGTAGTTCATGATAGATGGTCTGAATTGTAGGCTGGAGTTTTTATGAGATTGCATTCTATTATTTTTATTTGCATTTTATTATATTTTTATGATATAATACAGGTAGTCCACGTCTTACTACCAGTTGCTTAGCAACCATTCCAAGTTATGATGGAACACCCTGCCCCCCAAAGATACTTATGACCCAGCTCCATAGTTCTGATGGCCGCCCTTCCACGGTCATATGACCACATTTTGGTTGCTCGCCAACTAGTCCACATTTATACCTCCCTGCAGCATTCTGCAGTCCCATGACCATTATTTACAATGTTTTTGCAGAAAACCAGTGTTTACTTCAGTGGTTAGAATGCAGTACTGCAGGGCTAACTCACTGCCCACTGCCATGAGTTCGATCCTGACTGGCTCAAGGTTGACTCAGCCTTCCATCCTTCTGAGATTGGTAAAATGAGGACCCAGATTGTTGGGGGCAATAGGCTGACTCTGTAAACTGCTTAGAGAGGGCTGTAAAGCACTGTGAAGTGGTATATAAGTCTAAGTGCTATTGCTATTTGGCAAAAAACACATATCGAAACAATGGGTTTACTGAATGACCGTGGATTCACTTCACTATCATGGTGCTTTGCTTAACGACTGCCCCAGAAAGCAGTTGTACAATTGAGTCAGTCATGTGTCGATCCACTTTACAGTATAGGTCATAGTTGTCATAGTTACAACTGTAATGGATAGGCTCTATTATGGTCATAAGACGAGGACTATCTATAGAGATTATGCAGTTATTGTTTACCTATACTAGTATTTTCTGACTATCATAAGAGTCCTTGAAGTTAATATTTCAAGGATATTTCCCATCTCCTATTGCCTTCCCTTAAGGCACCAAAAATCTGGGCCCATAGGCACTGCTGTTGGGACCCCAACTATTTCTTTTAAGGCAAAAAAAAATCTGCTAGAAGCAATTACACACACACACATTATACACATACATATACAAATGTACACATACAGACACAGATATACACATATATACATATAGGCATACCTGCATTAGAAAATCACAGAAATTACAATTTCTAAATACATTGCAATACTGTATGAGTTGTTAGTAATTCCAGTTAACTTGAAAAAAAAATTATTAGGTTTAGATCTCAAACAAAATAAAGCTATGAATATAACTCAAAATCAAGTTGTATGGATTCCATTCATAGCATAACCTAATTCAAAATGTTGCCAAGAAAATGTGGCCCAGTGATATGTGTTTTAGAAATTGAGTCACAAATCTAGCTGTCTCCTAAAATAACAGAGAAATAAGTACTTTCAATTTTCTGAACATTATGATAAAGCATACAAAGCAGACTCAAGAAGTGTTCATATTTGCAGAGCAGGAATGGTAAACATTTGGCAAGTTCCAAGAAGATGATATACTAGTTTAAGCTACTGTTTTGACATTTCATTTCTATGCTGAGGCAAATATATGAGTCTTAAAACAACAAAAATCTCATAGACTTGCAAGAGATTTGAGAAATGCAATAGATTCAAGAAAAATAGCTGATACTGAAATTTAAAGCAGTTAGGATAACAAATTCTGCTTTTGTAAAAGTGATCCCATTTGTCTTAGATTTGATTCTGTTCTGCTACAAATTCAGGGGATGGACTTACAGTAAGGGTAAATAATAAGAAGCAAATGTTGCAAAGATAATTCCAGATGTAATTTCTAATACAAATATGAAGAAAATAAGAAACTCACTCATTCTTCTATCTAACTGGGGTCAAAAGAGGCTGCTAATGGTTCAGCTTGGCCTTTCCCATTTTTACTTGAAGATGTCAGGAGTTGAATTTGGGATTATTTATATAAGAACATATGCTTTGTATATACTGAAGCATAGCTGAATGTATATGAACCAAACACAAAAGGTTAAATCATGCCTTTGGTATTTCCATGTGAAAATTTCCAAACCAGGAACATATACACATCCTTGTTTGTGCTATGAGAATGCAGACATTCTTAAGCTATGAGAATGAAAGAAATACACAAACTTTCTTTCAGATGCTAATTACAGGAATTCAGACTACAAGTCTTCCTTCTTGCATTCGACCACAGTAGTCAAAATTCTCTCAGGGATGTAACTCTCAGGGTTGATACTGGGAAAAGAGCTAGAATGAACAGGATCTTTAGCTTGTCCTCAATCTAGTGCCTGGTGTGATGGTGCTGGTAGTAGCTATAAGTCCTATATCCCATTCCTCAGAGGAAAGAATCTTATGACTTCAGGAACCAAAACATTTTTTTCCTAAGGAACTGGGCAGAAATAGCCTAACGTGCTACCTTTTCTCCTCTATTTCCTTGCAAGTAATTACTATGTAAATCAGGGGTGTCAAACTTGCGTCGTCACAACATTGTCACGTGTCGTATTGCGATTCCCCCCTTCACTAAACAGGGTGTGGGCGTGGCCAGCTCGTGACACATCTGGCCCACAGGCGGTGAGTTTGACAGCCCTGGTGTAAATCTTATCACAACGGTGTTGGGTGTATTAAAAGGAAGAGTACAGAGCCTTGTAATCAAAGACTAATGATAAGTAGAAGAGAAAGTTAGGATAAAGAAGCTGGGTTTTTCTCCCTTTCTGTTTCTCCTTGCTTGCTGATTTTTAATGTTTTTAGTGCAGTGGTTCTCAGTCTGCGGTCTGCAGACCCCTGGGAGGGGGGGTGCTGTGATATTGTCACAGGGGATCCATGAAGGCTTGAAGAAATGTTATGATTTAAGTCTCGAGTTAAGTCTTGGGGGTCCGTGGCCACAAAAGGTATTTAAAGGGAGTCGTGGTGAAGAAAAGGTTGAAAACCACTGGGCTAGGGCCTGTAGAATCTCTGTGATCTGCTTTGACATGAAAAGGGAAATAACATATGTTTGATAAATGAAGGTGAATAATTGGTAAACAATTAAGAATAAAGTAAATAATAGATAATATTATTAATTTATAATAATAAAGTAAAGAAAGCAAGATCTTTCAAAAGCACTTTATTTTCAAAGCAAGTCAACAAACTAAATATCTAATCCTTCCCTTGTTTTCTTGTCATCATAACTTACTTATTCTGAGGACATTCAAATTCCATTTCTGTTTAGTAAAATTTTGCTTTGTAAACTGGCTTATTTCAGGCATTCAAACATACTTTTCCTACCTGCTTAATCTACAAAACACCACATACTGTTAGGATAATTACGGGCTTCTCTCTCTCTCTCTCTCTCTTTAACCTACTGAAAAAGAAATGTGAAATCACATATATTTAGGAATAACACAATGAACATCTTACCTGCTCTGAGGCAGAACAGCATTTGTTTGCCATCTTCATCTGTAAAAAAAAAAAATAGAAAAATGTAATAATACAAAATAACAGCAATTATATTGTCATTTACGAGTTTTATTCATAATTGCATGGCTCTCATGGTAACCATGTGGTCCCAGGAAAATATGAGATTGAATTGAGGAGGCACCAACAGGATGCAGCACATTCACCATAACCTGTTGTTACTTCCTAAATTGACATGTGCCACAGCCAGGGTAAGTAGTCTACTTTTCATAGTCTACTTTTCCCACATAAGTTCAGGGAGGCATATTTAACATAACTACCTGCATTCCCCCTGCCCCTCAGAAGTAACACTGTGAGATGGGCTGGGCTGAGATTGACTGGCCTCAAATCCCCACTAAGCTTCCACAACCGAGGGTGAATTTGAGTGTCTGAGATCCTAGTCCACTACTTAAATAATGCAATGCAGCATTATTTAAGGGGCAGACTAGTGCAATGACTCTCTGGCTCTGAGTAAAATCAGGATGCTGCATCTGGATGGCAGAACGCAGTTCCTAAGCAACTCCAAAGCTTATGCACCATTTTAACTGAAACAACTGAGAGCAATCTGACCCCTTCAATGTTTCACTGTTGTTGTGGATACTCTCCTCTATTGGATTGAGAGGAGCTCCTGCCCATCATACTTGAAATGGAACTTCTTTGAATCAAAATAGGATGCAATTTTCAAAAGAAAAATACAGTACACAGAATAAGCACACAAGCAGTATCAACCCCATCAGTAACCACAGTGATTTTGTAATGATTGGCAGGCTGTAGTAAATAAGCAGATAAGTATCTCTACTTAGTAAAGATTTTAAAAGTAGACTGACCTGTGCAAGGTGCCATAGAAATCATTTCATTCAATATCTCTAGAAACCTGCCATGCTCATATCAATGTGGCTGTTTAAAAAATTCCAACAAAGCCCATGAGTTTCATACATGGTCTTGGTTCTATGCTCTGTGGGACACAATGTTTATCTTTTACTATATCCCTTCATACAAGTGATAAGTGGAAAAATACTTCATAGTTTAGTACAGGCAGTAACCATATTTCTAAGCATTTATTTGTATTGATCTTTCTATAGATCAGCTATATGATCTATGATTTATTTTGGCTCTTAATGGCATGCAAACAAAATTAACCTTAATAATTTGACCATCCTTAAAAGGATACATTAATCTATCTATTGTATATCTGGATTGTTTCAACTGTGTTTATGCTTGAGTGTAAATCTATTCATTAAATATTTAAATAAATCTGATATTTTTAAATGCAAGAAACTGAATTTTAATTAATACAATCCTTCTGATGTGCAATGTCTGAGCCAAGAACCATACTGTAAGATCTGGAAAAGTATGGAATCCAAAGAGAAACTGTTTGTTTTGATTTACACAATAGTCCAGGAAATCCAACTTAGATCAACTAATCTAAAATGCATATCAATGAAACTCTCCAACAGAAGACATTTCACTGCCTTTGTTCATCCAGGGCTACTATATACTGTCCGCGCTAATTAATCAGGCTCTGAAAGAAAAGCAGGATATAATTCTAATAAAACAAAAAGGGTTGTTATGTACTACCATTGATAAATGTATCTTACATAGTAATGATTTGTTTTGGCTAACAAATTTCAGAATTATTTAATTATTTGTTTGTGAAATCAATTCACCAGGGGGTTCTCTTAGTGGCATGCAAGACGAAGCAGTACAATAAAATAATAACAATATCTAGACAAAATGGACTACAACTCAGAACTCTACAATAAAAATGTTTTAACAGGTGTTTCAGAGCAATCCTTGCTGAAAATATCATCATTACTATCATCAAGTAAAACCTACACTGCATATGAAATTACTGACTTTTACAATTCTCGGGGTTGTTAACCATAAAGTATCAAAAGAAACAATGTAAGATATTCTCACAGGCTATATATAAAAATACAAAAAAGAGCAAACAGAACTTGATTTTGAGTAGTACCGGTAGTAGTAGTAATAGTAGTAGTGGTAGTGGTAGTAGTAGTAGTAGTAGTAGTAGTAGTAGTAGCAGCAGCAGCAGCAGCAGCAGCAATAGGTTTAGGAGCCTATTGCTGCAGAATGACAATATAGTTTTTTTAAAAAAATTTCAAGATAAATAAGGAACAAGTAAAAAATAGAGAACAAGATAGCAAAAGAAGTCTAATGATATAATCTTACATGGATATATTTGGAAGTATGTCCCATATATCAAACAAGCTACCATCATAAAAGATGTTGCCTTTGTCTTACAATTGTATATTATGACAATGATTAATATGTTAATTTAAAAACTTAGATTAAGAACTGCTTTTTTCACAGCAAATAAAAAAGTGGAACATATATTCTTCTGTCATTGTCAAATGCACATTACCATCCTAACTGATTTATGCTCTATAAACTTCACTGAAAGCTGCACTGGAGGTAGGAGTGAAGGAAGGTCTCTAATGAGGATAAATCTTCCTCTTAACAAGTCACATTTGGCTTGGGAGGAAAGTTATTTATTTAAATATAATAAATATTACATTTTATTAAATATAATTATTATATTTATTGTATAATATAAATATTATATTGACTCTCTGTGGGTACTGTTGATACTTCAGACAATGTCTGTTTTGTTTTGTTTTGGAGTGGGATTTTCTATACTGTAGGTAAATTAGGTGTTAGACATTGAATTTTTGCCACCCTGATATCAAAATGTAGAAGAGGAACCGACGAAGAATATTAAAACTGGAACAAGACACACCTCAGGACAAAGCTCTGTCTAAGTTTTGATTCAGTTGAACTTTTGTTCTCAGGTGATAGTAACAAGAGGTAGGAGGATTCTGCTGCCAAGTCCCATGCTACCCTTCTTGTCCAAATTGTATGTTGTCTGTGAACTGTTAGTTGTCAATGGTTTGTGTTAGTGTGTGTGTATTTATTATTATCATCATCAGCCTGAACAATTCACTGCAGGATGAAAGGCTCTCTATAGAAGATTATGAACTCCAGAATGCTGATCCAATGTGGGTTGATAGTGATACATAGAGGTTTTTCAACTTCCAAATCTGGGTCTTAGAGAGAATGATTAGCCCAGAATCACCCATCCAACTTCTGTGTCTGGGACAGAGGTGGGGAACGATGGCCCTTTTATGACTATTGGACTTCAACTTCCAGTATTCCTGAGCCAGCTTTAGTATAGCATGTCTGGCTCAGGAATTCTGGGAGTTGAAGCCCACAAGTCATAAAAGGGCCATCGTTCTCCACCCCTGGCCTAGGAGAATATTAAAGCTCATAGCCTCATGATTTCTAGTGGAGCACCATAACCACTTCAGCACCCTAGCTATCATTTAAGGAGAGAGATTGAGATTATTTTACATTTCCAGTGCTGGTGTGATGGATGAGGATCTAAACAGTGAATAAAGAAATGTATTTTGGCAATTCACTAGCTGGTCTTACTCTTAAACACACCATTTTCTCTCAATTTCCTTGCCTGATATCATTATTTTAATAACCTAGAAACGAAGAATATTCAAATCATATCATTATTATTATTATCTTAAACCCTTTCAACACCTCCTCATGTGTGGTATAAGATAGAAATAATAATTGTAACCTAGTTCAGCCATGCTGAGCAGGGGGTTTCAGTGGGGGTTAATGACAAAAGAAGCATTATGTGGTTGTGACATAAGCCTTATCTCTTTTGTATGTGTGTTATAACATCACCCGCACACCCAAAAGGAGCAAATCTTGCTGCACTGTGCTACTTTCATCTTTTTGATGAAAATGGGAAGTTCATTGAAAGACTATTTAAATGATGAAAGAAGATTTTAGGTTTTCTAGAATTCTTCTAGATATTTTTTTAAAAAACTATTATTGTTCCCAACCCTTAAATTTAGTCAACTGTCCTCTGCCTAAAAAAACCCTTCATTTCCCAAGAAAGAAACGTAGTGAAGTTACTGGTAAGCAGTACTGACAGTAGAGAAGCTTGGAGCAGTAGCTCCTTTATAAATAATGAACTACACCAGAATGCTGGATTCATATTAATCTGCTGGGCAATTTCTCTCAAAGAAAAAGTTTTTAGCTCAAACTGGGCAGGAATTCAGGTTGATGTGGCTCATTAAAAAGGATTCCCTACTTACTGATTTTTACTATAGATAGTATTTCTCCTGCATCACTGTTCTGTCTTTCTTATTCAGCTACTTCAACTTTTTTTAACACGAAGGTAGTCAGAGCAATCTAGTTACAACAGAGCAATATTTGAGAGGTTCCCAGTTCACAATGGCACAATCAGAATAAAAAATACACCAAATGCATTTGGAAATGAAACCTTTTTGAAAATCTCAAGCCTTATGCATCAAATGCATTTTTAGAAATAAATTAATGGTGTTCTAATACTTCTCATTGAATAAGACCATAGGTAAATAACTGATGACCCGATTCATGAAAATCCTTTCTTAAAAAAACAATAATGACACTGAAAACACGGCATTTGGCAACAAATTGCATTGGAATCAATGGGATCTGCTCTTGTTTAAGCAGAGGCAAGATCAAACTAGAATCACGTGATAATGAAAAATAAATGCAATCTGATTTGATTGTGTCCCACAAGAACCAGTCATACTCTCCAATGGAAAATTATGTTGCTACGAAAGAGAGCTCAAATCAAAGCCCTCTTTAATATAGCATCAGAGATGTCTTTAAGAAGCTCCTAAAGCAGGCACAATTTTGGTTTCGATAACATAATTCTGTTTTTTGAGGTCACCCAGCTCAGGGTGTAGATAGGCCAGCCCTTAAGCCAGATTTATGGAAATTTCCACCATCTGTGAAACAGAAAGGCATGGGTTTTCAATTAGAAACTGTTTCTTTCAAAACCGTCTGACAAACTACAGTCTTTTGCTCATATGTCTTACTTTTCAATGGAAAAAGTTTTTCCTTGCCAGAAGTGCAAAGTCCAAAAGACTCCAAAATGACTGATATGCTGTTCTTGAACTTACATGCTGTTGGAGAGAAAAAAGCTACGTGTACATGGAGTTGCCGCCTGTCCTGAAAAGAGCAACACTGGTTTTGTCCACATGGTTTATTGTTCTCACCAGATTCTTTGAGAGGAGCTGCTGCTCTTTCAGTTCACCACTAAACATCTCTGTAGATCCTCAATTTTCTTAGGCTTTTTCTCCATCTATGCCAACTCGTTCAACGTTTTTCTCATTCAGCCTTACCTACGCGTGCATAATTAGAACATAGGTATGCCCTTGTTCCTATTGCAGTCTGAAGAATTAAGCGAATTTTACTTGGAATAAGAAAGGAGAACATTTTGCCAGCAGTGCTGACAGTTTGGCAGGCAGCCAGGGATACGCCATATGCTCCTTCCCACTCTGAAAATTCAGTATTACAAAATTGTCACACAGTATTCCCCCAGGAACCCCATTGTGCTAGCCATTCTACAAGATGCAGCTATTCAGTCCCACAGCTAGACCAGCTGCTCCTTCTTTAGAGAGGGTGTGGGATTATTTATTAATCCTATCTTAGTCAATGGCTAAAGAGCCTTGCTCCCAATGTATTCAACTAAGCAGTGTATGACACACTCTAAACAAAACTCAAGCAATCTGCAGTCTGCAGGAGGGCTGGCTTTACTAATGTAAATACTTACATTCCAAGTACAAATGTTACAAACAGAAAATACGGGATGTAGCACGGTAGCTAATTATTTGAATAAAAAATGGCCTCTCCCAATCAGCAGGAAGGCAAAGTAAACTGGATAGATTAAGTCTTTTTTTTTGAGGGAGGCGGGAGGAAAAACCCCTTTGAACTCTACTATCGTATGTAATTGGGATACAACCATATTCTGGATGGTGGATATTTGTCTACTGGTTATAGGAATGTAGGAAAGGAATGTACAAATTAAAATGAATGAATTCAGTATAAATACATTTTAAATCGAAAAATAATCTCTGTAATGCTGAAGGACTATACAATGAGTTTTATTCATGGAAATCTTATTCTACTTCATTATCACCTCTTTTCAAGAAAAAGTGAAGAAAACTTACTACCAGCTTATATACTCATGGTATGAGTCAGGCAGAGTGTGTGAAGGTGTGTGTGTACATGAGAGGTGTGGTCAGGATCAATGAGGGGGCAAAGGGAAGCTATGCAGGTTGATGAGAGTGCATGTGTGTGCAAGAGCCACGGCGGAGGTAAGAAAGAATGCAGTGCAGATGGGGACGGTATGCCGAAGTATAGGGTGGGTTGGGAAGGGTGTGCAAGGGTGCAACATGGGTCGAAGATGGGTTGGGGGGTACAACGTAGGTCAGGAAGAGTACACAGGTGTGCACAAATAGCTGGTGTGCCACAAGTGCAGAGGGGCTGAGAGAAAGTGAGCAGGTGGGGAAGCCAGCAGGGAATGTAGCAAATGGCAATCATGTGATTGCAGAGTCCTGCAACCATTTGCAAGTGCAAACTGGTGGCAAAGTGCCCAGATAGCAATCATATGACCGTGGGGTGCTGGGATGGTTGGAACTCCGAGGACTGGTCATAACCAGCATTCATTCAGTGCCGTTGTAACTTCAAATGGTTTCTGAATGAATGGTTGTAGATCAAGGGCTACCTGTAGAGTGTAAGCAGTGCAATGTTACTTTCATATACACCCAACTATTTATTCCACTCCTAAACATACCCTATTCAATAAAGCAATCACAATTTAATTAAACTATTCATATACAAATGATCAGAGTAGCACAGTGTGATCTGTGCTACTCTGATCATTTGTCTTCTCTGTACGATGTTTCTCTCAATCATAACGGACAAGAACAACTGAATAATGACAAAATAGATCCAATTTCTTGATCACATTCTGCTTCATTTTACTCAAGTTAGGAGAGAGAGTCTTCAGAGTGAAGTAAAATTTGTGTGCTAAAATTAAGTTATGCATTGAAGTTAATCGTCTCTAGCCTGACAGACAGACTGTGTGCTCTTGGGCACAGGAAAGGTCAGGTAACATTTTCACAGTGCTGATAAATTGATTGTCTGTATGTATTTATGAGCCACGAACCATATGTCCTGATTTAGAACATGTTCCCAGTGGATTGGATTCTATGATAGTTTTCTGATGAAAATTGCCTCTTAAGGAGCCAGGGAGGGACAGTCTCAGTACGAAACCAGTGTAAGATCCATATTCAAAGAAGTGACGATTCAGAACATTGTTTCCTTCAAAATTAAAGCAGCTGGTTTATAAAAAAAATTAAGGTCTGATATAAAGTATATGTAGGGTGGCTCTGTATATGAAATAATGTCTCTGAATATAAATAAATAATGAAGTGTATGAAAGAGAGGAGAGTCTTCAGATCAGGGGTGGGTTCCTACCGGTTCGGACCGGTTCGCCCGAACCGGTAGTGACCCGCTAGTGACATCATCCGAACCGGATCGGTGGTTGCCGATCCGTGGGGGCCGCCATCTTTTTTAAAAAAAAATTCGATTTTTTTTTTCTGAGCATGCTCAGAAGGTGACTTCCAGCACTGTGCATGCGGTCGCCATCTTTTTTTGGCTTTATTTGTTTTTTTTTTTTTTGTTTTTTTAAATTGAAGCCCAACGGACCTCTACCTAGGATCCAACTCATAACCTCCTGATTGGGAGGCAGAAGTTCTACCTCTAAG
>QLTV01001698.1:6099780-6111612 GCA_003457575.1 Thermophis baileyi
TCCCGGCGGCCAGTGAGGTCGCACAGGGTTGGCCTTCTTCAGGTCCGGTCAGCCAGACAGTGTCGGCTGGTGGGACCGTGGGGGAGGGCCTTCTCTGTAGCCGCACCGACTCTATGGAACCAACTTCCCCCCGAGATCCGTACTTACCCCCACCTTACTGGCTTTCTGTAAAGCCGTTAAGACCTGGCTTTTCTGGCAGGCCTGGGGCCAATAGTTGTTCTGATTGGCCCATGCATGGTTGTGTGAATGTTTTATTTTAAATATAGTTGGGTTTTTTTTCCCCCCTTTCTTTTTTAAATTGTTTTTATATGTTTTATTTTTTTATGATGTAAGCCGCCCAGAGTCCTTCGGGAGTTGGGCGGCATATAAATTTTATAAAATAAATAAAATAAATAAATTTAGATAACAATCAGCACATTGAACTACACTTCAGAAACAAGTCAGAATCCAGGGCTTACTAAACTTTGCTGGAGTGATGTGAGATTGGGGAAAAAAAAAAACACACACACAGCCTGCTTACTGAACATTGCATTTGGAATAGCTTGGAAATACTTTTCAAGCAGTGCATTACAGTCAACAGAAGCCAGATCAGAAGCCAGATTTTTGGGTAATGCTCATTGCAAGCCAACACACTGCACAAATACATCTGGGCATTTAGAAGCAAAGTCAGGTCCAGAAATATTTCCAAATTTCTTGGCTTACAAGAAAACTGAAATCCTATCCAGAAGAGGTTACCTTTTCTCTGTTTCAGTTTTGCTAACAGCATTCTTATGTTAGCTAGAATAAACTTCAGAAAAGTGGCCCACATCCAATCCACTTCTGGCTCATCTTACTGGTTTACCTCAACTGATAAGAATATCGATGGATATTATCTATAAAATGACATCACCTGGAATACTCCCAACTCCCAAAAGCTTTAATATACAGTATTGGTTAAAAACATGGAAGGTAAGAGGCATTCAAAGAGCTCCTATAACTTGAAAGCAAAAGGCTCAACTAGCAATCTCTCTGTCATCAACTGCCTTTCAGACTATCTCAAAACAGCATCCCTAAATCTTCAGCTTGGAAAGCCTGAAACAAAGCCCACTCAATTACATCTAAAAGCTAAAAAATATTGAAAAGCTAAGCAGAAGCAAAAGGAATGCTTTCCCTCCCACCAGTTTTCAGTGTAGCTCATTCCCTAAGGTGACCAACCACTCCAAAACCCAGCCTTGAACACACAGGTTTATCCCTGCAATATTTTTTTTTATAAAAATAAGGAGGCTGATTGGATTTAATTCCTGATACAACTAATGTAGTGGCTATATATATTGTCTTAACAGCAGCATATGCACTTGCCACTTGCTAGTTTTATACTGAATTTATATGGCATAGCTAAGGAGCCAAATGGGATCATCCACAGCTTTTTTAACTTTAACGAAATGCTGTTTTCTAGATTTGGATGCTTGATGCCTAATGTTCCAATTTTTTGTGATTTTAGTTCATTGCTATCTTGATATAATTTTGCTGTCTTCTTTTTTTCTTCTTCTTCCCTGGGATTGCCATCTGCCATATATCATGCTCCCTTCTCATTTCTCCCAATAAAATGTTCCAGAAGTAGATTTGTGAGTCAATATATATATCCCTCTTTTCTGTCATTATGCCTTTAAAAGTTATGATAAATTATATTGAGTTTTCAGGTCAAGTCTAACCATATTTCACCCTGCTCATAATATGTGAATCAAGAGCTCTTTTCATCCCCATGCATCCTCACAGACAATATGGATGCCAAGTCTCTCAGCTCATCGCTTCCTGATGTTTACTGCGGCTGCAATATATTTTTCACACTTATTTTATCAATTCCTTTGTCTGTTTTGGTATCCAAAGCATCCATTTATGCTCATACACTTCAGTAATCAGATAAGCATTTCTCTTCTGCCTGTGTCATAGTGAAAGGCAATAATTCTTAGAATAAGACAACATAGTCAATCTGTAAGAAGTTGCTTTAATTAATGTTTCATGCCTTCTAAATGCCTCATACTGCCCTCCCCCGCCCCAATAAATTGTATCTGGATCTATTTCAATCCATTCCAAAATAATATAAACAGCAGGAATGAAACTGATATGAATTAAATGAATATGAAACTGATATGAATTAAATGAATGAAATATTTTCCTTCCGTAATAACTTTAAATATATCTGGTAAAAATGTCAATTCAGCAAATTGCCAATACATTAAAAAAAGGCAACTTAGCTCTTACCTGCAATGGATAAAATATTTAGACCACAGAAAAATAAAGGTGACCAAATAGTTTGATTAAATCTCACTGAACTGTGAAACTGCTTTTAAGGATCGGATACGTAAGTTACAAAGATAAGTATGTTTCTAACAGGAGAAAGAGCAATCAGTTGGTGGGCATACTAATTACTGTTATTAGGCTAAAACATCAAAGCTTAACATCTTAAAATCAAAACATCAAATCTTACAAAACAAAAACAGAGACAATATTCACCAAAGGTGGTGAAGATATCAGCTTAAGATATATTTATTTAGAAATTCTTTGACTATTTACCGCAATAAAAACAATGATTTGATTTTTTAATAATGGTGTCCTTAGCACGTAAGAATAAGGAGGAAAATGAGTAACTCCCCTAATGCCACTTATTTAATGTGTTGCTCATACACTGCATTTATCTTAGCTTTCTAGCCAGCTTAATAGGTCAATGTATTCAGCATGAAGATCCAACATCTGTCTCTTGGTCTTTCCTCAGCCATAAAATTACTAACCAACTCTAGATTCATTTCAAAATTACCAGATTGCCCAGCCATTTTACTGCAGATTAATTCTGAACCCCATTTCCCAAAGGACCCTGGTATTAAAGTGCTTCACTGAAAAGTAAGTCTCCTGCTTTTCATAACTAAAATATAAATGGTCAATTACCTGCCAAAAGCTTCTTTCCCCATGCTATTTGCTTGTATGAATGCTATTTACATTAATTAATATAATTATAAATAATGCCACATATATTTATGCACTATCCAAATACATTTATGCATCTGCTTCCCACTGTGTGCAAGACTCTATTGGTAAAATATGTTTTTCCCTTCTCTCTGTGGTTTATTCCCCCAGTCCAAAATCTACACTAAATGATTTTTCAGACTTCTTTCCCATTGTAGTACAATTCCCCCCCCCACTTGATTATGGATCTTTATGGAAAAAGAAATGGCAGAATTTCCAAAGAAGCTTTTACAGGTATCAGGATTCACAAAAATGCCATAAATAAATTGTAGACAAAACCATTTTGATGGGGGAAATTCCATCTTTTTCCAAAGAAGAGAGGCTATACAGTATATGACACAACTTGGTATCCTTTGCTTGACATGAATGTACACTAATGAAAATTTAAATGATTAACTCATAGTTAATATCTTTTTAAGCAGTTGACAGCTTTAAAGTTTGATACTTTTTATTCTGCTTATCAACTCATGCATTTATTGTAATTCAAGCTTTGACTAATTTTAGCAATTTATTTTCTTTTTCATTGACACTGAGCAAACATGTTACTTTCTCATTGCATGGCCCATACCTTGAAGTAGCAAACTTGATTCCTGAGACACTTTGCTGAAATGAGGTAATTGTATAAAATAATAAATAAAATAAAATAATAAAAGTAATAGTATACCACCCTTGCACTGGTAGTAGTAATCTTTTAGGCACTGCAAGCTCACATGTTGACTAACTATGCCACGATAGGCACAAATCAGTGGGTATGATATGCAATATATTCAATTATGGGGTAAAGGTTCGTTCTCCGAGCTTGTAAATTGGTTTCCAAACGTTTTGTTACCAGGCGAGGTAACAACTTCAGCAGAGTTTAGGGGATGTCAGTGTCAGTGTTCTTCTGTTTATAAGGTCTTTGTGTGGTAAGTAGGTCTTGCGATGGGTCAGGTGTGAGTGTCAAGTGAAGGTCTTGTGATGGGTCAAGGGAACGGAAGGTTACATCAAGTGAGGGTCATTGGGAGGTGAAGTGCTGGTTGGGAGGGGATTCTGTGGGTTGGTTGAGGATCGGTGCTATCTCTGGTTGGCTGATGATTTTTGTGTGGCTCCAATCAAACTGGTGCTGTTTGGTGTCGGTGTGGGTAGAGAGTTAAGGATTTGGGATCGTGGCGTTTGTGGATCCTGGTTTTTAATTGACATGATGTTTGCCCCATGTAGAATTGGTTGAAATTGTTACAGTTACAATATTACATTATTATTGTGTTCTGTCAGGTTTTTTGAAAATTATTTTACATAGAAAAAGATAATGGTTTTCTTGGACTGAACTCAACTCCTGTTGGCTCCATGGACATGCCATTTAGTTCCCTTGGCAAACAGATATAAGAGGTTCATCACTGTCTTCTTTCAGATTGATTTTTTTCAACTTTCCAGTCTAGACTTCTCTCCTGGGATTTCCCTTCCAAGTAATAATAAGCTTTGTTCTTTCTTACCTTTTTAATGGGCACACACAAGAATGCATTTGTTCTATTAAATGTTCCTAATCAGAGGCATCCACCTGACCCACTTTTATCATTTGTCCCCCACTTCCCCCACTCTGCTTTTTCCAGTAGAAGACACTCCTAGCAGAAGAAATTGGACAACCATTTGTCTAAAATGGTATAGGGACTTCTGCTTGAGCATGGGGTTGGAGTAGAAGACCTTGAAGATCCATTCCATTCCATTCCATTCCATTCCATTCCATTCCATTCCATTCCATTCCATTCCATTCCATTCTATCCCAGGTACTTTCTATCTCAAACTTTATTCTTGCTTACAGTTGATGTGGAGATGATTTGCAAGCCAGAAAGGATTTCAGTTGTCAAGAGTGTCACCACTAATTATTCATATGCTTCTAATAAAAGATGTAGGATGATATTTAGGCTCAAAGCTCTTAGAATGACTGAGAAAGAAGAATTAGAAGAACTCCTCAATCCTCAAGACTTCACCTTTGGGGATCTGCTTATTTATTGAGCATAAGAGTTAAAATAGTATTTTACAGCCCAGTCTTTCACAGTAAGGGAGATGAGGGCAATCATTACTCCAGCACATTAGGTCAAAGCCAATACAAATAAAGAGTAAAAGATAAATACCAGATGGATTGTGGGGCACTAGTCATGTATCTATTTAAATTAAATCCATTTATATGGTGTATATTTTAGGCTGATACCCTTAAGATTTGGCACTCTTGTGAAGTTACAAGAGTTTTGTTTAATGTTTGAACAAATTGAAGGACCTAATCTATGATGAGTGAATGAAAACTCTTCTAAAATTGGATGACTCTGTAGATTATACATTTTCAAGGATCAATCAATTTTTTTATCTCTCTTTGACAGGTTCTTATGATCTTATTTACATGTTTGTAGCTTTACTTTCCATTTGGAAAGATCTGAAAATGTAACAGCAATAGATGAATAAATTAGATACAAGATGCACTTCTTCCTACTCTTCCCAGTACTGTGGGTTCCAGCTCTCATTACTCTGAGGATAAAATAATTTATATACAGGCATAAAATTAGTATTTCATGTAAGGATTTGTCATAGTAGAGTTTATTTTAATAGATTTTTACAAGACTTCTTATTTAGCTTAAATATTTACCTCCTGTGACCCTGGATATTGTTCTTTAAAAAACTCATTTAAAGTATCTTCTTGTACCTTCTGTATGAGATACTAAACCTTTTTCACTAATGCAGTTTAGTTAATGATAGCAAAGATTTAGACCATTCTAAATCAAATTGTAATAATTAAGAAGTCATTAGATCAACTGCATGTGAATATTATTTGTTAATGAAAACTGGTTTTGGTAGTTTTTTGCCCTGTCGGTGAAATGAAATCTGGTAGGAGTTTTAAAACAGACGTGTACTAGCTCATTTAAATTTCAAATTTAATTAAATAAATATTTATATTACTCAAACAATTTAAATATAGTGTAATATAAAGAGAAAGAGAATTTATAGAGAATCTATAAATGCAAATAACAGTGTTTTGGGAACATATTGATTAGATGGTTTCATGAAATTAATTAATATAATTTAATATTATATGGCTGTAGAAAACCAAGTGATTATATACCCTATGCCATTATGCTATGAATAGAATCAAAGGAAGTAGATTTTAGTAAATATTTATCTTGAAGCTACCTCCTGTTTGGGAGGCTAGGAAGCTTCCTTTAGAATGGGAACTAAAACTAATTTATTTTTGCAGAGTTGGCTGTAAGTAAATAAATAAATGTTATTATGGTCACAATGGAAGAAACTAACTGTAGCTCAGGCTACAGAACTGTGGCCTTCCTGGTTGTTTGCTTGCAGATGTTTCATTATTCACTGATATTACCTCGTTGGGCAATGAAACATCTGGAAACAAACAATCAAGCTCAGGGAGCACAAAGAACTCTATGTTATGGTCAATTCAGCAAGATGTATATGTACATACAGGTAGTCTTCATTTAGTAACCACAATTGGGACAGGCTCTGCTTAACTCTGTCATTAAGCAAAGCAGTCACTAAGTAAAGCCCTAACTGTGCTTAGGATCTTACTTCAGGTTTCCTTTGCTTTACAGACCTGGAAAGGTTGTAAATGCAAGGATTGGCCATTTTTTAAAAAATATTAATTTTATTAGGGTTTATTATAACATAAAATACAATAACATTTAAAAAAAGGAATGAATGGAAAAAAGGGTGAGGAAGAAAAGAAACTGGTCATATAGTTACTTTTTATCACTGTCATAACTGAAAGATCAGTGAACAAGTCAGTCAATAAATGAGGACTACACGTACTTCCCTTGAAGCAAATATAATCAGGATGGGATAAAGTTTGGGGACACAGCAACCCATTTTACAGAAATGACATCAGCTGAGGGCCAGATAATAGGCATAGGAAGCATAGGATTTATGAATAAAAACAGTATTTAAAATGTTATAAACCCTAATCATTTTGATTTCTGCTCTGTTTGGATCAATGTCATTCTATGCAAATTCTAAGCTATTTATGGAAGGAGAGCCATATTCTGCATTATACGCTGCATTTATTGATTTCAAGTCTGCATTGTGTCTAGAAGAAAGCCGTTGGGCAAATTTAAAAAAATGCTAAAATAGACAAATGGCTACTTCTGCTAATGTACAAACTCCATGAGAACTCTAGAATAGAAGTGGTGTGCAAGGCCACTGCCCTAAAGAAATTCCAGCTGAAAAAGGGATAAGATGAGGATGCATCTTGGCTTCCCTGATGTTCTTTTTGCAAATCAACTCTGTTGTTACCAAAATAAGCAATTCAGAGCATCATCTACAAAGTTAATCAATATGCACATTGCAACCTTACTGTCTACAGATAATGATGCAATACTCCTATTGCAAATGCCAATTGAATTAATATGAACATTGAGAGCATTAGATATTTACTGTTTTGAGGAAGCACTTGAGAACAATTATACTCAAAATAAATCCTAATTTTTGCAAAGTGACCTAGAATATATGCCTACATGTTAAATGGTCAAACAATAAAGCAAGTTAAAATCTTTAAATTCTTGGGTATAGTTTTTGAAAGGTCTGGGATGACCATTTATCTTTTGTTCTGTTTTTGTATCCAGGGTTGTTCCATTTCTTTGCTTTGAAATCTGTATACCACGCAGAGTTGTTGAGAGGTTGGATGGCTTTAGAAATGTGAGTTACAAATATATACAGTACATATTTTGTGTTATATTTTTATATACTCTTGTGATGTTTCTCTCACCACTTCTTTTTTTATATCCTGAAAATTACCAACTATTGTAGCCTTCCTTCACAAGAACATTATTTTAATTCACCACCCTCATTTTGATTGTCCTTTTATACAATTTTCCCATTTTACAGTACTGTATTCTTTTTTTAGTTACTATTTCTAGTCTGACGACAGTATGACTCATGTTAGCTTCAGGGTTCCATTTCAAATTAAATCTAAAGTTCCATCACTTCTGATTTATTCCATTTCCAACCATTAAAGACACATTTATTTCAGAATGTTACTTTAAAAGAATGGTTGTGTGACTCAAAGCGTAGGCAAAAATATCCAGGGCAAATTGGGGTGTGTATGTGTACACAATTGAAAGACCCAGCTCTCTCTCTCTCTCTTCCCAGGCTCTAATGCTGGGAAAGGTGGAAGGAAAGAGAAGATGACCACCAGCAGCATGGATGGACATAGTTACAGTGCTGATGGGTGCACTATTACAAGACCGGAAATAGCAGGTTAGGGAGAGATCAAACAAAATCTTCCTATATGGTTACAAAAAGCTGACACCAACTTGATGCACATTAATAAATGGGCATGTGTGCATGAAAGAGACAAAGAAAAAAAGATGGACTACTGTTAGGGCCTAGTTGCACATATTATTTTCCTTCAGAAGACAACCTGAAAGCTGAGGAATCTGGGGCCTCAGATGCTAAGCCAAGCCCTGCTGGAAAACCAGAGAAAGATTCCATTATTCCTGACTCTGATGTCGAAGATTTGAACCAGGAAATAAAGGCAAGACCAAAGGGCAGAACTAATAGAGGGTCAGAGTATGACAAAACGTGGAAGACTTCTGATGAGAGCTGAAGTTTGATCTTCTCTTCCTTCCTATTTAAAATCTACATGCTAAAATGCACAATCTGGAGGTCCTCTTGGACTCACAGTTCCTGCTGGAAGAGCAGGTGGCAGTCATGACTTTCAGGTTATATGCCAGTAGCAGTCATTCCTGAACTGAGAGGCCTTGTTGAATGTCATTCATGCCCTTGTGATCTGTCTGGATTTCTACAATTAATGGGATGCATCTCCAACGAGAGTACATAGAAGTGAAGCTTCAAGCTGGGAAATTTCTAATTTATGCTAACCAACTTCTATCAGTTTTCATTCCATTTTCCGAGATAATCATTTGTTTTTCAAAATATTTCAGTTGCATTGATAGATTAAAATCTTTGTAACAGAAATCTTTATAACACTTCATATCTCAGTAGATCACTACATTAAACAAACAAAAATCTCCATAGCTTGTATGGAAGCAACTTATTTCTTTGACCTTTTCCACGTATGAGGCCTAAACAAACTAGCCATTTTTTCATATAGTGAATAAAGCCCAATTATTTCTTTATATGTTTAATAGATATTATTGATGCTCATTACACAGCTTTTGAGAAAGCCTACACCTTGTTAAAATATTTACAAAGATCCACTATCTCCAAATAAACAACACATGCAGGTTAGGTAATCCAATCCTTTCACTTTCATATTACAAACCTTAATTTATTTGTTCCAGCTTTGTATCTCGAAATTCGAGCCATTGATAGAGGAACTGATAAGGTATCCAGCCAACGTTTCTCATATTTTGGTTCATTAGCTGTGGGTGAAGAAGGTGATGATGGTGCCTGACCAGAATAAATAAAAAATAACAGTAAATACAGACCTCACTTTGTAAAAAACATAAATATTTGTATGTGGATATGCTATTTTTCTGGGTGAATAGAACACAAGTAATAACACTGTTTAGAAAATTTAGATTGCATAGAAGAAATAACAATGTCTTTGACCATGAAATATTGGTGGGTCATTTCTCTCTATTTGATGCACAATAGTACCGTTTTATTTTTGTTAAATATATAAACCTCACACCTAATTGGAAAGCTAGTTTATTGACAACATTTTCTTCTCAATATCTTATTTGCTTCATTAGCATGACAATGATTGCAAAATTTTAACTTGCTTTTTTCAATATTTGCAAAAATAGAACGACAATGTGCATAACATATCTTGATGTAGTTGATCTTGAAAAAGTTAAGCAGATTCCAGTTTGGTTAGTGGCTGGTTGGAGACCTGAAATCCCAGGGCTGTAGTCTAGATTGGGAAGATGAAAAAAGAACTGTGTCCATGTTTTTGCCAACAAAATAATATAGATATATCCAGGTAATCACCAGTAGTTGAATATACAGTTATTCTGTATATATTCTAAATATATCTCCCTCTATTTGGTTTTCTTTTGGAGTGGATGGGAAGGTAGAGTAAGGAACATGATGCAGCATTAGAATTCCAGTGCTAAGACTTGCTTCATTTCCTACATAACAAGTGAATATGCATACTTTGGAAAATTTGCAGAAAATAACCCTTTTCAATGAACGATTCCTGTTTTTTTAAATGCTGTCTCTCATGACATGGTAATGAATATATTTCTTTTATAACTGAGACCAATTTGAAAAGCTGTACTCTGCTCTTCTTTTTCCTTGAAGCTATGAAGGATCACAAGGATTTTTTTTTAAAAAAAAAAAACAGCCATCTAAGAAAGAGTGGTTAATTTAAGGAGTTCTCTTATTAACCACTGAAGAATCAACAAGGTACGCAGTAAAAATAAGACATAATTTTGGCTAGGGATTTTCAAAGCCCTAAAGAGAAGAAACCAAATGGCAGTCTTTGGCCCAGCTTCATAAATGTATGAAAAACACTACCTTAATAATCAATCATACCAATATTAAAATTACAGGATTGAGTTGCAGTCTTTCATTACAGAACATGAAAAATGTAGGCATGTCAGATAAGATCTTTGAAGTTTCAAACAAAACTGTGATAATTATAATAGTGCACAATTATGACTCACTGGGTCTGGAAAATAATATCTTTAATAGGATACAGAGAAAAAATATATGCTTAGCTGAACAAAATCCTGGTTTATCCACCATCAAGCCTCTTTTCTTCTGAAACAGATCAATACAGAGTTTCCAACTTTCTCCTTTTCTTTGTTCTATCAAGTCTCTTTTCACACTGTTTTGGGTTACACAGCATTGTACTCTTTACACTTTGAAGTACTCCTTTAGAACTAGGCCTTCAATACCATACAACAAATGTTTTACTACCCTCTCCACTGTTATAACAATTTTCTTCTTGAGTCCCCTGCTTTCCAAAATGCTATCAGTATAACTTAGTAGCACCCTGTACAAAATTAATTGTATTAACCTAATCTTCTTCTATTCTTTTATTCTTGGACTACAACCATAAACGGGTGGGTTCCAAATTTTTTTACTACCACTCTGTGGGCGTGGCTTAATTTTGTGGGAGTGGCTTGATGGCCATGTGACCGGGTGGGAGTGGCTTGACGGCCATGTGACTGGGTGGGAGTGGCTTGGCGGTCGTGTGACCGGGTGGGAGTGACCAACTTGTAAAATGTGGTGAAAAAGTGACTTATGACCATTTTTCACACTTAACGACTGTTGGTCGTTAAGTGTAAAAAATGGTCATAAGTCACTTTTTTCACTGCCATTGTAACTTTGAACAGTCACTAAACTGTTCAAAGTTACAATGGCAGTGAAAAAAGTGACTTACGACCATTATTCACACTTAACGACCGACGGTTGTTAAGTGTGTGAAAAATGGTCATAAGTCACTTTTTTCACTGCCATTGTAACTTTGAACAGTCACTAAATGACTAGTTGTAAGTCAAGGACCAACCTGCACTTAAAAGCCACACACAGATGAACATATGAAAGCAGCCATGGAGTCACATAAAAGGTGATTGCTGCAAGAAGCAATTACCTCAAAAACCAGTTATCATACAGAAACACACAAAATTGTCAGAAATGGTGTAGGGGCTCCTGCTTGAGCAAGGGGTTGGACTAGATGACCTACAAGGTCCCTTCCAACTCTGTTAATGTTTTGTTTCTTTTAAAAAACAATCGTACAGGTTATTTTCCACTAGGTATTGAACCAAAATCTCACAAACCATGGGCCAGAGGTCCCCAAACTTGGCAACTTTAAGACTTGTGGACTTCAACTCCCAGAATTCTCCAGCAAGCATAGCTGGCTGGATAAATCTGGGAATTGAA
>QLTV01001698.1:6122331-6147095 GCA_003457575.1 Thermophis baileyi
GTGTCTTCATATGTGTGTGGCTTTTAAGTGCAGGTTGGTGCTTGACTTACAACTAGTCATTTAGTGACTGTTCAAAGTTACAATGGCGGTGAAAAAAGTGACTTATGACCATTTTTCACACTTAACGACCGACGGTCGTTAAGTGTGAAAAATGGTCATAAATCACGTTTTCACCACATTTTACAAGTTGGCCACTCCCACCGGGTCACATGGCCGTCAAGCCACTCCTACCCAGTCACATGACCGTCAAGCCACTCCCACCCAGTCACATGGCCGTCAAGCCACTCCCACAAAATTAAGCCACGCCCACAGAGTGGTAGTAAAAAAAATTGGAACCCACCCCTGCCCTTAAAAATTCACTAGCATGAACAGGGATGTCTGGTCTTTTTCGTGAGGCAGTTTCATTTAACATTATTTTGACTTATGACCCTGATGGGCAGGCTCCATTATGGTCGTAACTGGAAGATTACCTTATAGTCTGTGATCAAACAGTAAAAGCTGCACTTTTCCATTGGTAATTACTAGTCCCTGGCAACATAACCTCACAGTAACTAGAAGAATCATATAACATTTGCTGCTCTTTCATTACAAACTAATTTACATATGAGAGGCAGCTGCTTCATTTGGCCTAACTGTTGAGCCAATCTTGCACCTCATACTGCTCAATAGACAATGCCACTTCCCTATATAAATGCCTTTCCCTCACTGAACAAATGAAATCATGTGAGTACCACTTTTTTACACACACACACACACACACTCACGAGAGAGAGAGAGAGAGAGAGAGAGAGAGAGAGAGAGAGAGGGAGAGGGAGGGGGAGAGAGAGAGAATTGTTTTCTAGCAGAGGAAATAATAATATTTTGGTTAGAAAATGGGAAAAGAGGATCCATATGTCCAAAATTGGAATAGCAATCTGTTGCCTCCAGCATGGGATGGAATAAGTTTGGAGCCTGGACATTGTATTGGTGGATGTATTAGGAAGGGATGATCAAGGCACCAAGTTTTGGTCTCACTGTTTTGGGAGTTTTAATCATTGTTGTGAGCCACCAGAGTTGCGGTACATAAGACGGGTGGCCATACACGTTTTAACTAAAGAAATAAAATAAGCAAATATAACAATATTTGAGATGCCTTTATTATAAAAATTAAATATAAAAAAATGGATGACTAAAAAAAAATTCACTTGTCATCACTTGAACTAAAAAATTTCTATCAAGGTGATTGCTAGAACAATCAGCCTATATAGCAACATATTAATACTGTAAATTTCTGAATGTTAACTTTATCCAACTGTTAGTAAGCATTGAACTTTCTGTTCTTTCACCCCACAGAACTGAACGACTTGGTATGGAGGCCCATTTAAGATCCCTTAATATCAGAACTGTCATTACCATTTTTGGCTTCATATATGGAAGGCTTACATGGGAAAAAATCCCTATCATTTTCATTGCAATTTACAAGGTTGGACAAATATATTTTAATGTTATTGTTATTCTGAAATGTTTAATCTTCGGAATGACCTGTGGCAAGTTTTTCTTCCCACTCATTGTTGGTTTAGTTTTAACTTAACTCTATTATGTAGAATATTTTCAGAAATCTGCAGTTTATTATATAAGAATGCTATATTCCATTTATTTACAATTATGTAAATAATTTCAAATTTTAAAAAGCTACAGAAAACCTTTGTAATCTGCCATACAATTCTGAATACAATAGTAAACATGCGTATTAGGTATGTATTAATATAGGTGACCAAGTAATCATAGGCATAAAAAAATGTGCTTCTACAGAAATTCTGCCTATACATTTGCATGCCTGAATGAATGCCCTATGTTTACTGGGAATGTCTGCAACAATGGGGAGTTTTGTTTGACTGAATACATTTGCACTATTTTCCACAATATGATTTATAGGGCACATGGAAATTGAATGTGCACAACTATCTCTAGGATTTTTAAGACATGTGAAGGATCATATGCAGTAGAACAGTAATTAGCCAATTATATTTATATACTGACTTTCCATTAGCTGTACTGATAATACTCATTTGATAAGAAAATAGAAGAATCTGCATTAATTGTCCCTCTCTTCCTGAAACACATCTGATAATTTGGTTATGTGAAGGTCTACCTAAGCCAAAGTCTACAGGTTTTGTTCGGCTTAATGCCCCATCTTTATTACTTATACATTTAGTATTTAAACATTGGACTTCAAAGTTATCTATAACATCCAGTAGTAAATAATACAATTTTTAAAAACCTGATGGGCTCTAAATTTATATTAAAACATTTGCAAAAATTGAAAAAAATTACAGGTTGTATGTTCTTTGTATGATTTTAAAATCCTTTGGTTTTACTGTTTTTCCTATGAACTTTTTATCATTAAATAGTTCATAGGAAAAATCATTTCATGCTTGAAAGGTGAAATATTTGCAGAGGCATATCATGTAAGTGAACAAACATTTCATTCAAACATTACAACTACAGTACTGTAGACATAAAACATCTTCAATATTACCGGTACTGACTTCTTGATAATGCCTTTAAATAACAGCATTCTTACTGATTATGCAATAATTGTTTTGCAGTACCATAAAATAATTTTCATCTTATTGACTGACTTTTGGAAATATATTCTGCCAATTTTTGTGAGTAAATATCTAATTGCAAGATTGCACTGAATATGTGGGCTGATAGGTGACTTTCTAGATTGTCTGTATTGTATTGTGTGCTTAATTTGGTGGATCCTAACAAATAAAATGATGGAGAATTTAATATTAAGTTAACTTAGCTTGAGATAAAAAGCCTTCTTATTAAAAAAAAATATCCTGAGATATGCTTTTCCTTTATTTTCATACATTTCCAAAGTTATATTTAATTTTAAAGAAAAGGTTAAATAATCATATTGCTTGTAACATAAATATCCCAAACTGTAATTAATAGTGACAGAATATTGATAGAATATTCACTTATTTATGCTCATTATTTTAAGGTATCTAAATAACAACATTAAGAATCTAAGTATATTACATGTTGTATTGAAATAATGTACTAGATTAAAACTGAGAAGATGGAGTAATAGATGGCCTATATGATTAGATTTAATAATATGTTGAAATATTTAACTATTTCTATATAATACTTTATGACTATAGCTTTAGTTTCTTCATATATCATTTCTTTAAATCACTACTTTTATATTGGTTTTGATTACATCAGCAATATTATATTTTTGGTTATACTTCATCATATCTTATAGTTGTTATACTTTACCAATAAAATATTTAAATCTTAAAAAATACTCAAACTGTGTCTGATGATCAAACTGTATTAAACATTAACTAAAAGTATTTATTATTTACTATTTTAAATTAGTACAGTAAAGTAGTCTGAAAATCATTTAGCAGATTTCTCCCTGTTGTGGAAAAGCAATAACTCAGCTGCATGCAGTTGTTTTCTCAACCAATTTTTTCAGGGTTATTTAATTAAATATCCATTTTTTTTACTTCAAAATACAAAAAACCCCTATCTGATCTATTAGACATCAGCGTCATACCTGAAACTCTTGAAATGTGGGGTTAAGTGATTGCTTTGCTTTTACCTTCAATTTTGGAAGTAGAATATATTTCTATCTTGTTTCTAAAATAATTTTCTATTTTTCTCTTACTTTTGCTCGGTCTTTACAAACTCACTTTCCCCCTGAATATATATAGTTTTAAAGCATTTTCCTGGTAATCTGTACTGTTCTTTATCTATGGATTTTATTTCACAGATGCATGTTTTGAATGAAAAAAAGATCACAATATATAGAGAAAGATGAAAACAGATTAATAACTGCATTCTAGTAAGACTGTTTCACATTTTTTAAAAAGGCAGGTTAAAAAACAACCACACATCCTCATTCTCATAAACATGATACAGAACAAGAAAAACTAACAGACTTTAAGTCCATGCCTTGTATTAATATTCTGCAAGTGCCACAGCAGCGCAGGAGATGGAATGATGGTTCTCTGAAAACGCCAGAGTGGTTGGAAAAAGATACACACAAGAAATAAAATATCCTACAGTATGCAGCTGAAATTGATGCCATTTCTACTATTACTTGTTTTTAATTAACATTTCTTAATCATCTCATCCATCTATTGGGATTACAGTTTAATCTGGTAAATGCAAATTTGTGTATTTATGCTTTCAACAAATAAGCTAAAAAGATAGTACTTTCTTCGCCAGTATTTGAATCATGGCTTCTTGGTCTCGAAGAAATATTCAATTTTTCCTGGATGGAAACTTTTTGTGTCTTAAAAAAAGTACCTTACAACTTTTTTGCATGGTGAGATGAAATACAAAGTCTTTTGTTGGCATTCCTGTCCCTTGCACCATGTAGCCCACCTACGGTATAAGGCATCTTGTGTGAAGTGATGTAGCACATCAGAGGATTCAACTTCAGAGAACTAAAAGAGAGTGGCTTTTTCCAAATAATCAGCATGCTTTTTGCTCTCTTCCATTTTCTTCAGTTTTGCTCCAAATCTCTCTAGTTCCATCCAGGGAAAACAGAAATATGTACACAGTGAGCAGCCATTTGTCTCCATAAGTTGAGCTGTGATATCAGATAAACAGAGGCATCTGTCTGTACAGTCTGATGGTCTTCGTTGCACTCGCCTTTGTATGTACTGCCCGAACAAGTATTCTCTTTCTGCCTTACAACTCAGTGCAATGATAAAGTTTGTTTACAGTATGTTACGATTTAAATTAGAGAAGCACATTTTTAAAGAACTGCAAATACATTATGTAAGAATGTTTCACCACCACAACATACATATGCAGGTGGTCCTCGTTTAGCGCCTGCCTCAGATAGCAACCATTTGAAAATATAATGGTAATTAATTGTAATAAATGATGTAAAAATCATTTTTTGATCAATGCTTGCATTTACAGACAACTGTGCACCTGAGACATACATATATTGGAATGAGAGAATGCTGGCATTGTGGCACAAGAGATTATCTATCTATCTATCTATCTATCTATCTATCTATCTATCTATCTATCTATCTATCTATCTATCTATCTATCTATCTATCTATCTATCTATCTATCTATCTATCTATCTATCTATCTATCTATCTATCTATCTATCTATCTATCTATATCATCTATCTATCTACGATCTATCTATCTATCTATCTATCTAGCTATCTGTCTAGCTAGCTATCTATTCATCTATCTATCTATCTATCATCTATCTATCTATCTATCTGTCTATCTATCTATCTATCTATCTATCTATCTATTTATCTCTCTATCAATCTATTTATCTATACCTACTTTATATAGCCATTCACCTCACAAAACAAGTGACTCTGGGCAGCTTTTATCTAAATGAGGCAGAAGCAACCAGTGATCTCCTTAGTGTGTGTCTTTCTTTTTCATGTGGTTTGCTTAGAAACCATTTGTGGTTGCTAAATGAGGACTAAAGGCAATGTATCTAGCCTCAATTTGGTGTCTTTCTGGATTGAGTTCAACTCACAAAAATAAAACGATTCAAAGATAAAACTAGCCTGGATAAGATAGAGGAGATCTCTAAGGTTCTATATTTTGCTGATTATCCCATCTATTCAGTAAACTCACCCTTTCTCACTGAACATCCTAGCTATCGTAATTTTTTTTTCCTTCCTAGGATTCGTATCCTAAAAATAGTCCCAAGACATTGATGTAAATGAAAATTGGTGCAAGCAATATGATGATTATATCTCACTCCAAACATTTTGTACTACCTTTGGCAACAGTTTATACAGTTTAAACAACAAAAAAATATCCTCTCATAATGTACACTCACTGACAGATCTGTGGCCACTGCTGGCTCTGCTACTACCAAGCTATTTTTTGAGTATTTTTCGAGACACAGCATATTATTATCTTTCTGTATCATAAGCTAAGACAGTTATAGAAAATAAAATTCAAGTTGTTTCATTTTGCTTAAGAAGCAGATCAACAAAGTAAAGTCACCTTTGAGTTCAGTTCAACTTTGGGTGACTTAGACTGACACATTCAGGCAATTTTCTTGGCAAGTTACAGAACAGGTTTGCCACTGCTGCCTTACTGGATTTTTTTTTTTTTTTACTTCCCAATATAGACTACAACATTGGTTTCTATCCACATATTTGCCAGGCCTGATCCTGCTTAGCTTTCTAGATAAGGCAAAGTCAGTGACGTGCTGCCATCATAGCTAGGTTATTAATAATAATATTAATCTACTTACTGTATTTGTTGAGTTTCCATTTAAATGTAAACCACTGTCAAAGAGAGGGGAAGAAGCACGACTACTGTGATCACTTGATGGTCCAGGGGAACCTGAAATGGGGTATTGTAAAAAGAAGTATTTTCTTCTAAGTTTGAGCTTATCAGAGAACAATTACCATAAGTTGATTTAGAAAAAAAATCCAATGCATGTAAACAACTTGATTGGTTTATACAAGTAAAGGAAAATATATGATTTAATTAATTTATGACTTAAGGCAAAGATATAAAGCTGGTATTGAAGCTGAGGAATTAAGAGTTTGAAATGCTTAACCAGGTTTAATAGTATACATTCCTTTTGCTATAGAACTCAAATTTTAACAGCAGCCTATGGAAACATGTGCCAAATACCTGTACTTCATCTTAATTTCTACGCTAGAGGTCTAGAAATTAAACCTATAAAGAGTGATTGAAGAATGGCAACATTTTTTGATCTCATCAAGTCAAGAGGACACCCAACAGCACTTTTAAAGTAAATGAAATAATGCAACCCTGAAAAAGACCAAGACCGGTTCTTCATCATTCCATAGGCCAGAACAAGAAATAATATGTTTAAATTACATCAAAGCAGATTTTAGCTGAATGTTAGACAAACTTCATAATGATAAGATTAGTTCAGCAATCAGTTAATAAGGGAGAGAAGGAACTCTCATTCACTCGATATACTCATGCCAAGATTGAAGTAGATTCTTTAATTTGGATTCTGGTGCAACCATTCAGGAAGAAATAAGTATTCAGTTTTATAGCCTTTTGCTATTAAAAGTCAATTCTACACAGGGACTTCTTGTGACATTATTGCATGTCAGCAACTACATTATCAAAAAAGCAATTATTTTTCTTTGTTTCTACACTTTATTTTCATCTGTTATGGATTCATTTTTCCTTTATCTTTAATATTCTTTTTTATTTATTTTGCCAAATAAACAATCACAAACCACCCTAAGGTCTCAGCAAATGTAGGAAGACAGTAGTTCAAACTCATTCAGGAGCTTGTAGCTAAAAAGACAATAGTCAGCACTTCAACAGAATATCCCATCTACTGCAGGCCTCCAACTTTAATGCTAAAGTTATTGGACAAATTGCAACTGGAATACTAGAAGTTAATGGACTAAATACTAAAAGTTATTGGATAAATTACAACTGGGATACATTCTTTGACAACTGTTTTGAGAGAAGAGGACAATAGTGACACCGTACTGAAAATTCAGGCCAGAGGATTTTTTTTGGAGACTTATTCAGCGAAGTAAAAGGATAGTAGATTTCTAATTGCATTGCCATTCTCACAACTGGATTAAAAAATAATAATAATCTGAAGGGGCTTTGTGAAAATTGCAGCATTTACTTCATTCTGTACAATTGGGACTAAATCTATTTGTTTTTAAACTTGGATAAGGGGTCTATTAAAATCATGGAATTTTGCTCCCAAGCAACCTCAAACAAAATACATGACATATATCCAGTAATTTGCAGTTGAAGAAATATTTTTAAAGCTTTTCATACAATACTGATAAAATGGTTTGTCTGACATTGATAATGATGCTTATGATGGAACCTTCGGAGCCGAGGTGGCGCAGTGGTTAGAGTGCAGCACTGCAGGCTACTTCAGCTGACTGCTAGCTGCAGTTCGACGGTTCAAATCTCACCGGCTCAAGGTTGACTCAGCCTTCCATCCTTCCGAGGTGGGTAAAATGAGGACCCAGATTGTTGGGGGCAATATGCTAACTCTGTAAACCGCTTAGAGAGGGCTGTAAAGCACTGTAAAGCGGTATATAAGTCTAAGTGCTATTGCTATTGCTATAACCTTTCCCAAGAGGCTACTTTTAATTCCTTACAGTTAAATTCAGAATTTATGCATATCTGTTCACAACTAAAAAGAGAGAAAAGACTGCAATATTGTTTATCCTTCACTCTTTTTATAATTCTTCCTGTATGGGTTATGTTTCTTGGGACACAATTATTAAAAATGAATTTGATGCAAAGATTATCTAGAGACCAAAGTAACAATAATCACAAGGCAGCATTTTCTTCCAAGGTTGCCTGGAAAATCCATTATAAAGTTAATTTCAAGAGACATGGCATAAGTTACCAAAATGGATCTATCATGGCATAAGTTCACATGGTACATAATTCACATAGTCTGCTGCTAACCAGAATATATTTTGGTCCAGACATTGCAAAAAATATTTGGAGAGCACTGAATAGAAGCTGCACATAGCAATAGCAATAGCACTTAGACTTATATACCGCTTTACAGTGCTTTACAGCACTCTCTAAGCGGTTCACAGAGTCAGCATATTGCCCCCAACAATCTGGGTCCTCATTTTACCCACCTCGGAAGGATGGAAGGCTGAGTCAACCTTGAGCCGGTGAGATTTGAACCGCTGAACTGCTGAACAGTCAGCTGAAGTAGCCTGCAGTACTGCACTCTAACCACTGCGCCACCTCGGCACATATATATTTCTATATATAGTATGTGTGTGTGTGTCAGCGGTGGGTTGCTCCTGGTTCTGCCCGGTTCTGTGAACCGGTAGCGGCAGCGGGAGGCTCCGCCCACCCACCCGGGATGCTTCTGTGCATGCGCAGAAGCATCACGTAAGTATTGCATGTGCGCGCAAGCGCATGCGCAAACCGGTAGCAACGGGTTTTAGAACCCACTACTGGTGTGTGTGTATCCTATAAAGTCGCAAGTATATTTGGAGAAATTGGACAAGAGATAGTGACTAAATATACAGTATATTTTAAGAAAATTGCACATGAAAATAATTTCCACTTTAATTTTTTTTTGGATTACCATTATGCTAGATTGGGCAGACTGATGACTAAATAAAAATAAAACTGATACAGAATAGGTACACCCTCCTACCTCTCCTTCAGCCTCCCTCAATTCTCTCAAATTTGTTCTAGAATATTAAGAGGGATGCAATTCTGATAATGCACAGTATATAAAAAGTTGAAATTTTTTTATTCATTTTTATATTTCTTGGTGGGGAGTCTCTCTTAGGATACATAGTTTTTCAGTAATTAATATTTCTCCCCTTATTTATTTATTTGTGTGTGTGTGTATGTGTGTGTGCATGTATATGTGTTATTTAGAAAACGGGGCATAAAGATGTGTTGAAAGCTATACCATAGTTGAAGAAGCCAAAGAAGGTATTTATTCATTAGACTGATCTGTTGCAGGGGTGTCAAACTCAAGGCCCACAGGCCACATCCAGCCCGTGGGGTGCTTAGATCTGGCCCACGGGGCTGCCATGGAAACAGCAAAGGACTGACCCATGGTGCCTCTGCCAGCGAAAACGGAGCTCGGGAGGGCTGCGTGCGGCTTTCCCGGGCTCTGTTTTCGGCCGCGATGGCTTCCTGCAGCCCTCTGCCAGTGAAAACGGAGCCCAGGGAGGCCCGGGGGAGGGCTGCAAGAGGTTATCGCAGTGACATCGATCTGGCCATGCCCATCCTGGCCCCCTGAAGTCAAACACAACCCTGATGCAGCCCTCAATGGAAATCGAGTTTGACACCCCTGATCTATTGTCTTCCTCTTTAAAATAGTGCTCAGAGTGGACAGCAATCTCTTGGTTTGCCTTTTGACTGACTAGGAACAATTCTGTCTAATGTAGATCCTAGATATACCCATTGGGGGGAAAAAAGGCCTACTTCCAATTCTCAAGGTCACACTATCAAAATTGGTAGGTTACCTGAATAGCTTGCTTAGTCACTAGAATTGTCAGAATTTTATATTTCTTCTCTGATGCTTTCTGAACCTGTCTCTTTCTCAAGCATCAGGTCTAAGACAAAATACGAACATCCAAGAGCATATTTGCAATATATTCATGTCATGACAAAGCTGTATAACACAATGAAAAAAGTGGATACTCCACAATGTAAAAATAGAGTAAGCTCCAAATCCTGGCCAAGGATATTCATTTCCCCCATTCTCATTTCAGAGGGCAACTAGTGCTACAGACAAGGCATGCTTTCAGGGATCCAATAAACGGCATTGCTGCCAAATCAAATTGGCTTGGCAGTTACTATGGGAGAAAGTTAATGCCTCAAGTAACCAGGCTCTGTGTCATATGGGGCTTTCTAGTTAACAAGCAGCACCTTGAATCCAAGATACCAACATCAACCGGAATTCATATTAAAATATATATTTTAATTTCAAAAAATGGGAAACTAGCAGATAAAGCAAAATGCCAGTTATTTCCAAGAATCTCTAATTTCTAAATGGGCAGCTACAGCCTAGTGCTTAGATAAAGTACACTAGGTATCCAGGAGGAAAAAAAAATCATGCTATATGGGCATAATAAGGAATGTCCTATGAGTTGCCTATTTGCTTAAAATTCTCATAGTATGAGCTAATTGACTAATGAGCTGGCTTAGTTTAGGTTATGGTAAACTTGAACATTGCAAGCTTTTGCTGATGAAATCGCATGCCTACATATAGGCAAGAAAAATTAATTCACAGGTATAGACTAGGCGGTACCTGGCTCAAATGTAGCAACTGTGACAGGGAACTAGGTTTCCTAGTATACCGTCACTTAAGTATGAGCCTGCGGTTTGTTGCAGCTGCCAAAAAAACTACTACAGTTCTAGGTTGCATCAATAGAGGGATAGCATCAACATCACATGAAATGATAGTGTTGCTTTATGCTGCAATGATGAGACCACATTTGGAACACTATATTCAGTTCTGGCCACCAGAAAAAAAATGATGTTGATGTTGGTTCATCTATACCAGTGGTTCTCAACCTTTTTAATGCCACGACCCCCCGCGACCCCGCCCTGCCGCCGTGACCCCTGCCCCCCCCCCCCCCCCCCCCCGGTGAGGGGGCGAAGGGGGGATGGGTAGCACGAGGCTCTGCCCACCCGCCCGGAGGACACCGCCATTTGAATTTTACCCTCTGAGCATGCGCAAAGCGTTCTGAGCATGTGCAGAGGGTAAAAGAACTCAAATGGCGGTGTCCGGGCGGGTGGGCGAAGTCTCCCGCTTCCATGGCTACCGGCTGTCCGGCGACCAGCAGGCATGGCTGAACTGGGAGCATTTCCAAGATGGCGGGCTAGCACGCGCGGCGACCCCTGTGAAAAGGTCGTTTGACTCCCAAAGGGGTCGCGACCCGCAGGTTGAGAACCGCTGATCTATACTAACCAAAATACGTCTGTATATATTGGTTATACAGGTAGTTCTCGACTTACAACAGTTCATTTAGTGACCGTTCAAAGTTACAACAGCACTGAAAAAGTGACTTATCACCATTTTTCACAGTTACAACCTTTGCAGCCTCCCTATGGTCATGTGATCAAAATTCAGACGCTTGACAACTGGTTCATATTTAGGACAAATGCAGTGTCCTGGGATCATGTGATCACCTTTTGTGACCTTCTGACAAGCAAAGTCAATGGGGAAGCCAGATTCATTTAACAACCGGGTTACTAACTTAACAACTGCAGTGATTCACTTAAGAACTGTGGCAAGAAAGGTCGTAAAATGGGGCAAAACTCACTTAACAAATACATCTCACTTAACAACAGAAATTTTGGGCTCAGTTGTAGTTGTAAGTCGAGAACTACCTGTACAGAATATCAGTCCAGGGAATCAGTTTAGATGTGCTATGGCAGCCACAGCCTAGTCAGTTGGCAGTTTACAAATTGCTATAAACAAATAAAGAAATATGAAGGGGGGCAAAGATAAATTTTAAATAATACAGCATTTTGATCTACAAGCTTTCCTTAAATAAAGTACTCATGAAAGATGTATTAGGTATGAAGAAGTGTCTATTTGTTATGAGAAATGTTGCACCAGAAAACATTTTACAGATATCTGTTAATTTCCCCTTACCCAATGGGAGCTTTAGAAATGATGGTACTTCCCTGAGGTATTGAACGGTGATGGCAACTTCATCGCCAGCATTTCGCAGTAGTTGCACCTGTCAGTGTGATAAATAACAGCTACTTTATACCAAAGAATTGGCCACGGAGAGCAAAATAATGTACATAAAAAAGCTGCATTCTCACTAGATGTGTCAGAAATTCAATATTCAACTTTATCACTGGAATGAAGATTATCTTGAGGATCAAACCACAACAATTACAAAGCTTAAGTGTATCCACCACCAAGGAAGAGATGAAAAATTAAAAATATGAAAAACATTCCTACACAGCAAAAACAAACAAATAAACAAATGCAATGTTTCAAAGCTGTTCCTTATGTAACAGAAGACAATCTAGCTAAAGGAAAATGCTTTAATTTCAGTGTGGGATTGAACCAATCTAGATGTATGCTTATATTTTTAAAATCCCAAATTTATGAGATTTAAAAATTCTCCACTCTGGTTAGATTATTACATTCTGGCAGAATCTACAGTATGATTCTGGCTGCATGCAAAGAATATAAGAATGCTGAGTTACAGTTTCCTATGAATTGTTGTTCCTAGAAATTTAACATTTGGGAACAAAGAATATTAATATATATATTAAATATTAATGATTTGCCAATTATTTGAATAGTAACCTGACACATTTGCAGTGAGGTAAAATGCAAACCCAGTTTGATTTCACACTAAATTATAGAGCAGTAAAAATAGTAAATACCTAAGTAGAAGATTCAAGACAAGCTACTTTAAACCAAGTACGTGTGTGTGTGTGTGTGTGTGTGTGTGTGTGTGTGTGTGTGTGTGTGTGTGTGTGTGTTGTGGTGTATTTTTTCCTTATCTATACTTAATCCTTTATTTCAAAATAAAATTTCACTTTGAATTACTGGTTAGTAGCAAAAGCAATGAGCACTTATGATAATATTTATATTATTACTAGTACCATTCAATTGGCAGCAAGTGCTAGCCAAGTATCCTCACTTAATCACACAGAGTATGTTGCTGCAAAATGTATTGTCTCCTTACAGAAGAAACTGCTTTTTTTTATATTAGTGAAAAGTCCCAGTTAACATATCAGCCCAAATTTGATAACCTATCTCATCACTGCTCAACCAACCGTTAAGAGCAATGTTCAGATTCCAGATTTGCCTTTAAGATATAGGCCAGTGATGGCGAACCTTTTCTGGTTCGCGTGCCAAAAGGGGGGGAGCGTGGGGGGGTCACACGCGCGCATGCCCACACCCATAATTCCATGCGCCCCCCCGTGCATGCGCATATGACCCCCCCGCTCCCGGCACACGATGGCACGCCCATTTTTCGCTCTCCCCAGGCTTCAGAGCCTTTCTAGGAGCCTGGGGAGGGCGAAAACGGCCTTCCCCACCCCCCCCGGAGGCCCTCCAGAGGCAGAAAATGGCCCATTTGCCAACTTCCGGTTGGACCGGAAGTTCTGTTTTTTTGCTTTCCCCAGGCTTCAGAGCCTTTCTAGGAGCCTACGGAGGGCAAAAATGGCCTCCCCCCCCCCGGAGGCTCTCCGGAGGCCAGAAATGGCCCGTTTCAAGTTGGGAAACAAGTTGGGGGGGGGAAGGCCGTTTTTGCCCTCCCCAGGCTCCTAGAAAGGCTCTGAAGCCTGGGGAGAGCAAAAAAATGGGACTTCTGGTCCAACCGGAAGTCGGCAAACGGAACGTTTCCGGCCTCTGGAGGACCTCCGGGGGAGGGGGAAGGCCGTTTTCGCCCTCCCCAGGCTCCTAGAAAGGCTCTGGAGCTTGGGGAGAGCAAAAAACGGGCCTTCCCCACCCGCTCCGGAGGCTGGAAACAGCCTGTTTCCTGACTCCCAGTGGGCCCAGAAGGCCCGAAAATCAGCAGGCCAGTGCACACATGTGCGCCGGATCTGAGCTCGCGTGCCCACCGATATGGCTCCGCGTGCCACTTGTGGCACACGTGCCATAGGTTTGCCATCACGGATATAGGCAATCCAGGCATATTCATGTTCATAACTTTGAGTCTTAAGTATTTCAACTGACTATGTGTTACACTTCTTAAAAGAACATCCAAACTTAGATCCGGGATAGATACCTTGAAGTTCTTAAAATCTGTTCTGACTATAATTGCCTGAATCCCTACATATATATTGAAATATTAGCTTCTTTTTGGAAGTTGCCTAGTATCTGGTATGATTGCTGCCATTCTGCAAAATGTTGTCATTTAATTAAACAAACCAAGCATAAATGGGGCTTCTGGATGAAGACATTTGATGTATTTCCTATATCAGGGCTCTTTTTCTCAAGACAGAGAGAGAAAAACCACATTAAGTTAGGCAATGATGGCAACCTGTGTTATTGGAAATGAAAACATCAGTGTAATATAAACTATGAGACAGTACAATTATGAGGAAAGGCCCCAAGTGAGCCATCTATAAGATCTATATTTCTACAAAAAGAAAGAGGGATTCATTAAAAAATGCAAACCCACAAAAAGAGTTAAAAACGAAATAAAACTGGCATTTGAATACGTGCATATGGACAAGGACCATCTGGGAAAACTATCTTTATATCATTAAATAAACAGGTGTGGATAAACTGGTAATTCAATAGAATCTTGGTGCATTGATTTATCCCTTTATAGCAAGATAGGATAGGATAGGATAGGATAGGATAGGATAGGATAGGATAGGATAGGATAGGATAGGATAGGATAGAACAGAATATAATTCTTTATTGGCCAAGTGTGATAGGACACACCAGGAATTTGTTTCCGGTGCATAAGCTCTCAGCGTACATATAAACAGCAAATAATAGGCCATAGGTCATAATCATAGTTACAATCATTAATCATAAGTTACAAACAACAATGGATAAATCATAAAAAAAACCAATAGAAGATAGTAGAAAAGATGAGAAGACGTGAAAAGATGAGAAATGAGACAATGCTGTGGGAATTAAGTGTTCAGTAGAGTGATGGCACGGCAAAAATATCTTTATGTCTGGTTGTTTTGGCATACAATGCTCTATAGCCGTGATGGCGAACCTATGGCACGCGTGCCACAGGTGGCACGTGGAGCCATATCTGAGGGCACGCGAGGCGTTGCCCTATGTCAGCTCCAGCGCGCATGTGCGTGCTGGCCAGCTGATTTTCGGTGTTCCGGAGGGTGGGGGCAGGCCGTTTTTGCCCTTCCCAGGCTTCAGGAAAGCCTCCAGAGCTTGTGGATGGCAAAAAACGGACCCAACGGGCCTTTGAGCCGTTTTTCGCCCTCCCCAGGCTTTCCTGAAGCCTGGAGAAGGTGAAAAATGGCCCAATGGGCCTACCAGAAGTTTGTAAATGAACTTCCGGTTGGGCCGTTTTTTGCCCTCCCCAGGCTTCAGGAGGCTTTCCTGAAGCCTGGGGAGGGTGAAAAATGGCCCAACGGCCCAACGGGAAGTTTGTTTCCGAATTTCCGGTAGGCCCGTTGGGCCCGGTTTTAGCCATCCACAGGCTCCGGAGGCTTTCCTGAAGCCTGGGGAAGGCGAAAAAAGGCCCAACAGGCCTACCGGAAGTCCGGAGGCTTCAGTGAGGTCTGCGCGCATGTGCGTGGGGGGCAGCGTGGGGGGTGTCGTGGGGGGTTGTGCTTGCATGTGGGGGGGGGAGGGCATTGCATTATGGGTGTGGGCTATCGCACGTGCGCGCACCCTTTTGGCACCCGAGCAAAAAAAGGTTCGCCATCACTGCTCTATAGCAACATCATCAGGTAAGAAGTTGAAACAGATTATGTCCAGGATGTGAGGGTTTTGTAGATATTTTCTCAGCCTTCTTTCTGGTTCTTGCAGTATACAGATCCTCAATGGAAGGAAGGCTGGTTGCAACTGTTTTTTCTGCAGTCCTAACTATCCGTCGAAGTCTGTACCTGTCCTGTTTGGTTGCTGTGCCAAACCAGAGTTATTGTGGTACAAATGACAGATACAATAATTCTTCTATAGAACTGTATCAGTAGATCCTTGGGCAATCTGAGCTTTCTGAGTTGAGGCAGGAGGAACATTCTTTGTTGTGTCTTTTTAATGATGGTTCTAATGTTAGGTGTCCCTTTCAAGTCCTTGGAGATAATAGAACCTAGAAACTTGAAGGACTCTACTGTTGATTCTCTGTTGCCTAATATTGTAAGAGGTGGTAGAATAGGAGAGCTTCTTCTAAAATCTATTATCATCTCAGTTTTAAGAGCGTTGAGCTCCAGATTGTTCTGGCTGCACCTTAGGGGCAGTTGATCTATCTCCCGTCTATATGCAGACTCATCATCGTCTCGAATGAGACCAATGACTGTTGTATCATCTGCAAACCTCAATACTTTAACAGAGGGATCCTTTGAGGTGCAATCATTAGTATATAGAGAGAAGAGTAATGGAGAGAGCACACAGCCCTGGGAGGCTCCTTTGCTAATTGAACAGGTGTTCGATGTGATTTTCCCTAGTTTCACTGCTGCTTCCTAATCATTAGAAAGCTTATAATCCATCTACAAATGTGGTCAGGCACAGCTAGCTGAGTCAGTTTAGAGAGGAGAATTTCAGGAATGATGGTGTTGAATGCTGAGCTAATAATGTAATAATTTTTATTATATTGATTGAAAATTAAGTATCACCATGACTCTTTTCTGAACATTGTTATCTACAGTATATTGCTCCTTCAATTTGACTACCGTAGTTGATGGTCAAGTTGTTCATGTTAATTTCAACCCCACAAAGCCAGGAAATCAGTAGCTAAGAATAGCATCTCAGTAATAATGTTATGGAATGTAACATCAAGGACTCAAACTTCACTACGCAATATGAAGATCCTCATTAATTTTACCCATCTTCCTTATTCAAATGTAGGATTTGAAAAACAAAAAAATGTGTTGTGTGGAAAATGTACTGTAAGCGCACACAGTTTAGGATGTTGTTTGAGATCATGTGAATTCTTGATTTCTATTGGCAGGTGTTCATTTTGGGCAAAGAAGATGTTTGAGGAAAAGTTATAAAAAGAATCATGTTGTTACTGTATTTGTAATTTGGCCTTCTACTCAATATTTGTTTTCTACAAGTCAACCTATGAGATAGATTTAATTAAAATAGGTTTATTTATTTCTTTGTGGAAAAGACTTCTGTTTTTATGAACCACCTTTGACTTCAAAATTATTATTTTTTCAATAATTTCATTAGAGATTATACCCGTTTCCCCAAAAACAAGACCCTGTCTTATATTTTTTTGAACCCTGAAATAAGCGCTTGGCCTTATTGCCATGCACTCAAAAGCCCGATTGGGCTTATTATCAGAGGATGTCTTATTTTGGGAAAAACAGGGTATTATATAGGTGAAACTACAAAATAGATACATTAAAGAAAAAAATAAATATTTTTATTTAAAATAATAAAAAGGTGCAGAAAAAAGAAGAAAAAGATAAAAAGATGAAAGTAGAAAAATAGAAAAAGGAAACCCCCTTCATCCCCAGCAAGTTCAGTTAAGATTAAAAACTTATCACTACATCCTAAATTAAATGCATTACACTACTTATGAACTTCTGAGCTACAAACTTTTGCCAATATGAACCAACCTGCCTGCAACCTCAACTTAGAAGGTGCCAGAGGTTGGTAGAATGTTAGTTTGAAGTGTGCCACATACATACACTTGTTTGGACTTGCAAACAAAACACATTTACAAACAGCAACTCAGAATAAATTTGTTCCTAAGTAGAACACTGTCTATAAAATCAAACAACTCTTCATTCCATACTTTCCCCCAGTTTCTATGAACCCATCTTTAAAACCTCATCTCTTCCAATTAAACAGCAAAAGGTAGGGGTTATCAAAAATGACAACATAAGTATGACAAATCGTATCTATTACACCCAATCTGAATCCACCTTTTTCCTTTAAACAAATCCCCCTCTTTCCTCTCTTCAAATAATCCAAATTCAGTCCCACTCCCCCACCCCAAAAGCATTACCAGAAATAGCATTGTCATCGAATCCCAATCAAGAAGTCCACCAAAATAACAACCCATAACAACCTTGGTCAAATAAATTAAGTTTATATTGTTTCTTATTTCTGCATACAGTCTTTAAAAGTCTTCTATTGTCATGTATTTCTATCATAACTAATTCCCTTTGCAACAGATATTCTGGGAATACTGACAATATTCCAGCTTCAGAATGAAGTTGACTTAGCCTTTCATAACTTGGTAAGTTGCCAAAAATTTTAGTGGAACAGTAAAACCTTAATGGCTTTTGAACTATTGCATGGAACTTGTCGGGTTAAAGGAATATTGTTTTCTTCCGCAAATGTGAATAATTAGATAGCAGTATAGAAATATGTGAAGTGCTTGTCTAAAAATGAGAGAGAAAGTAAATATTTCTATTTTCAGCATTTTTAAACTTGCTGTATGGGAGGCAAATTGTACTGGATTAGTTTATAAATTGACATAAAGGATGCCAAGTTATAAGCTCAAGGGATATGTTTTTTGTAAGCCATACAACTTTGAGGCTTCTGGGAATTTGTTATTTGTGGTAAGGAGTTGTCTTAACTAAACGAGTATTAGTATTAACTAAAGGAGTATTAGTATGCCTGAACATTCTTGTACCTGTGAGCAGTGGTGGGATTCAAATTTTTTTACTACCGGTTCTATGGGCGTGACTTGGCTTGGTGGGCGTGGCAGGGGAAGGATACTGCAAAATCTCCATTCCCTCCCCACTCTAGGGGAAGGTTACTGCAAAATCCCCATTTCATCCCGATCAGCTGGGACTCAGGAGGCAGAGAATAGATGGGGTGGGGCCAGTCAGAGGTGGTATTTACCGGTTCTGCGAACTACTCAAAATTTCTGCTACTGGTTCTCCAGAACTGGTCAGAACCTGCTGAATCCCACCTCTGCCTGTGAGGAGACATATTTGCTACTGATTTGTATAATCATTTTGAGATTTCTTTTGGTCAATTCTTTATTTGTATTTTGTATTTTATTTTTCCATGATTCATTTGGGCACATCTTTTGCACTCTGTGCAAGAAAGAGACTAAATAATTGTACATTATTCTGATATTTTCCAAGGAAAAGGTCATTGATTTAATTGGATAATCCCTTCTGTCTGGATATAGATGGATCTCACCTGGATCAAAATCTCTACATTTCATTTAAAAGGGGAAGGGGAATATTCAGCGCTACAAGGGAAAAGATACTTTAACATAAAACATTTGGGCAACTCCTTAAAACAATTATGCCTTGATACTTGTGCAGCTGCACAATCCTGGGAAAAGACACACCTGCTTTAAGATGTTGCCTATAGATACAGTGTGACACAGTACACTTAATTCACTTATTTGTGTATTCTGAACCATCTGTTACAAATAATTTCTCCTTCCTTCATCCCTCCCTCCCTTCCCCAATCTATTTATATCAGATGTATTGTCTGTTATATTCTATATTTTTCAAAAGGTCTGTTCTCTTATCTGTTTAGTACAATAGGAATGACATGGCATTTTCAGTGATATAAGGAATTTAAATGTTTAATTCTACAAAGATTCCTTCTGTTCAATGTTAAGTATAAACAGACGGATATAGAATGCACATGGGATGAGGAAAATTCGGAACACTCATTTCACATAACATTGAATAAATTGGATGGTGCATTAAAACAATTCAGCTTTTTTGGGGGGGAAATTAACTCTAAATATTATGGGAAATATAAGACAGTTAATTTGTTTATAAATGATTAAAATAAAGGTTTAAAAAAATGCTGGTTGAGGTTTTGTCCATGTTTAATGAAAAAGATATTTATTTTCTAATCTTTCCAGACTGACAAATGTGGCTTTCTGAACTTCATTAATATCCATTTTAAAGGTGGAATGAATTGATATTTTCTCTCTAGGCCACCAACATCACCTAATCACTTTGCCCCTCTCTTTGCTAATGTTATGGTAATGAAGCCTTCAAATCTGCATCTGAAGCTTTTTAAGTTTCTGGGGGAAATAGTGTAATTGAAAGGAGTATGGCTCTCAAGCTCTTTTGTGACTAACCAAGGAAAATATAAAAATTCACATTAGTATGCTGTAGCAACAAGTTATAATTTTATGGTAAATCATGCCACTAAATATAATTTAATCAGATAGCACAGAATAATTCATTAATTTTAAAAGATCATTTACAACTTTTTGCTCGGTATTAGCAATTTATGTCATGATAATAAAGCACAATTTCAAATTAGTCAGTCTTGGTAAAAGCAGATCCATACATGATATTTCAGATATCTGTATGGTCCTTGGCATTTCATTGTTAGTATTAACTTCAAATAAATAACTCTAGGCTGACCTCAGACCTTTCAAGAAGGCCAAGTCAGGTAACAAGACGCTGCAAGGACTACTGGAACTCCATTTTATTGTTAAGAAATATAATAACAGAATCTTGAAAGCTTGACAAAGATTCGATCTTCCCTTCTTATACCAAAGAGGATCAAGGCAAGGCAATCTTGAGCTCCTTTTTCACCCTGTCATTTCTTTCAGCAAGCTGGTTTTACATATCTTTTTGAATTTCTTCCCATAATCCTCTACAGATGACTTTAATGATGTATCCAAGCAGTACTAAGTCTTTGTATGATACACATACAAAATCATTTCATAGAGCATCCATAGTCATAAATGAAACAAACAAAATGTTAAAAAGTTATGATATTTATGTCGTTACTTACTAAGCACATCTAAATTATATTAAAATAACCAAAATATCTTTACAATCCCCCAGGCACTTTTGAGCACCCCTAATGTTTGGAAATTGAAAGTTGAAAAATTTGATACGCCTTAATGGGGAAATGGCTATTGTTGATAAACTGGTAGACTGATTTACCATGACTGAAAATTATCTATTAACAATGAGACTGTAAATTTAATAGGGTTATCTCTTCTTTACTTCCAAAGATAATATGTGTTTACATTAAATGTTTATTTACTTATTTATTCATCATATTTAAGAACTGCCCATCTCCCTCACAGACAGACTCTGGGCGATGTACAATACAGCATAAAAACAATATATAACATTTAAAAAGATCAAGGAATGTTAAAATTAATTAAAAGATGGGGGAGGGGTTTCAGGTCTCTAGCCAGTCCCATGGCTGCATGCATATCTGGTGCTCCAAGCTAGGGCACAGAGTCATGTTTTTACACACCTTTCTGTAAGGCCAGGAGAGTGCCTCACCTTTGTGGGGAGAGTGTCTCACAGGGTGGGGGCAATGGCAGTTAATAGCAATAGCACTTATATACTATCAGACTTATATACTACTTCACAGTGCTTTACAGCCCTCTCTAAGCGGTTTATAGAGTCAGCATGTTGCCCCCAACAATCTGGGTCCTCATTTTACCCACCTCGGAAGGATGGAAGGCTGAGTCAACCTTGAGCCTGGTGAGATTTGAACTGCCAAAGTCAGCCGGCAATCAGCAGAAGTAGCCTGCAGTACTGCATTCTAACCACTGCGCCACCACGGCTCTTAATGTTTAATGTATGGGAATAGAAACTTGTTGATTATTCTTTTTTAAAAATCTATTTTAATTTTATTCAAAAGTTAAAATACAAAACACCAAAAATTTTAAAGAAACAAAGAAAAAAAAACCCAAACAAGACATTAAAAAGAAAAAAGTGCATTAAAAAAAGACTAACATATATACACATACTATCCTCACAGTTAAATGCTGATTAATATCTTATAATGATATTAGTTTCTCACCCCTTGCAAAACAGGCCCAAAGAATTTTAAATTACTTTGAAATAGCAATAAAACATAGATATCATTTGTAAAAGGAGTGACATAACAACATCCCATCAACTCTACATACACTACTGCATTCCCATCATAGCAATCGCAATAGCACTTAGACTTATATACCGATTCACATACTGCCCTCAACAATCTGGATCCTCATTTTACCCACCTTGGAAGGATGGAAGGCTGAGTCAACCTTGAGCCCCATCAGAATTGAACTCCAAACTGTGGGCAGCCGGCAGTCAGCAGAAGTAGCCTGCAGCACTGCATTCTAACCACTGAGCCACCGTGGCTCATAGCATAGCCCAATGCTTGTGGGGAAAATCTAGCCTATTGAACTTGGTGAGATGGGCAGATAATAGTTTAGTTTATTTATAGCTTATTTATATTTCTATGCCACCCAACTCCCGGAGGACTCTGGGCGGCTTACAACAATAAAAACATTATAAAAATATAAAAACTATTAACAAGAAACATATTAAAAACATTCAACAACAACTAAAAACCCATACACATTGTTTTGTGGCTGGATCTCGCCAAATTACAGAGGTGAGATCAACGGCCCCAAGCCTGCCGGAACAGCCAGGTCTTCACGGCTTTCCGGAAGGCCAGCAGGGTGGGGGTGGTCCGGATCTCAGGAGGTAACTGGTTCCAGAGGGCCGGGGCAGCCACAGAGAAGGCCCTCCCCCGTGGGCCCGCCAGCCGGACGAACACCTTGAATTGTGCCCGGAGACCAATAGGGAGCCAGTGCAGCTCGTGGAGAATTGGTGTAATATGGGTGTACCTAGGTGCACCCATGACAGCTCGCGCAGCCGCATTCTGGAACAACTGTAGTCTCCGAACACTCTTCGAGGGTAGCCCCATGTAGAGCGCATTGCAATAATCTAACCGTGAGGTGACAAGGGCATGGGTGACTGTGAGGAGAGCCTCTTGATCCAAGTAGGGTCGCAATTGGTGCACCAGGCGAACCTGTGCAAAAGTCCCCCTAGCTACAGCTGTCAAATGTTGCTCTAATTTTAGCTATGAGTCTAGGAGGACACCCAAATTGCGAGCCCGTTCTGAGGGGGACAATTTTTTCCCCCCCAGAACCAAGGATGGACAGTCGATATAGTCTTTGGGAGGCAATACCCACAGCCACTCGGTCTTGTCTGGGTTAAGTCTGAGCCTGTTAACTCCCATCCAGACCCTCACAGATAACCTCTTTTATGGGTCACTAATATTTTAGTTAATTGAGGAATTGTCTATTCATCTTAATTCTTGGAAATTATAGTATTGTCATGTAGAGCAATTATATCCTACCCTAAAATCAGTGGTGGGATTCAAGTAATTTAACAACCGGTTCTCTGCCCTAATGATTTCTTCCAACAACCAGTTCACCAAACTGCCCAGAAAGTTAACAACCGGTTCTCCCGAAGTGGTGCGAACTGGCTGAATCCCACCACTGCCTGAAATGCATTTAAACTGTGTAGTTCTGCCTTTTAGGAACAGCCATCGGCAGTCAAGAAATATCCTACAGATATAATACCTATTAAAATAATCATGAAAGCCGTGGAAAAAATGCGCAGAGGCTGGGATGTTTCTATAAAAATCAGAAAAATGCAGGCAACGGTATTTCCTCTGACATTCTATGAAAGTGAAAGTTGAAGAGGCAGGATAGAAAAAATATGGACTCTTTTGAAATTTGGTGCTGGAGAAAACACCTGAGAATAATATGGTCAGGAAAACAAGCAAGCAAATGGATCATGAAACAAATCAACTCAGAGATCTCACTTGAAGCACAAATGACCAGCCTCAAATTATCTCACTTCAGAAACATTCTATGAATAGCTAGGCTTCTGAAGGAGGCTTTAATGCTGGGGAAAAGTGGAAAGAAAGAGAAGACAAACAGCAGCAAGGTGGATGGGTTCGGTTACAGTGGAGATGAGTGGACCATTTGAACACCTGAAGGACCAGGTTAGGAAAAGATCAGCATGTGATTGCTAAGAACTGTAGGAAGTTAGCACCTACCCCACTCCTAGAGGAATGAAATATTTTAGGAAATATTTAAAAAGGCAGAATCTTATATGGATGAGAAAATGGAGAAACATGTTTTTAGGCAGAAAATAGACTAACTCTTAATAGCCCCCACCTTTGTCAATGGGCAGTCTATACTACATAACAAAGATAGGATTAGCCCTCTGCCCATCTCACCACATGGCACCTGGGAAGATTGCATCAGCCAGCACTCAAACTAGCCTGGGACACAGACAAAGCCTACAGAGTTAGCTAAGACTCCCGCCCCCTGGGAGTCGGACAGCCAATGGGATACATTTCTTACACAGGAACAGGAATCTCTTAAGGTGGGGCCCAACAGAGAGTATAAAAAACTCAGGTACTCTCAGCAAGCCCCTTCTCTTCTTCTTCAACATCTTCGAGGCATGTGATCCCCCTTTTCCCCAGGACCTCAGACCATGTGGTCCTGCTGTCCACCATTAAACCATCTTTCCAAGCAGTCACCATGCTTCCAGTGTCTTTTTCCCCACTTGGAACCGAACCCAGAAGGATATTCCTTACAACAGAACCAACACCAATTTGATGGGACATCATCAAATAATCACTGGAAATGACTACAAACAAGGCAACATTCACAGCATAAAGATATGCAAGCTTTCCACTAAGCTAAGAAAGTATATCTATATATCTATATACAGTATCTATATCTATCTATCTATCTATCTATCTATCTATCTATCTATCTATCTATCTATCTATCTATCTATCTATCTATCTATCTATCTATCTATCTATCTATCTATCTATCTGTATGTACACACACACACACACACACACACACACACACACACACACACACACACATACCATTCCA
>QLTV01001698.1:6147190-6158898 GCA_003457575.1 Thermophis baileyi
CCAATATTATAAATGGACACCCAATCAATTCTTTCCTTATAGTGCTACTATATCCAGTATTCTGAGTGGTACTTCCTAAATGAATGAGTTTTCTATACATGGAAGCTAGTAAGGACCAAGCAATCTTATTCTTGCCAATGCAATATTCCAATTGATAAAGTCTGTATATTGTTAGTCTTCAAAAAGACAGAGGGGGGGGGGGAAGAGACAGATTAAAAAAACAACTAACAATACTAGGATGATTTTAAAGTAGATAATTAGCAATTATTTTGTAAATAAGTTGAATGCAATGCTGACTGTGAGAAATCTTCATGGATTTTTCCCAAACAGATTAATCTTAGTTCTGCAGAGACAAATAAAAGCCAGTCTCCATTATAGCTAAATGGGCAGATCATGTACAAGAAAAAGGAAGATACTAACTTAATATGTATGTCAAAAAAATTCTAATGGGGAAGTGATGAGTTACTTTTAAAAAAACCATATTTATATGTGCAAAAATGTAAAGTTTAACCAAAAGCATATGTTGAGGCTATAAGAAATACATGAAGTACATCCTCCAACTGAAAATAAAAATTAATAAATTTCTGGCTTAGGTTATAAAAAGAGACATCTGCTTCTCTATCACTTCAAAAGAACACTATATTCAGAAATTTCCTTACTCACTAAAGCTGGACATTTGGTTCATTTGGTACCTTGGGATTTTAAAGCAGACTAATGAAGACTCACACAGATTTTATTCTGGGTATTGGAGTGGACACAGTACCTAGTTGGTTGGTAGCTAAGAAATATCATCAGAAAAGCAGCAACATCAACTCCCATTGTTATAAATGGCAATTTGTTGGATAAGACCATAGCTCCTTTTTGTCAACTTTTGAGATAGTTTGTCCTCAAGCACCAACTAATAATGAAATTAATTAACCTCTGCTTTATAAAGGTTCCTTTTATTTCTTATTCTAAATCAAAAGGCAATAGCAATCACTTGTTAAGGATACTATTAACCAAAAGACTCCACAAAAAAAAATATGAATGGGCTCTCATCATCCTGGTATGTCCCTTTCTGCAGAAAGTGCCAGCAGCATTTGGGGTAGTCTGAGAGCAGAGTGATTGGTAACACAGCAAACTTGCAAGCAAAGAATGCTTTGCTATCAGTAACACAATTATACCCTTGTTTTAAAACACACACACACACACACACACACACACACACACACACACACAGATAGACATGCACATACATAGATAGAGATGATAAATAGAGATATTGCTGCAGGATACAGGCAGAACTCACAAGCTTGCTTGATCCTATTTCATAACCTGCAGCCTAGGTTTAGAATGGAGTTAGCAAGCCAAAATGTGACAAAATGGGTTTGATAAGAAACCCATGAAACAAAATGCTATACAGTTTGAAAACAGGAGAGGGGATAGAATTGACAACAGTGTAAAGAGTTTGCATACTAAGCCAATGGCCATAGATGTTATATTTCTTTGTTGTCAGTTAAGGAATTTTAGAATGTTGCACCCTCATCTCCAATGGGTGTGATGCCAGGATACATTAGAAATTTTCTTGACCAAATGACTACTCTGTTCTAAAAGGACTACAATACTCTGGTCAAAACAAAACTGAGTGTGAAGAAATTTCCAAGAAAGTAAAGGAATTGTAGTTTCTGTTATATTTTCGATACACACAGAATAAATTCCAAATTCTGGGTCCTTATTTTGCAAAAGAGATGTTGAAAAATATTGATAAGGATTAAACAACTCAGGCTATAAACTCCACCATGGATTGCAGTCAAAACAAATATAGGGTCTGTCCAAATGGATTCCATCAAAGCCCAGATGGCCAGCAATGAATACTATCTGCCAATGTGTCTACTCAACAATGTGCACAAAGAAAAGTAAATATGGAAAGAAATATTGGAAAAAAAGGTGTGCATATTTCACACACACACACACACACACACACACACACACACACACACACACTATTCCCTTTTGGAATAAGCAACATTTTATAAAGCACTCAAGAGTGAGTAAGTATTAGTAAGTAAAAGAAATTGAAAAAGATAAGCCAAAAGGGAAAAAAATGTACCTGGTTTAATTTACCGCAATACCATTTATTGTATTGTTCCATAATTTTCTATCTTTGTACCCCCTCCTTCCATCACATGCATACCCACTTCATCAACTGCATTTTGTTTTCAAAACATCATTAATAAACTTATTGAAACATCAACACAATCTACTGACTACCTTCTAAATCTCAATCTTCCTCCCTCTCTCAACCCTTATACCAGTGGTTCTCAACCTTCCTAATGCCGCAACCCCCGTCCCGCCGCCGTGACCCCCGTCCCTCCCCCTCCCCACGCACGATGAGATGACAAAGGGGGCATGGTGGGCTAGCGCACGCTTAGGTGACCCCTGTGAAAGGGTCATTCGACCCCCCAAAGGGGTTGCGACCCACAGGTTGAGAACCGCTGCCTTATACTCTTCCTTCATATATTTGACTTGCAATTTCATGCTATTCGTTTTCTCCATCAGATCAAATAACCTCAATATACCTCTTTTTTTTCCCACTTTTGATTACAATCCATGTTAATTCATCAACCATTCATTCTTGATCATATCTTTTTTGGTTGTAGTACACAAACTTAAATACCTCATTTCCACAGCAAGTAACTTACTTTTATGTTTCTTCTGACGCACCCAGCTCTCACTTCCATATAACAAAGTGAGTAGGAGCACCTACAATACCTATTTTAGTTTCTTTGACCAAACATTCATTCTCAGAAAAGACCACATGCTACCCATGTTCTTTCAAACAGCATTTGCATGTCTTAATATCCAGCTATTTTCTCATCTTTTGAAAACTTTCTTCCAAAGTACAAACAATTAATCTCCTTTTCGTTTTTCACCAGTTAGGTATAACTTAATATGCTTAATTTTTCCAATCAGACACAATTAATTAGGATTTATTTTCAGATTTGTAGTCATGCTCCTTAACATTTTGTCATTTTATCTTCGAAATCAGAGTTCTCTATAAGCAGTGATAATCATCCTATGAGTCTCTTATTGGCCTCTGTTACCCTTCATGAGCATCTTTTAAAATAATGCTTTTTATTAAGAAAGTGTTAACTAAGTCGTCAGCCTTAGCTGAACCCATACCACATGCAGCATTCCCTGCTATCGGCAAGGATATATTACTTGTAAGATTTGATCCATATATTTAGCTCATAAATGTTTAACAGAATAGTAATAGCAATAGCACTTAAACTTATTTATCGCCCCATAGTGCTTTACAGCACTTTCTGAGCGGTCTATAACGTCAGAATATTGCCCCCAACAATCTGGGCTGGGCCCTCATTTTAATGACCTTGGAAAGATGGAAGACTGAGCTCTTTCTCATATTTAGTATTTGGAGCATACTTACTAAAGTTCTATAGAACCTTGAAAGAGATGCTTCAGAATGTGAGGAAATGCATAAACGTTCCTTTAAAAAAATGTTCTAAATACCCATATCTTTCTCAATGTTCATACAACTACTTGTGATAGGTGGTATATTTATTTGTTGCTGAGCCCTAGTCTCAATTCCATTTCAGTTTTGTATAGGAAGAAGTCACTTAATTGTCATTTTGGAGGGTTGCAGTACTACAAAGTTTTCAGAGCCTTTGAATTTATTTTACTGTTTGTGAAATTTAATTTCGCCCTTCTCCCTCAAAATCTTGCTTTCATTTCACAGTTATATTATGGACATACTGATTAAACTTTTTCTTTACCTATGTAGTTTTCATTTTTGATATGTATTCTTTGTTATAAGATGAACTCTATGTTATGTAGTAAACAAAGTGAGAGAGTATAAGAGAGAGGTTCAGAAACCATTTAAATTTGAAAATTACTACAGAGAAGCTGAACAGTGAAGGAGTATATACTTCCAACCAAATTGTCTGGTCATATTCTGTTTTTGTGAATGCTCTTTAGCAAATGAAAAATGTACCCAGTGAATTGGGATATTTGTTGAACTCTTCAAAATGAAAGTGACATCTTATCACAGGGTTACTTTTGCTCAATTTTACATCTTCTGACTGCCATTTAAAGCAGCTGTTTTATTCAAAGGACTGGATGGTGATATAACCAACATATTTTTAGGTGAAGAATGTCAATTTTATAGTGAAATCTGTGTGCAGGGCAAGTTTGGTCAGAAAGGATGAAATGAAAACCTGGGTAGAATAAATAAGAACCATGTCACTGAAGCACAGCAGATGTATATTGATTTTGAGCAATACAGGAGAAAAGCGTGGGAGGGAAGCATCAGCAATACCTGTTGATTAAAACATCACATTTTATAAAAGTATCAATAGGAAACGCTGATTATTTGCACAGTGAGAAATAACTGATTGGAACACATCACAAACACACACACACACACACACACACACACACACACACACACAGAGTGAGAGAGAGAAACACAAACACACACACACACACACAGAGAGAGAGAGAGAGAGAGAGAGAAACACAAACAAATGCCATCACATTGTTCCATTTTAGGGTAAAGCATAGGAAAAGAACAGTACATAATAAGTTAAAGAAAATCACAGCACAGGAGGAAAAAAAGAAAAGACCTCATAACTAGATTCATATGTAAATTGATTTTCACATATGCACTATTAGCTTACTTGCTTATAAGTTTGTTTAACAGATTAACATGGTTGTCCGATAAACATGTTATTGGATGGCTAACAATAAATAAAATAAACCCAATAATAATTAAAAAAAAACAATTGAAAGCAACATTTCATTAACACAGCAAACTCAACAAATAACCAATCACCTCATCAAGAACCAACACTTGGGGAAGAGTCTGGTAGTTAAGGCCTTAGATAAAATAGAAGGGTTGGGGCTATCTGAATCTCAGGGGTTATGTTCAGGTTCCATAGGACAGGTATTGCAACAGAGAAGACACAATTCCTGCTGCTATTACATGGCATTGTTTAATAGAGGGAATGTGGAAGACACCTTCCTCTGCCAGAACTCATAGAAACAACAAAAATAATAGGAGACAGATAGTCCTGCCCTAAACCATGAAGCTGATAACCAGCATCTTGAGTTGAACCCAGAAGTCTACTAGAAGCTAGTCAACTCATGGAGATAGTTACATGGTTGAATTAAGAATTCCCATCATCTACCTGTGCCTTGCATTTTGGATCACTGGCAGCTTCTGAGGATTTTCAAGGGCAACTCCATTTAAAGCGCACTACTGTACTGCTGATAGATGGTAAGCAAATTATGACTGACAATAAGCATGGCTCCCAATCTAGGAAAAGGAACAACTGGCACAAAAGATGGAACTGTGCAAAAGCCCTCCTCGCTAGCCCTCCAGCTAGAGTTGTTTCCTAGCTCTTGAACAGAAGCCAAAGACAAGGAGGACCTGGGAAAATGCTACATATTTCAGAGCCAAAAATGACAAATGGTCAAATCAGAGTGGTCCCCCAAACCATAACTGTTCAGACTTGTCAGGCTTGAGCTTGAGCCTTTTACTAGGCTGGCATAGCCTCCAGACACTATGGAGTTGGGTTCACCACATTGACCGCACAATGTGGTCAACCCAGAGTATAATTGAGTCCCTCTGAGTAGCAATTTCAAGGTATACATAAAAAGGAGCAGGGAGAGTACAGCCCTTTGGAAACTTACATGTTAGGGGGCTTAGAACTGGACTTCTCTCTTTCTACCAACGTCAAGTGGAACAAGGAAGGAACAGTGGAGGAAGGAACAGAGCTACTGCCATATTGTGCTTCTAATCTCCTAATTCCCTATGTCAGTCCAGAGGGATATAAGGACTGATGGTATCAAAAGCCACTAAGAAATCAAGGGAGGCCAGGATGAATGCACCTTAACCATCTTTACCACACTTTAAAAACTAATTATGCAAAATATGGTTAGTGAATATTGTGTATTAATTCTCACTAGGTACACCAGACAAGAAAATCAACTCCACATGAAGACTAAAACTACTTTTATTTAGTTTGGCTACTATAAGAAAACCTTGAAAGTCTGATAGTGCTGTATGTTCTCTTATTTCTTATACAGATAGTCCATGGGTTATGATTGCTCATTCAATTATTGTTCAAAGTTATGACCACGCTGAATGAGGGAAACTTACAACAGATTCTTTGGAGTTGCCGTGATCATGTGATTATAATTCAGGCACTTGGGTGCCCAACTCAACAATAACATCTTCACAATGAGCCACGGTCACATGATCACCATTTGTGACTTTCCTGCAAGCAAAATCAATGGGGAAGACAGCAAGGAAGGTCGCAAATTGTTCCCACTGCTTTTTCTCCTGAGGAGCCCTGCTATGAAGGACCTCATAGTCCACAGCACATTCTGAGCTCCATAGGGCATAACTGTATAACTATCGAGCATAACTATTTTTTGTAGGAGAATGAATAGGAATCTATGCCTATGCACCACTGTAACTTGTAAGTCAGAAAGGCATTTGTATAGGCATTTTTCTTCTCTTTCTGCAGGTTAGGCTGCCAGCAATCTTCACTGGTATTTTTACCCCTAACCCTGTGATGGTGAACCTATGGCACGCGTGCCACAGGTGGCACGCAGAGCCATATCTGAGGACACGCGAGGCATTGCCCTATGTCAGCTCCAGCACGCATGTGCGCGCTGGCCAGCTGATTTTCGGCCTTCCAGAGGGTGGAGGGAGGTCATTTTCGCCTTCCCCAGGCTTCAGGAAAGCCTCCAGAGCCTGTGGATGGCGAAAAATGGACCCAACAGGCCTACCGGAAGTTCGGAAACGAACTTCCGGTTGGGCCGTTGGGCCGTTTTTCACCCTCCTCAGGCTTCAGGAAAGCCTCCAGAGCCTGTGGATGGCAAAAAACGGACCTAACAAATGAACTTCCGGTTCGGCCGTTGGGTCCATTTTTTGCCATCCACAGCCTCCAGAGGCTTTTCTGAAGCCTGGGGAAGGCAAAAATGACCTCCCCCACCCTCCGGAAGGCCAAAAATCAGCTGGAATCCGTTTTTCGCCATCCACAGGCTCTGGAGGCTTCAGTGAGCCCTGCGCACATGCGTGGGGGGGGGCAGCGTGGGGTGGTTGTGCACGCATGCACGGAGGGGGAAGGCATTGCATTGTGGGTGTGGGTAGGCGCACGTGCGCGATAGCGCGCGCACAACCTTTTGGCACCCGAGCAAAAAAAGGTTTGCCATCACTGCCCTAACCCCTCAATCATTTTAAGAAGGAAATAATAAAAAACGATTTTGGATTAATTGCTGATTTGGGCCTTCCTTTCACAAAATCATTTGATTCAGTTCATAATAGAATAACGCTGTATATATTGTTTCAAATTTAATCCTTGCTAATAGTTACTGTAATCATTTTAACTGCTTATAATGTGACTAAAATTATCATGAATTGGCATGACTTTTTTCAGTTATTAAGTTCTTATCATGTCAAATGAAGTGATTTGTAGCAAAAAAAAAAGCTTTTTTAAAAAAGGTTAAAAAAAAACTTTCTTGCAATGTGATGCCATGCAATGTTATTTGTTTTCTCCAAAGAAAAATATTAATGGTTGCCATAGCACAGATATTACGGAAATTATAGATAATGAACCAAAAGAAATTCCTATTGAGAATTGCAATTTTAATTTTCAAAAGGAACTACAGGAAGTGACTCTGATATGAAATCAAGCTTCACATTGATTTATTTTATAAATATATTTATTTATTTATCAAATTGATTTGTTGCCTATCTTGCGGTTCAGGTGACTCTTATGTTACTAAAAGAGTGGATGTACTTAAAATAAAAGTGTAACTATATCAGCTAAGGCTTTTGAAAGGTATCATTTGAAAAGTGATGATACTCAAAATAAAAAGTGAAAACATGAAAACATACAGTATGTGAGTATGATACAGGTACACAAAATAATTAGACAGAGTAAGCAGCATCCAATGAAAGATCCATCAAATCACTATGCAATACAATTTGAAAGCAGCATGAATTAATGCATTTAATCCAAAGGAAAGAAGAAACAGAGGAACCTCACTTCTCTCAGATGTGAGTTTCACAATAGGGATTATACTAAGAAGACAGAATACTCATCAATGCATTTTAAGATGGTGAGCTTATGATAGCAATTTTAAGTTTATATGGAAGGATAGAATTCTTCAGAAGCCCAGCAATAAACTATTAAGGTTTTGAAGGTCATGGTCGCAAGGTCTAGCTGTTGCACTATATACTAACAACAGATTTTGGTTGGGTGTAATTCCACTTTTTCTGCAGTCTTACTTTACTTGTTACATTTTTATCCTGCCTTTAATACTCAAGGTGGTGAACATACCTAATATTCCTTCTTCCTTTTATTTTCCCTGCAACTCTGTGAAATGAGTCGGGATGAAAGACAGTGACTAGCCCAAAATCACTCAGTAGCTTTCATGCCTAGAGCAGGACTAGAACTCAGTCTCCTGGTTTCTAGGTCACCATCTTTAACCATTACACCATACTGCCTTTAATCTCTTACATTGTCCTAGAACAGTGATGGCGAACCTTTTTTGGTTCACGTGCCAAAAGGGGGTGTGTGCGCACGCTAGCGCGCGCCCACGTGCCCACACCCATTCCCTCCCCCCACGCATGTGCACAACCCCCCCGCGCTGCCCCCTGCGCATGCGCACCCCACCCCACCCCCGCGAATGCGCCAAGGCCTCCCTGAAGCCTGGGACGGTGCAAAACGGCCCACCGGGCAAACGAAGCTTCCCTGAAGCCTCCAGACGCAAACCGGAAGTGCGTTTTTCCGAACTTCCGTTTTGCCCTTTTGCCCGTTTTTCGCACTCCGGGGCTTCAGGAAGCTTCCCTGAAGCCTCTGGAATGCAAAAAACGGCCCAATGGCAAACCGGAAGTGCGTTTTTCCGAACTTCCGGTTTGCCCATTGGGCCATTTTTTGCACTCCGGGGCTTCAGGAAGCTTCCCTGAAGCCTCCGGAGTGCGAAAAACAGCCCAATGGCAAACTGGAAGTGCGTTTTTCCGCATGCGCGCTGGAGCTGACATAGGGCAACGCCTCGCGTGCCCTCTGATATGGCTCCGCGTGCCACCTGTGGCACACGTGCCATAGGTTCGCCATCACTGTCCTAGAATTCTATCAATAGAATCACTTTTCTGTCCCATTAACTCAGCCAGCATTTCACCAGACTTGTTAGATCATTAAATATATTCAGAAAACTCAGCCTTTTAGGATTGACCAATTTCATAGTTTCCTTAGCCCTGCAAACATGAAATGGCACATTGACTGTGCCATATTATTATCTGTGTTTTATCTGGTATACTCTTATATTTAAGAGAAGTTTAAGACTTTATCTTTCCTGGCAACAACAATCCTGTGAAATTGCTTAGGCTGACACAAAGCCATGAGCTGCTGAAGAGAGGATTTTTAGCTTGAACCTAGAACTCCACTGAATCATTCAGGGGATATAATTATTACCTTCATAATGTTTGGCACCCATCTGGCATAATCAACAGCTATCCTTGGTTATTCTACAATTGTTGCAATGGAATATCTGCCCTATCATTTATCCCACTTGCTTCATGTTTCAATTTCTTTGTTCATTTTATCTTGATTTTTCTCCTTCTGAGTTGGTTGCCTTCTTAAAATAATCTGGAACCTGCTGCTCTGTTATATAAATGGAGAATATGCATGTGGCTCTGCAGCCCTCTGCCCTGTATTCCTAAAATTTGGTTAAACATTTTTAATAATTTAAAGCTTAAATTAAACCAACCAAATGGAAAAGAGCCCACTCCAGAGAAGGTGTGATGTCCCTTGGACATATCTTCTATGCCTCTCAAATGCAAATAATCTATTATAATCAATTATGTAGCTCAACACCAGAAGAATAATAGTATATGTGGGATTAGAGTAGACTTTTAAATCTACATTTGGTAGTGAAACTAAGAATAGGAAAGAAAAGGACAAAGAATGGAAGGTAAAATAAAGTATAGCATTGGGATTTATATTTGAAATGGAAGCATGTTCTCAGCTTAAAGTTCAAATTAGTTGAGGTAGCTTTTTCTGACCTCCATTTTCCAGATGGCTGAAACCCAGCAATCAAACTTTTGAATTTCTGGATGCTACTATTTAGATAGGTAGTTGGAGACAATGAATGAGTGACCCAATAGTGAAATAATGAGATGTTGAATCTTGTCTCTCTTCTCTCCTGTGAAATGCAATATTACTTCTAAAAAATGAACAATGTCTTAACAAAGGACAATAAAGATGATGTAGTTGATTTCGACCAGAAGCGTCGCAGCGAGACAGACTGGAAATAGCGGGCTCCGATGAGCTCCGCGAAAATCCAGTCTGACAAACCGTTATCGGGGGGTCTTCGGACCGGAACCATCCTGCAGCGACAGTGAAGAAGGAGAGGCATCTCGGACGACCAGGGAGGAGCAGGCAAGTTCCTCAAATGGTCAGAGACAGCTCTTCGGACCGGCAGCGGGGGCAGCGGCCATTTTCAATGACTGCTACAAAGCTGGGGCAACCGGACTAAGTTTATGTGCAGGAGCAGTGTTTGGACAGAGTGCTGAAACTGGGTGAGAGAGTGGCCAACTCACAGGTAAAAGGCAATTTTGAATTTGGACTTTAAAGAATTTCCCGAGCAGAAAATAGCAGCTAATTGGCATTTGGGAACTGCATAGAGGAAAGAAAGAAAGCGGTGGCTAAGCTATTAAAGCCCAAGAAGATTATTTTTGTTATAATTGCAATTGGGGAAACATAAAATAATAAAAGGAAGAAATCTGGAAGAAAGCATTTTTTTTTGTGGATTTAAAGGGTTTTGTTTTTTTTTTGATGGCTTTGACAACCAGCTGGTTGGAGTGTATTGTGGATTGGAGAGAGCCATCTGCTGGAGAGAAGAAAGTATTGCAATACTTTGTGGAAACTAAGAGAAAGTGCAGCTGTGGAATTTGACCTTGACTGTAAGAAGATAATCTGGAAACTCTGAGAACTTTTAAGGAGTGTTTGTTTTGCCTATATTATTTGACTTTGTTTTTCTATGGTTGTGGAAGACAATAAATTTTGGAATTGGACTGGATTTGATTAATATTTGAATTGGATATATTAGAAGTTGAAAATAAAAAGAGACTATATGGACCTTAAGTTCTAATTAAATGTGATATAATATAAAAAGCTTAAAAGTCTGTTAAATTGGCAATATGGAGATTTGGATGTATGAGGAATTATTTGAGATGTTAAAAAATGTGTGTGGAACTCTAAAAGGTGATAAAAAGTCAGAAATTTTTTTGGAATATACAGAGCATGAACTAGAAGAAGAGTCAGAAATTTTGTTGGAATATACAGAGCAAGAAATAGGAGAGAAGGTGGTAAAAGAGAACACAAACGAGGAACAAGAAAATAACATTGAAGAAGAAAGGACTGAAAGCAAAAAACAGTTTGATGATTTCACTGGGATTTACAGTGGCACAAAAAGAGTTGATAGAGGGGAACGTCCCTCAAAAAAGAATCAATCAAAGGGTAAAGAGGGAAATAGTGGGAAGAGACTAGGGAAAATTGGGGGGAGAACCACTCGAATAATATATTCAAAAGAGAGAAAAAGGACTCAGGAGAAAAGATACAATACATATAAAATAAAAAAATAAAAAGAAGAAGTTAAGGGAATGGAACAAAAGGAGAAAATCAACAAGAAGAGGA
>QLTV01001698.1:6159589-6176788 GCA_003457575.1 Thermophis baileyi
GGCGGGGGCAAACAAAAAATTTGTAATAAAAATTGATTTTTTTAAAAAGATGATGTAGTTAAAAGCATTTTTATGATTAATGCTTATAGCCTTTTATTAACAATTTCTTACAATTTCTTTTTGTTTTTTCCTTTTTCAGGAGGATAAACCATGCTTTGGTGTGCTTTTTGCATGTGCTATGTCACTACATAGAGGAATAGAAAGCTTAGCACTAGACTCCATGAAAATGGGGGAAAAAACTAGGCCTGAAAACTATATGGGTGTATGCTATGAAAACCAATCAATGTTTTTTGTAATTTTCTGAAAAATGCATTGAAAAATATGTATCAAGAAATCTAGGGCAGCAATTTATAACATATAGCTGGGAAAGAAAAAGAAATCACTGTGCAACTTACCACTTCTTCATGGGTAGCGCCTTCTACACTTATGCCGTTAACCTAAACATCATAAAGGGATTATTTGAAACATTAGGCAAATAATATGAAGCATTTAGTATAAGCATTAACAAGCAACATACTTTACAGTAAGTGTATAGAATCAACTGACCTGTATTACGGCATCTCCAATAAATAGCATTCCTGACTGGTCTGCTGCAGAATTATAAAAGAATCACAAATTACTTGAGAGACTTAAAATAGTTTACGCTGCTACAAAAGTGTTGTTTTTGTGAAAGTTGTTCCTGAAACAGCATCACAATAATTCACTGAAAAAATGGTACCATTTCTAAGAAAATTATGAAAGCTTCTTTTCATTAACAAAAGATTACCCTATAAGAACACAATTATGGTTTCTCATTAATGATATATTTCATTAAAATATGGAGGAAGCATGATTCTTATTTTTTAATAGCATTGGTAATATAGCAAAGTAGGAATTCTGCTTCCTTTGTTTTTTCTTCCTGAAAATATGTCCATAGAATGTAATAATCAAAGGAGATGAGGTAGGAATTTAATTAAGTATGAACTTGAATCCAGTCCACCAAAGTATTAGTTCAGCTCATAATTTGCATCGTTTCTGCAAAATAAATTTAACGTGAATGCCAACTCATAGTGTTCTGAAGAAGCATAAATTGCTGTACTACTTATTGGAAGGATAACACTCTTGTTTCATAGGCTTATGCTACACCATATGAATATAAATTTCCATGTGTTTTAAATATTTTTATTGACTATTTCTATAATTGGGAAGGAAATGAATTATTGAAAGCTAAGAACTGTCAGTTATTATCTGTTAAGGATAAGCAGGATATGTAAAAGTTTTAAGTAAAAGAAAAAAGCATATTGTGCTCAATCCACAGTGTACCAATAAATACCAATGCCTCTGTTTCCAACAGGACCACAAATATGGAAAGCCTTTTAGGGAATGTTTGAGGGAATTAAAAAAAATCAGGATTTTTATATTTGCTTCTAAGTGTCAATACTTTAGTAATTGGCATTTTCTAGAGAACAAACTAGAGACAAAACTATATTGTACTATTATTTATTGATACGATTTATAAAGCCCATATTTTGCTCAATTGAATCAGAATTAAAAACACAGAAACCCACAATGTATAACCCCTGAGGCCCAAGGATAAACTATAATACCACTCGCAAAAAGCACATCAACAACAGCACAGCTCATCCACCCACCTAAATGCCTGAGCAAACAGATCTTCAATGCCCCGTGAAAGCTGAAATCCAGGGTGATGCTGTTCCATAGAGTAGGGGCTGATATTGAGAAGACAAGACTCTGGAGTCCAACAAGATGGCGTTGTTTAGAAGGAACCCAGAGCATGCTTTATTAGCTCTGGTGGAGTAAAAGTTGAAACAATGGGAGAGAAGCAACCCCATACACAGTCTGGCTCTAGGCCCTGGAGGGCTTTACAGGCAATAACCAGCATCCTAAATTACACTGGGAAACTTACTGGGAGCCAGTGCAGCTCGTAGAGAAAAGGTTTATTATGGTACAAAGAGAAATGCCAAAAATTGCCCATATTGCTGCATTCTGGATCAGCTGCACCTTCTGAGTGTTCTTCAAAGCACAGCACATACAATAATTTCTTTTTTTTATACCCTGCACCTTTCCTCCCTTTGCCTTCTCTATATCCTAGAAGTGAGGAACAGATGTTGCAGTTCCAATTATCCTGGGCAGTGGTGAGGAAGGTTAAATATCTGGATTCTGTCCTCTAGCCTGTGTTGGATAGCAGAAAGGAAAACTTTTATAGAAACAACCAAATGCAAGGGTCACAGCTGGATCCCGAGTTCAGGAATAAATGAGGGGAAAAAAGCTATTTCTATTGCTCAGTAACAAAATGAAGTGACTTTCTACTGACATCTTGCTTGCTACTGGGCTGAACAGATGAAAAACATCTATTTGATTCTTTTCATTCATCAATTTCTTCCTTTCTATTTGGGCGAAATTAATCAGACAATGTAACATGATGGCTTTTAAAAGAGACTGGACACATTTCCAGAGACTAAGTCTATCACATTTGCTAATTGTGTTGGCTTTATGCAACACTGGATTTTGCAAAGGTGCCTTGTTGGTCAAAAGTAAAAGGATGCTGGGCTAGAAAAGTCTTTAGCCTCATTTAGCATGACTCTTAACTTTTTACTTAATTTGTCTCATTTTCTAGGTTGACCAACTCCCAGACAACTTTGGGTGGTTACCTGTTCAATTATGGCAGGGGAAAAAATTACCTGAGAATTGCTACATCCACACTGAATGCAAGCATCCAAATGTCTGAATGGTGTTTAACAACTAAGTATAATATTTCTATTTGATTGAAATGTTTAGCAGAGTTTCCACTTTATCTTTTGAAATACTGGAGAGGATATGTTTCAGTACAGACTCTGGAGTTGCTTAACAAAAGGGACAATTGATCTGTATGTGTAGATTACAGATGTAGATTATAGCTACAGATAATGTATCTGTATGTATCTGTATCCAGGATAAGGAACCTTTTATTTAAGATTTACATGACCAATCATTTATGAGTTGCTTTTATTTTGAGGAAAACAAATACATTTGTGTTTAGTGCCCTCTATAAAAAGATGATTCTTTATTGTTCTTTTATTTTGATTTTCTATATAAAGAAAAGTAAGACCTGAATATTTTTCCTGAACATTAAAAAAAATGGAGAATTGCATATTAGGGGCCAAAAGTATGGGCTGTTGATGTATTGGATAGAAATAGGAGAAAATTATAATCCAAAAAACATTAGTAAGGTTTAAACCAACTATCTCATAGAAAAATGACTACAACTGAACATATAATAAAAGCTAAGCTGCATTGCCACTAATGGTTAGCAATTTGCTGTTACCATTCTTGTAGTTAAAACTACTATGAATATTGTTGTAATGTTCTAATGTTAATGCTTGAGTGTTTTGTAGCTAAAATGGCAAATAATAATAATAATAATAAAGATAAGCAAAGAGAGTAACTGAAGCTGTTACACCAAATCATATAACTTTCAGCAGGCATATGTCATGAGGTGATAGGATATAGGGCTCCTCTCTTAATCTTGAAGATATTATTTTTCTTTTATTAATTATTTGTCCTTAACCCACCTTTATTATTTTTACAAATAACTCAAGGTTATTGAGTTATCCACCAACATAATTTCCTCCACCACAACAACAACCCTGGGAGGTGAGCTGGGTTGTAAGAGAGAATGAATGGCCCAGGGTCACCCTGCTGGCTTTAATGACTAAGGTGGGATTTGAACTCACAGTCTCTTGCTTTCTAGCCTGGTGCCTTAACCACTAGACCAAACTGGCTTGCATTGTCAATATACAGCAATACGTTGAGTGATACAGATTGTCCTCACTTACTGATTGCTTCTTTTAAAGACTGTTGGAAGTTATGATGGTATAACCCCACCCCCAGCTTTGCAACCAATCTTCACATTCATGATTGCCATGGCATCACACAGTCACATGATCATCACTTGTGTGTTTCACAACTAGCTTCCAACAAGCAGAGTTAACAGAGTATACTGAAGGAAAATGCAAGCTGTAAGTGATATTGTAAGGCTGCCATGGTAATGTGATTTTTCACATAGCAACTGTGCACTAAACAACACAATTGCTGGTCTCAATGGGTGAGGACTACCTGTAATTATTTGAGCAGAATCTTCCTGTAAGCTTTTTGTGATTATTTATGCATTTATAAATAAGTTATTGTGGGAAAGCTCAATGGCACTTTAAAAATCCATCAAGCAAGCCTTCAAATCTGTAATACTAATTTTTTTTAATTTCAGCATTAATAGCAACAAAACAGAAGATAAATTAGCCATCTGATTAATATATTCACAATATTTTACCTCCTTATGAATGACAAAACTAAACTATACTTTGGCTAGAAACAAATAATGGGAATAATACTAGCAGAGGATACATATTTTAGTTCCCACTGAATGTAAGAAGATGATCCAAACTTTACTTTCTTGTGTCTAAACTTTAATTTCAAGAAATGTACTTAACTACTGTTGTTTATACCCCAATACCTCCATCTGTTTCGGTAATGACGCTTCCAGTTTAATAAGAAGCTTCCTAACAGCTTGTTCTTAGTGTCTCACTCTGAAATCCTAACATTTTAGACAGCAAGGAAAGCTTACTTAACTTGACAGGAATTGGTATGAGCGACAGAATTAGCAATCCTCCTTCTCTTATTTCCCCACTTCCAATGTTTGTCTTTGCTCCAGTTCAGTACCAGTGATGGATACAAGGCAGAACCAGTGATATGATGTCGCAAGAGGGGATGGGACCATGTTCCTACCCTGCTAATCTTTTTGTACTAGGAGAACTGTTACTTTTACACCCAAATTAGGTCTACTGGAGGTTTGACACACTCATCTGGACAGATTAAAAATAATTTTAAAATTGTGCCACTGAATTTCAAGAGCATAATTTGGTGTGGGTTCAGAGATCACTAAAAATGAATACCTGGAACTGCAACTGTGAGGCGGACTCTGGTTTTCTGGAAAAGCCATTATGCCATCAATAGAGCTCAGAAACGGGGGCATTAGATATGGAACATGGAGTAACATTATGTTCATGTCCATTCTTTGCTTTTATCTGTATGACTAAATCTGCCTTTGGAAGGGTGCCACAGCGGCACTAATGAGGGAGATCCAGGATCTCTCCTAACCCCTTACATCGCATCCCATCCAATTTCGGGCTATTCAAGTGAGACTAAAAGTGGGAATGAAGGTTTACCTGCCAGGAATACAGAAGCGGCTTGTTCCACAGAAGCTATCATAGATTAATAGAATGATGTTTCTCTTGTGATTTCTTGCTACCTCTGGATAATGGAAAAACTCATGCTGCCAACCTGATCATTTTACTTTAAATGTACTTTATCTTGTAGCTGTGTCCTGTTTTTCCCCAGATGGCACATCAATCAAAACATAGCTTCACAGATTTTATTTTCAGCCTCGCAGTTACTGTATTAGTATGGTGCTCAAATATAAGCTTACTGTAGCGTGTGATAAAAGAGACTATTTTCAATACCAAAATATTAACCTGAAATAGCACTAAGGGAGAAAAGCAAGAAAGGATTAGGGATTTAAGTCCATCAACTTAATAAACTCTGACCACACAATAGTGTACAAAGGACCTTCTAAATGATTTATAAACTCCTAAAGCAATTGCAGTTTATTACACATATTCCACTCTTCCATTAGGCAGTCCAGCAGGGCTTACAAGGCTTCCCTGATCAAGACCACTGCCAAGGACAGACCTACAGCTTGGTTAAGGCCATAATGGACTCTAAAGCAATAACACATAAGTGACAGCAATCCTACTTTCTCCGCATACATCAGACCACCAAACTGTAGCTGATAAAGACCAGCTGTAATTCATTCTCATTCTCTCTCTCTGTCTGTCTGTCTGTCTGTCTGTCTGTCTGTCTGTCTCTCTCTCTCTCTCTCTCTCTCTCTCTCACACACACACACACACACACACACACACACACACAGCCCTTTTGAGACTCAAAAAAAAAGGCATGACTCTACTGCAGTAAGGTAGAATAACATCTTTAAGGTTTCTTTGTGTCCTACCCTATTTTAAACAAAGATGAAGGGAGGTTAATTTGAGGGGGGTTTGTCATGGTTCCCTCTTTCACAGGACTGTGTCATCTTTTCTGCATTTCCCCTTTTGATGGCTTGCTCATTCCTCCTCTACATCCAAGGTCAACTCTACATACTGTTACACCAACTGCATCCCAAAGTTTTAATCAACAAAAAAGAAATACAACAGTTAAAGGGAAATTAAACCCTCCCATTATCATAGTGAAACATCTGCATCAATTGTCTGCTGTTTCCATGACTCCTTTCAAGATACCGTAGTTAGTTAAAGGCTTGACTAATAAGTTGTTTGATTATGAACTTATCTAAGATTTTCACAGAGATAGGACATATCTTTTGGGGGTTTGCTTGGCTTGCTGAGGCCCTTTTCTTGAATATGTGAAAAAATATTTTCTCTGGTTTTGCTTCCAAACTGCATGGTCCATAACTTCTTGGGAATTGTGATTTCCTTCACCTCTCCGACTTTAAGATCAGCCATTCAAATAATTCATTATGAAAACAAAAATGGTAGTTGCTGTTGATATGCTTTCATAAAGTTGTCTCCAAATAATAATTTGTATTTAAATGCTGTTATACAGCTTTTGGGTTAAAGCAAACCTTTTCAAGAGAAGATGATGATCTCCTGGGTAGACTGGGCAGGTTCTCTATTATATTTTCAAAAGTAATGCCTTTAGAAGTTCTCCCAAAGCTTTTTTTCAGTTTTTAAGCCTTAAACTTTATCTACGTTTTAACTATAGGAATCCATGGAACCAACCCTTTTTGTTTGATTTCTTTTTAGTTCACAACTCTATTATTCTAATAAAGTATTTTGTAGAAAGGAAATAAGCTTTATAAAGCTTAAGCAATTATAAAGTACGCTTAACATATGAAAATAGAAAGGTTAGTGTAACTGACATGGGCATGTTAACACTAGAAGTAATGGGCTTACTGAACTGAATAACATGACAGAATCTACTGAGTTTTATAAAAGGATAAGTCTTCCGAATGGTTCACTGGAACTAGATGTCAACAAAAGAACTTAATATTTCTTGCTTTAAGACAATACAAAGAAGTCATGCAGTCAAGAGCGAAAGGAATGTGCACACAGCCAACAGATGGTATGCTCTTCTGTAATGTAGGTGAAAAATTATATTTTTGGGATATTTAACAAGTGGAAACAATTGTATTTTTCTTTCATAGTATTTTATCATCCCATGAATGTCTGCATTTTGCTCTCGCTAAATATAGTTTTCTACTATACCTCTTCACAACTCTAGCTCGTTAAGTAACTGCAATGCCCCATGTATAGACACAATTATTGTTTGTTTTTGTGTTATAAATATTTTTATAGGTGATTTGTCTGTTAAATACATAAAAACTGAGGAAAGCTGATTTCGGCACAGTGTATTAACTGTACAGGCATTTGGGGATAGATGTATTCTGAAATGTGTATTTGTTTATATCATATTATTTACTTACTTATTTATTTAGAAATAACTTAAGGCAGCAAACATACCTAACATTCCTTCCTCTTTCTATTTTCCCCACAACAACTATGTGAGGTGGGGTTTGGGCTGAGTGAGAGTGAACAGCCCCAAATCACCTAGCCAGCTTTTATGCTTTTAAGGTGGGATTAGAATTGAAAGTCTCCTGTTTTCTAGCCTAGTTCCTGAACCACAAGACTAAACTGGTTCTTTTTGGTTCTACTGTTACATTTCACTGTCATATTATATATCCTTCTTATATATTGTAAGTATTATTTTATTTTTTCTCTTTATTAAAGAAGACAACTTTCCCCCCCCCAGAAGCTATTTTTATGCCTTGTCTTAATATACTTGATCTCTATGGATACAACATTAAAGGCAACAAAACGATGTAGAGAATCAGAGGAATGGTGATAAATTCTTGCCTCTAACCCTTGGGAAGTGGGTGAGCGAATTAGATCTCACATCTAGACACAGCTTTGAAAAATCTCTTATGGAGGAGCAATATAAGTTATTGGATATGGAACCACTGCTCATTTGCTCCCTCTATCTTCCCATACACACCATACACACCATACAGGAATACAGATAGTTTCGCTGTCCCTCCTACTCAAGAGACACTGTGTTGTTCTCCCTTCCTTTCCCCCTTACTGCCACTAATGGTTGCAAATACAGGTAGTCCTCGACTTACAACAGTTCATTTAATGACTGTTCGAAGTTACAATGGGATTGAAAAAAAGTTACTTATGACTGTTTTTTCACACTTATTACCATTGCAGCATCCCTGTGGTCATGTGATCAGAATTCAGATGCTTGGTAAGTGGTTCATATTTATGATGGTTGCAGTATCCTGGGATCATGTGATCACCTCCTGTGACCTTCTGACAAGCAATAGCAATAGCAATAGCACTTAGACTTATATACCGCTTCACAGTGCTTTACAGCCCTCTCTAAGCGGTTCACAGAGTCAGCATATTGCCCCCAACAATCTGGGTCCTCATTTTACCCACCTCGGAAGGATGGAAGGCTGAGTCAACCTTGAGCCGGTGAGATTTGAACCGCTGAACTGCAGCTAGCAGTCAGCTGAAGTAGCCTGCAGTACTGCACTCTAACCACTGCGCCACCTCGGCAAAGTCAATGGGGAAGCCAGATTCACTTAACAACTGTGTCACTAACTTAACCATTTCAGTGAATCACTTAACAACTGTGGCAAGAAAAGTTGTAAAGTGAGCCAAAACTCACTTAACAAATGTTTCAGTTAACAACAGAAATGTTGGGCTCAATTGTGGTCGCAAGTTGAGGACTACCTGTATACTAGGTGTGGCTGGGCCCATGTCATAAAGGAAGCTGGAAGATTAATATATACTGTATCTATTTCCTGCTGATCATTGTAGCAAGCAAAGCACTGTAATCAGTTGACTCTCAAAATCATATTTTCTGGATCTGACAGCTGATTTGGCATGTGACTAGAGGCCCAATAATACAAAATAAAGACAGGGTGCTGATCACAGAGAGCTCCGCAACATTTTAGAGTGGCCCTCTTTGTTTGGGTAAATTGGTCATATCCTTTAAGGGAAACTTTACAAGGGGGTAGAAATATAAATAGTGCTCTACAAATTCATGAAAAGAAGTCACACAAAATATGACTGAAACCATTTTTCCATCTTTCCAGAATGCAGGACATAGAATAATGGATTTAAATTACAGGAAACCAAGAATTACAGGTAGTCCTCAACTTACAACAGTTCATTTAGTGATCAGTCAAAGTTACAACAGCACTGAAAAGAGTGACTAATGACCATTTTTCACAGTTACAACCATTGCAGCATCCCCATGATCATTTGATCAAAATTCAGATGCTTGGCAACTGGTTCATACTTATGACGGTTGCACCTTTTGCAACCTTCTGATAAGCAAAGTCAATGAGGAAGCCAGATTTACTTAACAACCAGTTGATACTAACTTATCAACTGCAGTGATTCACTTAACAACTGTGGCAAGAAAGATCGTAAAATGGGGCAAAACTCACTTAACAAAGTCTTGCTTAACAACAGAAATTTTGGGCTCAATCGTGGTCGTAAATCGAGGACTACTGCATAGATGTTAAGGGAAAAAAGTTCCTAACAATAGACAAAATACTGCGGGAGGTGGTGGATTCCCATATCCCCACTGGAGATGTTCAAGCAGAGGCTAAATAGTAATCTTTTAATTTAGATTCCTTCAGTGAAAAGGAGATTTGATTCACTGGCCTAAATGGCTTCTTTCAGATTTTTAATTTGAAGCACATAAGAACTGCAGCTAGAAAGCCCGGCCTTAGGTATATTCCTACATATCAAGAACTTGTAAATAGAAAACTGCTTACTAAAAATGGAGACATCACTGGAAAATGAACAAAGTGGAAAGAGTGGAAAACTAGAGTGTACAAAATAAGTTGGGGAGGGCACTATCCAGGGATACCACATTTTCAATTTAAAGATGTGCCTAATTTGGTATATCATTCTCACGCAATATATGATTCTTTCTTGTCTGCATTCTTCGAGCATTTATAGGTGGCTTACTGAAAATTGCAATCTTCTGTCTCAGCATGCCCTGATTAAGAATAATAAAATTCACTTTGCATATTAGCAAAAACGAGCTTGCTTTTTCACAGAATGTTCAGAAGAAAAATCCTGTGCAACATGTTCTTTATTTTTCCTTTGTCAACCCAAATCTTTCAAAAACTGAACAAGGAAGGAAGATGCCTACAATTTAGGAAGATGTTAACGCAATTGAAGAACACTAACGGAAATAAATACAAACATAGATTGTCCTCAACAATACAACTTTACTTCTTCAGCAATCAGAAGTTAATATGTCAGAATAATGTAATAAGTTTCAATAAAAATCCTTTTTCTTTAAGCATCCTTCTGGGATTTTGCTATTCTTTAGGGGACCATACTTACTGCTTTTTTTTAAAAAAAAAGAAACTTATAGACAATTATTATGTTGTTAATGCTTTCTGAAATTTTGTCTGAAATTTGTTTTTTTCATTTAAGCTTTCTTCATTTGTGTTCATAATGGTAACTTTTGTGAGTGTTCTTACAGTGTTCTAAGCTTTTTGGGATTTTTCTCAAACACTCAAAAATGTTCATTCATTTTATAACATGAATGAACGAACAGAAAGATGATTTTTGTGGCCTTTGGAGGCCCTTTGACCAAAACCAATAACAACTAAGAGCAGTGTTCTGCCATTTTGAGGTAGAGAAACTATAGTGGATACCCCACAGTAGGCATAAAGCCCAGCTCTGGAGAATTCCCTCCTCAGTCTCTGTATCTGATGCAGCCCCATTAACTTTGCAACTTCTGAACTCCTAAAAAGCTTAGGCATTGCTGTTGGCTATTAAAAAATTGACTACCCTCTCTGATTAATATAAATGATACTTCTTTTTCCAAAGTTGATAATAACTACTTTGGCCAGATTCTATACACAACATATTCTCTCATTAATTTTATGTGGTATTCCATGCAACTTCCTTGTGGTACAGCTACGTCCATCACTAAATTGCCCTCCTATTTCACAGGATTGCTTCAGAGTGAGAAAATGATAGGTTTCTACTATACATTTAGAATTTGGTACATGTATGTGTGCGTACGTACATGTATGCTTGCTTGTACAGTGAATGAAAACTGCAATTTTTCATTCAAACCTATTCTGAAAATGAACTGGCATGTCCATTCATTTTTCAGGCAGCTTGTAAAATATATAAAAAACCTTCCTCCTATAGATTAATATTCTGTTCAACCCTAACAGGTTTAATAAATTTCATTCATGCTCATTGGCTTTAAAAATAAGTGGAAAAATAATTGAGGCTGTAATAGAATGTTGATCAATTTATACTAACAGAAAGTAACATATACAGGAATAAGGAGAGAAACGCAGCTGGAACTCCTATTGAAAGTACTGAGACAATTATATTTGACTTTGTTTAATTACCTATAAAATTGGGACTTTAAAGTCAATCTGCTTGAAATTTAGAAAATTGAATATCTTGGAAGAGTAAATAATACAGGGCCCCATAGATGGAAAGCATCAATAAAATGGGCCAAAAATAGCTTTTTCATTTTCAATTTGAAATTAGTAGAAAATGGATACAACAGAACTAAATAAATGAATAATAAATCAAATTAGATGGATGGACAAATTAAGTAATTTTTACCTTTAAAATATTTAATTTGTTGCAATATATATCAACATTTAATTCTTACATTTTCATTGTTTATGCAAATAAATAATTGCTTTACCTGCTTGGTCTTTAAGTATTTTTGATATAACAACAGGCACTTTGTGCTCGGCACCACCCTGAAAGAGATGATAAAAATAAATTTTCTTTTATGCACTATATGTTACAAAACAACATAATTATAAAATTATGCATACCTTTATACTTAAGCCCAAGCCGCCAACTGGTTGTCTATGAAGTTTAACGGTTCTGTGCTTTAAAAAATGGTAGAAAAAATAAATTTAGGTGAAAATACAATATTAGATGTATGCTTAAGTAGTTTATTAATATACTTTGGTTTATGCAAATACTTGATCTAGAAAGTCAAAAGGAGAAAAATATGGCATTTAATCAATACTAGTCTAAGTACACCGAAAAAGTTTTCTGGGTTATTGATTGGTCAAAGGTTATAGTGTGGTGGTATGCAAGCTAGATTAGAGATTCTAACTTGAGCATGGTTGCTGTAAAACTGGACTTTGGTTATGCTACATATTACCAAAGCACCCAAAACTGGTGCAGGTATGATTATGGTCAATAATCCAATCTATTCTTCCTATATCTTACTAAAAAAAACTTATGTTTTTACCTCTGTTGACCACAATCATGAAGGGCAAAGGAAGTCAACATATATGAATTTGTTTGGTAACAATCATAGCTTATTTTTAAAAAATTGCTTTTTGATTTTATTGTACTTACAATGTTTATGCAGTGGTGTGAGCCAATTATTAAATTTTGGGGAATTCTGCAGGCCAATTGACAGCAAAGCTGAACTACTGAACAATGCCTAATGTGTTGATCACCTGTTCTGGGGCTAGCAACATGGCAGCAGCAGTGAAGTTGGCAAACATTTACCAGTGAGCCGCTAATTTTATTTAACTGATGTGAGTCATCGAGAGTCGTCTTTCTAAACATGGGTGGCCATATACATCTTTTTAAATACATAAATGGATAATTGTAATGTAAGAGAAGTAAATGGTAAAGAGTAACACTGACTGAAAGGAAAGAAAGAAAAATATATACAATGAATATATATATGAAATGAATAGATGGTGGAAGGAGGTAACAGATCTGAATGAAAGGGATCTGATTTTGCAGAATGGAGTTAATAAATAAAGGCAAAAAAGCAAAGCGGTGAAAGCAAATTGTCAGAGAGAAAAAATTAAAGGATTCATCAGAAAGTATGATGTCATCTATGCTTATGAAAGTAGGAATTCATACATTTGTGAGAGTTTTCTATTATGCTCCAGTAAATGGCAAAAATGAAAGAATCAGGGACGAGGTTTTTGTAAAAAGAAGAAAGTGAACAGGTGGCTTGAATAGATGAGAAATGAAAGGTGGGGGGTGGACAAGACAAGAGAGCATGGACAAAGATATCTGGCTATTCAGAAACTGAAAAATGAAAGGGAATGTTGACTTTCAGTAATTATCTGCTTAGAAACATGTGTTTAAACATAAAATGTCTCTATGCATATGCATGGAGAAGGAAAGCACAGGAAAGCATAGCCAATTTTATTGCTTATAATGAAAAACTGAGGAAAATTAGTGAAATTAATATTGTCCAAACATGCACTTTCCCTTCTTAGGTTTTTATCACTGTTGAAAAAACCAAGCCTCTGCTACTTGCACTAACTCTGCAACTTGAAAAATTATCCTTTCTCTTGCTGGATTTTTACTATAAACAAGTATTACCTGTGCCCCCAAAATTGTCCACCCTTCTCTCTAAAGCCAAGGGGTTATTCTTCATTCACTCCCCTTCCAGCTCCCTTGCTCAAGAGGAAAGTGGCTGGGTTATCTGACCACCTTTATTTCAACTGCTGCTACTTAATGCCAAGTCTACCAGCAAATCTGTTCTCATCCCTAATTGGATTGTGGATGAAAGAGCAGACCTGATTTGCATCACCAAACCTGAGTGGGCGAAGAGGGGAAGCCAATATCGTGATTGGTTCACTTGATGAGATCCTCAAAGAAAGAGATGAGTTATTTCAAGAAAAAAAGCAGTGTATGAATTGATGTACACACTTGGTGGGATCAAGAATAGTTTCTAAGGACAGAAAAGTATGGAGAAGTACAGTGAATAAATGGTAGAAATTAATTTTACTTTCTTTCTACTTTCTGATGCTATTACTCTTTTTTTTTTGCTTATTATTTCTTACTTATTTGCATTTGTGTCATGTTTCTCCAAAAAAAGAATAGCTATGCTAGCTATGTGTGTATGCGAAAGGGAAAGAATTATATTCTCTGTTCAGTGCTTGAACTATAGAATGTTTTATAAGAGAAAGTGCTGTTCAAGTACTTGTCTACTGAAGTTTTTTCGATGCTCCATTGAGAGTTCAAACCGTTTCTCTATTCACAAAGTTGAATGGGAGCTTAATATATCATTCAGAGACATTAAATATGATATGCCAAGCACATGTCTCATTAAAAAAAGAGTTCTGATACGAATACTATAGTAACACAGATGCGTGAATTTGATTAATACATTTTTTCTTGAATATTTTTCTTGGCCTTTAAACTGTTGAAGAATTAAAAATGCAGATATTTCCAATGAAAACTCGTACTTGACTGTTTCTGCTTGCAATCTTTTACACACTGGATTTAAGTTTTTAGTCTAGATCAGTCTTCTACCACTTCCAGTTGACTATTCTCCCAGTGAAATGGTGTTCTTTTCATTTAATCCATTCCTCATGGCTAATTTCTTAGTATTTTTTCAAGAAAGTACATGTGATAAAAATCTTAATGGACTGTTCCCATGGAATCTTGTTCATATGTAATAGCACCTTGCATTTTTGACACTTTATTCATGCTCTGTTTTCTTGAAATTTGATATAATAATAGAAGATGAAATGACTCATTTTATTAATTGACATTAAATATCATATAATTTAGCAACACACTGAGTCCAGTTCTACCCACAATGCCATTTCTCATCACTAAGAACAGACACTGTTGGATAGATCAAGGTTTTTTTTAATACTACACGTGAGACACATTTCTTAGAAGTTCCAGCACGAGTCCGAAAGCTCGGAAGATTAAACCTCGTCCCAGTAATTGATACAGATTGGCTCCTGCAACATTATCCTGGGACATATATTTGTTTTTAATACTGTTCTTATTGTACTCATTTGTGCACCAGTTTTAGAAGTTTGTTTGGTTTCCAAGGAACTTCCATAAGTCTAACTAATTATATAGATACTTGCGCCAATACACTTCATACAATGTTATATAGTGAAGTTGCATTCATATAACTGGACAAGCCATTGCACTGTTCCCTTATGCATGTCCTCAAATGGGTAGAATTGATTTGTTGGATGTGATGGCTACAAAGGGCAAGAGGCAGAAACTTTGAACATTGAAACAACATTGTAACCCATCTCGTTGCATATGAAAAGCAATTGACAAGATTCCGCTTAGAAAAAAAATGCTTTAAATTTTAAATAACATTTTGATTTTGTATTGACAAAGCAAGGACCACTTTGCAAAATCAGTTCCGTATCCTGTATTCACTTATAAAACAAGAAACATATGGATATAATTATGTTCTCTTGGATCACAGTCAACCTTTCTTCCAACATCAGGCTCCTTTGAAATCAGTGAATTTTAAAGCAAAAACCTCTATTAATCTCTTGTATATATAAAAATTTGGAGACTGCCCTCGCTGTCACAGAGTGACTCTGAGCAGTCTACAATTAAAACATTTTAAATAATTTTGTTGTAGATTTAGAGCAAGCCAATTGTCCCCCTTTTTTTTTTTTTTACAATGAATAATGATTTTTGTAATTAAGGAAACATTTTTGAAGGCTGTTAAATACCTTATTTTTCAGTTTGCGTGTTCCTTGACCAGTGTGCTTTAGATTGGTGTTTCCTAAACTTTTTTCATCTCAGAACACCCTCCCACTTTTAAGAATTATGGAGGACCCCACAAATGTTTCATTTGTATTGGTTACATTTGTCGATATTTACCATATCAAAGATTAAAATTGATGCATTCAGTGCTTCTACTGCTTGTCATGATTATTTAATGGGATTTTAATACGGTATTATTTTTCAACATAGGCTTACTAATTTTGATTTCAAGGAGCCCTGAAAAGATCTTGGGGGACCCCAGAGACCCTAGGACCACAATTTAAAAACAAACAAACAAACACTGCTTCTGACTATTCAGCTATAGATTGGAACCATAATGGATGAAGTTGGGTTATCAGTTCAGTCAGGTTGACCAGTCTTTATGAGACTATATATAGCCATGTGTCCATGTCTGAAAAAGGAGAATGGGCCTGTAGGTGGTGGGATTGGAAGATATCTGATGATTTACTACTGTCATGTCCCAAAATCACTACAATCAGTTCTAAAGATGCAGCTTGTTCCTTGCCATAGCACAATTTGGAGCCCACATATACGTTTTCCATGCATGTGTGTGTATATGTATATATTTATGTGTGTGGGTATGTGTGTGTGTTTGTATAAGATAAAATATATAAAATAAATAGAATTAAGATTAGGCAAAATGTATGATTGCTTTTCCTACATTGCCTGGAGTTCAGCAAAGGGATTGGGCCTATATAACAAAGATATTGTCAGGCCTGGAAACCATATTGGGCATTGGATCTTCAGGCCTGCCACATTTAGTACTGTGGGAAAACGGGAGGGGGTATTGTATGGAGCTGGGGAGAGATAATGACTTCACAGGATTGTTGATGGTAATGTGGGAGCATTGTGTATATCGCCTTGAGTTGAACTAAGTACCTCGTGGTCCCGGAGATCCAAAGAAAAAGAGATCGGAAACCAGAGATCTCAATCAAATTGAACTAAAAGAGAGAGTGAAACATCCGACTCCTGGAACAGTGAGTAAAATTCCCCGGTGTATATCTTCCGAAACCCTGAAGCCCAGCCTGTATCTTCCCGTTGATGGTAATGTGGGAGCATTGTGTATATCGCCTTGAGTTGAACTAAGTACCTCGTGGTCCCGGAGATCCAAAGAAAAAGAGATCGGAAACCAGAGATCTCAATCAAATTGAACTAAAAGAGAGAGTGAAACATCCGACTCCTGGAACAGTGAGTAAAATTCCCCGGTGTATATCTTCCGAAACTCTGAAACCCAGCGTGCTCCGTTCATTGGGAGAGGAAAGAGTTTTAAACTACTCCTTGCAAAAGACTTTGTTTTTGTTTTTGTTTTCCTTCACAAAAGTCTTTGTTTAAGTGGACAGTTGAGACTTCTCCCTGCTCGGAAGGGAGAACTAATCGGTAATTGCCAGTGCCAAAGGAAAATACATCTTAAATCTCCGTTGCAAAGTAATGAGATTTTTTTCTCTTTCTTTTTCTGAGAATCCAAAAGGAGATAATCAACTTTTTGGATGCCCTAGCAACCAAAGGAGGGAGGAGTCCCCTGAATTTAAATAATAAAACGCAA
>QLTV01001698.1:6204841-6214892 GCA_003457575.1 Thermophis baileyi
GGTCTAGTAAGTCCTGGGGTTTTATTATTTAAATTCAGGGGACTCCTCCCTCCTTTGGTTGCTAGGGCATCCAAAAAGTTGATTATCTCCTTTTGGATTCTCAGAAAAAGAAAGAAAAAAAAATCTCATTACTTTGCAAAGGAGATTTAAGATGTATTTTCCTTTGGCACTGGCAATTACCGATTAGTTCTCCCTTCCGAGCAGGGAGAAGTCTCAACTGTCCACTTAAACAAAGACTTTTGTGAAGGAAAACAAAAACAAAAACAAAGTCTTTTGCAAGGAGTAGTTTAAAACTCTTTCCTCTCCCAATGAACGGAGCACGCTGGGTTTCTCATTACTTTGCAAAGGAGATTTAAGATGTATTTTCCTTTGGCACTGGCAATTACCGATTAGTTCTCCCTTCCGAGCAGGGAGAAGTCTCAACTCTCCACTTAAACAAAGACTTTTGTGAAGGAAAACAAAAACAAAAACAAAGTCTTTTGCAAGGAGTAGTTTAAAACTCTTTCCTCTCCCAATGAACGGAGCACGCTGGGTTTCAGAGTTTCGGAAGATATACACCGGGGAATTTTACTCACTGTTCCAGGAGTCGGATGTTTCACTCTCTCTTTTAGTTCAATTTGATTGAGATCTCTGGTTTCCGATCTCTTTTTCTTTGGATCTCCGGGACCACAAGGTTAGTCTTTTTTATTGCTTTTATTTTCTCTCTTTCCGATGGCCCTAGATCCTAATTGTTATTTCTCCTGTTAACAATCCAAAACTTGCGATGAATACAAAAAATTTCTTTTAGGTATATTTAGAGCTTTCAAGAGACACTACTTCAAGAAGATCTCACCTTTATTGGGATGACCAGGCATCTCCAAGATTCATGGATTAGTAGGTTCTGGAAGGAGAGGAACATTGTAGAGAGTATATAGGATGCAGGGATCTGTAACTATAGCTGTTCTAATAAAAGTAGCTTTAAGTGCACACAGTATGTTTTTTAGTCTAATCTACCTTACAGGCCAACATCAGTCTTCCAAGTTTGAATGTTTACCCTTCATTCTTTTTCTTCCTGTAAAGTGGGGGGAGGTGCTATCTGAGGCATTTTTATAAGCTACTTTTAGTCTGGAATCAAGACATATTTATCTGATAATTGCCTTGGTAACAGATGTTCCTTCTGTTCTCCTTCAAGGCCATCCTCTATACTCTCTACAAGTATATACTTGAGGGGATGAGAACTCATCCATAGTATTACAACAATGAAGATGATCATCCAATCTGGAAACTGGCATGGGTCTTATGGTCTGCGCATTGAGTCTAAAAAACTGACACTAAGCTGTTGAACTCATTTTTCTCTTTTGGCTTCTAGCAAGGCATCAAAGTGACACATGGTAGTTGAAAGATATTCTTGTCCTACCTAGGATACTGGGGTTTTGGTTTTTTTGTCCTAGAGGCATTCTATGATAGATTGCAGACTTTTTTTTTTACCGAGAATCTACAGTATCTGACATGGTGGTTAATAGTTTCAGGACCAGATGGCATGCCTGAGAGTGGTTTTCTTATTATTCCTAGGATGGACACTTCACCTGTATGTTGAAAAAGTGATTGATGCTCTTGAAAACCATGTGATTGGTTGCTTTGACAGAAATGGAGGATGGGTTAAAGTAATGTGTGTGTGTGTGAGTCTGAATGTTATCACACAATCATATGATCTATTAGCCCCCACACCCATCTGTAAATGGAGATGGTCACTGTCTATGCGTCCATCTTTCGATAGCGTGAAAAAGTGTTTTTCCATAGACTGGCATTGAGGCCGGTATGGTTTCTTTGGATGTTTTGTACTTTTACATACAATCTGCTTTAAGAACAGATCGGAAAAAGTGTTCGTGTTAGTATCTGCTGCCTTTGCTTTTGTATTTTTTGGGGTTAGGTTATTTGTAGTTTTATTGGACATTGAACATTGGCTATTTTGTTATCAGGCTCAATTAGGACCTCATCTACCATCTCTGCAAACCAGACCCCTCTGAACAGCCTATTAGAACTGATTTTGATTTAAAGACTATATTCCAGTTCTTCACATTTGTGTCTTTGTGCTGACCACCATGGCTGAGGTTGATAACCAGTCATTGTCCAAATTAGTTTCACCATAAGGCTCACTAGATCGTGCCTTGACAGGGGCTCCTATGCTCTGGAGGAATGGGTTAAATTAACTGTTTGGCCTGTTAGAAGCATGAGGGGATAGAGTTAGAGTATAGTGTAGCCTTGGCTTCAACCTTTTTGATAAGGATGTGGATAAGCTTCTGCACAACACAGGTGATGGGGACTCATGCAGTTCCGCTTTTCATCTTTTTCCTTCTTGTCTCCCCTATGATTTGATCCAGCGGGGCAGGCCCAAAATCTGTTCCCTGGTCTTCTTCTCACCGCACAGTGTTTGGTCACTGATGTGGGCCTGATGCAAAGAAGGTGTGGCCTGATTTGGCATTCTATGATCTTTTTCAGGGGAGAAAAAACCAAGGAATTTTGGAGGGAAATTACCTGATAAAGCCAGCTAAGAAAATGAGAGAAAAAAATAGTGGGATAATCAGCTCCCTGACACAACCTGCTTTTTTCCCATCCATTATCCAGGCCATCTTTGTTTCTCATATTGAAATCAAGGGTGAGCAGGAATTCATACATGATATTGTTATCATGTTTGCAAACTCTTCCTCTATACAGCCATACGATTTGCTTCATTTGTTACTTATATCAAGTTTCTCAACTAAAAGGCTTACAGTATTAAAAAATAGCCCCCGGTTATAATGCAGGCATTAATGTTAATGACATTAGCCTTGGAACAGGAGTGATTAACAGCTGGTTCTCAATCTGTGTGATCTTAATCATGAGAAAGTAAGCAGTAATGGCTTGTTTAATTACAGTAAACACAGTGTGTCACCAGCTAATTAGATATGATTGATTATTGCTAACTTCATTCTCTGCTCAAAATTAGAGGCAAACATTTGAATTCAATAATAAATGCTCAGAATGAACTTTAAGAATGTCACTTTGAGTATAGTAAAATATATTAAAAATAAAAAATGTCAACAATGTTGAACAGATCAAGGGATGGGGCAAAACAAGGTTCAATGATATTCAGGTGTAAACCCTTTCAGGTAATAATGACCTTAAAGGAAACAAAAATCACAAACCTGCTCAATGAGAAGTGAGGGGTCATAGGCCAGGAGTCAAACTTAACTCTGTCTTAGCCCCATCATTGTGGAACATAAAGCCCTCCCATAGCAAATTAGCCCCATGCTTTCCGTCTCCAAGAAAGTTTTTTTAAATGGGACTTTGATTACTTTGGTGCCTAATTGAGGTGATTGGGACATCTCTCTCTCTCTCTCTCTCTCTCTCTCTCTCTCTCTCTCTGTGTGTGTGTGTGTGTGTGTGTGTGTGTGTGTGTGTGTGTGTGTACTGTTCGACGGCTTCACTGGCCAGCCCTGGAATATTTTCACCACCCCACTCCTCTCGAACAGCAATAAGCTATAAAAGAACAAATCTTCAGCAATTGATGTCCCACCACCTATCTTCAAAGTGAGCAAAACTCAGATCTTACCACTAGTCACATTGATAAATTTGACTATTTAATTACTTAAAGTCCAGTATAGGTTTTTCATTGACTTCTAACTTAACTTAAATACTCTTAGTTTTACCTATAACTTCTACAAGGAAACCACTGGAATAAATCTCAACATAAACATAATAGTTTAGCATAATATTTATTGACAAGAGTCCAATTGTTTTATCAAGTTTAATTTTTCTATTGCCTAATCAAACTTAGTCTGAACAATGTAATATAAATTTATCAACGCATCAGAAGGAAGGGGTACTTGGTGGAATAATTGGCAAAATAAATTATGTGTGAGAAAAGATACATATAATGTAATGACGTCTGCAAAAACCAAGGTTAAGAAAAGAATAGGAAGATATAATGTATGTGCAAACCAAAAGTTGAAGGCTGTTTGTTCAAGGACAGTATATATTGGAAATTAAGCATGCTTGAGAATAAATTAAATGCTTAGCAAATGATTCAAGACTGAGCAGCAGATTAATCCATCAAACACCAAGATAGTTACAGTATGTTTGACACAAGAAAAGACAGAATGTTTACTAATAATGGGGAAATGGATGGAAAATTCTAAGTCATGACAATATTTGTAAAAATATAGTAGGAAGTATGTGTAGTATATGGCCTGTTGAGTGGAGTAAGTATTTGTTGAAAGGAGCAAAATTGGGCGTATATAAGAACATGCTTCTCTCCACCTTGTTCTATGTAAAAAAGAATTGAGTATGTTAGGAGAAACATAAAAAAGTAAACTGAATACAGTGGGATTAGTGATTTAAGAACTGCTGTAAAACCAGAAAAGACAAAATCTAAAGGTAATAAATTATTGTGAGTCAAAAGTGAGCAACCATATAAAGAAACATATTGAGATACTAGTTTATTTGAATTGAGGGAGTGAATGAGGAACAAATTACAAAATAAAACTCAATGTGTCAAGAGGAAGGAGAACACCAACAAAGTCATTTGATAAAGTTGATGAGATCTTTAAAAAATGAGACGTCTAAAGGACAAGAGGCAACATTTAAATTATTGTATGTATATGGTGGAAGAATAGAAAGTATGGAAAAGTTATAGTGAATGGTGCTGATATGAACTAGAATTCTTATCTCATGCCTTTAATATTTTTCTGCTTACTATTATTTACTTTTTTGTGTACGTTGCACAATATTGCTTATCTCAAAAGGGAACTGTGTGATGGGAACTTTTAGTGACTACAGGGATGAAGTGAGCAACCATTTCTTTGTTCATGAAGACTGAATGCACCATAATGCCAATAACACCAAATACTGATTCTGCATTCAATCCGTAACTTTTATCTTGTGATTATTTTGAAGTACAACCCTAATGGCTTAGATATCTATTCTAACTTTTGAATGTATTTGTTTCTTCTCTATTTTGTTTTTTTAACATCATGCCTGATGAATATAGTTCAGAGTAATTCGAAGACTTGCACACTGTATATGTCATCTTGTTCAGCTAAGCATGAATAAGTTGGTGAGAAACAGCGATCAGCAAGAAGACAGGATTCTGAAAGTTGGATTATTATTCTGAGATAAATAATACGCAGATATTAAATTACTGTCATTGGTCAATAATGAAACTGTTATCCATGGCAGCTAATATAGATGAAGAAATTCTTCTGTGGAGAAATGAACATACAGGAGGACACCACAATCCAACAGTTGCCTTGCATTAATGGAAAACCAGCTGTGCAACATGACTTGTCCGGTTTTCCCTATGGGCTTCAGCTTTCTACTCCTATATCACCATTAGCACCACCTCAAATATGGAAGCTTGAAGAGAAGCACCTTTTATTTTTGGAATAAATCCAGCCTTAGTTGTCACATAACTACTGATCTAATCATTTTTAGGAATGGCTATTATGTTTTACTGGTTTGGAATGCAGCTTACTGTATATAAATAATTTGAAATATGCTAATTATTTATAAGAACAGCACGAAGAATAAGAAGGAAATATCTATAATCATGGGGGAAAACTGTTTCTATATCTCTACCAATTTGGATTTGATTTATATGCATAAGTTTGGAGGCACTAGGGGCTCAGCACCACACTGCTCAAATGACCCATGGCTGTTTCTGATAGACGTCCTTGATCGGTTCCCAGCCTTCCTGTTACAATTCAGAATTCAGAATCTGCTTTCCCACTGGAAACATACAGTTGTCATAAAACTTCTGATGGAACTGTCATCAAATGGGCCATTCTGTATCTTGTGGTGATAAACCCCATAGCAGAGGAGCTCTGTCACACTTCTGAAAACTCTATGAAGGCTGACAGTTCAAACTAACTATGTTGGTGGGGGTGAAGGGAAGGGGCGTTGGTCTTACCTGATACGCTCCTTCTCGGTGTGCTGAGAGAGAATCCAGGAATGGGTTAACTCCGTCTCATAGCTCATTGGACTGAGTCTGTCAAAGTTGTGTGGACACGCCTCTGTTGCCTGTGGTCCTCAGCTTTTGGCGAAGGCGTAGTGACAGACTGGACGTGTTTCTGTTCTAATGGTGCCCACTCCTGGACTCAGGACCTGACAGTCTCCAGGGTGGGGCTGGATTCTCTCTCAGCATACCAAGAAGGAGCGTATCAGGTAAGACCAATGCCCCTTCTCCAGTGTGCTGATGAGAGAATCCAGGAATGGGACATAGCAAAGCTGGCTTGTCCTACAGGTGGGCAGCGGTCTGGTCTGGAGTCCCCTGTTCTGTGTGTACCCTCTGGAGTATCCGCCTGCTGAAGGCCGCTTCAGCCGAAGCGAAGATGTCCAGCTTGTAATGTCTAATGAACGGGGATGGAGAGGACCATGTCGCAGCTCGACAGACCTCCTCGATAGAGGCCTGTGTCACCCACGCAGCTGTTGTGGCTGCACTTCTGCTGGAATGGGCTGTCACCCACCGAGGCAACGGAAGAGCCTGGAGTTTGTAAGCCTTGGCGATGCACGCCCGTATCCACCGGCCCACGGTCGATGGAGTGACCTTGTTGCCCATAGTAGAGGGCTGGAAGGACACAAACAGGGACTCTGTCTTCCTGAAAGAGGAAGTCCTCTAGGAGGGCCCTCCTAACGTCCAAGGTGTGCCACTTCTTCTCCAGGGCGTGGGTCGGGCCCGGGCAGAAGTCTGGCAGGATTAGTTCCTGAGCCCTATGGAACCAGGAATTCACCTTGGGAACAAAGGAGGGGCCCAACTGCAAGACCACCCTATTGGAGTGAAATATGCACAGGTCTTTTCTGACAGAAAGGGCCACCAGTTCGGAAATCTGTCTGGCCAACATGATGGCCACAAGGATGGCTACCTTGCAGGTGAGGAAGCACAGGCTGGCTGACCTTAGTGGCTTGAAGAGCCCCCCGGTGAGAGATTGCAAGACTTTGGACAGGTCCCAGGTAGGGTACCTGTGCACCACCGGAGGCTTTAAGTTCGTTATGCCCCTAATAAACCTGCGCACCGTAGGGTGCTGGGCAAGGGACTCCAGATAAAACGAAGGACAAGGCTGCCACCTGTCTATGGATGGTATTGGGGGATAGTCCTTTGTCTAACCCTTCTTGGAGGAACTCCAGAATCTGGGCCACTGACACCGATGTGGGACTAATGTCTGCCCTGGAACACTAGCCGCAAAAGGCCTTCCAAGTGGTATCGTATATCCTATTGGAAGGTCTCCTAGAGGCCTGTATGGTCCGAATCACTCTGGAGGAAAAATTGTCCTGGCTCAGAACTCTCCGCTCAAATGCCAGGCGGTCAGTTGGAGCCATGGCGGGTCCGGATGGACCAAGGCCCCCTGGCTGAGGGAGACTCTGTTCTGAGGGATCCTCCATGGCCGGGCTACCGACAGGTTGACCAGGTCGGAAAACCATGGTCTTCTGGGCCAGTGGGGGGCCAGGAGCAAGATCTCTGCTTTCTTCGCCAGCACCTTCCTGATTGCCCCTGGAATGAGGGGAAGAGGAGGAAAGGCGTATAGTAACCCTTGGAGCCAAGGGCTGCAGAGTGCATTGACCCCCTCCGCCCCCAGTGCCGCAAACTTGGAATAGAACCTGAGTAGCTGGCTGTTGAACAGGGTAGCGAACAAGTCTGCGACCAGGAGGCCGAATCATTCCGTCAGTTCCTTGAACAGGGACGGATGCAGGTGCCACTCTGAGTGGTCGACTGTGGCCCTGCTGAGCCAGTCTGCCTGCACATTGTTCACCCCAGAAATGAGTTCTGCCCTGAGGGACAGAAGGTGTCTCTCCACCCAGAGGCCTATTTGCTCGGCCTCTTGCATGAGGGACCTGGAATGGGTACCCCTTTGGCGGTTGATATGGGCCTTGGCGGCCACGTTGTCCATCAATATGAGGACATGCCGACCTGACACCATGTCTTGGAACCGCCTGAGGGCCAGATGGGCTGCCCTGAGCTCCATCCAGTTGATATTGTGACCCAGGTCCACCTGAGTCCACTGCCCTTGTGTCATCAGGGACTGTAGATGGGCCCCCCAACCAAAAAGGCTGGCATCCATAGTGATGGTCAGGCGGCTGGGCTCCTTGAACAGACATCCTCTGGTGATGGCCTGGGACTTCTACCACTGAAATTACTGGAGCACTCCTGGTGGAACTCGGACCTTGACTGATGAGTGGCTCCTGCCGGACCTCTGGTAAGGCAGGAAGAACCATTGAAGGGACCTGGCGTGCAAGCGTACCCATGGAACGATGGAGATGGAGGACACCATCTTGCCCAGGAGCTGTGAGAGAAGGGCCAGGGGCACTGTTTGTTCCCTCTGGATGTGACTTGCCAAGGACTGTAAGCTTTTCTGTCGCTCCTGGGAGAGAGAGACCTGGCACAATATTGTGTCTATGATGCTCCCAGGTGGAGCAAATGGTTGGTCGGAGACAGGTGGCTTTTGTGGACGTTGATCGAAAATCCATGGCTCTGTAGTACCTGGATTGTGACCTGAAGATCCTCCCTTGCCCGGAGGCCAGAGGAGGACTGAATCAAAATATCGTCCAGGTAGCACTGGACGCTCACGGGAAGTGTCCGGAGGTGTGCCACCAGTGCTGCTAGTAGTTTGGTAAATGTCCTGGGCACGGACAGTGGGCCGAATGGCAGGGCCTAGTATTGGTAATGCCGGCCCGCGTAGTGGAAACGGAGGTACTGGCGGTGGGACGGCAAGATGGGAACATGGAGATATGCCTCCGTCAGGTCTATCGACGTGAGGAAATTGCCCTTGGATGCTCTCCAGGATGGTCTGGAGGGACTGCATTTTGAACCGCCTGTAAACGAGGTGGTTGTTTAGCCTCTTCAGGTCCAGAATTGCCCTCCACCCCCTGAGGTCTTTGGGATTACAAAAAGGATGGAATAGAATCCTTGCCCCTGTTGGTCCTCTGGAACCGGTTGGATCTCCTGAATGTTCAACAGATGTTGTATGGTGGTGTCCACGAGAACCCTCTTTGTGTTGTCCCTTGAGATGGGACAATGAATGAAAAACCTCAGGGGTGTGGAGAGAAACTCAAGGGAGAGGCCTGACCTCACCATCTCCAGGACCCAGGCGTCCGTTGTAATTTCCTCCCAGCGATCAGCAAAGAGGGCCAGGCCTCCAATGGGAGGGTTGGTTCTGCAGTCACTTGGAGCGATGAAAGGGATGACTTCCACCACTACGAAAGGGCCGCTTGGCTTGGAACTGTTGCCTGTTCCTGCCCGATCTATCTGGCTGGTGCTCCTGCCTTGGAAAGTAGGGCCTCTGAGGGCGTGGAAGGCCCGAACCAGTGTCTGTCGCTTGAAAGAGGAGCAACGAAAATAAGGCGAGGGGCGGTAATCAGCTTGCCTGGAGAGGGATGGCAGGATCTTCCTCTTATCCCTGGACTCCACCAGAAAAGTCATGGAATCAATCATTAACCAATCCATTACCCTCCACTTAGAGACTAACAACCTACTCTCTCACAAACAATTTGGTTTCAGGAAAAATTTATCCTGCAATCTACAACTCCTACACTGTAAAAACATATGGACTACACAACTCGATCAGGGCAAAGCAATAGACGCAATTTACGTAGACTTTTGCAAAGCCTTTGACTCAGTGGTACACGACAAACTACTTCTAAAAGTAAAATCCTATGGCATTTCTGGACCCCTGCTCAAATGGATTACTGCGTTCCTGTCAAACAGGCAACAAGTGGTAAAAATAGGAAATGCTTTATCAAACCCTGTACCTGTCAACAGTGGAGTTCCCCAAGACAGCGTTTTAGGACCAACTCTCTTTATTCTTTACATAAATGACCTTTGTGACAATATAAAAAGCAACTGCATCCTCTTCGCAGATGATGTAAAACTATTCAACACCACTGACAATACTACTACCCTTCAAAAAGACCTTGACTATATATCAGAATGGTCAAACAAGTGGCAACTTCAAATCTCAATCAACAAATGCTCAGTCTTACACAGTGGCAAAAATAATCAGAACACAAAATACAAACTAGATGATCACGACCTTGTTGACGA
>QLTV01001698.1:6218593-6229488 GCA_003457575.1 Thermophis baileyi
AATAATAATAATAATAATAATAATAATAATAATAATAATAATAATAATAATAATAATAATAATTCCTTGTTTAATGGCTTCTGTGATGAAAACCCTCATGCTAGAGGGGATTTCAGGTTCAGGCATGTCCCCTGGGCAGAGCCCCACCGCTGTGGGGGTAAATGTTGCCTCTGTGCCAGGTCTCAGCCTGCTCAGAGGTTGCTCCCAATTTCCTGTTGTTGGAAACAGGCTTGACAGGGAGTTCAAATAAGCCTCATTGCTGTCAGGCAATATAAGGCCTTGCTGAGGAGCTTATAATAATAATAATAATAATAATAATAATAATAATAATAATAATAATAATTCCTTGTTTAATGGCTTCTGTGATGAAAACCCTCATGCTAGAGGGGATTTCAGGTTCAGGCATGTCCCCTGGGCAGAGCCCCACCGCTGTGGGGGTAAATGTTGCCTCTGTGCCAGGTCTCAGCCTGCTCAGAGGTTGCTCCCAATTTCCTGTTGTTGGAAACAGGCTTGACAGGGAGTTCAAATAAGCCTCATTGCTGTCAGGCAATATAAGGCCTTGCTGAGGAGCTGGCTCTCCAGTGCCATCAGGTTAACAGGCCTGGGAGCACAGCTTGTTTACTTGCCTTGCCTCTATCTCCAATGGCTGAGAATAAATTTGGCGGGAAATGGCAGGTTCCCCTGGGGGGGGATATTACCTCGCTCCGCCATTCAGCCTCTCTCTGCCCTTTGGCAATTTGCCGATCTAGGGCTTTCTGATGCCTTCTTGTGTCTTTTTCGTCGGCCTTAGAGGCTTTCCTCGAGGCAACAGCCTTTGCCTTAATTTTGGCAGCTGTACCCTTCACCACCGACCTCAGTGCAGAGGAAGTGACTTTAGGGCCTTGATTGTTGGTTGGGAAGGTCGGTTCCTCCCCGCGGGCTGTATTGTCACAGCCGCAAACAGCCGGAGTTTCCTCCATATTAATAATGGCCCTTCAAGCAGACTCATTCCGTGTGGAACCCTGCTGCTGTCGCAGCAAATTGCCCTGTCGCTGAAGAGTATGCCCGGGGACCGGCCAGGTACTCAAACCGCCTCCGCCTACATTGGGAGACGAAAGGGGCTTCAGCTATCCCTCTGGGTGGTCCGGGAGCCAGGCAACCCGGTCATGTGTTTCGCGAGGTCTGGGCTTCCTCTGACAGCTTAGCGCTCCCTCGGCTCTTAGCAGGCTCAAGCTTAGCTCTTCACGCTGAGCCGGTCGGCAAGGAGCGAGGAATGGCCATTACTCTGACAGCTTTGCGCTCCCTTGGCTCTCAGCGGGCTCGAGCTTAGCTCTTCATGCTGAGCCGGTCGGCAAGGAGCGAGGAAGGGCTCCTGTTGAATCCACCTAGCCCCTGGCCGTTAGCGGCATTGAGCAATGCTCTCATGCTAAGCCGGCCTTCGATGAGTACCTTCTGAAAGTCCAGCCGAATCCCCGGCCTTCAGTGGGGTTGAGCAGAAGCTCTTCATGCTGGAATTGGCAGCAGGTTTGAGCCGAAGTTCTTCACGCCAGAATTGGCACGGTGGCTGCACCGGTAGACTGGGAGCCTGCCCACCAGGAGTCGAAGCCTCCTAGAAGCTGTTGAGAAGAATCTAGGAATTTTGGCAATATTTCAACTGTTGGATCAAATTTTGACACATCTGTCCAAGCGAGAGACTGAGTCAAAAGCTGGGGACCGCAGGCAATGGAGGCATGTCCACACAACTTTAACAGACTCAGTCCAATGAGCTACAAGATGGAGTTAACCCATTCCTGGATTCTCTCGTCAGCACACTGGAGAATATTCCATGGTACAGTATATCTCTAACTTCAAGACAATTGCCCAAGATCTGGCCTGGGACAACATAGCACTTCTAAGCCAAATCCAAGAAGGCCTCTCCTGTAAGATCTTAGATGAGTTGGCCAGAATTGGACATCCTACCACATGTATGTATGCAACAGAACAACAGAGTGACAGAGTTGAAAGGGATTTTGGAGGTCTTCTAGTCCAACCCCTTGCTCAAGCAGGAGACCCTATACCCATGATGGCGAACCTATGGCACGCGTGCCACAGGTGGCACACAGAGCCATATCTGAGGGCACGCGAGGCATTGCCCTATGTCAGCTCCAGTGTGCATGTGCGCACTGGCCAGCTGATTTTCGGCGCTCCGGAGGGCGGGGGAGGCCGTTTTCACCCTGCCCAGGCTTCAGGAGGCTTTCCTGAAGCCTGGGGAGGGCGAAAAATGGCCCAATGGGCCTACCGGAAGTCCCGAGGCTTCAGTGAGGTCTGTGCACATGCACGGGGGGGGGTAGCGTGGGGGGTTGTGCACGCATGCGCGGGGGGAGGGCATTGCATTATGGGTGTGGGCACACGCACACCCTTTTGGCACCTGAGCAAAAAAAGGTTCCTCATCACTGCCCTATACCATTTCAGACAAATGTCTGTCCAATCTCTTCTTGAAAACCTACTTTGATAGAGCACCCATAACCTCTGAAGGCAAGCCGTTCCACTGGTTAATTGTTCTATCATGAAATTTCTCCTTAGTTCTAGGTTGATTCTCTCCTTGATTAGTTTCCATCCATTGCTTCTTGTCCTGCCTTCACGTGCTTTGGAGAATAGGTTGACCTCCTCTTCCTTGTGGCAGCCCCTCATATATTGGAACACTGTTATCATGTCACCCCTAGCCCTTCTTTTCATTAAAGTAGACTTATCCAATTCCAGCAACTGTTGTTCATGTGTTTTAGTCTCTAGTCCCCTAATAATCTTTGTTGCTCTTCTCTGTACTCTTTCTAGAGTCTCAACATCTTTTTTATATTATGGCAGTATTCCACGTGTGGTCTTACCAAGGCATTGTAAATGTTGTCGTAGGGGTCCCGGGCATAGCAGTGTACTGGGGCCCCTACGACAACTACTCACAGGAATAAAAATGTAAATGGTCCATAAAATTAAACATATATTTGCATGTTAGTATTAATGAAAAAAAATGCAGTAAAATGTAATAAATATGTTGCTGTATTTATATGATACAAGGTGCATTGAAGGGTTAACATACACAGAGTACTATGGGGCCCCTATGTTCATGGGGCCAACGGCAACTGCCCATCAGGCCATGCGTTAAGACAGTCCTGTTCTTAATCATCTACCTCAGGCCTATCAAACTGGCATCCCGCAGGCCGGATACATCACGCGCAGGCCATGGCTCCGCAAAGGCAAAAAACATCACAATACATCATGATACGTCAGGTGACACGATGGAATTTGACACCTGTGATCTACCTGGTTGACACCCTTCTCTATTCCAAGACATCACCCTTGTCAAAAATCTTTTAGTATCTCTGAGAGCACTGCCTGTATGCCAAGGTGGAAATGAACACCTGCTACTCTACCAACAAGATACCTAGATCCAAATATTGCCCTTCACCAAGTTTGCCCACTAAAGCAATCTATATACCACCATTTACCCCATATATACTGTTTAATGCCAGCTATGGAGTCCATGTTTGCTTATTCTATGCATCTGGTTCCTCATCCACTCTCCCAGGCAAGAAGTCCCTGCATGTGACGGAATATAATCCTGACTCCCAGGAGGGAGGTTGTACATTTCACAGCAACAAGACACATCAAAGTTTTGATATGTTGGGGGAAGAGAGTTAAGACAGCTGCTCCCTAACAGTTTTCAGAGTATATATTTAAAAGTTAAGTAGTCTGCTTTAGTTTGGCAAGATTTTTGTCTACAGGTGAGGAACAATAAATGAAACTACTTAGAGGAGCCTGTGCGTGTTTTTTTTTTGGTTTTTGGAGCATGACGCTGCATTTTGCAATAATGAGTGACTCATGAATAAGCAGTAAGCCCACCTGAATGTGGCAGCTTGGCTGCCTCTTGATAGGTGCTGGCTGTGCAAAAGAAGCTGTAGCTGTGTACAACCAGCAGGGAGGGGATTTAAACAACAGATATTCCTCAGCATCTGGATCTCCTGACAATTTATCCTAGTTTCTGAAGGTGGATCATGAAAAAAGGTGAGTCCAACATTACTCTCTTAACTAGCTTATGTCTATGGAGATTCTCATCTAGATCATGATTGCCCCAAAGGTGCTTTTTCAAGAGGCAACTGGACTTTCTAGTTTTTATTTGAAGATGTTTTGCTTCTCATCCAAGAAGCTTCTTCAGCTCTGACTGGATGGTGGGGAATGGAAGAATTTATACTCCCTACAGATAGCTGGTCATTTGCATCCTTTTAGAGAGTTGTTAAGGCCACCTGGAGGTTTATTTGTGTCATCAGGTTCACCTGAGTGGTGCAAATGGGTGTGGAGCCTTCTTGGAACTGTTGAAAGGACTGTGTTGTAGATTGGAGATAGATGATGTTGTATCCTTCCCCCTCTGTTGAGAGAGGGCTGTTCAATTTTGACATAGTTGATCTCTTTGACCTCTCTTTAAACCAGCGGTCCTCTCTGTCCAAAATGTAGACTTTGCTGTCTTCAAAAGAGTGGCCTTTTTCTTTTAAATGCAGATGGACTGCTGAATCTAGTCCTGATGGGTGGGTTTGTTTGTTTGTTTATTTGTTTGTCCATCCAGTCAGAGCTGAAGAAGCTTCTTCGATGAGAAGCGAAACATCTTCGAAGAAAAACTAGAAAGTCCAGTTGCCTCTTGAAAAAAGCACCTTTGGGACTAACCAGCTTATCTTTCTCTAGCCTCATATCCTCCAGATATATTGGAACTCTTAACTCCCAGAATTCCTAGCTAGTAAAATTTTAATCTACTGCTTTCTATTTTTTTTATTAGTGAAATATATAAAAAGTAATACAACAGTGAGAGCATAGTAAAACATTCATACAAATAGCAATTAAAAAACTAAAACTTAAAGAAAAAGAAAAGAAATATATCCATGTAATATTAATATAAAACTAGCTCAACCATTTAATATATTAACTCTACTTTATATCATATAAAAGTCTTTGCTTTATCTTAAGTTTAGAATAAAAAAAATTACAAGAATTGATACAGTGCGTATCTCTTGAATTCATGAAGTGCTTAACATTCTCTTCCTCTACATAATTTTCTTTGCCGAACCTCCATACAACAGAGCCAGTGTTTTTCATAAAAGTTAAATATCATGTTTTGGCATAATTCCTTATCATATTTACCTCTAACACTATATTTTTCTCCAAAGTTATACAGGTAGTCCTCGACTTACAGCTATTCATTTAGTGACTGCTCAAAGTTACAACAGCTCTGGAAAAAGTGACTTATGATCTATTCTTAGACTTACGACCATTACAGCATCCCCATGGTCACATGATCAAAATTCAGGCACTTGGTAACTGGTATTATTTACGATAGCTGCACTGCCCTGGGGTCATGTGGACACCTTTTGTAACCTTCCCAATTTTGGGTTCAATTGTAGTTGTATATCGGGGACTACCTGTGTATTAATTGGTGTACTGCACTGAACCCCCGAAAAAAGAACCTAAATGGGCATGACCAAATCAATGGCTCATACAAATCTTTTATCTTTTTCTGATATGTAATTATAAATTGCAGGACATTTTCTGTGCATCAAATTGCAGAACACTGTTTTCATCTGATTTCAATTTGATAATAGCACTAAATTGACACCATTACAACAAAGTCCTCTTTGTTGTAATGAAAATTTCTCCTTTACACTTTACATATATAAAATGCATAGCTAAGCTTTTTTTTTTCAGTTTAGTTTTTAGACTCCATCACAGCTTATTCAGCAAAAAAAATTTCAGATATTTTGAAACTGGCTGTGGATTGTTTACATTGCATTCTCAGGAGTTTCTTCACATACTTTATATAAACGGTGCCTTGAGGATTTACTAGCAGGTTGTCCAGTTTGTAAATCAAACAATAACACATTTGTTTCTCTCTTACGGCTTTCTTGAATTCATAAAACTTTCATATGTTAGTTTTTACCAATTCAAGAAATGCTGAAATTTCTGTACTTGAAACAAAAATACAATATATTTCATTATGGTGGAAAAGTCTATGCCTTGTCATACTTTCTGTTATGACAATACAAATAGCATGCTTTTAGAAGAGATAGTAATACAAGTCTATTCTTGTGCAAATAACGCTAATTGTCTGGTGTTTGAAGGACACAACAGCTCAGTGAACTGTGTCATATTTATAGACAAACTGTCATTAAAATCTAAGGGAATTGATGAAACTTCTGATGATGTACATATATATGGAACAGATATGGATTTTTTTTTTTGCATTAAATGTAAGCAAACAAGTTGGATTTGAAGCAAATAAGAGGTTTGTTTCATGGAATGATATAACCAATACTGACCTGAACTGCACTTGACTTAAACAACTGTAACTAAAGCATTATCCTTGCTTGCTACTATCTGTTCACTAGTTTGTAATCAGAATTAGAAAAAGAAAATAACATCATATGTTAATGGAGAATGCTTCTTTAAAAAGAAGTAAAGGTCATGAGTTCATGGCAAACACCCAAATCAAATCTAGATTTTTTTCTTCTATAGTCATTGAAATGATGCTCTCTTAAACTTTCTACAACAGTGTTTTAATATGAAACGAGCTCTTGGTTGTTATACAAAAGTACGTAGATAACAGGATCAGGGGTGGGCTTCAAAATTTTTAGCAAGAGGTTCTCTGCCTGGTTGCTGGGTGGGTGTGGCCATGGTGGGCGTGGCCTAGTCGGCCTCCTGCACCATGGCGGAGGGGGGCATTTTTGCCCTCCCCGGGCTCCAGAGGCTTTCCTCGAGCCTCCGGGAGGGTGAAAACCATCTCCCCAGGCTCTGGAGGCCCTCTGGAGGCCAGAAACGGGCCCGTTTCTGGCCTTCCCGAACTTCCGGTAGGCCCATTTTTCGCCCTCCCAGAGCCTCCGTGCGCACCCTGCACTTACCTGCATCCAAAACAGGCCGTGTGGGGACTCCTGGGAGGGGCGGGGTGGGGTGGGCGGGGCCAGCCAGGAGTGTGATTTGGGGGTTCTCCGAACTGCACAGAATCTTAGCTAGAGGTTCTCCCGAACCCCTGCGAACCTCCAGCAGCCCACCTCTGAACAAGATATTTTCTCTGTCCATTCAATTGTTTTATGGCTCCTGCCAGGGATAGATTTAAAATAACTAGTAATTAAGTCAACAATAAACAAATTTGACTTTTGATGAATTAATTAGTGTGATAATACATAAACTATTTAGATGTGAGAAATCGGCATATTAGCAACTATCTCGGACACCAACTGCAGTCACAATGGTGATGAAAAAGCAACTCTGGATTCATTGCCACCATTTATGACCTTTGCAATATCTCTGTCTGTCATGTGTCCATCATTATATCCATTTAGCATGCATTGTCCTGTGCCTGACCTTTTTTCATTTTTTTGCTCCCTCGCAGAGTTGCTTTTTTCTACAGTGCATCGCTTCCCTAAAAAGTGCTAACCAAAAGTGAACAAGTTCTTGGAATGCAGTATTGCAGGCTAATTCTGCTGACTGCCCACAGTTCAATCCTGGCCGGGATCAAGATTGAGTCAGCCTTCCATCCTTCCAAGGTTGGTAAAATGAGGAGCCAGATTGTTGGAGACAACATGCTGACTCTGAAAACCGCTGTAAAGCACGGTGAAGCGGTATATTAGTCTACATCAGAGGTAGGTTGCTCCCGGTTCGGACCGGATCTATAGAACCGATAGCAGGAATTTCCCCCCGCTTGCCAAACCAGGAGCGATGGCCGGCTGGCCACGCCCACAAACTGGGTCTCTCGGCGGTGCCATAGGTGGTGCCATTTTGTTTTTGGCTTCTGCGCATGCGCAGAAGCTGGGTTTTCGGCACTGCGCATGCGCGCCTCCCCATGCGGCGCGGAAGGAAGCGAACCGGCGGCGAGGTAAGTTAGAACCCATCCCTGGTCTACATGCTATTGCTATTAATTGCTGTAGTTGAGTCACAGCTGCTGCCTTAAATATATAAGTCCCAAATCAGTTTCAAATATGGGAAGTCCTTGACATACTGCAATACCAGTACAGAGGGGCTAGGGAAGGGCATGCTGATAGGGGAAACTCAAGGCCCAGATTGTGATCACATGAGCCTTAGAATGCTGAAAGATATGTTGGATGATCCAAAGATATGTTGGAACCACCATTGTCCAGCACCACCATAATTTCAAATGGCTGCAGGTTAATGACTACTTGTACAGGGCTTTGTCTGCTGCCTAAGCAGCTTGCAATGAGCATGCTAGGCAAACAGCACTTTCCTCTGGGTGTGCATATGTCCCTGCTCTTGCAATCCATTCCTTTACAATTAATGTAAATACAAACATTAATTTCCCTCTTTCTAATTATCCCAGCACTGGGGTGAGCATTCCAAAGGGCAGAGGAAAAGGGCAAAGATTTGCTTTTATACCAGGCTTTCTCATGAGTCAAATTCTGGAAACTTACCACCCCACTTCCCTTTGGGCTCACTCAGGTGTTTGGGTTAGGGTTAGGGTGTTTGGGCTTGTATCGTTCTGAGGGTGGAAACCAAAGGAAAGCTGAAGTAAAATGTTTAACACAATTATGGTCACATGATTTTTCACTTAGTGACTGCTTCACTTAATGACTGAGTTATTATCCCAATTGCAATTGCTAAATGAGGGCTACCTGTGGACTTCCTTTCCTCTGGGATATATGCTTTAAAAAAAACCCATTAACGTATTTTTATACCTAGGATGTTTGAAAGGTCTTTTAAACTAAATAGAAAATTATTTACATACAATTTATTAATAAATGGATCCATTCAAAAATATAAAAGATCTTCATTTTATTTAAGTACCTATCTAACAGTACAGGAGAATCTATATATATATATATATAAGAGAAAACAACTCACGCATTAATCAAGAAATCACCAGAACCGTAAAAGCGAAAAGCACTCACGCATTAATCACGAAATCTCCAGAACCGTAAAGCCTACAAACTTGAGATTTGCCACATATGTTCCTCTTGGCTTCTAGGTGCTCACTAAGAAAGGATTTTTCAAAATGACCATCGCAGCATGAGTATTTCTTATATTAATATTAACAAGCTCTGATGCTAAGGAGTTCTACTCCCCCCTCCCACCTGAAAAGAAATCTGATCCAAATGCAAAACACAAGCAGAGGAGTTTCACTTTCGCTTTTGCTTTTGCTTTTGCTTTTACAGCAGCAAGCAGCTTCACTACAGAACAGCTTCACTACAGAACAGTTGAGCTAAGCCACGCTAGCCAGATGAATACCGATGGATGCTGGTAGGCAGAGACTGATCCCCCCCCCTTATTTTCCTCCTCTGTTTAGACGAATCTGTTCCTTCTACTGTAACAGCAGTTAAAGGGAAAAGAGGCAAAAAACGCAGGAAAAGATTTACCGATGCGATTAGGAAAACACAAGTAAGGCAAGCTGCCTGTTTCTCCCATGGCCAGTTCTCTGTGGCATGCTCCAGAGTCAGTTCACCTGACAGCCTGGTCATCCTCCAGCCACACAGCAAAACCAGGAATGTTGTTTACAGGGAGGTCCTGAGCAATTCATCTGAGGGACGATGTGAAAGTCTGTGCTATGCAAATAATGTCTTCATCTGTAACAGAAACTTAGCTTACCATATCTAACGAAATAATACAGTCCCTTTTTTAACTACTCATTAATTTTAAAGCTTTAAGTGTCAATTTATCGAGCCCCATCACATAGTTTCGTAGCGAAGCACAGGTATCCAGCTAGTAAGAAATAATCAACACTTTAAAACACACAACTGGTAGTTTGAAATGTTCATGAAAATACTATAATAGCTTTAATGAAAATGTTTAGCTTGACAAGTGTTTTTTCCCCAATAAAAACCTCTTAAAATGAACATTCCCTGTCAAAATGACAACAGAAGAGGTAAGAATGAAGGAAGTAAAATATGATAGAGATGGAATATTTAAATACTAATAAGGAGTTTAAAGCATATTAAAAAGAACAGTTTTATATTGGAACTCAAAACACAAGTGAAAAACAAATAGCAAGAATGCTTGGCTCTACATAAAAGAGTAATAGAAAAATTAATAACAGCATTCACTGGCTATATATTACTATAAATAAATTTCCTTCTGTATGATAACAAACAGCATTTTATCATTTTGTTCACATGGTAAGTTTGGAACTAGAATATTGGGTGAAATGTAAGGGCAGAATTGCACTTATGCAAAGCGACTTTCCTCTGGTCTACAGCCTCCAACCCACCCCTCCAACTTCAGAGGCTTTGGAGCAGGGGTGGGTTCCAAATTTTTTTACTACCACTCTGTGGGCGTGGCTTAATTTTGTGGGCATGGCTTAATTTTGTGGGAGTGGCTTGATGGCCATGTGACTGGGTGGGAGTGGCTTGACAGCCATGTGACCGGGTGGGAGTGGCTTGATGGTCATGTGACCGGGTGAAAGTAGCTTGGCAGTCATGTGACCGGGTGGGAGTGGTTTGACGGTCATGTGACCAGGTGGGAGTGGCTTGGCAGTCATGTGACCGGGTGGGAGTGGCTTGGCAGTCATGTGACCGGGTGGGAGTGGCTTGGCAGTCATGTGACCGGGTGGGAGTGGCTTGACGGTCATGTGACTGGGTGGGAGTGGCTTCATGGTCATGTGACTCGGCGGGCATGGCTTCGTGGTCATGTGACTGGGCGGGCGTAGCTGGGTGATCATCTGACTGGGTGGGTTACTTTGTCTCTTTCTCTTTCTTTCTTGTCTCTCTCTCTTTCTCTTTCTTAATACCCTATATGAGCCCTAGACTCCACCCACCACAAATGGATGGCTTCAGATTTTAAAACATTTTTTAAAAAATACAATAACCTGGTCAGTATCTTGATTTTGACAAATTTATCCTTACCAGGAAAATGTAAGCATTTATGAGCTGCAAGTTAATCCTATTTTTTTAAATATTCTT
>QLTV01001698.1:6230169-6241616 GCA_003457575.1 Thermophis baileyi
GTTGTTTTGCTTGCTTAACAATACAAATTATATTCCTAATCTTTACCCCCTTTTTTCCAGCCATTGATAAAATAAATTCCATGTTTTGTAGTATTTTGTATCTTCTTTCTGTTTAATCTTCAATGTAAGTCTGTCCATTTCTGCACAGTCCAAAATCTTCTTAATTATCTTTTCATCACCCATCTCCTCCCACTTATGACTGTATGACTAACTTGTTGCTTGTATCCTTACGATTTATATTAATATTGTTTCCTGATTGCTTATTTGTACCCTATGACAATCATTGTGTTGTACCTCATGATTCTTGACGAATGTATCGTCTTTTTATGTACACTGAGAGCATATGCACCAAAGACAAATTCCTTGTGTGTCCAATCACACTTGGCCAATAAAGAATTCTATTCTATTCCATTCTATATACCTTATCTAGGGCTGGACTACAACTCCCAGAATTCCAGCTGAAGTCCATATACCTTAACTAGGGCTGGACTTCAACTCCCAGAATTCCAGTTGAAGTCCATGTACCTTAAGTAGGGCTGGACTTCAACTCCCAGAATTCCAGTTGAAGTCCATGTACCTTAAATTGGGCTGGACTTCAACTCCCAGAATTCCAGCTGAAGTCCGTGTATATCTTAAAGTTGCTGAAGTTGGAAAAACCCCTGCTGGAGAGAGAGCTCGGCCAGGCCTCCCCCATCCCTCCCTCTGCCCCAAGTCAGCAAAAATTGGCAAGGAAACAACCGTGTATTTATCGTATCAGGCAGCCTCCCAGATACGATAAATCGGAATCGGGGAGGGGATCGCGGAGCTGATGCACATCGCAGAGCCCCCCCTCCTCCTTTTCCTCGGACATACCTTCTCTTTCCTCCTGGCCAAATCCTCCGCCTGAAACGTGAGGATCAGGGAGGAAAGCGTTTTCACGTGGCAGCACCCCCCCTCTGCCCCCCCCCCGCCGTTTTCTTTAGCAAAGTCAAAATCCCAAGTAAAATGGTACACGCACAGAGCCTCGTGTGAAACGAATCTGGGTCTTCTGAGAGGCGATTGTGTGGAGGCTCTGGGTTGTTTCTTTTGTGGGTCACTTTCTTTGGCAGGAGAGTTGTTTACAGGCTGCAAATGTCACAGCGCTGCAATGGCCTCCCTTCAGAAAAGCAGCTTCTGGCTCGAGCAGGGCGGCTGAGTGATTCGCAGAGCGAGTCTCTCTCCCACTCTTGGGGCTAACCCGTGTGTGGAAAGGGAGGAGCTGGAAATGCTCGCTCTCTTCCACCTGCTTCCCCCCCCATTACGGCAACTTGCTCCTTTGCAGGCCGGTTAGTGGAGAGGCACCTGGAGGAAGCAGGCTGGGGGGAGGGGTGGGAAGAGGAGGAAGAAGGGACACCGCCAAGAGCCCCCTAACTTTGCTCCCCCTTCCTCTGTTGTTCATCCGTGACCTGCTGCAGGGCTCGCGCCGTGAGGCCAGATTTCCTTAAAAAAAATGCAGCACCGAGGCTAGCTAGAAGGTGCCGGGCTGGCAAGAAGCAAGCCAGCCTGTTGTTTTTTGGCAGGGACAAGACTCCCCAGACAGGCTCGGGAGTCCCTTTTTCCACTTGCTTGGCTGAGGAAGAGCCGCACGATCCTGCATCTTCCGCTTTGCTGAGCCCGTGGGCGGCTGCAGCCTGGAGGGAAAGGTGCAGGTCGCTCGGAGATGCTGACTCGGAGATGCTGGCCGGAACGTGGCTCGCTGCGAAGGGACGTTGGTCGCTCGGAGAAGGGCCGGGCGCGAAGGAGGCTTCCTTGGGTGCGCGACCAACTTCATTCTCCGAGCCTCAACAGTTAAACCGCCACCTCCTCGCCTATCAAGAGCCTCTTCCTCTGCCGGCCTGGAATGCCAAAGTTTGTGCGGCAGCGGGAAGCAGCCCGAGCCAGGGCGGGCGCCCCACATGCTCAGCGGCTTAGCCGAGCCCCGCGTGCCCCTCCGCCTCCCGCCCGCCTCACCTGTCTCCTCCTCCTGCCAGGCAGTGAGAGGGGTGGTGGCGGCCCCTGCCAAGCGTAGCGCACGGAGACAGCGGGCAAGGCATCCACAGCATGCCTGTTAATCTGGCCGGCCATGCAACTACAAGTGTGGCGCGGAAGCCACTGGTGGCCAGGCGGGCAGCAGCCCCCCCATGCGGGGAGAGGGCCAGGCCTGCGCTTGGAAGGGGCCACCACTCTCGCTGCCCTCCCTCCCCGCCTGGCTGCAGACATCCACCTGCCCTCCCAAAGCAGCCCTGCCGCCATTCGCTTTTGTTTCATGGCGGGAGAAGGAAGAAAGTGGGCAGCGAGAGTGGCAGGAGAGAGAGGGAGGGAGAGCTGGTGGAGGGGTGATACCAGCAGCAGGTGGACCGATGCGTGCGGGGAGGGAGGGAAGCATGCTGGAGATCCTAGCTGCAGTTTACTCGTGACGATCTCCCGCGCACTCCCCTCCCTCCCTCCACCCCTCCCTCCCTGCCTCCCTCGGTCCACCCACTGCTGGCATCACCCCTCCACCAGCTTTCCCTCCCGGAGCCCCGGAGCCCTTCCCATGAGTTTCCCCCAGCTGGCCTGGCCTGCGAGGGAAGCCCGCGGGAGATCTTAGCTGCAGTTTACTCACATCGATTTCCCACGTGCTAACCTCCCTCCCCCCTCCCTCCCCGCACGCATCGGTCTACCCGCCGCTGGTATCACCCCTCCACCAGCTCTCCCTCCCTCCCCCGCCCACCTGCCGGCCTGTGCCCTTCTGCCTTACCTTTGCCAGCAGCGGTGAGCAGAAGAAGTACGCGGCTAGATTCTGCAAGTTGGCTGGGCGGGGCGAGCGAGCATCGGGCAGGTGGGGTGAACTAGCATCGGGTGGGTGGGGCATGCGCAGTGGAGAAAAATCCAAAAAAATTCAAAAAGAAAAAAGAAAAAAGAAAAAAAGCTGAAAACAAGATGGCGACACGTGCAGTGCCAGAAACTCGGCTTCTGCGCATGCGCAGAAGAAGAAAAAAACTGAAAAATTCAAAAAAATAAAATTAAATTTTTTTAAAAAAAGATGGCGGCGCCCACGGATCGGCACCAACCGATCCGGTTCGGTGACGTCATTGTGACGTCACCAGCTGGTCGCTACCGGATCGGGCGAACCGGTCCAAACCGGGAGGAACCCACCCCTGCTTTGGAGAATCTTTAAAACACATTTCTTAGCATTCATGGGTGGAAGGTGATAAATAAATGCCCTTTTTGGTTTTATCAGCAGAATCTGTTTTCATCAATGAAACATATAACTGGATTTTGCCTTTTCATACTTCATGCATTAATTAGACAGTTTCTGAACTACAAAGAGGGTAGATCTTCTTCACTGCTGCCAGTAAGCACTGTACTAGTAAGTTCCCCATCATTTTCCACAGAAATCTCATGGGCCATGGATACTGTTAGACTAAAACTCTTCTCCTTGATATTTAGTTTTCCTAATTACAGAACATTGTTCACTGGGACAAGCAAAGCACTAGCTAAGCGGCTTGGATGAGTCTCTATGGTCTACAGGTGGTTAATTCTATTTAAATTAAAATGGAATGGGACAAATCTGAGTAAAAACTATACAGAAAAGTCATTTTAAATTGTATTTATTTCCAAGGCAAGAGCTTGTAGATTCGAGCTACAGCAAAATAAGATGAGCATCTAACCTTCCTCACATTCTAAAGTAGCAAAACATTGCATCTAATATAACAAAATGCTAGTGAATATCAGATCCATGGGAGATACTAAAGCCAAAAAAGCTTACAGTGAATTTATTCTGATCAGCTGAATAATCTGGTCCAAAAGGATTCAAAGCCGAATGTAGCTGCACACCTACCTCATTTACCTTTTCCTCCATAGAGAACTGTTATTTTAATTTTATAAAAGCAAATCACCAAATTTGTGTTTCTCAAATACCAAATAAACTTCCCAGCTTGCTGTAGAATCTCTGGGCATGTTGCCTAAAATCATTTTGTGATGCCCATTGCCCCCAAATGTTGCTTGTGCTATGTGTTAATTACTATTTGAACTGTCCTTAAAGGATTCAATAGTATTGATGTAATTGTCCCCTTGTATGAGCTTCATCAATATTACACTGGTGTAATCAAAGCTATTTCTATGTTTTGGGAGTGTCACAAATTGTTTTTCTTTTTATTTGTAAGGTTAACTAAACATGAGAAGAATATTCATTTTAGAAAATATGGAAAATATTGGCCACAAGTGATATGCATCAATTTTTCACATTACTGCTATCTAGAACATTGAGTACACAGTGTTGATTTCTTTCTTTGTTTGGAATTGAACTTAATTATTTTATGTGCAAAAGAGAACTTTTGACGCAAATGCATCTGGGTATAAGGATTAAATTACAGAGGAGTGACATAAAATCCATTGGCTTTTGGAGTAAAAAGCTGATTTTCTGTTACTTTGTTGACGTACGAGTTAACATTGAATGGTACAAAAGTAGATAAACTTGTTTGCAAGACATCAAGGGCTATTTTTACTGGAATAGATGAGGATTATTTTATAAGTTTGAATAAAGTCTAAATCCTATTTCGATGAAGAACAGATCTCTGTTACATCTGATTCACCTTTACGATGTAGCTAATCCCACAAATAATTTGGTATCTGTTGTTTTTTTTAGAAGAAAGCCACAATTCTAGCTTTTGAATATAGCACGATGAGCTTCACCTAACCAAAAGAGGTGGACAAGAAAAGGTTAAACTACATTCAAAAATTCTTGTGACATTCTAATAGCAACTTCTGGAAGGGCCTTGTTGTGAGGACAACATCTCACCAGGGACTTAACTGCATCAATAAAGTCAAATGCTACAAAATATCTTAAGCTTTCAGTCTTAAAAAAAAAATCTAAATTCTGGATTAGTACTATCCTTTTAAACAAAAGAAACTATGTATAGTTTCTGCTTTTCCATCCTTTACAAAGTATGTCATAGCAAGAACAATGATGAAAGCAGAGGGGAAGATGAGAGGGATACCCAGTAAAGAAACTTAACTGGACTCCATTAAATTTCTAGGAATAAAAACAGCACAATTAATGACTACTCTTATTAATGAACTACTACTTCAGAACTATCTCTGCCACTTTTTTATTTTCAGCCAGCCTCCGTATGTACTTTTGTCTCAATGCCAAATAAAATATGACATTAAAAACTTATTAAGAAGATTTTCTACTTGTCCCACAGAGGTGCTATGGTTGAATCTTGATTATTTGCATACTCAAAGCTACAACTTTCCATAAAGGGTATTTGAAAGAAGAGATAGTTAAGAACTATATAAAAAAAAAGTAAAGAAAAGAGAGGAAACATTGTTTCAAGAAAGAAGAAAAAGGGCACCAAATATAAGGACAGAAAATTTGCCGCAACCAAGTTTTTATTAACTTCCACTATTTTGTGGGAAATAAAACATCTTTGCAATATCTTTCTATATGACATATTTGTAAATGCTTCTTGAAATACACAATATTGTTAAAACGAGTACTAAAAATAAGCTTTTTAATAATTAGAGCTTGATTAATTGTAGTCCACATCATATTATGAAGGCTTATCCTCAGACTTCTGGTGAAGAGGACTCTAAACTTTAAACACAAACTGGCGGGCCGTAGGCCGGATGCATGATGCACAGGCCATGCCCACCCCAGCTCCACAAAGGCAAAAAAGTTGCAATACGTCATATGACGCGATCGAGTTTGACACCCGTGTTATATACGGAAGCTACAAAGCTGCAAAGAGAAAGTATTTTCTCAGCACTACACTAAATTCTTATTTGCTATTCCAAAAGACTTACACATCCAAAAAAGAATGTATAAACCTGTTCAAATATATGTTCCAAGGTAACCTGATAACAGAATCTTGATGACCCCATTGGATTGAGAGATATTATTACTCCATCTACAGGGGTGGGTTCTAACTTACAACGCTGCCGGTTCACTTCCTCCAGCACCGTGTGGCTGTGCTGCGCTGCGTGGCCGCGCACGCGCATGTGCAGTGGAAAAATAATAATAAAAATAATTTAAAAAGCTGAAAACAAGATGGCGACGCATGCACAGTGCCGGAAACTTGGCTTCTGCGCATGCACAGAATAAAAATAAAAAAATAAAAAAAAATATGTCGGCGCCCACGGACCAGCACCAACCGAACCAGAACCGTGACATCATCGTGATGTCACCAGCGGGTCGCTACCTGTTCGGGTGAACCGGTCCAAACCAGGAGGAACCCACCTTTGTCCATCTAGATCCATCTTACATACTTTAGCAGAGGCAGCTTCAGATAGGAGTCTGCCAATTCATTTTTAGTTGGAGTTATCAGCAGAGAAACTAGAACATTATGCAAGTAATAACCTGTACAACTGAGGTATTCTTGATACAAAGATCAAAATCATTTCATGGGAAATTATATTAAATCTGAAAATATTAGAGCAATGTTAAGGGAAAATACATTGAAATTTTCTCTGAATTGGGTATTCTAGTGAATAATGGTGAGATGGAACCCACTGAACTTTGGAATACCACTTCTCTTTAGCACATGATTGTCCAATCTTTTGGCTTGCCTGGGCTGCATTGAGTGAAGAGAAATTGTTTTGGGCCACATATAAAATATATAATGTAGTTAATATATATAAATAATAAAAAGGAAGTTTGTTATTTTGTGGGACGGCATTACCAGCTGTCACATGCTGTCAGCAGACTATGGGTTGGACATGCCTGCTTTAGCACATGAAGGAAAAAACGGGGACAACTCTATTGGAAAAGGGGCGTTGGTCCTACCTGAACGCCTTTTCTCAGTGGAGGTTGCAGGATAGGCCAGGAATGGGTGTTGACCTCGTCCTTCTGCCTAGAGACTGAGTCATCAATTTTACAGCCACGCCTCCTTGCCTCTCCCTCAGGCTCCAGTTATCGACGATGGCACAGCTGTAACAACAAAGACTTCTCCAGAAATTAGTACACTCCCCCCCGACTCCAGACCCTACGGTCTTCCGGGTGGGACTGGCCTATCCTGCAACCTCCACTGAGAAAAGGCGTTCAGGTAGGACCAACGCCCCTTCTCCAGTGAGGTTGCAGGATAGGCCAGGAATGGGACATACCAAAGCTTGGCAGTCCTAAGGGCAGGCATCCATTGGGGCTAGAGTGCCCGCTGTCTGATGCACCTGTTGGAGCACTCTCCGGCCAAAGGATGCTTCCACAGAAGCAAACGCATCCAATCTGTAGTGCCTAATAAAAGGTGAGGGAGAGGCCCAGGTGGCCGCCCTGCAGATACTGTATCTTCCAGGGATGCCTGTGTAGACCAGGCCGCTGTAGTGGCGGCGCTCCTGGTAGAATGCGCAGTCACTCGTCTTGGCAAAGGGAGGAAGTGCACCTCATACGCCTTTGCTATGCAGGCCCGGATCCAATGGCCTATCATGGAGGAAGACACCTTGGACCACACCGAGGCTGGCTGGAAAGACACGAATAGTGCCTCCGACCGTCTGGAGGAGGCCGTCCGCTTGATGTAATACGGAGAGCCCTCCTCACATCTAATGTATGCCACTTCCGTTTTAGGGCATGGGAAGGCCGAGGACAGAAATTGGGTAAGAGGATCTCCTGGGCCTGGTGAAACCAGGAGTTCACCTTCGGAATGAAGGAGGGATCCAGGCAGAGAATCACCCTATCTGGTTGGAAGAGGCAGAGGTACTCCCTTACCGAGAGGGCCACCAGCTCCAAAATGTGCCTGGCCGATGTAATTGCGACCAGGAACGCCACCTTTAAGGTTAAGTGTCGGAGGCTCGCTGCTCGGAGAGGTTCAAAGGGAGGAACAGTGAGGGCCTGCAGGACTTTGGGCAAATCCCAAGTCAGGTAATGATGGATCACCGGCGGCTGCAGGTTGGCCACACCCCATAGGAATTTGTGGATGACAGGGTGATGAGCAAGAGAGTCCAGTCCATCGCCAGATAAAACTGTGGCAAGGGCCGCCACTTGTCTGTGTAGAGTGCTATGGGCCAAGCCCATGTCCAGTCCTTCCTGTAGGAAGTCCAACACTTGTGGCACAGAAGCGTCTGTGGGCAGTATGAGATGTTTGGAACACCAATTGGTGAAACCTACCCAGGTGGCATCGTAGATCCGGTTCATGGATGGATGCCTGGCTGCCTGGATTGTCCCGATGACCTTGGTGGAGAAACGTTCCCTCCTCAGGAGCTCCCTCTCAAGTTCCAGGTGGTTAGGTGGAGCCACTGAGGCTCTGGATGGAGCAGGACCCCCTGGCTGAGAGAGATTCTCTCTGGAGGGATTCTCCAGGGACGAGCCACAGACAGACTGACCAGGTCCGCGAACCACGGACGCCTAGGCCAGTACGGGGCAACTAAGAGGATCTCCGCTTCCTCCGCAATTAACTTTCTGATCACTGCTGGTATCAGAGGCAGAAGAGGAAAGGCGTACAACAGGCCCTCTGGCCACCTGCATCACAGGGCATTGGTCCCTTCGGCCCCTGTAGCCTTGAACCTCATGAAATATCGAGGGAGCTGGGCATTCTGGGTCGACGCAAATAAGTCTACAGTTGGCTGACCAAATCTGCTGCAAATGTCTTGGAACAATTGTGGATGTAGTCTCCATTCCGTGTGGTCCACAGTAAGTCTGCTCAGGCAATCTGCCTGGATGTTCGAGGAGCCAGCTATGTGTTCTGCCTTGATCGATAGGAGGTTTGACTCTGCCCAAGTCCCTAAGAGCAAGGATTCTCTCATGAGGGGAAGTGAGTGAGTGCCTCCCTGGAGGTTAATATGGGCTTTCGCTGCCACATTGTTAGTTAATACTAACACGTGCTTCCCCTTGAAAAGACCTTGAAAGTGGAGGAGGGCTAGGTGTATTGCCCGCAATTCCAACCAGTTAATGTTGTTTTTTAGGTCTTTAGGGGACCAGCGACCCTGAGCTAGTTGGTTCTGAACATGCGCTCCCCAGCCAAATAGGCTGGCATCCGATGTGAGGGTGATGCGCTCAGGCTCTCGGAACACGCAACCCTTACTAAGTGCCAATGAGGACCACCAAGGTAGGGAGTGTAGCACCTGAATTGGAACCATGACCGAGGAGTCAGAACTGTTAGAGCGCTGAAGGGGGAGTAGGAATCACTGGAGGCTCCGCGCATGTAGGCGCACCCAGGGCATGATGCCAATGCATGAAATCATTTCCCCCAATAAACGGGATAGGGTGGCTACGGGAACTCTGGGGGACCAGATCCACAAGACTGTCATGCCTTTCCTGTGAGAGGAAGACCTCCCTGCTGACTGTGTCAATTATAGCTCCCAGATGAACTATGCGGGATGTTGGTGTCAGATGGCTCTTTTTCCGGTTTATTGAAAAACCATATTCTTCTAATGTTCGAATTGTGAGTAAGAGGTCCTCGGTCGCCCTGGAGGAAGACAAGGCCTGTACCAAAATGCCATCTAAATAACATTGCAGCCTCACCGGGATTGATCTCAGGTGCTAGGGCTGCTAAGATCTTAGTAAAATATCTGGGGGCTGAGGCCAGCCCAAATGGGAAGGCCTTATATTGGAGGTATTGTCCTGCATAGCAGAACCAGAGGTACCTGCGATGGCTGGGCAGGATAGGAAGGTGAAGGTACGCCTCTGTTAGATCTATAGATGCTAGAAAATCCCCGGGTCTGATCCCTTCCAAGATGGAACGAAGGGAGCTCATTTTGAACCTCTTGTAGACCAGGTGGGAGTTGAGTCGCTTAAGATCTAATATCGCTCTCCAAATAGAGTCCCGATTGCACGGCGTTGAGAACCCAACTATCAAAAGTTGTTTCTTCCCACCTGTCTACAAAGAGGGCCAAACGACCTCCGATGGGAGGGTTGCTCTGGGAATTACTTCTGTCTCTGGAACTGCCGACCCCCTGCCCCTCAAAAGGGGCATCTGGTCTGAAAGGGCTGTTTAGCTCGGTCTCGGAACCCAGATCAGTCTGGTTGATGGTCAGGTCTGTTAAAATAGGGCCGCTGAAATTGGTTCCCCTCGAGCTCGAAGGGACGAAAGGAGTACCTGCGGGCAAATGGGATGGGGCGATGGTCTGCTCCTCTCAAGGAGGTAGGCAATATCTTTCTCTTCTCCTTATTTTCAATGAGAAGCGGTTCCAGCGGAGCTCCAAATAGCATGCCTCCTGAATAGGGGGCAGAGGCAAGCCTCCATTTTGCTCTAGCGTCACCCTGCCATTGACGGAGCCACAATAACCTCCTGGTTGTTACGGAGGCAGCGAGGGCTCTAGAGGCATATTTGGCATCATCCAGCGTAGCGTCCGCTGAAAATTGTGTGGCGGCAATTAATTTATTTAGGTATACGGACCTCCTGTGGTGAAACCTTAGATTGTAGTTGTCTCAGCCACAGTAAGGAGGTGCGATTAAAAAACGAAGCTGCAGATGAGGCCTTGACTGCCCATGCCGCTGCCATATGTGCCTTCCTTAGAGACATTTCGGATCTTTTGTCCACTGCCCTCAGGTTTTCAGCCACGTCCCCAGTAGGGTAAGAGGAGGCTGAGGAAAGGGCCGCAACCGGCTCATCAATAGATGGCAATTGTAGAGCTTGAGCTAAAGATGGTCCCATATTATAGAACTTCTTATCACTGAAGCTAGGGGTGGGTAGCACTCCCGGGTGGGACCATTGATTCTGTACCACATTGATGAATAGATCTGGGACCGGGATGAAATCTTGTTCTGCCACAGGAGCAGAAAACAGGTCCTGTTCCAGCCCCAGGGGTGTCCTCTGAGGAGGATCAGGATCATTCCCTATCTGGGCCATGGCTCTGGCCTTGTATAGGAGAAGCTTGAACAACCCCTGTGGGAACAATCCCAAAAAGGCGGGGGTGTCAGGAGAAATGCCCTCATCCTCGGAGAGGCTCAACTCCCTGTGACCTTCTTCCCCCCTTAAAGAATCATCACTCCCTGAATATATTGCCACGATTTCTGTTTTTATTTTCAACAATACCAATAAGATTAGAGAAAAAATTATTTACTGAAGTAAATAAAATGATATTGAAGTTCGTATGGCAAGGAAAAAAGGCGAGGATTAATATAAAAATGCTACAGGATGCAAGACTTAGAGGGGGATTTGGACTTCCAAATTGGGAGTTATATTATGATGCTGCAGTATTGACATGGATGAGAGAATGGATTTTGTTAAGAAACAAAAGACTTTTGGTTTTGGAGGGACATGATTTACAGATAGGATGACACGCATTTCTATGGTATGGAAGAAGTAAAATACATAGCTATTTCCAGAGACATTGTATAAGGAACTCTTTGCATGTAATGAGGAAAAAGATAAAAGAGAAACATTACTTGAAAATACCATATTGGTTATCAATAATAGAAGCACTTACCTACCCGAACAGACTTAATTGGGGGAATATTGCACGATATAAAGATATTCTGACAGACAAGGGGGAATTGAAATCTACTCAAGAAATGGAGAAACAAGGAAAAAAGAGGG